>NC_069468.1:3431299-3493799 GCF_026875155.1 Cherax quadricarinatus | reverse complement strand
TAAATCCCAGTATGCCTCGTATGGGCCAGTAGGCCTTCTGCAGTGTTCCTACATTCTTATGTTCTTATGTTGTTAGGTAAGACACATATGCAACAGTTAGACAACTTTATTCCGAAACGTTTCGCCTACACAGTAGGCTTCTTCAGTCGAATACAGATATTAGGCAGGAACAGTAGAGATGTGAAGACGATGTAATCAGTCCATCACCCTTAAAGTCGTAGAATTTGAGGTTGTCAGTCCCTCGGCCTGGAGAAGTTCAGTTCCATAGTCAGGAACTATCTGAAGATCAAGCGACAGTGCGGAGACTTAAATACTGTCGGAAGGAGAGGTGCAGGGTAGTAGTAGTAGTAGTAGTAGTAGTAGTAGTGAGAGGCAACTGAGAGGTCATGTCCCTCTCAGATCCAACCCTTCTCACTTGAAAAGCTTGTCCAAGGTGTTTTCTGTACCAAGATGCCACGTGTTGCAGTGTCTGACAAGATGAACATCAAAATGGTATACAATACCGACAGGTTGTTAGGTAAGACACATATGCAACAGTTAGACAACTTTATTCCGAAACGTTTCGCCTACACAGTAGGCTTCTTCAGTCGAATACAGAAAGTAGGCAGGAACAGTAGAGATGTGAAGACGATGTAATCAGTCCATCACCCTTAAAGTCGTAGAATTTGAGGTTGTCAGTCCCTCGGCCTGGAGAAGTTCAGTTCCATAGTCAGGAACTATCTGTTCTTATGTTCTAATCTATTTGCCTTATTACGTACGCTTAGGCATTGCTGTCTTGGTTTAAGGTTGCTGCTTACCATAACCCCCAAGTCCTTTTCGCAATCTGTATGGCTAAGTTCTACATTATTTAACTTATAAGTGCTAGGGTTATGGACACTCCCGAGCTTCAGAACCTTGCATTTATCTACATTGAACTGCATCTGCCACTTTTCTGACCAAGAGTAGAGTTTGTCTAAATCCTCCTGAAGTTCCCTAACATCTACGTTTGAATCAATTATCCTACCTATCTTCGTGTCATCGGCGAATTTGCTCATATCACTAGTAATTCCTTCATCAAGATCATTGATATATATTATAAACAACAACGGGCCCAAGACTGATCCCTGTGGAACGCCACTTGTTACTGATCCCCACTCGGATTTAACCCCATTTATGGACACTCTCTGCTTCCTGTCTGTGAGCCATGATTCGATCCACGAGAGCACTCTTCCCCCAATGCCATGAGCTGCTACTTTCTTCAACAGTCTTTGGTGCGGAACTCTATCAAATGCCTTACTAAAATCTAAGTAAATAATATCAAATTCTGAAGGAAGCATGGAAACTAAACTGTATGCAGAGGTCCTGTCAAACCCACATGGGGCCAAAACAAAGACAGGGAGCACACTAGCACAGAATGAGAGGTTGGAAGACATTGAAGGAACTAGGACATGTGCAAGGACCTTACCAGATACCTGTGGGGGCCAGGAGCAGGTGAGCAGGAAGGATAAACCAAGAAGCATAGGGACCATAACTAGGGAAGGGACTGAAGGAAGGAACACTCCACGGGAAGGAACTAAAACACATCAGAGGATGCAATGGGAGTCACAGTGGGAGGTGGAAAGGGAAAGATCCGTGTTTGTCTATGAGCTAGACGAAGCTAAAGGGGAAACTTATGATGAAAGAAAGCAGGAGGAGAAAAAAGCGATTGAAGATATCATGAAGGTGATAGGCAAGGGGGACATGACCCAGGTGGCAAATTTTCGGAGAATTGGGTGGTTCACAAAGAAAAGGAATCGGCCTCTCAAAGTAATTTTCAAGGCAGAATCAACCCGAACCATGATCCTGCAGGAGAAAGCATGGCTGAGAGGCAAGCAGGAGTTCCGAAGTGTGTACCTCGATCGAGACAGAACACAGGACGAAAGGAAGACAATGAAAGAGAGAGTTCAAAAACGAAAGGAGAAATGGGAGGAAATGAAAAAGGAGAGCAGAATAACCCAGGATCAAATGGAAGGACAAGCGCACCCCCCAGAAACACCTGCAGAAGGACTCCAGCCACGACACCCCCAAGGCAACTGAACAATCCAAACC
Organism: Cherax quadricarinatus; assembly: GCF_026875155.1. Classification (NCBI taxonomy): domain Eukaryota; kingdom Metazoa; phylum Arthropoda; class Malacostraca; order Decapoda; family Parastacidae; genus Cherax; species Cherax quadricarinatus. Next base: position 3,491,732 of record NC_069468.1, on the reverse strand, counting down.
AACCATCACACACCGATCCCTCTGTTTCCACCCCCCGCAATATTGCTGGAATATTGCTGCACACTAACAGCACTTTCAAGGCAGGTGAAATCGTTGATTTAGAAAATGTACAGAGAACCTTCACGGCGCGCATAACTGCAATAAACCACCTCAATTACTGTGAACGCTTGAAGTTCCTAAACCTGTACTCCCTTGAACGCAGGAGGGAGAGATACATGATAATATACACAAGGAAAATCCTAGAAAGACTAGTACCAATCTTGCACACGAAAATCACTCCCTACGAAAGCAATAGACTCGGCAGACGGTGCAACATCCCCCCAATTAAAAGCAGGGGTGCCACCAGCACGATAAGATACAATACAATGTCAGGGGCCCAAGACTGTTCAACTGCCTCCCAGCATAAATCTGGGGAATTACTAATAGACCCCTGGCTGTCATCAAGCAGGCACTGGACAGACACCTAAATACTCTAAGAAATATTTCCAACTTTTATTTTTTGGGATAAACTGAATATTTAAATGTTTTTGTCCAGCTAAGCCGCAGTGATCAAAAATGGAAAGAGTTGGACTTGTTGTAAACTGGCAACTACAAAGTCCAATAAAATTTCGAACATATGGGGAAAGACAAGATATTAATGAAAGTTTGAAGCCTATACAAATAGGTTTTTTGAAGTTATAACTTGAAAACAACATAAAATAATTTAAACTAAATTTTTCAAATTTTTGAGTTTCAAGTCCAATTTCGAGCCTTCCAGTAATTACAATAAACAATGGTTACCATTTTGAATGCTATCAAAAAGGGTTGTAAAGATATCAATATGTTTACCGTCATACGAGAAAAAATCACCAACTCTGAAGGTTTGAAGACGATCAGACAAGCCATTATTCACTAATAGCAAAAGAAGACAATTAGTGGATAACGCCACAAATTGGTTGTCAAATTACATTTTTTTTTTCATTTTATTATGAAGAATCGGTATTTAAATTTAAAAATTGTTAATAACAGATATTTTCAAAATATTTAATAGAAAATATTACAAACTGTATTTTAATGAAGTTGAAAAAAACTTCATAGAGCGTCCAGTGACATACTGTACCGTCCAGTGACATACTGTACCGTCCAGTGACATACTGTACCGTCCAGTGACATGCTGTACCGTCCAGTGACATGCTGTACCGTCCAGTGACATACTGTACCGTCCAGTGACATGCTGTACCGTCCAGTGACATGCTGTACCGTCCAGTGACATACTGTACCGTCCAGTGACATACTGTACCGTCCAGTGACATACTGTACCGTCCAGTGACATACTGTACCGTCCAGTGACATGCTGTACCGTCCAGTGACATGCTGTACCGTCCAGTGACATACTGTACCGTCCAGTGACATACTGTACCGTCCAGTGACATACTGTACCGTCCAGTGACATACTGTACCGTCCAGTGACATACTGTACCGTCCAGTGACATGCTGTACCGTCCAGTGACATGCTGTGCCGTCCAGTGACATGCTGTACCGTCCAGTGACATACTGTACCGTCCAGTGACATACTGTACCGTCCAGTGACATACTGTACCGTCCAGTGACATGCTGTACCGTCCAGTGACATGCTGTGCCGTCCAGTGACATGCTGTACCGTCCAGTGACATACTGTACCGTCCAGTGACATACTGTACCGTCCAGTGACATACTGTACCGTCCAGTGACATGCTGTACCGTCCAGTGACATACTTTACCGTCCAGTGAAATACTGTACCGTCCAGTGACATGCTGTACCGTAGAGTGACATGCTGTACCGTCCAGTGACATGCTGTACCGTCCAGTGACATGCTGTGCCGTCCAGTGACATGCTGTACCGTCCAGTGACATACTGTACCGTCCAGCAACATACTGTACCGTCCAGTGACATACTGTACCGTTCAGTGACATGCTGTACCGTCCAGTGACACACTGTACCGTCCAGTGACATACTGTACCGTCCAGTGACATACTGTACCGTCCAGTGACATACTGTACCGTCCAGTGACATACTGTACCGTCCAGTGACATACTGTACCGTCCAGTGACATACTGTACCGTCCAGTGACATACTGTACCGTCCAGTGACATGCTGTACCGTCCAGTGACATGCTGTACCGTCCAGTGACATGCTGTACCGTCCAGTGACATGCTGTACCGTCCAGTGACGTGCTGTACCGTCCAGTGACGTGCTGTGCCGTCCAGTGACATACTGTACCGTCCAGTGACATGCTGTACCGTCCAGTGACATACTGTACCGTCCAGTGACATACTGTACCGTCCAGTGACATACTGTACCGTCCAGTGACATACTGTACCGTCCAGTGACATGCTGTACCGTCCAGTGACATGCTGTACCGTCCAGTGACATGCTGTTCCGTCCAGTGACATATTGTACCGTCCAGTGACATACAGTACCGTCCAGTGACATACTGTACCGTCCAGTGACATACTGTACCGTCCAGTTACATACTGTACCGTCCAGTGACATACTGTACCGTCCAGTGACATACTGTACCGTCCAGTGACATACAGTACCGTCCAGTGACATACTGTACCGTCCAGTGACATACTGTACCGTCCAGTGACATACAGTACTGTCCAGTGACATACTGTACCGTCCAGTCACATACTGTACCGTCCAGTGACATACTGTACCGTCCAGTGACATACTGTACTGTCCAGTGACATACTGTACCGTCCAGTGACATACAGTACCGTCCAGTGATATACTGTACCGTCCAGTGACATACAGTACCGTCCAGTGATATACTGTACCGTCCAGTGACATACTGTACCGTCCAGTGACATACTGTACCGTCCAGTGACATGCTGTACCCTCCAGTGACATACTGTACCGTCCAGTGACATACTGTACCGTCCAGTGACATACTGTACCGTCCAGTGACATACTGTACCGTCCAGTGACATACAGTACCGTCCAGTGACATACTGTACCGTCCAGTGACATACTGTACCGTCCAGTGACATACTGTACCGTCCAGTGACATACTGTACCGTCCAGTGACATGCTGTACCGTCCAGTGACATGCTGTACCGTCCAGTGACATACTGTACCGTCCAGTGACATACAGTACCGTCCAGTGACATACAGTACCGTCCAGTGACACACTGTACCGTCCAGTGACATACTGCACCGTCAAGTGACATACTGTACCGTCCAGTGACATACAGTACCGTCCAGTGACATACTGTACCGTCCAGTGACATACTGTACCGTCCAGTGACATACTGTACCGTCCAGTGACATGCTGTACCGTCCAGTGACATACAGTACCGTCCAGTGACATACAGTACCGTCCAGTGACATACTGCACCGTCCAGTGACATACTGTACCGTCCAGTGACATACTGTACCGTCCAGTGACATACAGTACCGTCCAGTGACATACAGTACCGTCCAGTGACATACTGTACCGTCCAGTGACATACAGTACCGTCCAGTGACATACTGTACCGTCCAGTGACATACTGTACCGTCCAGTGACATGCTGTACCGTCCAGTGACATACTGTACCGTCCAATGACATGCTGTACCGTCCAGTGACATACAGTACCGTCCAGTGACATACTGTACCGTCCAGTGACATACTGTACCGTCCAGTGACATGCTGTACCGTCCAGTGACATACTGTACCGTCCAGTGACATGCTGTACCGTCCAGTGACATGCTGTACCGTCCAGTGACATGCTGTGCCGTCCAGTGACATGCTGTACCGTCCAGTGACATGCTGTACCGTCCAGTGACATACTGTACCGTCCAGTGACATGCTGTACCGTCCAGTAACATACTGTACCGTCCAGTGACATGCTGTACCGTCCAGTAACATACTGTACCGTCCAGTGACATGCTGTACCGTCCAGTGACATGCTGTACCGTCCAGTGACATGCTGTACCGTCCAGTGACATCCTGTACCCTCCAGTGACATACTGTACCGTCCAGTGACATGCTGTACCGTCCAGCGACATGCTGTACCGTCCAGTAACATACTGTACCCTCCAGTGACATGCTGTACCGTCCAGTAACATACTGTACCGTCCAGTGACATGCTGTACCGTCCAGTGACATGCTGTACCGTCCAGTGACATGCTGTATCGTCCAGTGACATGCTGTACCGACCAGTGACATACTGTACCGTCCAGTGACATGCTGTACCGTCCAGTGACATACTGTACCGTTCAGTGACATACTGTACCGTCCAGTGACATGCTGTACCGTCCAGTGACATACTGTACCGTCCAGTGACATGCTGTACCGTCCAGTGACATACTGTACCGTCCAGTGACATACTGTACCGTCCAGTGACATGCTGTTCCGTCCAGTGACATACTGTACCGTCCAGTGACATACTGTACCGTCCAGTGACATGCTGTACCGTCCAGTGACATACTGTACCGTCCAGTGACATGCTGTACCGTCCAGTGACATACTGTACCGTCCAGTGACATACTGTACCGTCCAGTGACATACTGTACCGTCCAGTGGCATACTGTACCGTCCAGTGACATACTGTACCGTCCAGTGACATACAGTACCGTCCAGTGACATGCTGTACCGTCCAGTGACATACTGTACCGTCCAGTAACATACTGTACCGTCCAGTGACATACTGTACAGTCCAGTAACATACTGTACCGTCCAGTAACATACTGTACCGTCCAGTGACATACTGTACCGCCCAGTGACATACTGTACCGTCCAGTTACATACTGTACCGTCCAGTGACATACTGTACCGTCCAGTGACAAACTGTACCGTCCAGTAACATGCTGTACCGTCCAGTGACATACTGTACGTCCAGTGACATACTGTACCGTCAAGTGACATACTGTACCGTCCAGTGACATACTGTACCGTCCAGTGACATGCTGTAATGTCCAGTGACATACTGTACCGTAGACTGTACGTCCAGTGACATACTGTACCGTCCAGTGACTATACTGTACCGTCCAGTGACATCTTAGTCAGTAATATGCTGTACCGTCCAGTGACATATGTCCGTCAGTGAATACTGTACGTCCAGTGAATTCTGTCCGTCCAGTGACATACAGTACCGTCTAGTGACATACTGTACCGTCCAGTGACATTCTGTACCGTCCAGTGACGTGCTGTACCGTCCAGTGCCATGCTGTACCGTCCAGTAGATATGCTGTACCGTCCAGTGACATACTGTACCGTCTAGTGACATACTGTACCGTCCAGTGACATACTGTACCGTCCAGTGACATACTGTACCGTCCAGCGACACACCGTACCGTCCAGTGACATACTGTAGCGTCCAGTGACATACTGTACCGTCCAGTGACATACTGTGCCGTCCAGTAACATGCTGTACCGTCCAGTAACATACTGTACCGTCCAGTATCATACTGTACCGTTCAGTATCATACTGTACCGTCCAGTAACATGCAGTACAGTGCAGAAACATACTCTACCGTCCAGTAACATGCTGTACCGTCCAATAACATACTGTACCGTCCAGTATTATACTGTACCGTCCAGTAACATGCAGTACCGTCCAGTAACATACTGTACCGTCCAGTAACATGCTCTACCGTCTACTAACATGCTCTACCGTCCAGTAACAAGCTGTACCGTCCAGTAACATGATGTACTGTCTACCAACATGCTGTACCGTCCAGTAACATATTACCGTCTACTAACATAGCTCTACCGTCCATAACAAGCTGTACCCTCAGTGAGTACTGTCACACATGCCTGCTTTTCGTGCAGTTATATGGGCTGAAAGCACCATGCCGTTTAATGCTTTGTACCCTCAGGGTCACTGTGGCAACTCTATTCTTGGGAAAATAGGGCTTTAACCCAAGACCATGGCATGTGGGTTTAGCTGTTTGAGGAATTTCCCAGTGTGCAAACGTTATGGAAGGAGGTTCTACAGTTCAGAGGAAAAGGAAGATGAAGAGTTCCATAGAGAGTTTGAGGTGTGAAATCGATTTACTGTTTAAACGGGGTGGTACCAGGGGTAGTGAAGTGAAGGCCATGATTCCCTGCTAATCAAGGGAACATTTAAAGGAAGAAGGAAGAATAGGTAGATTTGCAAGAGAGATATGAAAGGTAGACAAGTTGCTTCTACTGTTTGTCAATACGAGTTTGGTAATATGTTATGAGGTAAGGACAAGCCCATTCCTCTGCTTTAATCTGGGTAAGATATTGGGAAGGGAGTAGAGAACGATTAGTCAGGTAAGATATATGGGGGCCCTTGCATTTTGTAAAGGGGGACTGAAAGGGCGAAAGAATGGATGTCTAGGGCTGGTATTGGGTGACATACTGCAAGCACTTGCAAATATTATGATAATGGGAACCCAAACCTTTAATCGTGTAATTAGTGGGATGGTGGTTTATCTATTGGGAAGGGGTCAAGAGAGAGGAGAGCTGCTAGGAATTTTTAACGGTAGCATAGAGAGTTAGGTCTTAAGGAGGAACCCAGTCTATGTAGCGTCTTGCCTAGAAAGGGAGTGGGCAATGAATGGATGTCTAGGGCAATTGGTATAAATAGCTGGCTAGACAGATACTGCAAGGCACTTGCAATCCCATTCATTGATAACTCGGACCAATTCTTTGGCAAACGTGATAAGTATGCAAGGGATGGGGTTCATCTCTCTGGGGATGGAGTGGTTGCATTAGCCAATTCGATTGAGAGGGTAATTGATGACTTGTCTAGGAATTTAAACTGATAGATTATAGAGGTATTGGTGTTTGTGGGAAACAATCAGGCTGCAGCATTAGGGTTAAAAACAGCAATTATTACCGGGATACCTCAGGGATATGTTTAAAAGACAATATTCAAAATAAAGTTGCTAGTAATGGCAAATCAATTGATCATCAAACAAAGAGAGATAGTAGAGAGCAACGAGTGACTAGCTCCCTTAAGGTTTACTATACAAACAGTAGGAGTCTAAGAAATAAGATAGATGAGCTAAAATTACTTGCAAGTGTAGGTAATATAGATATTATTGGTATAACAGAGACCTGGTTCAACCTGAAAGATAGAGAAATGCCTTCAGAATGCAACATACAGGGTTGTAAACTATTCCACACTGATGGGTCAACAGGAAGGGTGGTGGTGTGGCGATATATGTCAGAGAAAATTTAAATTGTTGTCTTAGATATGATATAAGATTAGAAACATCGAACACAGAATCTGTTTGGCTACAGTTTCTCGAAGGACGTGACAAATTAATTTTGGGTGTGATTTATATGCCCCCAAACCTTGATAGGAAGTGCAGGAAGCTGTTATGGGACGAAATTCATAACGCATCTAGATATGAAAATGTTGAGATAATGGGAGATTTTAACTTAAAAGGCAAACTGATTGGAACAATATGACAGGAAATCTTGAGTTTAGTGACTTTCTTGATACGGTTCAGGAATGCTTTTTAGAACAGGTTGTGACAGAACCAACTAGAGGAAACAATCTTCTTGACTTGGTTCTTGCCAACAAAGATTCACTAATTAATAATCTTGAGGTTAATGATGAGCTTGAGGAAAGTGATCACAAATCACTTAGTTTCAATATATCATGGAATTACCCAGATAACTGCAATCAAATCTGTCCCAGATTTTCGCTTGGCCGACTTCATGGGACTGAAAAATTACCTGAGTGGGCTAAATTGGGATGTCCTGACTATGGGTCAGGTAGGTGATCTTGGTTGACAATATGACGTTTTTCAGAGCATAGTTCTAGCTGCCCAGACAACTTTTGTTCCGAGTAGGGTAATTAGATCTAACAAAAATTATCCCAAATGGATGAACAATAGATTAAAACATCTCATTGGTCAAAAAGAGAGGCATATATAGGCGTATCAAAATAGGGGATGCGCAGTTAAGAAATCAATATATTCAATTAAAGAGAGAAATAAATAAAGGAATAAGAAAAGCAAAAAGGGATTATGAGGCTAAGGTCGCAAGGGATTCAAAGAGTAACCCAAAAGAGTTCTTTCAGGTATACAGAAGTAAGATTAGGGACAAGATTGGCCCACTTAAGAGTAACTCTGATCAGATCACTGACAGTGATAAGGATATGTGTGAAATTCTAAATACCTACTTCCGCTCAGTTTTCACCCAGGAAAATACTATTGATATTCCTGAAATAATAGATTATGTAGAACAGGATGATAAACTATGTACGATCGCAGTAACTAGTGACATGGTCCTCAGGCAAATAGAGAAACTAAAACCTAACAAATCCCCAGGCCCTGATGAACTGTTTGCAAGGGTGTTAAAGGAATGTAAAGAGGAGCTTAGTATACCTTAGGCTAATCTTTTTAACATATCACTACAAACTGGCATAGTGCCTGATAAGTGGAAAATGGCAATTGTAATTCCTATTTACAAGGCAGGTGACAGGTCCTTGGCTTCGAACTATAGACCAATAAGCATTACCTCCATAGTGGGAAAATTTATGGAATCAATAATTGCCGAAACAATTCGTAGCCATCTTGATAGGCACAGATTGATTAATGAATCTCAACACGGTTTTACAAAGGGGAGTTCCTGTCTTACGAATTTACTAACTTTTTTCACTAAGGTATTTGAGGAGGTAGATCATGGTAATGAATATTATATTGTGTATATGGACTTCAGTAAGGTTTTCGATAGAGTTCCACACCAGAGGCTATTGAGGAAACTTAAGGCACATGGAACAGGAGGAGAAATTTGTTCCTGGGTAGAGGCATGACTGACAAATATGCAGCAGAGAGTTTGCATAAATGGGGAGAAATCAGAATGGGGGCACGTCACAAGCGGTGTTCCTCAGGGGTGATTGTTGGGCCAACTGTTGTTCACAATTTACATAAACGACATAGATGAGGGAATAAACAGCGACATAAGCAAATTTGCTGATGACACTAAAATAAGCCGTCCACTTCATTCTAATGAGGACACTAGAGCACTCCTGGATGATTTGAATAAAGTGATGCAATGTTCGGAGAAGTGGCAGATGCAGTTTAATATTGACAAATGCAAAGTTCTAAATGCTGGGCAGGTAAATAACCATGCCACATATAAACTAAATAACGTAGATCTTAATACTACTGATTGCGAAAAGGATTTAGGAGTTCTGGTTAGCAGTAATCTAAAACCAAGACAACAGTGCATTAGTGTTCGCAATAAAGCTAACAGAATTCTTGACTTCATATCTAGAAGTATAAATAAAAGAAGTTCTCAGGTTGGTCTTCAACTCTATATATCCTTGGTTAGGCCTCATTTAGATTATGCTGCTCAGTTCTGGTCACCGTATTACAGAATGGATATAAATGCTCTGGAAAACGTACAGAGGAGGATGACAAAGATGATCCCATGTATCTTCAATGGTTGATGCAAAACATCCTATCGTGCTAACAAGGACCTTGTCAGGATTAGTCGTAATTCTCCATTTCTTTTCCCAATTAGATGTTCGACGAAGTTCAATATTCATTTTTTCTATGACTCTCTCATACTTGTATTTTCCTGTTACCGGAGTTGATGAGACGACATGAATAACATCATCTGCAAACTGTGTAATAATTGTATCATTAAACTCTGGTTGAGGAAGGTCATTCACATCAATGTTGAACAGAAGTGGACTAAGACAAGAACCTTGTGGGACACCAGCTGTTGGTATAAAAGGCTCTGTCGACCTGCCATGAAAGGTGGGAATTATTTTTCTTTGAGTTAAGAAATTATATATTACTCTGAGAAAAGTCCAGTTATGGTCTGGTAGGTCAATGAGTTTGTACATAAGGCCATCATGCCATAAGCTATCAAAAGCTTTATGAACATCTCTGGTGGCAATTAAGGCAAGATTCCCCTGATGTTTTAGACTTGCTACAGTATCGAAAATAACATTTATTGCATGATTGGTGCCTCTATGTGCTCTAAAGCCAAATTGTTTTTCAGTAAAAAAGTGATTAAACTCCATATAGTAGTTCAATCTGTTGGAAATGACTTTCTCAAGAACTTTTCCAGTGACTTCAAGTAAGGATATAGGTCTATAGTTCCCAGGTTGGTGGATGTCTTTATTGGGCTTACCAAGAAAGATCATCCTAGCAGTCTTGAAAACCACTGGAAAATGTCCTGAGGCCAAGATGGCATTAAAGATATTAACCAAAGACTGTTTACAATTTCTGGGTAGGTACTTTATTTGTTTCATTGTTATTCCAGAGAGACCAGATCGAGGTGTATAAATGGAAAACAGGAATGAATAAAGGGGATGTAAATAGCGTGCTGAAAATTTCCAGCCAAGACAGGACTCGCAGCAATAGTTTCAAGTTGGAAAAATTCAGATTCAGGAAGGATATAGGAAAGCACTGGTTTGGTAATAGAGTTGTGGATGAGTGGAACAAACTCCCGAGTACAGTTATTCAAGCTTGTGCTGCTGGGTCTGGTGCTGTGCTCCTTGAGTGGAGGTGACCAGACTGGGAGGGTTATTAGGCTAATTCGGGGGGGATGTCATTGGGCTTATCGGGGGGGGGGGGACATGGACCTGCTCCGCATGGGTCAGTAGGCCTGTTGCAGTGTTCCTTCTTTCTAATGTTCTTAAGTTCTTATGACATACTTATACCGTCCAGAAACATACTGTACCGTCAAGTAAAATGCTGTACCATTTAGTAACATACTGTACCGTCAAGTAACATACTGTACCATCCAGTAACATGCTGTACCGTCCAGTGATATACTGTGCCGTCCAGTAACATACTGTACCATACAGTAACATGCTGTACTGTCCAGTAACATGTTGTACCGTCAAGTGACATACTGTACCTTCCAGTAATATGCTGTACCGTCTAGTAACATACTGTACCCCACGGTAAGATGCTGTACCGTCCAGTAACATGGTGTACCGTCCAATAACATGTTGTACCGTCCAGTAAGATGCTGTACCGTCCAATAAAATTCTGTACCGTTCAGTAACATACCGATCCGTTAAGTAACATGCTGTACCTTCCAGTATCATGCTGTGCCGTCCAGTAACATGCTGTACCGTCCAGTAACATGCTGCACCGTCCAGTAACATACTGAACCGTAGAGTAACATAACATACCGTCCAGTAACATACTGTACTGTCCAGTATCATTCTGTGCCCTTTAGTAACATGCAGTACCGTCCATTAACATACTGTATCGTCCAGTAACATGCTGTACCGGCCGGTTACATCCTGTAACATCTAGTAAGATGCTGTACCCTCCAGTAACATGCTATACCGTCCAGTAATTACAATACCACAGTTTTACATACTTATATAGGTCATTAAGAGCGTTCTGAAATTACTGTATTTAATTGGTAAACTGCTACCTACGTAACCAAACAAATATGGAGGGCGCTATGTACCAGTACAGCTGAGAGATCACCTAAGTGCGCAGAAGTCTGGGGATGTGCCACAAATTGCAGAAAAAAATTAGTCGAAATTACCTAATTTAATTAAAGCTACGGAAACTTAATAATGAAGGGGAATAGGTTATGACTGACGGCAGGTTTAAAACGTTTTTGATGGGAAAAATATTTTGTTGAATTCAAAGGGCTTTGTTCATGGAACTAAATCCAACAATTTAGGGAACGTAGGAAGTAGTAGGACATGGAAAGTGTTCGGTGAAGCGCGGGACAGTGGGGGATGGAGGACGTGAACTGTGAGAGACCAGGATCGGAAGGCAATGACTGGTGGGTGTTGTGTGGACTGGTGGGTGTTGTGTGGACTGGTTGGTGTTGTGTGGTCTGGTGAATGGTGAGGAGAATGCAAGTTGCCTAAGTCATACCAGGTCACCTGAGTCGTATAATACGTCTCCTTGAACTAGAACTAAACATCCAAATAGCAGCTGACGAAAAAAAAATACGTGCCACATCATATTACAGCAAAAGTATTGTCAATAAATCTCAGTAGTAAGAGTTCTGCTGTTCAATATTTTCCCTTTTTTTTTATAGGATCACAGAACTTCTAAACCTCCTGTAATGGAAACCTTCAAAAGTTTAAATCATCTCGTGCTTCATTTGATCCTTCTATAAATAAACGTGTTCGTAAAATAAAAAAGTCAGATGTGTTCACTATGTTGGTAAAATCTTTAAATAGTTTCATCGACACTATGCCTAACCCTTCTAGGGTAGGGTAGGTGCCTGAGCCCGAGCCTTTAGCTCATAAGACTGTCATTCCCATTTGCCCCCTTGAGGCGGGGATGGCAGACCAGAGAGGCCTAGCTTGTGGCTAGGCCTGGGGACAGTTGGTCCCAAAGATGAGGAGGTACTTGTGCCTCCTCCCATGGGAGACTTAGGTCTCAGACACTCCCTAAAGAGGGAGTCAAGGCCGGGCCACCACTTGGGAAAAGCCCGGGCCGGGAGAATACCGGCGAATCTTTAATAATAATAATAAATAGTTTTATCTTGTAGCCAATACAGTGGAGAAATGAAACCATCTACTCATACTACAAAGAATAATTCTAAAATTATAGACGGCACACTTGATGTAAATAATACTTAGGAAACAACGCAATACACCAGTTTTTTAGACATACTAACACTGATTAATGCAAGTTTGATTCTCGTATCAAGATACATTTGGTTTGATTTGTGTTGTTAAAAAAAATCAACAAAAGCCGGAATGATATAATCTTCACAAGTAATAGGAGATGCCGTAACTGATTGATAATATGCGAGGTCAAGGCTACGTTCAAGGAAATGTCGTGCCGAATAGGTAAACTGGTCAATTAGCAACAACTCATTTAAAATTAAGTCCTTTCTAAAATTTTCTCTTATACGCTTAAAAATATACTTTTTTCATTTATGTTAATGTAAAAAATAATTTTGTACCAAAAGATCTTCAGAAAACTTACCTAACCTTATCATGACAAGCGCAATTTAATTTAGCCTAATCCAGCTAAATATATTTTAGATACTTTTACTATAATTTTATAATTAACAAACACAATGAAATATATTTTTTTCGTTAGGTTCAGAATGATTTTTTGCGAAATAATTGCATACACAAATTTTCGCTTACCTTATTTGGCAATCCGAATGAATTTTCAATGAACGAGATTCAAAACCTTGTCAGTGTATTCCAACTTTCTAACATAACTTCAATAGATTTTGAGAAAGCCATTGACAACATGCTCATGCACTCTGTCGCCAGATCGACTCGTGAACTCTGTGTTCATCAAGAACCCCAAGAAACCCCTTTCGCTTGCCTCAAGTATGCGTTAGAGAGGGAGTCTGAATACGGTCATTCCAAAGTCTCTTAAAAAACCGGATATAGCCTCAATCCATGAAGGCGGCAGTAAAGCAATAACAAAGAATTATAGACTGATAGGTTTAACTTTCTACAATATAAAAATGTTTGAAAGAGGTCTAAGAAGCATGATCGCCAGCCACTTCCCAATAATCGCACAAACCAGGGCAACATGGGTTTAGAGCAGGTCGCTTCTGCCTCTCCCAACTACTGGACCACTATGGCATGGTCTTGGATGCATTGAAGGGCAAACAGAATGCTGATGTAGTATACATCGACTTTGCAAAAGCCTTCAAGAAGTGCAATCATGACTTAACAGATCACAGAATGCATGCTAAAGGAAATAATTCGAAAAGTTGGTAGATGGGTCTTCAACTTTCTGACTAATAGAACGCAATAATAGTAATAGTAAACAAAACCAAGTCAGAGGCTGCTACTGAGAAAAACTCTGTTCCATGAGGTATAGTACTCGCCCCATTCTGTTCCTCATCCTTGTATCAGACATAGAGATGTAAACCAGAGCACTGCGTCTTCTTTTTCAGACGATACTAAAATCTTTATGAGTGCCAACCACTGAGGACACAGTAAATATCCAAGCAGATATAAAACAAGTTTTCCAATGGGCCAGCCACGGAAAATAGTGTGATTTTCAGTGAAGACAAACTTCACTTACTCAGGGAAAACTTGAATAGAGCACAAGTTCTAACTAAACAACAAAGAGAAAAAAACTAATGTGATTACAACAGTATTACTGTCACATTTGCGAGGAAAATGAGAGGATGGGTAATTAGAAATGTCGAAAACAAGGGATATGCTAATTTTGATCCTTTTTAAATCACTTGTTGCATCTAGGTTTCGATACTGCGATACACTGACAGCTCATTCAAGGCAGGTGAAATCGCAGATCTAGAGAATGTACAGAGAACTCTCACTTCACGTTCAGTTAAGTACCTTAATTACAGGGAAACTTGTCAGTGTATGCCAACTTTCTGACCTAACTCCACTAGACTTTGAGAAAGCCATTGACAACATGCCGAGGCACTCTGTCGCCAGGCCCAGACTCGTGAACGCCTTTCAGAGGGAACTGGACGGTTACCTAAAGTCAGTGTCTAATCAGCTGGGCTATGGTTTGTGCGTTGGATTGTGTGAGGCTAGTAGTAACAGTCTGGTTGATCCGGCCCTGATCCACCGGTAGGCCTGGTTCAAGACTTGGCCGCGGAGGCGTTGACCCTCGGAACGACCACCAGGTAGACCAGCTTTCATAAATACATATCTTGCTCCAGGTCTGATGAATGAACTCTCCACCATAGCCCTTCATTGCAAAAAATATAATTAATTCCAGTAACCACTAAAAACACTTATTTTCGGAGGATACCAATAATGATTTCGTTTGCACCCTAACGAACACAAATACTAAAGCAATCCCCTAAATTATTTCAACTTTCAGTGGGAGCGAATAATATATTACTAAAATTGGTAGAAATACTGTAACAAATCCAGAATAAGAGCTCTTTTCTCTTTCCGATTTTTTTAGCTAAATTCAAAGAATTCTGCTTATTTAGGTAGAAGAAGAGGGACGGGTGTTGAGTTATTAGTGAGTAACTTATGAGAGAGCGCTGCTCAAATTCAACACTACTTAAAGGTGACCTAGCATCAGGGGGATGGAGGGTGTGCGGTGGGAAGATAGAGGGACGGTGCAGAATGAAAAGAGAGCAGTTTGTGTGCGGAAACTTGTGTGTGTTGAGTGATGTGTGGATCGACATAGGGGTGTGTGGAGACGGGTGTGTGAATAGTGAGGTGGGTGGTCAGTGAGGTGGGGCAAGAGGAGAGGTTTTTCAGACACAGAGCAACAACAATACGAGCTTACAAAATGTGTTTTCACATTTGATACCAAGAACCGTGAAGAGAAATTCCAAATCTCGCAGTTCAAGTATTTGATATTTGCAAGAGTCTACGAGAATGTGGATAGTGGAGGATGGTGGGAATAGGTGGGCGAAACAGATGGAAAGAAAAAACGTAGGAGAGAAAGCAACGCGGGTGCTTGCATTTCTCAAGACAGAGAAGAAAATAGTTTAGAGGAACTGGGGAGAAAGAGAGTAGAAAAAACTGGGAAAATATATGAACGAGAGATATCAGTGGTCTGCGATGTGTCTAGTGACGAGTGAGGGTAGAATGTAGTGAAGGAAGCTGGTAATGTGAGGGAGGTTTGTAATGAGGGAGGATAGTAGGATGGGAGGTTTGTAGTAAGTGAGGTTAGTAGTGAAGGAGGTTCGTAGTGAGGGAGGTTTGAAGTAAACGATGTAAGCAGTGATGCGTTGCGAGGCATGTGTGTAGTGAGTGAGGTATATTGTAAGGGAGGTGCATAGTGAGGGAGGTGTATTGTAACGGAGGTGCGTAGTGAGGGAGGTATATTGTAAGGGAGGTGCGTAGTGAGGGAGGTATATTGTAAGGGAGGTGTGTAGTGAGGGAGGTATATTGTAAGGGAGGTGTGTAGTGAGGGAGGTATAATGTAAGGGAGGTGTGTAGTGAGGGAGGTATATTGTAAGGGACGTGTGTAGTGAGGGAGTTATATTGTAAGGGAGGTGTGTAGTGAGGGAGGTATAATGTAAGGGAGGTGTGTAGTGACGGAGGTATATTGTAAGGGAGGTGTATAGTGAGGGAGGTATAATGTAAGCGAGGTGTGTAGTGAGGAAGGTATAATGTAAGGGAGGTGTGTAGTGAGGGAGGTATATTGTAAGGGACGTGTGTATTGAGGGAGGTGTATTGTATGGGAGGTGTGTAGTGAGGGAGGTATAATGTACGGGAGGTGTGTAGTGAGGGAGGTATATTGTAAGGGACGTGTGTAGTGAGGGAGGTGTATAGTGGGGGAGGTATAATGTGAAGGAGGTCTGTAGTGAGGGAGGTATAATGTAAGCGAGGTGTGTAGTGAGGGAGGTATATTGTAAGGGAGGTGTGTAGTGAGGGAGGTATAATGTACGGGAGGTGTGTAGTGAGGGAGGTATATTGTATGGGAGGTGTGTAGTGAGGGAGGTATATTGTAAGGGACGTGTGTAGTGAGGGAGGTATATTGTATGGGAGGTGTGTAGTGAGGGAGGTATAATGTACGGGAGGTGTGTAGTGAGGGAGGTATATTGTAAGGGACGTGTGTAGTGAGGGAGGTGTATAGTGGGGGAGGTATAATGTGAGGGAGGTCTGTAGTGAGGGAGGTATAATGTAAGGGAGGTGTGTAGTGAGGAAGGTATAATGTAAGGGAGGTGTGTAGTAAGGGAGGTGTATTGTATGGGAGGTGTGTAATGAGGGAGGTATAATTTACGGGAGGTGTGTAGTGAGGGAGGTATATTGCAAGGGAGGTGTGTAGTGAGGGAGGTATAATGTAAGGGAGGTATAATGTAAGGGAGGTGTGTAGTGAGGGAGGTGTATTGTAAGGGAGGTGTGTAGTGAGGGAGGTATAATATAAGGGAGGTGTGTAGTGAGGGAGGTATAATGTACGGGAGGTGTGTAGTGAGGGAGGTATATTGTAAAGGAGGTGTGTAGTGAGGGAGGTGTATTGTAAGGGAGGTGTGTAGTGAGGGAGGTGTATTGTAAGGGAGGTGTGTAGTGAGGGAGGTATAATGTAAGGGAGGTCTGTAGTGAGGGAGGTATAATGTACGGGAGGTGTGTAGTGAGGGAGGTATATTGTAAAGGAGGTGTGTAGTGAGGGAGGTGTATTGTAAGGGAGGTGTGTAGTGAGGGAGGTATAATGCAAGGGAGGTGTGTAATTAGGGAGGTATATTGTAAGGGAGGTGTGTAGTGAGGGAGGTATAATGTACAGGAGGTGTGTAGTGAGGGAGGTGTATTGTAAGGGAGGTGTGTAGTGAGGGAGGTATAATGTATGGGAGGTGTGTAGTGAGGGAGGTGTATTGTAAGGGAGGTGTGTAGTGAGGGAGGTGTATTGTAAGGGAGGTGTGTAGTGAGGGAGGTATAATGTAAGAGAGGTGTGTAGTGAGGGAGGTGTATTGTAAGGGAGGTGTGTAGTGAGGGAGGTATAATGCAAGGGAGGTGTGTAGTGAGGGAGGTATAATGTACGGGAGGTGTGTAGTGAGGGAGGTGTATTGCAAGGGAGGTGTGTAGTGAGGGAGGTATAATGTAAGAGAGGTGTGTAGTGAGGGAGGTGTATTGTAAGGGAGGTGAGTAGTGAGGGAGGTATAATATACGAGAGGTGTTACCTGGAGGTTCCGGGGATCAACGCCCCCGCGGCCCGGTCCATGACCAGGCCTCTAGCGAGGGAGGTGTGTAGTGAGGGAGGTGTGTAGTGAGGGAGGTATAATGTAAGGGAGGTGTGTAGTGAGGTGGTATAATGTAAGGGAGGTGTGTAGTGAGGGAGGTATAATGTGCGGGAGGTGTGTAGTGAGGGAGGTGTATTGTAAGGGAGGTGTGTAGTGAGGGAGGTATATTGTAAAGGAGGTGTGTAGTGAGGGAGGTATAATGTACGGGAGGTGTGTAGTGAGGGAGGTGAATTGTTAGGGAGGTGTGTTGTAAGGATGGTGTGTAGAGATGGAGAAATGTAATGAGGAAGGTATGGAATGATGGAGGCGAGTAGTGATGAAGGCATGTAGTGAGGGAGGCGTGTAGTGATGGGGGCATGTAGTGAGGGAGGCGTATAATGATGGAGGCATGTAGTGAGGGAGTGTGTAGTGATGGAGGCATGTAGTGAGGAAGGTGTGTAGTGATGGAGGCATGTAGTGAGGGAGGTGTGTAGTGATGGAGGCATGTAGTGAGGGAGGTGTGTAGTGATGGAGGCATGTAGTGAGGGAGGTGTGTAGCGAGGAAGATGCACAGTGAGAGGGGATGTGTGTAGTGAAGACCTGAGAAGTGATGGTTGTGTATAGTGAAGAATGAGTGTAGAAGAGGACGGATATTGAAGGGTACATACGAAGGGAGAAGAGGATGCGCCTAGGAGTAATGGCTATACGTGGAGTAATGATGTTGTGGATGGGTATATTTGCGGGATCAGTGTAGTGTGTGGGATTATGTGCAGTGCGGCGTGATGGGATGTGAGTAGTTATGGAATGAGGATGTGCGAAGAATTAAGGATGTGTATGAGAGATTTTTGAGGAGATATGGAAGATTCTGAAGGGATATAAATGGCTCCGAAGGTCTGTTGTAATTCTGAAGGGATGTTGGAGGATGGGGAGGAGAGTAATAGGATTTAATTTGATTGTGAGGCGATTTCTACCTATTATTTTTATAAATATTAAATAAAAAATATCTGAGAATTAAACGACGAAAAAAATCCCTTCCAAAGATTTCGATATTCCATAAATTTATGTGACATGCAGTTATCTGAACGCCAGGCTGACTGAACACAAGTGATTTGTGAAACGAACGTGCTCATTCTAGCAAAAATCACAGTATTGTCCGATTCCAAACTGGAATGATCTGTCCAACATACTGCAGCTCAATATAAAAGAAACCGTAGAGTCTGTTAATATTGAAACTATCCTGAATTTTACGATAAGAATCGAGTATGAACCTGATGTCCTTATCGATCGTGGCGACGGGTAATATTATATCGATAACCAAACATTTAACATATTTAACGATCGGGAGAAAATAATGGAAATGTTTATAATGGAGACTCCTACCTAACTAACCAGATTTTATTTATCTTGTTGAGGTCTCCATTATTGTAAATGCTATCTGATAAGTAACAGCCACTGTAACTGTTGTATGAGAAGTCCCGGTACCTGTAACTGGGATCCTGTGATGGTAGGGAGATTAGGAAGAATATATGTAGGGCCTTGAGTGTAGTGATATAATAGAGTAAACTATAAATACAGTCAACATTCCCATGGCTACTGCCCAAGGAGCTTCTCCAGACACATTCACTCGTATTGATATAACAGTGACGTCTTTCCCTCCTCAACGCCACAGCCCACGCTAACAGCACCCTTGATATCACAGTGACGTCTTTCCCTCCTCAACACCGCAGCCCACGCTAACAGCACCCTCGTTGATTAAATTTTAATTTAAATCAATTAGTTTGTGGTTCACTGTGATACCAGGAGACAGGTAATTAATTTATTTCTCATTACTTTCCATATCATTAATTTCAAGGCATTATTGAGTATATTTTAATCTATTTTGGTTATGAAGTCAGCTTTCCTTTTGACTGGATCGTCCCTGGAACAGGGTCTCACATCACTGGATTTATGACTCAGTCACAGTGTCAGTGATATTTAATAGATTTTTCTCAATCCAAATGAATTTTTTATGGTTCCATGGGACCTGATTAAATACATGTTATGAAATACGAATGTAATGAAACAATCGTATTTAACATTTCTTATTACGAATATTACCAGATAAAATAGCCCAACCTAACCCATAACTAAAACAAAATTAATAACAATGCACCGTGAAATATGCATTTCACACTTCTAATTTACACTTTCTTCAGTCTTCTCTGGTTATTTGGGGTGTTTGCTAATTAGCTTTCTTACCGCATTTCTTGATTTAGTTTCTCTTGCAAATCCAGATCCTATTTTTGAGTTGGGTTCTCTTCATCACTAGCACATGAGTGAGAGTTATTGTCACTTCCTTTCACAAGTGTCAGTTTCCAGTGGGTATTATCTATTAAACTTCCGTAAAAAAATATTTCTCACGCTTAACACTTTAGCAGATCTTACTACATATTGCCAATCAGCAAACACTTTTATAAAACATTCATTGTCTATTAGTACAAAGACCCGAGAGGAGATAAAACGGCAGTTGTCATGGTCACCAGCAGTATAGTACTTTTTACTAAGAGAGATAAAATACTCATTTTGCCAAAATTTGGCCTGGTGTTCGAGAGTGTTATTATGTCCGTTGAACTTATTTCTTATATATAAGTCATCGTTGCAAATGAGATGGAGTCAGATCGTTCAATTTCACTGTCTCACATAGGTAAGTCAGTTCTGTTATTAATTCTGGTTTCAACCTTGTCTATGATGATTCAAAATTCCTGAACTTGTGCATTCGGAGAGCTTTCCTCAGACAGCGAATAACTTCACTTAGCTTCTCGTGGAACCCTCCTTGCCAGGGTGGCCTTGTGGTGATAATTTTCCAGGTAAGCTCCTGGCAGGAAAGAAAGTTCTTGATATTGACGGATCAATACGATGTATCCGGAGCTGTCCAGGAAGTTACCTCCGTTGTCAGGTATGAGTATTCTCCGACAGCTGCGTCTTACAGCAAATCTACCAAACAATTTTACTAACGTTTCTGCCGCTAAATCTGTGTCGACCTTCAAGTTTACGGCCAGTGTAGTTGTGCATGTAAATAGATATGCGTACACCTTTACTGGAGTGTGATCCAGTGTTCCGGTCAATTCAACTGGACCGCTGTTATCCCCTCCATTAATTTCAAAGAGTTGCAATAGTTGCAGCAGTTTTTTGGACAACTGTGGTGGTGTCCAGGATACATATATATCCTAGCATTAATTTAACGACAGGTGAAGCATCAGTGGAAATACCGTTTTAGGGATCCACAAATGCTGCATGTTACGTAATGTATCTTGCACATTTAATTTAAATGAGCATTCTACATTAAAACTTTAGTTTTAGAAAGAAGTTTGAGCAACAGTATAGAGTAACTGGCCCCAATTGTAATTATTTTATCCTATACGTACAAATCCAGTCTGCTGGTGTTATTTCGGGATGTAGAGTTAGCCGCGGGAAAAATAGGACGAGTTAGAGCCGATGGAGACATTTGTTAACTAGTCTACGTTATAATCAATATTTACTTATAAATGAATATGTGTGTCCACATAATTAACACTGATACGGAAGTGATGATTGCTAAATGTGTTTTCTATTTCTGTATGTAATGTTAGTCCGAATGTTTTAGCTAAGGGCCTGATACCAAGTTTGCAAGGTACATTTATTTGTCCCTTACATACCTGACCATTCACTTTCACGAATAATGTAAAAATTATATTCACGATGAAGTTGAGGATTGGAAAATCGTCGCCAGGCCTGACGAATCGCGATTTCTGCTTTAACATGCAGATTATAGAGATAGAATTTAGCGTACATCTTCAGGATGTGGGTCAACTTTAGCATGCATGTGCAACCGACATATTTGCAGCAGTTAGGTGATGTTATGTGAACATGGATCAGGATTTCTAAGAAATGTTTCCAGAACTTGTTCAATCCATTCCAGAGAGCTGGGTCAGGTGCTTCACGAGCTGGAAGGAGAAAAGTGGCTAAGAGTTGTCTCAGTTGTGCTTCGGTAAGATTTGTTTGGCAATTATTGCCGAAATATTAAAACTACCTGTATTTTGAGTGATGGTTTAAAAAGACATTCAGGCAAACACCAAGAGATATATATTAGAAGAGGTTTTGCCTCCGAGACAATGCTAATTTTAAATCCCTTGTTGGTATCCCATACCAAGGTTAATCGAACTTTTATCACTGGTAATAGTAATAAGAGTCAATTCTAAATAGCACCTGCGAAGTACGTGAGATTCCATGATGACAGTACTGACCTTCTGAAAGTCATTAATTTGATTACTGGTGTTCAACGTTGTTCAAGTCGTCTTTAACCCCTTCCCACACCTCTCTCTCTCTCTCTCTCTCTCTCTCTCTCTCTCTCTCTCTCTCTCTCCCCTCTCTCTCTCTCTCTCTCTCTCTCTCTCTCTCTCTCTCTCTCTATCTATCTATCTATCTCTATATATCTCCCTTTTTCGCACAAAAGGGACTTACATGCTTAGGTTAAATGTTCCTACCTTTATTTACAAGCTAAGAACTGTTGCCTACATTAGCTCATTTCAAAGCCGTTTTATTATTTTGAGAGGTACAACGATTTCATTTGGTCAGCTGATTATTTCATCGAGGACATTGTGCTGTACGAGAAAGCTCAGTTAAAATGTCAGATCTGTCCAGGTCGGATCCAGACGAGAGGCGAGTCGCTCTGTTCTGTTCTCTATCTATAAACAAGTTATAGATAAGACAGTAGACAGGCAGCTCAAGAAAGTGGAGCCTACTCAAGGTGTGAGTGCACTTGTGCCTTAAACATACTCTTTGAGTCTCTACTATAATGCAGATACAAGATACATCCACATCTTGTAAGTCTCCTGACCGCCTAGTTTGTGAGATTTATTACGTGAGTCTTCATAGCCAGTTTGTAATCAAATTTCACCACAAGGCTATCAACATCATGTCTGGGCTCCATCACTTTCACATTCATTCTTATCATTGCCCCAGCATTACTGTTCCACTCATCAACTACCCTATTTCCAAACCAATACTTTCCTATGTCCTTTCTAAATCTAAACTTATCTAATTTAAATCCATTACTGCGGGTTCTCTCTTGGAGAGACATCCTCAAGACCTTATTAATATCCCCTTTATTAATACGTATCTGCCACTTATACACTTCGATCAGGTCTCCCCTCATTCTTCGTCTAACAAGTGAATGTAACTTAAGAGTCTTCAATCTTTCCTCATAAGGAAGATTTCTAATGCTATGTATTAATTTAGTCATCCTACGCTGAATGTTTTCTAACGAATTTATGTCCATTCTGTAATATGGAGACCAGAACTGAGCTGCATAATCTAGGTGAGGCCTTACTAATGATGTATAAAGCTGCAGTATGACCTCTGGACTTCTGTTGCTTACACTTCTTGATATAAATCCCAGTAATCTATTTGCCTTATTACGTACGCTTAGGCATTGCTGTCTTGGTTTAAGGTTGCTGCTTACCATAACCCCCAAGTCCTTTCGCAATCTGTATGGCTAAGTTCTACATTATTTAACTTATAAGTGCTAGGGTTATGGACACTCCCGAGCTTCAGAACCTTGCATTTATCTACATTGAACTGCATCTGCCACTTTTCTGACCAAGAGTAGAGTTTGTCTAAATCCTCCTGAAGTTCCCTAACATCTACGTTTGAATCAATTATCCTACCTATCTTTGTGTCATCGGCGAATTTGCTCATATCACTAGTAATTCCTTCATCAAGATCATTGATATATATTATAAACAACAACGGGCCCAAGACTGATCCCTGTGGAACGCCACTTGTTACTGATCCCCACTCGGATTTAACCCCATTTATGGACACTCTCTGCTTCCTGTCTGTGAGCCATGATTCGATCCACGAGAGCACTCTTCCCCCAATGCCATGAGCTGCTACTTTCTTCAACAGTCTTAGGTGCAGAACTCTATCAAATGCCTTACTAAAATCTAAGTAAATAATATCAAATTCTTTATCGTGGTCAACAGCCTCAAAAGCTTTACTGAAGAAAGTTAATAAATTAGTTAGACAAGACCGGCCTCTTGTGAATCCATGCTGAGTATCATTAATCAAGCTATGCTTATCGAGATGGCTTCTTATAATTTGAGCTATAATTGACTAGTAATTTGCCTACAATTGAGGTCAGGCTTATTAGGCGGTAATTTGACGGTAACGACTTGTCCCCTGTTTTAAAAATAGGAATTACACTAGCCATCTTCCACATATCAGACACTACACCTGTTTGAAGAGATAAATTAAAAATATTAGTTAATGGTTCACAGACTTCCATTTTGCATTCCTTTAGAACCCTTGAAAAACCTCATCAGGACCCGGTGACTTATTTTGCTTCAGTTGGTCTATCTGCTTCACAACCATTTCACTAGTGACTGTGATGTTACATAATTTATCTTTTTCTGGTCCACTATAAAAATTAATTACCGGAATATTATTAGTGTCTTCCTGTGTAAAAACCGAGAGAAAATAATTATTTAAAATCGAGCACATTTCATTCTCTTTGTCAGTAAGATGCCCATAGTTATTTTTAAGGGGACCTATCTTATCTCTGACTTTTGTTCTATATACCTGGAAAAAACTTTTTGGGTTAGTTTTAGAATCCCTAGCAACTTTAATTTCATAGTCCCTTTTAGCTTTTCTTATCCCCTTTTTAATGTCCCTCTTAATGTCAATATACTGATTCATAAGATGACCCTCGCCTCTTTTGATACGCCTATAAATTCCTTTCTTATGCCCTAGTAGATATTTCTGCCTATTATTCATCCATTTTGGGTCATTTATATTTGATCTAATTTCTTTATAAGAGATAAACGTTCTTTGAGCAGCATGTATTGTGTTCAGAAAACTGTCATTGATAGCTCTCTTCGTTACCCCTGTCAACAGATGATAAGTGTTCTCTAAGCCCATCGTAATCTGCTAAGAGAAAATCTGGGACTGTTACTGAGTTATCCCTACTATCATACTTCCATTCAATTCTAAATGTAATTGATTTGTGGTCGCTAGCACCCAGTTCCTCTGAAACTTCTAAATTATTAACAAGGGATTCATTGTTTGCCAGAACTAAGTCAAGCAGGTTATTACCCCTTGTAGGTTCTGTCACAAACTGCTTCAAAAAACAATCCTGAACTACTTCTAAGAAGTCGTATGATTCTAAGTTCCCAGTCAAGAAATTCCAATCAATATGACTAAAGTTAAAGTCTCCTAGAATTACTACATTATCGTGCCTTGTGGCCATAACAATTTCCTCCCATAGTAGTCTCCCCTGGTCGCTATCTATATTTGGGGGACGGTATATCACACCTAAAGTTAATTTTTCATGCCCCTCTGAAAATTCTATCCAAACAGTCTCTGTATGTGTTACTTCAGACTTAATACCCGTTTTTATGCAACAGTTCAAGCGATCTCGGACATACAATGCCACCCCACCCCCCTTCCCGATACTTCTATCTACTTGGAACAATTTAAAACCCTGAATGTGACATTCTGCAGGCATGTCCCGACTTTTTGAATTAAACCACGTCTCAGTAATGGCAAATACATCTATGTTACCTGCACTAGCAACTAGTCTCAACTCGTCCATCTTATTCCTAGCACTGCGACTATTTGTGTAATAAATACTTAAAGACCCTCCTCTCTCTTTACCCTTCCTGCTCCTTTCTGTCATTCCACTAAACCTATTACTGTCCTTGTCAATTAGTGCCACTGGCTTTCCAATATCCACCTCATTTTGCCTATTACTAGTTCTCCTAGTACTCATATTACTACCCTGAGACTTCACAGTTTTCCCGCAAAAACCCATACCACTAACTATTCCTAGTTTAAAGACCTAACAGCTCCTTCCACTGCGTTGGCCAGTGCTTCCATCCCACACCTAGGTAAGTGAACCCCATCCCTGGCATACATGTCATTTCTGCCATAGAAGAGGTCCCAGTTGTCAATGAATGTTACCGCATTTTCCTTACAGTATTTGTCCAGCCAGCAATTGACACCAATTGCTCTGGGCAACCATTCATTTCCAACTCCTCTCCTTGGCAAAATGCCACATATGACAGGTTTCCCACCCTTCCTCCTAATTATCTCTATTGCTGACCTATACCTGCTAATCAGGTCCTCACTCCTACGTCTGCCAACATCGTTGCCTCCAGCACTGAGACAGATAATAGGATTGCTCCCATTACCTCTCATGATGTCATCCAGATGGCTAACAATATCCTTCATCCCAGCCCCAGGAAAACACACTCTCTGCCTCCTACTCATGTCCTTCAAGCAGAATGCCCTATCCATCTACCTAATCTGGCTATCCTCAACAACAACAATGTTTTTACCTTCCTTGGCGTCGTCCGTCGTGATGCTCCCAGTAGTCGACTCACATTCGCCAGGTAGCATTACACCACTTGTAGAATTCGTCAAGACGTTCTCGATGGTCTTCGTTGGGGTTTCTAGGGATGTCTCACTCACGTCTGCCAATGCTTCTTTGGTGGTCGTTGTGGCATTCCCAGTAGAACACTCACATTCGTCGGGTAGCACCGAGAATGGGTTGGAAGTTTCCACGGTAGTCTTCTGGTTTCTCGTTGTTTCTGCCTCTCCAACCGTTTTCTTGATCTTCAGCTTGGTTCCATGTTGCCCGGCCACTGACCAAGCTCCCCTCTTAACCTGGGGACTCTCAACAGGAGGATTACTACGAATCCTCTTGTTCTCCTCCGTTAATCGTCGTATCTCCATCTTAGCAACTCTGAGCTCTTCTCTCAGCTGCTGGTAAAGTTGCTCAAGAGAGGGCATCCTGGTTCAGATTCACAGAGAGCACACAAACAGATCTTCACAGAGCTAAGTACACGTCCCTGGCATACATGTCATTTCTGCCATAGAAGAGGTCCCAGTTGTCAATGAATGTTACCGCATTTTCCTTACAGTATTTGTCCAGCCAGCAATTGACACCAATTGCCCTGGACAACCATTCATTTCCAACTCCTCTCCTTGGCAAAATACCAAATATGACAAGGTTCCCACCCTTCCTCCTAATTATTTCTATTGCTAACCTATACCTGCTAATAAGGTCTTCACTCCTACGTCTGCCAACATCGTTGCCACCAGCACTGAGACAGATAATAGGATTGCTCCCATTACCTCTCATGATGTCATCCAGACGGCTAACAATATCCTCCATCCCAGCCCCAGGAAAGCAAACTCTCTGTCTCCTACTCCTGTCCTTCAAGCAGAACGCCCTATCCATATTCCTAACTTGGCTATCCCCAACAACAACAATATTCTTACCTTCCTTGGTGTCGATCGTCGTGACGTTCCCAGTAGTCGACTCACATTCATCGGGTAGCACTGAGAATGTATTAGATGTTTCTACAACAGTTTCCACGGCAGTCTCTTTCTTCTTCATCGTTTCTACCTTTCCATTCGTCTTCTTGATCGTCAACTTCGTTCCCTGCTGTCCAGCCACTGACCAGTTTCCTTTCTTGACCTGAGGACTCAAAACAGGAGGACTACTACGAATCTTCTTGTTTTCCTCGGTCAGTCGCCGAATCTCCATCTTCGCTATCCTCAATTCTTCCTTAAGCTGTTGGTAAAGTTGCTCGATGGAGGGCATCTTGCTTCAATTCGTAGAGAGCGCGCAAACAGGTCTTCACAGAGCTAAGTACACGTCACCACTAAGCTAAGTACACGTCACCACGTGTACGCCACGTACGCCTAAGCGTACGTAATAAGGCAAATAGATTACTGGGATTTATATCAAGAAGTGTAAGCAACAGAAGTCCAGAGGTCATACTGCAGCTTTATACATCATTAGTAAGGCCTCACCTAGATTATGCAGCTCAGTTCTGGTCTCCATATTACAGAATGGACATAAATTCGTTAGAAAACATTCAGCGTAGGATGACTAAATTAATAGAAATCTTCCTTATGAGGAAAGATTGAAGACTCTTAAGTTACATTCACTTGTTAGACGAAGAATGAGGGGAGACCTGATCGAAGTGTATAAGTGGCAGATACGTATTAATAAAGGGGATATTAATAAGGTCTTGAGGATGTCTCTCCAAGAGAGAACCCGCAGTAATGGATTTAAATTAGATAAGTTTAGATTTAGAAAGGACATAGGAAAGTATTGGTTTGGAAATAGGGTAGTTGATGAGTGGAACAGTCTACCTAGTTGGGTTATTGAGGCTAGGACTTTGGGTAGTTTCAAATTTAGGTTGGATAAGTACATGAGTGGGAGGGGTTGGATTTGAGGGGGACTTTCACATCAGAGCTTATTTCTTGGGTAGCATTGAAAATTGGGTTGGGCAAATGTTTTGTTAGTGGGATGAATTGTAAAGGACCTGCCTAGTATGGGCCAACAGGCCTCCTGCAGTGTTCCTCCTTTCTTATGTTCTTATGTAATGACTGCAACAAATTTTACGTGGTTTGTAGATGAATGGTTCAGAGAACCGACATGTTGATAAATTAGACACATGTGCAACTCTTGGGTATCTTTATTGAGGAGTCCCAAGAAGTTGCAGTGTCTGACAGGTTTGTAGATACCCAAGAGTTGCACATGTGTCTAATTTATCAAATTTTACGTGGGCGAAACATCGAGGGACCTCCAAACACGTATTTCAGAACACCAATACGCAAGCAGGTCTGACGATACAAGGAATGCCTGTGTACAACACCGTAATTCACACAACCACTTGATAAACTACAGAAACTCAAGACTTATCGCCACAGAAGACAACACTCAATACCGAAGAATCCTGGAATCATCACTTATTTCTATATCTGACAACTTCAACCAGAATAGTGGCTTCTATAACATAGCTGAACCACTTGCCAAGAAACTTCTTCATCGCTATCCCACATAAGAACATAGGAATGGAAGAACACTGCCGAAGGTCTGCTCACAAACTTATCCAATCTCCCTTCCAAGCTACCCAAGATTTTAGACTCCATAACCCCACTCGGTACATCATCAGATGCAGCATTCTCCACCTGACCTCAGCATTCTGAACCTGACTGTAAATACTCGCGTACCTTCCACCCCAGGTAGCCACATTCTAGTACATTCTACACCAGAGCACTGCTTACTCACGATGCATTACTCTAACAGAGTAAAGATCAAACCAGCGAGTGGCACAACCAATGAGTCGTCCAAACTAGCACTTGCAGCTGTCGTTAGTGGCAGGCTGCAAGTCAAATGTAATGCGATTTTATCGCTCAAAGAGGCCTTTGTTGTCGTCTGTACAGACGACACAGAGGCTGAGAAACTACTTACCACCACTGCTACTACCACTCTACGAGACCAGGGATTTCTTGTCTTGACTTCCCCAGCACTGAGGGCCAGGAGAACTGTGTTCCTCAAGCGACTCGACAACCTTATCACTGTACAGGCCACTGAAGAAATCAAGTCATCTATCGAAGCAAAGAACCCTTGGGCCAAGGTGGACTTCATTACTAAAATACCCAATGCTTCATCCATGCTGAAGGTCACCTTCAGTGACGTCAACATGGCAGCCAGAGCTCTCGCTGAGGGCCTGGCTATTCACTACTTCCACATCAACCCAGCCTTCATCGAAGCAGAGAAATTCCAACATATCTCACAGTGCTATAATTGTTACTCATACTTACACACCACAAATGATTGTCCTACCAAGGACAAGAAGTTCTGCTCCACCTGTGGCCGTGAGGGTCATGACTTCAAGAATTGCACTACTGCTTCACCACCTAAAATGCTTGAACTGCAAGAATGACCACCATACTCTTGCTGCCAGGTGCCCTACCAGAAGAGACATACTCAAGAAACAACAACAACAAAAGAAACCCAACCCGCAAGCAACCACATATTCTGCTATCGCCAAGCTTCAAGCAGACACTACCAAGATACTACATGCCACGCAAGCTGCTCCCACCACTTCCCTGCCAGCACCTACTGCCGACTCCACCAAGATTCTTTGTTGCATTATGTATGCTCATGTACAGAATGCAGCTGAGCCTGGTTCCTTCAACACCACCATCAATGAACTTTTCAAACTAAATAATATGCCTGGCCTCACATTCCTGCATCACCACCTTCCACTGAGATCCTAAAATCTACTGCAAATATTACCAGTATCACCGCTGCTCCACCGCTGTCACAACCTCCACTAGACACAGAGATGGACCAATCAGAGACCTCTGAGACGTCGGCAAAACCCACCAATGAGAGTCCACTACCACTTTCATCCACTGCTAGAGCAACTGACCAGTCGGAAATCTCGCCTTCACCAGTTCAGCCACCAGCCAAGAAAGCAAAAACACAAGACACTGCGGATGCACCTCACGGTGCCACTGTCACTGACACTGCTGCACCACAACAAGTCCGATATCTGAAGGGTGTATACTTCTACACAACCAAGCAGTATAAGAACACAATGCTGTCTTCAGAAATCCATCATCACCTCCAGGACGGAACAGTCAAGTATACCTACGACCAAACTGCTACATACACCACTGCAGACATGACCAGACTACTCACTGCCAACACCCAACACCTTGTGGAAGTCAAGTACACCTCAAAGAGGAAATTCAGGATGCTTCAGAATAGGGACCTTGAAGACGGTACCCTCGTCTAGCACGACTATCCATGACCATTCACCCAGCACTTTGCTGTCCGCTAAAGCTGGGGTGTGGCTCCAATCAACCCTGTAACTGCTGCCTCTGCCCGACTGCGCTTCTCTTTAGGGAAGTCAGCGCAAGATAGAAGAAGACGACATCCTCCAACCGGAGGGCCAAGAAAGAAGAAAGATGATTATCGTCACCCCCCACCCGGGGGGCCACTGCCGGGTCACCATCTGGAGAAGACCTGGGCCAGAAGGACCTGCGAATCAACATGAATGAAAATGAACACCAACACACGACACTCCACACAGGAGAGCACAGCGCTAGCACGATCATAAGAACATAAGAACATAAGAACGAAGGAACACTGCAGAAGGCCTACTGGCCCATGCGAGGCAGGTCCAAGTCCCTACCGGCTTAAGCCAATGCACCCAACCTAGTCAGGTCAGGTCACATTGACTTAAGGGAGGAACACGGCAACCGACCTGTTAGCACAAGCTATCAGGTCCAACTCACACCCACCCACATCTACTCATGTATTTATCCAACCTATTTTTAAAGCTACACAACGTTCTGGCCTCTATAACGGTACTTGGGAGTTTGTTCCACTCATCCACAACTCTATTACCAAACCAGTACTTTCCTATATCCCTCCTGAATCTGAATTTTTCCAACTTAAAACCATTGCTGCGAGTCCTGTCTAGGCTAGATATTTTCAGCACACTATTTACATCCCCTTTATTTATTCCTGTCTTCCACTTATAAACCTCAATCATATCCCCCCTAATTCTACGTCTTTCTAGAGAGTGCAGTTTCAGGGCCCTTAGTCTATCCTCATAGGGAAGGTTTCTGATACATGGGATCATCTTTGTCATCCTCCTTTGTACATTTTCCAGAGAATTTATATCCATTCTGTAATACGGTGACCAAAACTGTGCAGCATAATCTAAATGAGGCCTAACCAAGGATGTATAGAGTTGAAGAACAACCTGAGGACTCCTATTATTTATGCTTCTTGATATGAAGCCAAGGATTCTATTAGCTTTATTGCGAACACTTTGCGAATCTTTAACAACACCCCAGGTAGATCTGTTTGTGACTTGAAAAAGCCCACTGTGTGGGCGAAAAGTTGTCAATAAAGGATCACATTATACTGCATATGTGTTTATATTTCCAAGTCGTAGATGAGACGAAGCGCAGGCAGTTCAAGAAAGTGGAGCATACTCATGGTGTGAGTGAACATATGCCTCATACAGAATCTTGCAGCCTCTACTGTCAAGCAGATACAAGACACGTCTAAGTAATGTAAGCTTCCTGGCCGCTTAGTTTACATGATTTACGATGCAGTTCTTTATAGTCAGTTTAGAGTTTCTCTCTCTCGAGTTATCTATGTATTTATTTATATTTATTTTTGCACAGGGTTTTACAGGTTCGGTTAAGGGCTCCTAATTTTACTTACAATCTATGAGCTGTTGCCTACAACATCTCATCTTAAATTTTTTTTAATTGTTATGAAATTTGCAAATAACGGACAGGATGAAGTTGAAACTATCTGTGGCCCGTGACTTCATCTGGCCAACTGACTTTATTTCTTTAATGTCATGCTGTACAGTCATGTTCCAGACTATAGTCATTCTAGAAATAAATTATCTCACAGTATAGTTGCTGTTTGGTGTCCGTCTTGTGGTGTAGAAGCTCACTTCTCTCTGTCCTGGGAGTGGAACTCAGTGTGGTACATTAACAATATTGGCCTTGTACATAACAGTAAGGCCACCCACACCCCTCCTGTGTCGAAGGCTCTGCCGAAATGACAGATCTGTTCATGCTGGGCCCACCTGAGAAATGAGTTGTCTTGCTGTGTTCTGTCAAGAAGTCGCAGATGGGACAAAGGGCAGGCAGTCCAAGAAGGTGGAGCATACTCAAGGTTCAAGCATATTTGTACCTCGTACAGAATCTTGCAGCCTCTACTGTCAAGCAGATGCAAACCACGTCTGAGTGATCTTAGCTTCCTAGCTGTCTCTGTCTGTCTGTCTGTCTGTCTGTCTGTCTGTCTGTCTCTCTCTCTCTCTCTCTCTCTCTCTCTCTCTCTCTCTCTCTCTCTCTCTCTCTCTCTCTCTCTCTCTCTCTCCTTTGTTCCATCAACGACTTTGATGTTTACTCATGTATATACTATTATATTTAAACAAATATATGACAGAATAAGGATATGCATTATTTATATCCTAAAAGTAATGAGACTGAATTTATCTGATGTATTGAATTGTAAAAATGATAAAGAGCAGTAGCTACACTCACACACACAGACACACACACACACACACACACACACACACACACACACACACACACACACACACACACACACACACACACACACACACACACACACACACACACATAAATGTAGTTCCAATTTTTAAAAAAGGAGACAGACATGAAGCACTAAACTACAGACCAGTGTCACTGACATGTATAGTATGCGAAGTCATGGAGAAGATTATCAGGAGAAGAGTGGTGGAACACCTAGAAAGGAATGATCTCATCAACAGCAGCCAACATGGTTTCAGGGACTGGAAAACCTGTGTCACAAACCTACTGGAGTTCTATGACAGGGTGACAGCAGTAAGACAAGAGAGAGAGGGGTGGGTAGATTTCATTTTCTTGGACTGCAAGAAGGCAAGATTAGTGCAAAAACTGGAGGACCAAGCAGGGATAACAGGGAAGGCACTACAATGGATCAGGGAATACTTGTCAGGAAGAGAGCAGCGAGTCAAGGTACGTGGCGAGGTGTCAGAGTGGCCGCCTGTGACCAGCGGCGTCCCACAGGGGTCAGTCCTAGGGCCAGTGCTGTTTCTGGTATTTGTGAACGACATGACGGAAGGAATAGACTCCGAAGCGTCCCTGTTTGCAGATGACGTGAAGTTGATGAGAAGAATTCATTCGATAGAAGACCAGGCAGAACTACAAAGACATCTGGACAGGCTGCAGACCTGGTCCAGCAATTGGCTCCTGGAGTTCAACCCCACCAAGTGCAAAGTCATGAAGATTGGGGAAGGGCAAAGAAGACCGCAGACGGAGTACAGTCTAGGGGGCCAGAGACTACAATCCTCACTCAAAGAAAAAGATCTTGGGCTGAGTATAACACCAGACACATCTCCTGACGCACACATCAACCAAATAACTGCTGCAGCATATGGGCGCTTAGCAAACCTCAGAACAGCATTCCGACATCTTAATAAGGAATCGTTCAGAACCCTGTACACCGTGTACGTTAGGCCCATACTGGAGTATGCAGCACCAGTTTGGAACCCACACCTAGCCAAGCACGTAAAGAAACTAGAGAAAGTGCAAAGGTTTGCAACAAGACTAGTCCCAGAGCTAAGGGGCATGTCCTACGAGGAGAGGTTAAGGGAAATTGACCTGACGACACTGGAGGACAGGAGAGATAGGAGGGACATGATAACGACATACAAAATCGTGAGAGGAATTGACAAGGTGGACAAAGACAGGATGTTACAGAGAAGGGACACAGCAACAAAGGGATAGTTGGAAGTTGAAGACACAGATGAATCACAGGGATGTTAGGAAGTATTTCTTCAGCCACAGAGTAGTCAGGAAGTGGAATAGTTTGGGAAGCGATGTAGTGGAGGCAGGATCCATACATAGCTATAAGCAGAGGTATGATAAAGCTCACGGTTCAAAGAGAGTGACCTAGTAGTGATCAGTGAAGAGGCTGGGCCAGGAGCTAGGACTCGACCCCTGCAATCTCAACTTGGTTAGTACAACTAGGTAAGAGAGTACACACACACACACACACAAACAAACACACATGTGAACGACATGACGGAAGGGATAGATTCAGAAGTGTTTTTGTTTGCAGATTATGTGAAGTTAATGAGAAGAATTAAATCAGATGCGGACCAGACAGGTCTACAAAGAGACCTGGATAGGCTGGATGTGTGGTCCAGCAACTGGCTCCTAGAATTTAACCCCGCCAAATGCAAAGTCATGAAGATCGAAGAAGGGCAAAGAAGACCGCAGACAGAGTATAGGTTAGGCGGTCAAAGACTGCAAACCTCACTCAAGGAGAAAGATCTAGGGGTGAGTATAATACCGAGTACGTCGCCAGAAGCACACATAAACCAGATAACTGCTGCGGCATTTGGGCGCCTGGCAAACCTGAGAATAGAGTTCCGGTACCTCAGTAAGGAATCGTTCAAGACTCTATACACTGTGTACGTCAGGCCCATACTGGAGTACGCAGCACCAGTTTGGAACCCACACCTGGTCAAACACGTCAAGAAATAAGGGAAAGTGCAAAAGTTTGCAACTAGGCTGGTTCCAGAACTAAGGGGAATGTCCTACCAAGAAAGGTTAAGGGAAATCGGTCTGACGACACTGGAGGACAGAAGGGTCAGAGGAGACATGATAACGACATACAAAATACTGCGTGGTATAGACAAGGTGGACATAAACAGAATGTTCCAGAGATGGGACACAGAAACAAGGGGTCACAATTGGAAGCTGAAGAATAGAATGAGTCAAAGGGGTGTTGGGAAGTATTTCTTCAGCCACAGAGTTGTTAGGAAGTGGAATAGTCTGGCAAGGGATGTAGTGGAAGCAGGAACCATACATACGTTTTAAGACGAGAACCATGTAGCGGTCATTGAAGAGGCGGGGCCAGGAGCGGAGTCTCGACCCCTGCAACCTCAATTAGGTGAGTACGCACATACACACACGCATTATATATATATATATATATATATTATATATATATATATATATATATATATATATATATATATATATGTATATATATATATATATATATATATATATATATATATAAATATATATATATATATATATATATATATATATATATATATATATCTTTCTTTCAACGCACCAGCCTTATCCCACTGAGGTGGGGTGGCCCAAAAGGACAAACGAAAGTATCTCCTTTTAAATTTAGTAATATATATATATATATATATATATATATAATATATATATATATATATATATATATATATATATATATATATATATATATATATATATATATATATATGTATATATATATATATATATATATATATATATATATAATATATATATATATATATATATATATATATATATATATATATATATATATATGTATAGATGTTGCAGGTGTATGGCGTAGGAGGTAGGTTACTGAAAGTAGTGAAGAGTTTTTACGAGGATAGTGAGGCTCAAGTTAGAGTATGTAGGAAAGAGGGAAATTATTTCCCAGTAAAAGTAGGCTTAGACAAGGATGTGTGATGTCACCGTGGTTGTTTAATATATTTATAGATGGGGTTGTAAGAGAAGTAAATGCGAGGGTCTTGACAAGAGGCGTGGAGTTAAAAGATAAAGAATCACACATAAAGTGGGAGTTCTCACAGTTCCTCTTTGCTGATGACACTGTGCTCTTGGGAGATTCTGAAGAGAAGTTGCAGAGATTGGTGGATGAATTTGGTAGGGTATGCAAAAGAAGAAAATTAAAAGTGAATACAGGAAAGAGTAAGGTTATGAGGATAACAAAAAGATTAGGTGATGAAAGATTGGATATCAGATTGGGGGGAGAGAGTATGGAGGAGGTGAATGTATTCAGATATTTGGGAGTGGACGTGTCAGCGGATGGGTCTATGAAAGATGAGGTTAATCATCGAATTGATGAGGGGAAAAGGGTGAGTGGTGCACTTAGGAGTCTGTGGAGACAAAGAACTTTGTCCTTGGAGGCAAAGAGGGGAATGTATGAGAGTATAGTTTTACCAACGCTCTTATATGGGTGTGAAGCATGGGTGATGAATGTTGCAGCGAGGAGAAGGCTGGAGGCAGTGGAGATGTCATGTCTGAGGGCAATGTGTGGTGCGAATATAATGCAGAGAATTCGTAGTTTGGAAGTTAGGAGGAGGTGCGGGATTACCAAAACTGTTGTCCAGAGGGCTGAGGAAGGGTTGTTGAGGTGGTTCGGACATGTAGAGAGAATGGAGCGAAACAGAATGACTTCAAGAGTGTATCAGTCTATAGTGGAAGGAAGGCGGGGTAGGGGTCGGCCTAGGAAAGGTTGGAGGGAGGGGGTAAAGGAGGTTTTGCGTGCGAGGGGCTTCAACTTCCAGCAGGCATGCGTGAGCGTGTTTGATAGGAGTGAATGGAGACAAATGGTTTTTAATACTTGACGTGCTGTTGGAGTGTGAGCAAAGTAACATTTATGAAGGGGTTCAGGGAAACCGGCAGGCCTGACTTGAGTCCTGGAGATGGGAAGTACAGTGCCTGCACTCTAAAGGAGGGGTGTTAATGTTGCAGTTAAAAAAATGTAGTGTAAAGCACCCTTCTGGCAAGACAGGGATGGAGTGAATGATGGTGAAAGTTTTTCTTTTTCGGGCCACCCTGCCTTGGTGGGAATCGGCCAGTGTGATAATAAAAAAAAATATGTATATATATATATATATATATATATATATATATATATATTATATATATATATATATATATATATATATATATATATATATATTTATATATATATATATATACATACCATAATAATACATGAGACTACGTATCCGATTAAAGGACTTAAAAAATTGCCTGATTTTTTTCCCGCATACTTAATTTATTTCGTTAATAACTTCAGAACGCCTTAGACAAGCCTCTTAATATTTCCAATATGTGTATAAGGTTATGGAGAACAAATTCCTGGAGCAATTATTAACAAGTCCACATGTCCTTTGACCAGAGTTTTTGTAGCTATTCACTGCGTCCTCTGATGGCTCAAATAACTTCCGAAACCGTCACTTGCTTGCCTTCATATATTCAAAATAGATGCCTAAATATTTGAAGACAAGGAATAGTGAAATTCTGATGTGTAGATGCATATCTGACAGTTTTATTTGTATAATTTTGTGAAATTTTAATTCCCTGGAAATTATGCTAAACCATTTTCAGTTTACCTTTTGTGAACGGCTTGAACATTTAATGGCTGATGCATCTTAGAGCCAGGATAGTACTCATAAATCTTTCTTTGTGTTGCATCAGATTTGTTCTTCTTGTAATATGGTGACTTACACGAGGGAAATCATTGGAATCATAAATCAGAAAAAGTTTAATATAACTGACTTTAGATTTCAATCATCAGTGCGGCTTTCTGAGCAGAAGTCCCTATTTTCCAATAACTTTAATACATGGAAATATAAACACATATGCAGTATAATGTGATCCTTTATTGACTACGTTTCGCCCACACAGTGTGCTTTTTCAGTGGGCTGTTTGTGACTTGAAAAAGCCCACTGTGTGGGCGAAACGTAGTCAATAAAGGATCACATTATACTGCATATGTGTTTATATTTCCATTGTGTCGGTATTTTATACCATTTATTTCCAACTTTAACACATAATTACGTTATTAACTAATAAATATATTTTACTAATGAACGATTTTTCTGAAGCAAACTCCATATGAAATAGTTAAAATACTTGGAATAGTTAGAATCAGATCAATTACTGTATAATAACTTTTCTGGTCGGATTCAAACTTTTATCATTAGCAGATTTTTTTTAAACATAGTTTGCTACTCACTTCGATAAAATCATTAAGTATATTGTTTCCCATATAATAAATATGCTTCAAATAATAAATGCTGGTATATCTTTTGTATCAGTATTGGGCTGTGGGTGCCAATTTACAGAAAAAAAATACCAGATATATATTTAAATCAAAAAGTTTTTCTTTCAGGATTTTAGGAGATTTTAAATGGAATGTAAATGAGAAAAAAAAAAGGTTGGAAAAAATAAAATACAAGGATTTATGGTGTTTTTAATTTTAATGAGAGATTTTCTTATTTTTCAAAACATTCTCGGCAATATACCGTTTTTTTCCTCACCAAGTTTTGCTTATTAACTGAGAACGACTAATAAGATGTTTATATTTTCAACGCTTGTGAAATTTATCTTGGATAACAGTAGGTTGGTAGACAGCAACCACCCAGGGAGGTACTACCATCCTGTGCTGGTAGGTTGGTAGACAGCAACCACCCAGGGAGGTGCTACCATCCTGTGCTGGTAGGTTGGTAGACAGCAACCACCCAGGGAGGTACTACCATCCTGTGCTGGTAGGTTGGTAGACAGCAACCACCCAGGGAGGTACTACCATCCTGTGCTGGTAGGTTGGCAGACAGCAACCACCCAGGGAGGTACTACCATCCTGTGCTGGAAAGGTTGGTAGACAGCAACCACCCAGGGAGGTACTACCATCCTGTGCTAGTAGGTTGGTAGACAGCAACCACCAGGGAGGTACTACCATCCTGTGCTGGTAGGTTGGTAGACAGAAACCACCCAGGGAGGTACTACCATCCTGTGCTGGTAGGTTGGTAGACAGCAACCACCCAGGGAGGTACTACCATCCTGTGCTGGTAGGTTGGTAGACAGCAACCACCCCGGGAGGTACTACCATCCTGTGCTGGTAGGTTTGGGAGACAGCAACCACCCAGGGAGGTACTTTCCCTCCTGTGCTGGTAGGTTGGTAGAAGCAACCACCCAGGGAGGTACTACCATCCTGTGCTGGTAGGTTGGTAGAACAGCAACCACCCAGGGGGGTACTACCATCCTGTGCTGGTAGGTTGGTAGACAGCAACCACCCAGGGAGGTACTACCATCCTGTGCTGGTAGGTTGGTAGACAGCAACCACCCAAAGGGGGTACTACCATCCTGTGCTGGTAGGTTGGTAGACAGCAACCCCCCAGGGAGGTCTACCATCCTGTGCCGGTAGGTTGGTAGACAGCAACCACCCAGGAGGTACTACCATCCTGTGCTGGTAGGGTGGTAGACAGCAACCACCCAGGGAGGTTACTACCATCCTGTGCTGGTAGGTTGGTTGACAGCCAGCCGCCCGGGGAGGTACTACCCTCCTGTGCTGGTAGGTTGGAGACAGCAACCACCCAGGGAGGTACTACCATCCTGTGCTGGTAGGTTGGTAGACCCGCAACCACCCAGGGGAGGTACACCATCCTGTGCTGGTAGGTGGTAGACAGCAACCACCCAGGGAGGTTTCTACATCCTGTGCTGGTAGGTTGGTAGACAGCAACCCCCAGGGAGGTAAATACCATCCTGTGCTGGTAGGTTGGTAGACAGCAACCACCCAGGGAGGTACTACCATCCTGTGCTGGTAGGTTGGTAGACAGCAACCACCCAGGGAGGTACTACCATCCTGTGCCGGTAGGTTGGTAGACAGCATCAACCCAGGGAGGTACTACCATCCTGTGCTGGTAGGTTGGTAGACAGCATCAACCCAGGGAGGTACTACCATCCTGTGCTGGTAGGTTGGTAGACAGCAACCGCCCAGGGAGGTACTACCATCCTGTGCTGGTAGGTTGGCAGACAGCATCAACCCAGGGAGGTACTACCATCCTGTGCTGGTAGGTTGGTAGACAGCAACCACCCAGGGAGGTACTACCATCCTGTGCTGGTAGGTTGGTAGACAGCATCAACCCAGGTAGGTACTACCATCCTGTGCTGGTAGGTTGGTAGACAGCAACCACCCAGGGAGGTACTACCATCCTGTGCTGGTAGGTTGGTAGACAGCAACCACCCAGGGAGGTACTACTATCCTGTGCTGGTAGGTTGGTAGACAGCAACCACCCAGGGAGGTACTACCATCCTGTGCTGGTAGGTTGGCAGACAGCAACCACCCAGGGAGGTACTACCATCCTGTGCTGGAAAGGTTGGTAGACAGCAACCACCCAGGGAGGTACTACCATCCTGTGCTAGTAGGTTGGTAGACAGCAACCACCCAGGGAGGTACTACCATCCTGTGCTGGTAGGTTGGTAGACAGAAACCACCCAGGGAGGTACTACCATCCTGTGTGGTAGGTTGGTAAAACAAACAAAACCCCCCAGGGAGGTACTACCCCTCCTGTGCTGGTAGGTTGGTAGACAGCAACCACCCAGGGAGGTACTACCATCCTGTGCTGGTAGGTTTGGTAGACGCAACCACCCAGGGAGGTATACCATCCTGTGCTGGTAGGTTGGTAGAAAAGCAACCACCCAGGAGGTACTACCCTCCTGTGCTGGTAGGTTGGTAGACAGCAACCACCCAGGGAGGTACTACCATCCTGTGCTGGTAGGTTGGTAGACAGCAACCACCCAGGGAGGTACTACCATCCTGTGCTGGTAGGTTGGTAGACAGCAACCACCCAGGGAGGTACTACCATCCTGTGCTGGTAGGTTGGTAGACAGCAAACCACCCAGGGGTACTACCATCCTGTGCCGGTAGGTTGGTAGACAGCAACCACCAGGGAGGTTTCTACCATCCTGTGCTGGTAGGATGGTAGACAGCAACCACCCAGGGAGGTACTACCATCCTGTGCTGGTAGGTTGGTAGACAGCAGCCGCCCGGGGAGGTACTACCATCCTGTGCTGGTAGGTTGGTAACAGCAAACCCCCCAGGGAGGTACTACCATCCTGTGCTGGTAGGTTGGTAGACAGCAACCACCCAGGGAGGTACTACCATCCTGTGCTGGTAGGTTGGTAGACAGCAACCACCCAGGGAGGTACTACCATCCTGTGCTGGTAGGTTGGTAGACAGCAACCACCGGGAGGTACTACCATCCTGTGCTGGTAGGTTGGTAGACAGCAACCACCAGGGAGGTACTACCCCCTGTGTGGTAGGTTGGTAGACAGCAACCACCCAGGGAGGTACTACCATCCTGTGCCCGGGAGTTGGTAGACGCATCAACCCAGGGAGGTACTACCATCCTGTGCTGGAGGTTGGTAAAACAGCATCAACCCAGGGAGGTATACCATCCTGTGCTGGTAGGTTGGTAGACAGCAACCGCCCAGGGAGGTACTACCATCCCGTGCTGGTAGGTTGGCAGACAGCATCAACCCCGGGAGGTACTACACCTTGCTGGTAGGGTTTTGGTAGACAGCAACCACCCAGGGAGGTACTACCATCCTGTGCTGGTAGGTTGGTAGACAGCATCAACCCAGGTAGGTACTACCATCCTGTGCTGGTAGGTTGGTAGACACAACCACCCGGGAGGTACTACCATCCTGTGCTGGTAGGTTGGTAGACAGCAACCACCCAGGGAGGTACTACTATCCTGTGCTGGGAGGTTGGTAGACAACAAACCCCCCAGGGAGGTACTACCATCCTGTGCTGGTAGGTTGGTAGACAGCAACCATCCAGGGAGGTACTACCATCCTGTGCTGGTAGGTTGGTAGACAGCAACCGCCCAGGGAGGTACTACCATCCTGTGCTGGTAGGTTGGTAGACAGCATCAAACCCCGGGAGTACTACCATCCTGTGCTGGTAGGTTGGTAGACAGCAACCACCCAGGGAGGTACTACCATCCTGTGCTGGTTTGGTTGGTTTGACAGCAACCACCCAGGGAAAGGGACTACATCCTGTGCTGGTAGGTTTGGGAGACAGCAACCACCCATGGAGGTACTACCATCCTGTGCTGGTAGGTTGGTAGACAGCAACCACCCAGGGAGGTAAATACCATCCTGTGCTGGTAGGTTGGTAGACAGCAACCACCCAGGGAGGTACTACCACCTTTTGCTGGTAGGTTGGTAGACAGCATCAACCCAGGAGGTACTACCATCCTGTGCTGGTAGGTTGGTAGACAGCAACCACCCAGGGAGGTACTACCATCCTGTGCTGGTAGGTTGGTAGACAGCAACAACCCAGGGAAAGGGACTACCATCCTGTGCTGGTAGGTTGGTAGACAGCAACCACCCAGGGAGGTACTACCATCCTGTGCTGGTAAGTTGGTAGACAGCAACCACCCAGGGAGGTACTACCATCCTGTGCTTGTAGGTTGGTAGACAGCAACCACCCAGGGAGGTACTACCATCCTGTGCTGGTAGGTTGGTAGACAGCAACCAAACCCAGGGAGTACTACCATCCTGTGCTGGTAGGTTGGTAGACAGCAACCACCCAGGGAGGTACTACCATCCGTGCTGGTAGGTTGGTAGACAAAACCACCAGGGAGGTACTACCAT
This sequence comes from Cherax quadricarinatus, assembly GCF_026875155.1. Classification (NCBI taxonomy): domain Eukaryota; kingdom Metazoa; phylum Arthropoda; class Malacostraca; order Decapoda; family Parastacidae; genus Cherax; species Cherax quadricarinatus. The sequence goes on along the minus strand of NC_069468.1, from coordinate 3,449,589 downwards.
CCTGTGCTGGTAGGTTGGTAGACAGCAACCACCCAGGGAGGTACTACCATCCTGTGCTGGTAGGTTGGTAGACAGCAACCACCCAGGGAGGTACTACCATCCTGTGCTGGTAGGTTGGTAGACAAACAACCACCCCGGGAGGTACTACCATCCTGTGCTGGTAGGTTGGTAGACAGCAACCACCCAGGGAGGTACTACCATCTTGTGCTGGTAGGTTGGTAGACAGCAACCACCCAGGGAGGTACTACCATCCTGTGCTGGTAGGTTGGTAACATCAACCACCCAGGGAGGTACTACCATCCTGTGCTGGTAGGTTGGTAGACAGTAACCGCCCAGGGAGGTACTACCATCCTGTGCTGGTAGGTTGGTAGACAGCAACCGCCCAGGGAGGTACTACCATCCTGTGCTGGTAGGTTGGTAGACAGCATCAACCCAGGGAGTACTACCATCCTGTGCTGGTAGGTTGGTAGACAGCAACCACCCAGGGAGGTACTACCATCCTGTGCTGTAGGTTGGTAGACAGCAACCACCCAGGGGGGTACTACCATCCTGTGCTGGTAGGTTGGTAGACAGCAACCACCCAGGGAGGTAAATACCATCCTGTTGCTGGTAGGTTGGTAGACAGCAACCACCCAGGGAGGTACTACCATCCTGTGCTGGAGGTTGGAGACAGCAACCACCCAGGGAGGTACTACCATCCTGTGCTGGTAGGTTGGTAGACAGCAACCACCCAGGGAGGTACTACCATCCTGTGCTGGTAGGTTGGTAGACAGAATCAACCCAGGGGGTACTACCATCCTGTGCTGGTAGGTTTGGTAGACAGCAACCAACCCAGGGAGGTACTACCATCCTGTGCTGGTAGGTTGGTAGACAGCAACCACCCAGGGAGGTACTACCATCCTGTGCTGGTAGGTTTTGGGAGACAGCAACCACCCCGGGAGGTACTACCATTTCCCGTGCTGGTAGGTTGGTAGACAGCAACCACCCAGGGGGGTACTACCATCCTGTGCTGGGAGGTTGGTAGACAGCAACCACCCAGGGAGGTACTACCATCCTGTGCTGGTAGGTTGGTAGACAGCAACCACCCAGGGAGGTACTACCACCTGTGCTGGTAGGTTGGTAGACAGCAACCACCCAGGGAGGTACTACCATCCTGTGCTGGTAGGTTGGTAGACAAACAACCACCCCAGGAGGTACTACCATCCTGTGCTGTAGGTTGGTAGACAGCAACCACCCAGGAGGTACTACCAAACCTGTGCTGGGAGGTTGGTAGACAAAAAACCACCCAGGGAGGTACTACCATCCTGTGCTGGTAGGTTGGTAGACAGCAACCACCCAGGGAGGTACTACCATCTGTGTGGTAGGTTGGTAGACAGCAACCACCCAGGGAGTACTACCATCCTGTGCTGGTAGGTTGGTAGACAGCAACCACCCAGGGAGGTACTACCATCCTGTGCTGGGAGGTTTTGGGAGACAGCAACCACCCAGGGAGGTTTCTACCATCTTGTGCTGGTAGGTTGGTAGACAGCAACCACCCAGGGAGGTACTACCATCCTGTGCTGGTAGGTTGGTAGACATCAACCACCCAGGGGGGTACTACCATCCTGTGCTGGTAGGTTGGTAGACGTAAAACCCCCCAGGGAGGTACTACCATCCTGTGCTGGTAGGTTGGTAGGAAAAGCAACCGCCCAGGGAGGTACTACCATCCTGTGCTGGTAGGTTGGTAGACCCGCATCAACCCAGGGAGTAAATAAACCCTCCTGTGCTGGGAGGTTGGTAGACAGCAAACCCCCCAGGGAGGTACTACCATCCTGTGCTGGGAGGTTGGTAGACAGCAACCACCCAGGGAGGTACTACCATCCTGTGCTGGTAGGTTGGTAGACAGCAACCACCCAGGGAGGTACTAACCCTCCTGTGCTGGTAGGTTGGTAGACCAGCAACCCCCAGGGAGGTACTACCATCCGTGCTGGTAGGTTGGTAGACAGCAACCACCCGGAGGTACTACCATCCTGGCTGGTAGGTTGGTAGACAGCAACCACCCAGGGAGGTACTACCATCCTGTGCTGGTAGGTTGGTAGACAGAATCAACCCAGGGAGGTAAATACCATCCTGTGCTGGTAGGTTGGTAGACAGCAACCACCCAGGGAGGTACTACCATCCTGTGCTGGTAGGGTTTGGTAGACAGCAACCACCCAGGGAGGTACAACCCTCCTGTGCTGGTAGGTTGGTAGACAGGGAAAACCCCCCAGGGGGGTACTACCATCCTGTGCTGGTAGGTTGGTAGACGCAACCACCAGGGAGGTATACCATCCTGTGGGTGGTAGGTTGGTAGACAGCAACCACCCAGGGGAGGTACTACCATCCTGTGCTGGTAGGTTGGTAGACAGCAAAACCCCCCAGGGAGGTACTACCTTTCCCGTGCTGGTAGGTTTGGGAGACAGCAACCACCCAGGGAGGTACTACCATCCTGTGCTGGTAGGTTGGTAGACAGCAACCACCAGGGAGGTACTACCCCTCCTGTGCTGGTAGGTTCGTAGACAGCAACCACCCAGGGAGGTACTACCATCCTGTGCTGGTAGGTTGGTAGACAACAACCACCCAGGGAGGTACTACCATCCTGTGCTGGTAGGTTGGTAGACAGGGAACCACCCAGGGGGGTACTACCATCCTGTGCTGGTAGGTTTGGGAGACAGCAACCACCCGGGAGGTATACCATCCTGTGCTGGTAGGTTGGTAGACAGCAAAACCCCCAGGGAGGTATACCATCTTGTGCTGGTAGGGTTTGGGAGACAGCAACCACCAGGGAGGTACTACCATCCTGTGCTGGTAGGTTGGTAGACAGCAACCACCCAGGGGGGTACTACCATCCTGTGTGGTAGGTTGGTAGACAGCAACCACCCAGGGAGGTACTACCATCCTGTGCTGGTAGTTGGTAAAACAGCAACCACCCAGGGAGGTACTACCATCCTGTGTGGTAGGTTGGTAGACAGCAACCACCCAGGGAGGTACTACCATCCTGTGCTGGTAGGTTGGTAGACAGCAACCACCCAGGGAGGTACTAACCCTCCTGTGCTGGTAGGGTTTGTAGACAGCAACCACCCGGGGGGTATACCATCCTGTGCGGAGGTTGGTAGACATCAACCACCCAGGGAGGTACTACCATCCCCGTGCTGGTAGGCTGGTTAGACAGTAACCGCCCAGGGAGGTACTACCATCCTGTGCTGGGAGGTTGGTAGACAGCAACCGCCCCGGGGGGGTAAATACCATCCTGTGCTGGTAGGGTTTGGGAGACAGGATCAACCCAGGGAGGACTACCATCCTGTGCTGGTAGGTTTGGGAGACAGCAACCACCCAGGTAGGTACTCCATCCTGTGCTGGTAGGTGGTAGCAGCAACACCCAGGGAGGTACTACCATCCTGTGCTGGTAGGTTGGTAGACAGCAACCACCCAGGGGGGGTACTACCATCCTGTGCTGGTAGGTTGGTAGACAGCAACCACCCAGGGAGATATACCATCCTGTGCTGTAGGTTGGTAGACAGCAACCACCCAGGGAGGTACTACCATCCTGGTCTGGTTAGGTTGGTAGACAGCAACCACCCAGGGAGGGACTACATCCTGTGCTGGTAGGTTGGTAGACAGCATCAACCCAGGGAGGTACTACCATCCTGTGCTGGTAGGTTGGTAGACAGGAACCACCCAGGGAGGTACTACCATCCTGTGCTGGTAGGTTGGTAGACAGCAACCACCCAGGGGGGGTACTACCATCCTGTGCTGGTAGGTTGGTAGACAGCAACCACCCAGGGAGGTACTACCATCCTGTGCTGGTAGGTTGGTAGACAGCAACCACCCAGGGAGGTACTACCATCCTGTGCTGGTAGGTTGGTAGACAGCAACCACCCAGGGAGGTACTACCATCCTGTGCTGGTAGGTTGGTAGACAGCAACCACCCAGGAGGTTTCTACCATCCTGTGCTGGTAGGTTGGTAGACAGCAACCAGCCAGGGAGGTACTACCATCCTGTGCTGGTAGGTTGGTAGACAGCAACAACCCAGGGAGGTTCTACCATCCTGTGCTGGTAGGTTGGTAGGCAGCAACAACCCAGGGAGGTACTACCGTCCTGTGCCGGTAGGTTGGTAGACAGCATCAACCCAGGGAGGTACTACCATCCTGTGCCGGTAGGTTGATAGACAGCAACCACCCAGGGAGGTACTACCATCCTGTGCTGGTAGGCTGGTAGACAGCATCAACCCAGGGAGGTACTACCATCCTGTGCTGGTAGGTTGGTAGACAGCAACCACCCAGGGAGGTACTACCATCCTGTGCTGGTAGGTTGGTAGACAGCAACCACCCAGGGAGGTACTACCATCCTGTGCTGGTAGGTTGGTAGACAGCAACCACCCAGGGAGGTACTACCGTCCTGCCAAGTGAGTGTAAAACAGAAGCCTGTAATTGTTTTACTTGATGGCAGGATTGCTGGTGTCTTTTTTCTGTCTCAAAAACGTGCAAGATTTCAGGTACGTCTTGCTACTTCTACTTACACTTAAATGAAATAAATGAGATTCGGTCAGGGGTTTCAAATACAGCTAGAGCTAATGAAGGAGTAGCAATAATGTTGAAGGATAAGTTATGGCAGGAAAAGAGGGGCTATAAATGTATAAATTCATGGATTATGTGGAGTAAAATAAGGGTTGGATGTGAAATGTGGGTTATAGTAAGCATTTATGCACCTGGAGAAGAGAGCAGTGAAGAGGAGAGAGAGAGATTTTGGGAAATGTTGTGTGAGTGCGTGGGGAGTTTTGAACCAAGTGAGGGAGTACTTGTGTTCGGGGATCTCAAAGCTAAAGTGGGTAAAAATGTTGTACAGGGAGTAGTAGGTAAATTTGGGGTGCCAGGGGTAAATGAAAATGTGGAGCCTTTAATTGAGCTATGTGTAGAAAGAGGTTTGGTAATAAGTAATACATATTTTATGAAGAAGAGGATAAACAAGTATACAAGGTATGAAATACCACGTAATGAAAGTAGTTTGTTAGATTATGTTTTGGTGGATAATGTATATCTTAATATTACGGATTGCGAAAAAGATTTAGGAGTTCTGGTTAGCAGTAATCTGAAACCAAGACAGTGCATAGGTGATCGCAATAAAGCTAACAGAATCCTTGGCTTCATATCAAGAAGCATAAATAATAGGAGTCCTCAGGTTGTTCTTCAACTCTATATATCCTTGGTTAGGCCTCATTTATATTATGCTGCACAGTTTTTGTCACCGTATTACAGAATGGACATAAACGCTCTGGAAAACATACAAAGGAGGATGACAAAGTTGATCCCATGTATCAGAAATCTTCCCTATGAGGATAGACTGAGGGCTCTGAATCTGCACTCTAGAAAGGCATAGAACCAGGGGGGATATGATTGAGGTGTATAAATGGAAGACAGGAATAAAGGGGATGTAAATAACGTGCTGAAAATATCTAACCTAGACAGGACTCGTAGCAATGGTTTTAAGTTGGATAAATTCAGATTCAGGAAGGATATAGGAAAGCACTGGTTTGGTAATAGAGTTGTGGATCAGTGGAACAAACTCCCAATACAGTTATAGAGGCTAAAACGTTGTGTAGTTTTAAAGGTAGGTTAGATAAATACATGAGTAGGTGTGGGTGGGTGTGAGTTAGACCTGATTAGCTTGTACTACTAGGTCAGTTGCAGTGTTCCTTGGGAGAATGTGACCTGACCTGACTAGGTTGGGGTATTGGCTTAAGCCGGTAGGGGACTTGGACCTCCCTCGCATGGGCCAGTAGGCCTGCTGCAGTGTTCCTTCTTTCTTATGTTCTTAAAAGATTGATTGGTAGGCTTCAGGATGTACACGTTTATAGATGGGCAACTGATATATCAGATCATTATTTAGTTGTAGCTATAGTTAGAGTAGATGTGACAAAAGGAAAATGGCAACAGCAAGTAAACCAGAGGTGAAAGTGAGTAAACTGAGGAGGAAGATAGGGTGAGATATAAGCAACTATTGGCAGAAAGGTGGGCTAGTGCAAGTATGAGTAGTGGTAGGGGTTGAAGAGGGTTGAAATAGCTTAAAAAATTCAGTATTAGAGTGTGGGGCAGAAGTTTATGGCTATAGGAGGGTGGGTGCAGGAGGAAGGAGGAGTGATTGGTGGAATGATGAGGTAAACGGTGTGAAAAAAGAGAAAAGGGTAGCTTATGAGAGGTTTTTACAAAGCAGAAGTGTTATAAGAAGAGCAGAGTCTATGGAGAGTAAAAGGAAGGTGAAGAGTGTGGTGAGAGAGTGCAAAAGGAGAGCAGATTTTTAAAGTGGGAGAGGCACTGTCAAGAAATTTTGGTGAAAATAAGGAAAATTTTTGAAGTGAGGTAAACAAGTTAAGAAAACCTAGGGAATGAATGGATTTGTCAGTTAAAGGCAGAGTAGTAGAGTTAGTAGATGGGGAGTTGGAGGTATTGGGTAGATGGCGGGAATATTTTGAGGAACTTTTAAATGTCGATGAAGAAAAGGAAGTGGTAATTTCATGCACTAGTTAGGGAGGTATACCATCTCGTAGAAGTGAAGAAGAGCAGGATGTGAATGTGGTGGAGGTGCGTGAGGCGTTACGTAAAGCAGCAGGAACTAACGAGACCATGACAGAAATGTTAAAAGCAGGGGAGGGATATAGTGTTGGAGTGCTTGGTATTTTTGTTTAATAAATGTATGAAAGAAGGGAAGGTACCTAGAGATCGGCAGAGAGCAAGTATAGTTTCTTTATATAAAGGGAAGAGGGACAAGAGTATACCAGGAAAAGTGTATGATAGGGTTATTATTGAAAGAATTAGAGGTAAGACAGAGAGTAGGATTGTAAATGAGCAAGGCTTTAGAGTGGGTAGATGATTAGATCAAGTGTTTACATTGAAGTATATATGTGAACAGTATTTAGATAAAGGTAGGAAAGTTTCCATTGCATTTGTGGATTTAGAAAAGGCATATGATAGTGGACAGGGGAGAAATGTGACAGATGTTGAAAGTACATGGAATAGGTAGTAAGTTATTAAATGCTGTAAATAGTTTTTATGAGGATAGTGAGGCTCAGGTTAGGGAGTGTAGAAGAGAGGGAGAATACTTCCCGGTAAAAGTAGGTCTTAGACAGGGATGTGTAATGTCACCATGGTTGTTTAATATATTTATAGATGGGGTTGTAAAAGAAGTAAATGCTAGGGTGTTCGGGAGAGGGGTGGGATTAAATTATGGGGAATCAAATACAAAATGGGAGTTGACACAGTTACTTTTTGCTGATGATACTGTGCTTATGGGAGATGCTAAAGGAAAGTTGCAAAGGCTAGTGGACGAGTTTGAGAGAATGTGTAAAGGTTGAAAGTTGAAAGTGAACATAGATAAGAGTAAGGTGATGAGGGAATCAAATGATGTAGATAAAGAAAAATTGGATATCAAATTGGAAAGGAAGAGTATGGAAGAAGTGAATGTTTTCAGATATTTGGGGGTTGACTTGTCAGTGGATGGGTTTAGGAAGGATGAGGTTAAACATAGACCGATGAAGAAAAAAAGGTGAGTGGTGCATTGAGGTGTCTGTGGAGATAAATCACGTTATCCATGGAAGCAAAGAAGAGAATGTACGAAAGCATAGTTGTATCCACACTCTTATGTGGGTGTGAAGCTTGAGTTGCAAATGCTGCAGCGAGGTGGCGGCTGGAGGCAGAGATGGTCTGTCTACGGGCAATGTGTGGTGTAAATATTATGCAGAGAATTCAGAGTGTGGAAATTAGGAGGTGTGGAGTTACTAAAACTATTATTCTGAGGGCTGAAGAGGTTGTTGAGGTGGTTTGGTCATTTGGAGAGAATAGATAAAAGTAGAATGACTTGGAGAGCATTTAAATCTGTAGGGGAAGGAAGGCGGAGTAAGGGTCGTCCTCGTAAAGGTTGGAAGGGGGGAGGTAAATGAGGTTTTGTGGACGAGGGACTTGGACTTCCAGCAAGCATATGTGAGCATGTAAGATAGGAATGAATGGTTTTTAGGACCTGACGAGCTGTTGGAGTGTAAGCAGGGTAATATTTAGTGAAGGGATTCAGGGAAACTAATTTTTATATAGCCGGACTTGAGTACTGTAAGTGGGAAGTACAATGTCTGCACTGGAAAGGGGGGGTTTGGGATATTTGCCGTTTGGAGGGGTATGTCATATATCTTTATATATGCTTCTAAACTGTTGTATCTTGGTGCTTCTGCAAAGACAGTGATTAAGTGTGAGGTGAAAGTTGAATTAACATGAAAGTATTGTCTTTTTGAGATTTTCTTTCTTTTTGGGTCACCCTGCGTTGGAGACGGCCGACTTGTTGAGAGAAAAAAAAAAAGATTCCTGGATAAGATAAGATGCGTCGGCGCCCTGTGTACAATGCTACGTGGCTCATTCTTAGGTTTTGTTTCCGTGTGAGATAAAATTTCGTTCGGATTTTTAACCCCGGAAGGTTAGCCACCCAGGATAACCCAAGAAAGTCAGTGCGTCATCGAGGACTGTCTAACATATTTCCATTGGGGTCTTTAATCTTGTCCCCCAGGATGCGACCCACACCAGTCGACTAAAACCCAGGTACCTACTTGCTGCTAGGTGAACAGGACAACAGTTGAAAGGAAACGTGTCGAAATGTTTCCACCCGCCGAGAATCGAACCCGGCCCTCCGTGTGTGAAGCGGGAGCATTAGCCACCAGGCCACCGGTATAGTATTATTTTACATAAAAACATAAGAAAGAAGGAACACTGCAAAAGGCCTACTGGCCCATGCGGGGCAGGTCCAATACCCCTAGCGGCTTAAGTTCACTGACCTAGTGACCTTAAGCTCACTGACCGTTTGACCTCACTGACTTAGTGAGGTCAGACACGTCACTTAGATCCAACTCACACCCACTAACACCCACTCATGTATTTATCCAACCTATTTTTAAAACTACACAACGTCTTAGGGTCTATGACGGTACTCGGGAGTTTGTTCCACTCATACACAACCCTATTACCAAACCAGTGCCTTCCTATTTCCTTCCTGAATCTGAATTTTTCCAATTTAAAACCATTGCTGCGAGTCCTGTCTATGTTAGATATTTTTAGCACGCTATTTACATCTCCTTTATTAATTCCTGTTTTCCAGTTATACACCTCAATGATATCCCCCCTAATTCTACGCCTTTCGAGAGAGTGCAGATTCAGGGCCTCAGTCTATCCTCATAGGGAAGATTTCTGATACATGGAACCAACTTTGTCATTCTCCTCTGAACATTTTCCAGAGCATTTATATCCATTCTGTTATATAGTGACCAGAATTGTGCAGCATAATCTAAATGAGGCCTAACCAAAGATATATAGAGTTGAAGAACAACCTGAGGACTTATATTATTTATACTTCTTGCTATGAAGCCAAGGATTCTGTTAGCTTTATTACGACCACTTATGCACTGTTGTCTTGGTTTCAGATTACTGCTAACCAGAACTTCTAAATCCTTTTTGCAATCTGTAATATTAAGATCTACATTATTTAGTTTATATGTGGCATGGTTATTTGCCTGTCCAACATTTAGAACTTTGCATTTGTCTATATTAAACTGCATCTGCCACTTCTCCGACCACTGCATCAGTCTATTCAAATCATCCTGGAGTGCTCTAATGTCCTCATTACAATGAATTGGATGGCTTATTTTGGTGTCATCAGCAAACTTGCTTATGTTGCTATTTATTCCCTCAACTATGTCGTTTAAGTAGATTGTGAACAACAAGGGGCCCAACACTGACCCCTGTGGAACACCGCTTATGACGTGCTCCCATTCTGATTTCTCCTCTTATATGCAAACTCTCTGCTGCCTATCTGTCAATTATGCCTCTACTCAGGAAAAAATTTCTCCTGTTCAGTGTGCCTCAAGCTTCCTCAATAGCCTCTGATGTGGAACTCTATCGAAAGCCTTACTGAAATCCATATACACAATATCATATTCACTACCATGATCTACCTCCTCAAATACCTTAGTGAAGAAAGTTAGTAAATTCGTAAGACAGGAATGCCACTTTGTAAAACCGTGCTGAGATTCATTAATCAATTTATGCCTTTCAAACGATACCACGATTACGATTTCGTGAGTCGAGTTATGCCTTTCAAGATGGCTACGAATTCCTTCGGCAATTATTGATTCCATAAATTTACCAACTATGGAAGTAAGATGAGAGTAAGACACATGTGCAACATCTGGGTATCTTTATTGTAGACGTTTCGCCATCCAGTGGCTTTATCAATACAAATTCTAGGACATAGTTCTACTGTCTTCAAGTTATGTCCTAGAATTTGTATTGATAAAGTCACTGGATGGCGAAACGTCTACAATAAAGATACCCAGATGTTGCACATGTGTCTTACTCTCATCTTGTCGGTATTATATACCATTCGTACACAACTATGGAAGTAAGGCTTATTGGTCTATAGTTCGAAACTAAGGAGCTGTCACCTGCCTTGTAAATAGGTATTACATTTGCCATTTTCCACTTATCAGGCACTATGCCAGTTTGTAGTGATATATTGAAACTATTAGCCAAAGGTATGCTAAGGCCCTCTTTACATTCCTTTAACACTCTTGCAAACAGTTCATCAGGGCCTGGGGATTTGTTAGGTTTTAATTTCTCTATTTGTCTGAGGACCATGTCACTAGTTACCCTAATAGTGTATAGTTTATTATCGTCCTGTTCTATATAATTTATTATTTCTGGCATTTCGCTAGTATCTTCCTGAGTAAAAACTGAGAGGAAGTAGGAATTGAAAATTTCACACATATCCCTCTCACTCTCAGTGATCTGACCAGAGTTACTCTTAAGTGGACCAATCTTGTTCCTAATCTTACTTCTGTATACCTGAAAGAACCCTTATTGTATTATTTTGCCTTGATGCTTGTGAGGTGATCTTGACCCAAAGAACTGCAGTTATCTTTCCGTTGCCTGAATCGAATTTGATTATCATTTCTTAGACTCTATATGACCCCAGTGGTTATAATAATATCCTCTCCTTAAAACATTATAAATGTAGTGCATCAATCATCAACTGATGAAGCATCGTGCGAAACAGACTGCATGTTTCACATGTTTCATGTGGTTAGCGAGGCTGGTCACAGACCGGGCCGAGGGAGCGTTGACCCCCGAAACCCTTTCCAGGTATATTCCAGGTATGTGGGCACACGTTTTGTGGGATTCAGTGGAATAACTGGAAAAAATACCAATTTCATTAATAATATCAGTTTTTGATTTTAAATAACTGGAGAACATCTCTTCTGATCAGAAATAAGTCACAGCTTCTGACTTTATTTGGTTATTGTTCGTTTATATGTCTATTACAGCAGCGTTCCCTCAAGACTGTTAAAATATTATGTACTCAAATCTTACATAAAACTTGCTTTCTTAAACACTTGTACTTACTTTCTTAAGAAGCTAATTAATCTTATGAAGAGAAAAATCTTAATTTATTTTGGCCTGTGTGCATTCAACTTTTAATTTCAGAGTGTTCATTCGAGTACCTCCAGGTGTAACGAAGAAAATTGTGTTAAAAAATCGACATAAAACGAAAAAACAATTATTCTACAGAAAATAGTGCATAAATATGGCAACGTTTTGGTACAATCCTTTTGTTTCTACCATTTTTTCTAAATATTTTATAGCCATTCGATGTCATCAAAATGGCACACTGACACAAAGGACATTATTTTCGTTATATTTGTATTTTTTCCCGTATATAATTAGTTTTGTGTCGATGTTTACAACACACAATACACGTGATCTTCTCAAGCTACTGAAGGGTAGAGAAAATAGTGTCAAGTCACTATGCATGATGTAGTCAGAAGTTTCGTCGCTCCTCCTGATGTTCGAGTTAGGGATTGTTTCCACGCGAAATCATTCCACCAGTGAGTAAGGGAGTTAGAGGAGTAGAATTGGTGGAAAATCGTTGTTTTATACTGGAGAGATTGAGGAAGGAAGGAGCACTGGTTTGGTAATAGAGTTGTGGATGAGTGGAACGAACTCCCGAGTACCGTTATAGAAGCTAAAACGTTGTGTAGTTTTAAAAATAGGTTGGATAAATACATGAGTGTGTGTGGGTGGGTGTGAGTTGGACCTGACTAGCTTGTGCTACTAGGTCAGATGCCGTGTTCCTCACTTAATTGAATGTGACTAACCTGACTAGATTAAGGCATTGGCTTTAGCCGGTGGGAGAATTGGACCTGCCTCGCACAGGCCAGTAGGCCTGCTGCAGTGTTCCATCTTTCTTATGTTTCATGCATAAATAACATTTTGTTGTCCCAAAATTAAATTATTCTCTTATTAGAAACATTTCCTTCATTTTTACACACATTATTGAGGAATATTGACTTTGATAAATTAGACACATGTGCAACTCTTGGGTATCTTTATTGAGGAAACGTTTCGCCACACAGTGGCTTCATCAGTCCATACAAAGGAGAATCTTGAAGAACAGGAGGAGAATGAGGTAATCAGTCCCTCAACCTTGAGTCGATGTGTTCAGTCCATCAATTCTACTCAAGATTGATGGACTGAACACATCGACTCAAGGTTGAGGGACTGATTACCTCATTCTCCTCCTGTTCTTCAAGTTTCTCCTATGTATGGACTGATGAAGCCACTGTGTGGCGAAACGTTTCCTCAATAAAGATACCCAAGAGTTGCACATGTGTCTAATTTATCAACATGTCGGTTCTGTGAACCATTCATCTACAATATTGACTTTGCAATCACATAGACGGAATTTGTAATAGCCTTTACCATTTATTTTATATACAATTTATCTTCAGCCTTTTACTTGTTCATGTTAAGTCAACTACAACATTTTAAACGTCACCAATTTGACAAAAATTTTACAAAAGTGTTGCCATACCCAAAAATTATTTGATTTTTTTCCCTCTTATTTTAAGACAAACTTCATGAAGCTTCTAATATACAAATCAGATTGGTATAAACCTTGGTAATAAATACCGACAAGTTGGTTTAGAAAGACACGTAAGCAAACACTATGACATATTTATTAGAAAACGTTTCGGTCCTGGGACCTTGATCACTTCTAACATACAGAGGTAGAAAGGCATTATATATATAGGCGGAGAGTGAGGTGTGACGCACGTGACCTGAGGAATGTCATAAGAACATAAGAATGGAGGAACACTGTAGAAGGCCTACTGGCCCATGCAAGGCAGGTCCTTATCAAAACAACCTCTACCTATGATGAGGATGGGTAGACGATGAAATCATGTGACTCCTGTGTTGTTGGGTTGGTGCTGCTTAAGTATCTGTATGTTAGAAGTGATCAAGGTCCCAGGACCGAAACGTTTTCTAATAAATATGTCATAGTGTTTGCTTACGTGTCTGTCTAAACCAACAAATCAGATTACCTTCTTATCATACAGTAAAAAAAAAATTGAAAACGGACAATATTAAAATTTTCCTAGTTGAATCTAGCTCCCGGCCTTCAGCCTTGCTAATAACTTTACAACACAACTTCCAAGTGACGTCAAGATTAAATTAGGGGTTTTCTTAAGGATATTTATCTTTTTAAATGGTTTGAATTAGATTTGGAGTGTGTATGTTCCATTTTACCATTTTTTTAAATTAATAGTATTTTCCGTGTCTGTCGCCTCTGATTCCTCTCGTCAGCACTAATATTTAACTGCATTATCAACATTACTGCACTGCATTATTCCAATAGCATGCACTGAGGCAAAGCGGATTATGGTTATGGAATTCGCGATACCTTTCTCGGATGATGCAGCCACTGAATTACATTTAGCCGTCCTGCTCCACCTCTGTTAGTGTGACTTTGTCAATGGTCCAAGTCGGACCGAAACGTCGTCGTAAACTTCTCTCTTTTATGTGCGGGTTATTTGTGTATACATTTAGTTATATTATTTACTTTCTTAAATAGTTTTTCACCCATGCTTCGTACTGTTAAATGCATATATTCTGAAGCATTACCTAATGTCTGAACGCAGTCTTTGAACCAATGAATTTCCGCTTTTAAATAATATATAAACACAGCTCGTGATTTGTAGAATTAACTACCGAACCCAAGACTTTCATTCGTGTGGTACACTAATACATGGCCACTGGAAACACATAATGTATACTACATAATGTGTTCCAATTGTTCACCACAGTATCATGTAGGTTATTACCATCTACTGACCACTGTACCATGTAGTGTATTACCATCTTCTGACCACTGTAGTATGTTGTATATTACCATCTACTGACCACTGTACCATGTAGTGTACTGCCATCTACTGACCACTGTGCCATGTAGGTTATTACCATCTACTGACCACTGTACCACGTAGTGTATTGCTATCTACTGACCACTGTACCATGTTGTATATTACCATCTACTGACCACTGTACCATGCAGTGTATTACCATCTACTGACCACTGTACCATGTAGTGTATTACCATCTTCTGACCACTGTACCATGTAGTGTATTATCATCTACTGACCACTGTACCATGTAGTGTATTACCATCTTCTGACCACTGTACCATGTAGTGTATTACCATCTACTGACCACTGTACCATGTAGTGTGTTACCATCTACTGACCACTGTACCATGTAGTGTATTACCATCTGCTGACCACTGTACCATGTAGTGTATTACCATCTAGTGACCACTGTACCATGTAGTGTATTATCATCTACTGACCACTGTACCATGTAGTGTATTATCATCTACTGACCACTGTACCATGTAGTGTATTACCATCTACTGATCACTGTACCATGTAGTGTATTATCATCTACTGACCACTGTACCATGTAGTGTTTTACCATCTACTGACCACTGTACCTTGTAGTGTATTACCATCTACTGATCACTGTGCCATGTAGTGTAATACCACCATCTACTGACCACTGTACCATGTAGTGTATTACTATCTACTGACCACTGTACCATGTAGTGTATTACTATTTACTGACCACTGTACCATGTAGTTTATTACCACCACCTACTGACCACTGTACCATGTAGTGTATTATCACCACCTACTGACCACTGTACCATGTAGTGTATTACTGTCTACTGACCACTGTACCATGTTGTATATTACCATCTACTGACCACTGTACCATGTTGTATATTACCATCTCCTGACCACTGTACCATGTAGTGTATTACTATCTACTGACCACTGTACCATGTAGTGTATTACCATCTACTGACTACTGTACCATGTAGTGTATTACCACCACCTACTGACCACTGTACCTTGTAGTGTATTACTATCTACTGACCACTGTACTATGTTGTATATTACCATCTACTGACCACTGTACCATGTTGTATATTGCCATCTACTGACCACTGTACCATGTTGTATATTGCCATCTACTGACCACTGTAGCATGTTGTATATTACCATCTACTGACCACTGTAGCATGTTGTATATTACCATCTACTGACCACTGTACCATGTTGTATATTACCATCTACTGACCACTGTACCATGTTGTATATTACCATCTACTGACCACTGTACCATGTTGTATATTGCCATCTACTGACCACTGTACCATGTTGTATATTACCATCTACTGACCACTGTACCATGTTGTATATTACCATCTACTGACCACTGTAGCATGTTGTATATTACCATCTACTGACCACTGTAGGATGTTGTATATTACCATCTACTGACCACTGTAGCATGTTGTATATTACCATCTACTGACCACTGTACCATGTTGTATATTACCATCTACTGACCACTGTACCATGTAGTGTACTACCATCTACTGACCACTGTACCATTTAGTGTAATACCAACTCTTGGCCATTAAATAGCTAACAACCTCGCAAAGCTCTGTAAATTAGGTTTAGCATTATTAATGTATTCACTTAACAGCAGCAAGTAAACTATAAAACTTGTGCAGAGTATTCATTGATGTGAGGATCAGCAGTTTCTGAGTCACGTTACGTATCGCCATTATGAGACTGTAATAACTGCATATTGGAATGGCAACTTCTGCAGTTGTTTGTCAGATAAGAAATATTTCCGACACAGGACAGTCTTTAGGAGCAATACATTACCTTAATCAAGCAAAGGAGAGGAAGCCTCGCCTGGACAATACGGTTATTGTCTGCCGTGGAAGTCAATACTCACATTTTTTTTTCTACCCACATTTATTATTTTAATTACATTATCAGACACTGACAATACGACATTTTCGTACCCATTTCAATACCAAATTCCTAAGTGTTGGTAAAAATTCTTCAATTTCCGGTCATTTGTCACTTTGTCTTAAATGGGTCGTTAAATAGTACGAACATATTGATGGTAAAAGTCTCTTTCCTCTCTCTTTCCGTACGTCAAAGTGTATTTTATCTCGTTCTCTATGAGTTTAGTGATTCTTCATATTAACAATAATAATTTTAATTATATTATTATTGTAATCTTGGAGGAGCGCTAAACCCGTAGGATTATACAGCACATTTGGGGGGGGGGAAACCGGAGCCCTAGATCAAGAGCCCCTCTCCAGCGTAAAGGATAATTATAATAATAATGTAAATAATAATAGTATTAATGAAAATAATAATTGGATTGAGGGAAACTGGTTAAGCCGGACTTGATTCTTGCTGATGGAGAGGATTTTTACAGGTTAGAGGGGCATAGGAGCTATAGTATCCGTCGCTTCTAGCCAGTGAATAGTGGTGGAAGTGTTTCTTCTTTTTTCGTGTTGCTCTACCTCGGTGGGAGACAGCCAGTGTGTTTAAAACGACAAAATAAATAATTGTGAGAAATTATGTGGGCGAATTTTGCGAGCACACAGTCTCGAATTAACATTTCATCCAAATAACTGGACAGAGCTCAAACACATCCATCTTGATCATTCACTTAGATGTATCTTGGAATCCTGTAGGACTTAAGTCACAACGGGTCACAACACTGTCACTCCTTCAGTGCCCACCATCTCAGCTCCCCAACTCACATCAAACATACAGTTCTTGAATATTCAAGAATTACAGGTTCACAAACAGTTGATATATTTAGGCTAGGATGCGATAGGGACTATATGGGTTGCAAGCTCTGTTTTTTTTCCCTTGTATATAAATATCCGTAGGTTTTTTTTTTTAGTGACGGGACACTTGCTACCGTCTGCAAGTATCTTGAACCAACGTTAGCAGTACTGTCTATTGTGGAAAAAGACACTTATGTACAGTTCAGGACATTTATTAAAGGAAACGTTTCGCCACGAGTGGCTTCTTCAGTCCTAATACAGAGAAAACTAAGAAAACACATATATATATAGTGGCGGGAGTCAGGTGGGGTGATGCGTGGGTAGAGGTGGTAGTAGTAGTAGTAGTAGTAGTAGTAGTAATGAAACTAAGGAGGTGAGGCTAGAGAGGGACCTGCTGGCATCAAGTAATACCAGTTCCCAGGATGGGTAATATCCTCTTGCTTAGTAATTTTGAAATACTGTAACTACCGGATTTTTGCTTTATAGTTTACTGACAGAAATTAGTGCAGCTTCAATGCATTTTCTCCGTCTTAAGTCGTCTTCTTTAATAACTAGTTTAGCTTCATTGAATTTCATGAGGTGTCCAACATCGTCTCTATGTTGAACACATGCGTTTTTTGCGGTCATCATTTCTGCAGCATTTTTGTGTTCTGCTATCCTAATGTCCAGAGTTCTGGCTGTTTCCCCTACATATACTTTGTCACACCCCCCCACATGGTATAGTGTAGATTCCTGCACTTGTGCCAGAATCATGCTTGGGTTTTTGAATCAGGTTCCTAATAGTAGTTGAAGAGCTGGTAGATATTTTAGCCATTTTCTGTCAAACATTTTTGAAACATTAGTGGCAACGTTGCTGACCGGTAAAACGATGTAACTTGGAGGCTTTTCTTCAATTTGATAGGTGTTGGTCTTGCTGAGGATACGTGTTGCACGTTTCCTGCAGTCACGTATGAAGTGTAGGGGAAAGTGTAGTGAACTAAAAGAGTTGGTGATGTATGTACATTCTTCTTCGAGGAACTGCGGACTGGAAATTCTGTAGGCTCTCAGAAAGAGCCAATAACTACCCCTCTTTTAGTTCTTGTGTCATGGTGAGAGAAGAAATGTAGAAGATCATTCTTGTAGGTAGGCTTCCGGTAGACTTTAAAAGAAAGTTTGTTTTCCCCTGTGCGTAGAGAACGTCGAGAAAAGGTAACTGGTTGTCCTTCTCCTCCTCTAGAGTAAATTTAATAGTAGGTTCCAGAGTG
>NC_069468.1:3336299-3426299 GCF_026875155.1 Cherax quadricarinatus | reverse complement strand
AGACCAGAGACTAATATAAAAAAAATACACAAGTATATTTGGAAGCCACTTATATGTATTATCAAAATAACGTCATGGAAGTGTTGAAGGTGACTAGTTGGTGTCACTAATATTATCGCATTAAAATCGGTATTATTTTTTTTTATTTTTCCCCAAATAAAAACCAGAATCAATCCAAACTTTTTTCTATGTAAGACCAATCAACTTATAAGAAAGTGAGTATAGGAAGTAAAGAAGCAAATAGCTAAGTATGGAGGCTGGAACGTAAGTTTTATATAAGCTTAGTGAAAATAACATACAATTTTTAACAATGGTCTAGAAGACACATAGATGTTATAGGCAAAAAAAGGTTAGAAATAAAATTAACACACACACACACACACACACACACACACACACACACACACACACACACAGGATAGAGCAACAACATCCCCAGATCCCCACAACCTATCACACCATCCCAACACAAACTACAGTCCATACTCACAGCTCCCACCCAACACTCAGCTATAGAATCCCACAGTACGCTACCAGGTCCCCCACCCTCACAGGCCCCCCAAAACCACAGTGTTGGAGAGTAAACTGAAGGTATGGTACACAAACGCTGATGGAATAAATAAGTGGGAGGAGTGGCACGAAAGAGTCAAAGAGGCATCACCGGACATCATAGCTCTCACAGAAACCAAGCTCACAGGTATGATAACATATGCCATCTTTCCATCGGGATATCAGATCCTGAGGAAAGACAGAGGGAATAGGGGGGTGGAGGAGTGGCACTGCTGATCAAAACTGATGGAATTTTGATGAGCTGGAGAGAAGAGACAGTGGAGAAGGGAATAGTTCGGGAAGCGATGTAGTGGAGGCAGGATCCATACATAGCTTTAAGCAGAGGTATGATGAAGCTCATGGTTCTGGGAGAGTGACCCAGTAGCGACGAGTGAAGAGGCGGGGCCAGGAGCTATGACTCGAACCCTGCAATCACAACTAGGTGAGTATATATATATATATATATATATATATATATATATATATATATATATATATATATATATATATATATATATTTATATATATATATATATATATATATATATATATATATATATATATATATATATATATATATATATATATATATATTATTATATGTGAACTTTCTTAATAGACAGAATACATTGACAGAAAAAACAAACATTGGTACAATATGTCATAGATTATGAATCTCCAGCTCCTCCGAAGTTGGACGCGAGTCCAATATGCAGCATGCATTTCCCCTCTGGATGGCCATGCTGAGGCTCTGAGACATGAAATTGGCTGCCCATGGGTCCCTGGTGGTGTTGATGAGTCTGGAACCCAGTTCTTTAAGGAAACGTGTGGTATTTTTTCCACATGATCCCAAGGTCTCTGATCCCACTGGGCTTATGTCCCTGTACTTGCCAATCTTGTACTCTTCCCCGTGATCAGCAGCTCCTCACTGTCGCTGGACACTGTGATGTATGTAGGTGTTAGCTAGCATTGACACACAGGTCTAGTTCTATACTAAGAGCTTGCCATTCTTTCAAGGATAGATGGTGATCCCATCGTGGAGGTTTGCTGGATGTGGGTACTGTTGTCTACTAGTGATTGGGTCTCTCTCTGCTGAGCATCCAGCTGTAGCAAGAGTTCTTTTGCATGTGTAGGTAACATTGATGTATTTGTGAAGGTTTAGACATATTTTAATATGAAAATTCGGGACGGGCTTGCCAAATGTCACATTCAGGCTTTGAAGTGGTTCCACAATGAAAGAAATAAAGGGATGAAGGTAGGGTGACATCACATGTATAAGAACACTAAAACACTTGAATTGCTGTACGAAACGGGTATAAAGACTAAAGAAACACAGTCTGTCTGCAAAGAAGTTTTAGAAGGACATGAAAAAGATATCTTAAGCATGTTTACTGTCCCAAATTTAGACAGGGACCAAGAAACGTAGTAATTGTAGGAGATTTTAACTATAATCACATTAATTGAATTCCGTGACTGGGAATATAGAGTCAATGGACTTCCTAGGCGTAATTCACACAGTTTTTGACAGAGCCAAAGAGGGGAAATAATATGCATGATGTGACTCTGGCAAACAAGGATACTCTTGATATAAACCTAGGTCATGGATACTGACAAATTGATTAAAAAAACACGTAAGCAAACACAAGGACAAATTTATTATAAAACGTTTTGGTTGTATGACCTTGATCACTTCTAACACAGTATATATATGCCAGTATATATAGGCGGAGAGTGGAGTGTGAGTGGCACACAGTGACCTGAAAAATAACATATTTGAGATGAGGACAGGTAGACCTCAAATTGTTGTCATTAATTAAACATTGACTAGAAGTATGATAGTAGGAATAATTAATAAAGGTCCCAGATTTTCTGTTACCAGATTACAATGGGGTTAGAGAGCACCATTCATACGTGGATTATGGTAACGAAGAGAACTGTCGATATGATAGCACTACACTAAAACCATTTCTTCACTACATATCCAACACTGTTTCACATCTAACACCCTTATGTGATCAGACAGATAGATCAGTAAACATGTTAGTATGCTTAAATAGAAAATTTTAAGATAAGTTAGTACACCCAGCGGGGTAGCCCAGTGATGAGATGCGTGACTCTCACCACTGGGGTCCTGGGTTCGAATCCCGGATGAACTTCTAGAAAAAAAACACAATACTCACTACCCAAAATATATTTATATTCACCACGACTATCATTACTACCACTAGTACCATCACCTCACTCACACTCATACCTCCACAAGCTGCTATTACTGTTGCTAACAGACCACAATCACCACCACTACTACCCCTTCTGCTACAAGCTTCTGCAGACTTATTAGCACCATCATATTATTGCCTCCTCTTCTTCCTCCTCCTCTTCTTCCTCCTCCTCTTCATCTTCCTTCCTTCCTCCTTTCTCTTTCCATACCAGCACACGTCCACCACAAGTAAATCCTCCACCAAACCTTTCCTTTCTCCCCATTTCTCTACCTCGTGTTTGGTGTAGAGGGAAGGGGTGTGGTACAACACCTGGATCAATAATGAGGCTGCGGGCTGGTGCTATGTGACACTGGATGACATGTGCAACCCCCTGCACCTGCTGGCTTACTCATATCATTGCTGCTTTGTGCACCATCCCCTTGCACCTGCCAAAATCTGTGTGGGAAAAGTACTCTTTTCTCTGTTACTCTGTCTCTCTCTTTCCCTGTCTGTCTTTCTCTGTTTCTATCTGCCTCTCTCTCTTCCCTTGTATAAAACATATTGTCTCGATATTATTATATTCATGTTACAATTTTAGATTTCTGCGAAAAACAAACAGCAACGCTAATTTATTTTATTATCCTTATTAAAATGAACTTCTATTGAACTTTTATGTATTATCCTACGTTAATGACTTAAAATATTAGGTTATCCTGTATTAATAACTCTTTGCATCTGTAAAACTAATACCCTCTGTTTCCTGAAGCATGATTTTCTCTGACAGGAAATTTGAGAAATCCCATAAAATTTATACTGTTTTCCACTATAAGATATAAATGATTTCTTCAATATTAATGTGCTTCTATAGTCCGTGGATGTCAAATAATTTCATATCGATCAAGCACTTTAAGTAATCACCACTGGGTATAAATAAGAGCTTTTTAGGTGCACCATAGCACCATTTCTTCCATCTGTACGGTAACTCCTCCAGTTTTTTTTTTTCTATTTACATAAAGGTTTCACAAGGTTAGGTTAAGAGTTCCTACCTTTATTTAAAAGTTAAACGCTTATGCCTACCTCAGCTCATTTGTAAGCTTTTTTGTTGTTTTGAGACAGAAAAATAGGGAATGTGATGAAGCTGGGGCCACATGTGGGCCAGCTATATATTTAGTTTGGTCAACTGACTTTATTTAATCAATGTCATTATGCTGTACGACCATATTTTCAGATCGAGTCGTTTTAGGAGAAAGTGATCTCAGATGGTGCTGTTTGTCTCTTCGCTGTTAGCGAAGCAGAGATAAGTGTGGTACACAGATATCATTGTACTTGTACATAAGAGTACATTGCAGCAGAGCCTTCAATATTTCTCCAGTTTTGAAGGTTCAGTTGAAACGACAGATCCATCATGGCCGAGTCAAGACGACAGATGAGTCATCTTGCTAGGTTCTCTATTCTGTAAAGAAGTCGTAGGAGAGACAGGGGCAGGCAGTCCAAGAAAGTGGAGCATACTCTCGTACAAAGTCTATCTGCCTGCACTGTCGAGAAGATGCGAGATGCGTCTAAATGCTGTTAGCTTCTTGGCCTCTTTGTTTGCTAGAGTTACAACATGGTTCCTCATAATCAGTTTAGAATTATATTTAACCTCAAGGATATCAACTTGGTCGCCTGCAGTCATACCTGTCCTAAGTTCTCTGGGAGTTATCATGGGGTGTTACCAAGCACCATGGCTTGTTGTAGTGTTTTAGAATCTCAGGTTCAAGTGTTGAAGAAGGAGGTTCTACTTCTTCAGGAGGAAAATAGGAGACTGAAGCTTCGCCTAGATGAGTTTGGAAGTGAGTGTGAGAAGGATTTAGCTGGTAAGGAAGAAATTGTTACCAGCAGTGAGAGTGGCAGCCGCTTTAAGTGGAAAGTGGGTCACAGTTCAGGAAGAAGGAAGATGAGGAGGATTAACAGAGAAGATGTGAAGGTAGGAAGTCGATTCTCTGTTCTCCAGGACGAGTGCACTTCAGTGGTTAGTGAGGTTCAAGGTACCACTGATTCCCCTGCTAATCAAGGTAAGAATATTTTAATAGTAGGAGATTCTCAAGTAAGATATATGGACCATGCTTTTTGTAACAGAGACAGAAAGATCAGACAGAGGATGTGCCTTCCTGGAGCTGGTGTTGGTGACATAGTCAGCAGGTTGGATAACATTATGTCAGGTAATGGGTATAAGCCCATTATCTGTCTTAGTGCTGGGGGTAATGACATTGGGAAGGGCAAGAAACAGGAGCTGCTGGATAAGTACAAGTCAGCCATACATGTAGACAGGTCTAAGGGAGGGATCCCAGTCATATGTAGCATCTTGTCTAGAAAGGGAGTGGGCAATGAATGGATGTCTAGGGCAATTGGTATAAATTGCTGGCTAGACAGGTACTGCAAAGAACTTGCAATCCCATTCATTGATAACTGGGACCTATTCTTTGGCAAGCATGATATGTATGCAAGGGATGGGGTTCATCTCTCTGGAGATGGAGTGGTTGCATTAGCCAATTCGATTGAGAGGGTAATTGATGACTTGTCTAGATTATAGAGGTATGGGTGTTTGTGGGAAACAATCAGGCCAGAGTATTAAGGTTAAAAACAGCATTTATTACCGGGATACCTCAGGGTTAAGTTTAAAAGACAATATTCAAAATAAAGTTGCTAGTAATGGCAAATCAATTGATCAACAAACAAAGAGAGATAGTAGAGGGCAACGAGTGACTAGTTCCCTTAAGATTTACAATACAAATAGTAGAAGCCTAAGAAATAAGATAGATGAGCTAAGATTACTTGCAATTGTGGGTAATATAGATATTATTTGCATAACAGAGACCTGGCTCAACCTGAAAGATAGAGAAATGCCTTCTGAATGCAACATACATAAATTATTTCACACTGATAGGGTCAACAGGAAGGGTGGTGGAGTGGCGATATATGTCAGAGAAAATTTAAACTGTTGTCTTAGACATGATATAAGATTAGAAACATCAAACACAGAATCTGTTTGGCTACAATTTCTCGAAGGTCGTGACAAATTAATTTCGGGTTTGATTTATAGGCCCCAAAACCTTGAAAGGGAGTGCAGTAAGCTGTTATGGGACGAAATTCATAAGGCATCTAGATATGAAAATGTTGTATTAATGGGAAATTTTAACTTTAAAGTAATTGACTGGAATAATATAACAGGAAATCTTGAGTCTAGTGACTTTCTTGATACGGTTCAGGATTGCTTTTTAGAAGAGTTTGTGACAGATCCAACTAGAGGAAACAATCTGCTTGACTTTTTTCTTGCCAACAAAGATTCACTAATTAATAATCTTGAGGTTAATCATGAGCTTGGGGAAAGTGATCACAAATCACTTAGTTTCAATATATTATGGAATTTCCCAGATAACTGCAATCAAATCTCTGTCCCAGATTTTCGCTTGGCCGACTTCATGGGACTGAAAAATTACCTGGGTGGGCTAAATTGGGATGTCCTGACTATGGGTCAGGTAGCTGATCTTGGTTGCCAATATGACGTTTTTCAGAGCATAGTTCTAGCTGCCCAGACAACTTTTGTTACGAGTAGGGAAATTAGATCTAACAAAAATGATCCCAAATGGATGAACAATAGATTAAAACATCTCATTTGTCAAAAGAGAGGCATTTCTTTCAGGTATACAGAAGTAAGATTACGGACAAGATTGGCCCACTTAAGAGTAACTCTGGTCAGATCACTGACAGTGATAAGGATATGTGTGAAATTTTCAATACCTACTTCCTCTCAGTTTTTACCCAGGAAAATACTAGCGAAATTCCTGAAATAACAGATTATGTAGAACAGTGGTGACGTGTACTTAGCTCTGTGAAGACCTGTTTGTGTGCTCTTGAGTGGTGACCTGTACTTTGAGTGCTGACCTATACTTAACTCTGTGAAGAAGTGTCTTGTTTGCTCCCGTGGACTGAACCAAGATGCCCTCCATCGAGCAACTTTACCAGCAACTTAAGGAAGAATTGAGGGCAGCGAAGATGGAGATACGGCGATTGACCGAGGAAAACAAGAGGATTCGTAGTAGTCCTCCTGTTTCGAGTCCTCAGGTCAAGAAGGGATCGTGGTCAGTGGCTGGACAGCAGGGGACGACGAAGTTGACGATCAAGAAGACGAATGGAAAGCCAGAAACGATGAAGAAGAAAGAGACTGCTGTGGAAACTCCCGTGGAAACCTCCAACGCTTTCTCGGTGCTCCCCGACGAATGTGAGTCTACTACTGGGATCGTCACGACGAACGACAACAAGGAAGGTAAGAATATTTGTTGTTTGGGGGGTAGCCAGGTTAGATACATGGATAGGGCATTCTGCTTGAAGGACAGGAGTAGGAGACAAAGAGTATGCTTTCCTGGGGCTGGGATGGAGGACATTGTTAGCCGGCTTGACAACATCATGAACGGTAATGGGATCAATCCTATTATTTGCCTCAGTGCTGGAGGCAATGATGTAGGCAAGCGTAGAAGTGAGGATTTAGTTAGAAAGTTCAGGACAGCTATAGACATGATTAGGAAGAAGGGGGGGGCGCCCTGTTATATGTGGCATTTTGCCAAGAAGAGGTGTTGGTAAATGAATGGTTGTCCAGAGCAATTGGTATTAATTGTTGGCTGGATAAACACTGTAAAAGGGTAATGCAGTACCATTCATTGACAACTGGGACAACTTCTATGGCCGAAATGACATGTATGCCAGGGATGGGGTTCACTTATCCAGGGCAGGTGGGGGTTTCTTGCTAACTCTTTTGGGGGGTTTTTTTAGGACTTTAAAAGGATTAGTTTAGGGGGTAGGTTTAGAATGATTAATAAGAGTATGTAATTGACTCATGCTCTGTATTAAGAACTTTTTAGTAACGTCAGTAGAAAACCTGGGTAAGATAATTTCAAAATTGGAAAAAACAAAATAAATGGGAAAAATGTGCAGAAGAAAAAACATATGATGGATTTTAGCTAATTTCGAAGTGCAAAAAAATAAAATTAATGAACTCGTTTTGGGAGCAAGTGCTGGGAACTTTTTATATCATTTTCATTAACGAAACGTGGTATAATTTAAAGAGCGGGGAAATTTCTGCTGATGTAATATTCAGGGATTTAAGTTTTTTCCCAATTGGATGGGAATGAAATTTGGGGGGGGGGGAGGATTGCTTTTGAAAGGGTTCGAGAAAATTTTAAATTTTTGGGCATAAAAACGGTTTAAAAAAAATAATGGGGGAAAGGTAACAGGGGTCTTTTTTTGGGTAGATTTTCGTGGGGGGCCCAAAAAAAACTAATTTAGGTGTAATAAACCCGCCCCCCAGGTTGGATCACAAATAGAGGGAGACTTTTGGGGACAAAATTTTGTTGGGGTTTCCCTGGAAAACATAACGTACCATGGGGGGGGATTTTTAACTTTAGCCAAATTGACGGGGAAATTCTTTGACGGGGTTAATCTAGAGTCCAGTGACTTCATGGAAACATTTTCGGGACTTTTTTTCTAAAAACAGAGTGTAATTTAAAACCTAACCAAGGGGGTAAAAATTTTGGGCTAGACCTAGTCTTTTTAAAATAAGGAAACACTCGTGAATAATCTGGAATCACTGAAAGCTTGGCGCAAGTGATCCCAAATCCTCCCCTTTTAGCATTAATTGGGAATGCAAGAATAATGATAATACAGAAAAAAATCCCCGTTTTTGGGGTTTCTGCCGATTAAAATGGACTTAGGGAACATCTGTCTAATCTTGATGGGGTTATCTAGCAAATTTAAAATTTTATTAAAGAAAATTTCATCCCTTAAAATATGAAGGGATCTGTTTTTAAATGATTTTTTTCCCTTAATAATGAACACAGTGCCCAGAGTATATACATTCCCCAGAGAAAAATTGGGCAAATAAAAAACGACCCCAAATTTGGGAAAAGGGGGGCTAAAGAAATCTATTGGGGGAAAAAAAGGGGAAATTTATGGGCGAAATCATAAGGGGAAGAGGTTAACCTTACTGACCAATATTTCAGCTTAAAAGAAAGAAAAAAAGGGGCAAATTAGAAAGGCTAAACGTACTAACAAAAATTAAAATTTTCGCAAATAAAATCAAAGCCCTAACCCAAAAGGGGGTTTTCTTTCAAGTGAAATAGGGACGAAGGTAAAGGGAAAAAATTAGGACCTTTTTGAAATCAAAAAAGGACAGCGACAAATAAGAACTGGAAATGTGTTCCTTATTTAATGACTTTTTTTTGTCATTTTTTCACGGGAAAGATGAAAAGGGAGATTCCAGTAATTAAAAATTTTTTATTTTCCTGATAAATTTAAAATTTAACTAATTTTTCCCGCACGGGGGAAAAAGGGTATTAAACGGGATAGACAAAACTGAAAAAAAATAACCCCCCGGGACCCGAGAGGGGTTTTTAAAAGGGTATTTAAAGGGAATGCAAGAGGGAGTTTAAAGTCAGCCATTAACGAGGGAAATTAAAATGCGTCCAAAACCCCCTTTAAACCAGTTTGTGCCAGTGATGGGGAAAAGATGGCTAAGGGTTTTTTCCTATTTTCCCAAATCGGGGGGATAATCCACCCCTTCAAAAAACCGTCCAAAAAACCAAACATCTATATGGGGCAAGTTTTTTTAAAAATAAATTATAGCTGACATTATCAAAGTCACCAAAAAGAGCATAAACTTGAAAATTTGAATCCAAAATGGTTCACGAGAGGTCGTTCCCTCCCTGACAAATTTACGACGTTTTTTAAATAGAACATTTGGGGCGGGTTGACAGGATAAGGAATAGGGATTTTTGTTTATTTGGATTTTTAGTAAAGCCTTGACAGAGTACCTCACAAGAACTCTTAAAAAAAGGGGTGGCAGCCCGGTATAGGAGGTAAAGTTCTACAGGGTTTGAGGCATGGTTTAACCCCAAAAAAAAGCAGAAGTTCCCATTAATGGAGTAAAAATTTTAATGGGATTAGTCACTAGGGGCGTTCCACAGGGATCAGTTTTTAGGCCCTCTCTTGTTCATAATTTACATTAATGACCTTGATGAAGGGATTACTAGTGACATGAGTAATTTTGCTGATGATACAAAGATAGGCCGTATAATTCCTCTGGGAGGAATCAATGAACCCCAGGAGAAAAAATTAATGCTTGGCCCGAGAAATGGCAAAAATTTGGGAAAGTTTATTGTGGAAATTTTTGGTTTAAGGTTTACTTCCCCCCCTTGGTAATAAAAATAACCCCGAAGCAATAATCTGGGTTGAAGTAGAACTTGTCATACAAATTTTGAAAAAGACTTAGGAGTCAGGGTAAGCAAAATCTAAACCAAAAACAGCAGTGCCCATTGTGCGCAAAAAGGGGCCAAAAATTTACTTGGTTTTAACCAAGAAGTAAAAGTAACAGAAGTCCAAAATTTTTTTTTTTTTAATTTTTCCCAGCTCAAAAACTTTCACAAAGTGGGGGGCCTCTTTTAAAGATATGCTGGTCATTTTTTTGGTCCCCTTACTACAGGATGGCCATAGACCATTAGAGAACATATAGGGGAAGAAACAAAAAGATTTACTGTGAAGGAAACCCCCCGTATGAAGAAGACTTTTTAAAACCCTTTAAAACTCCCCTCTCTGGAAGGGGTAGAAAGAGGGGAGGGTATCATTGAAGTGTATAAGGGGTGACGGGGATAAACAAAGGGGGACATTAAAAAGTACTGAGGGTTCCCCAACCAGGTAAGAACCAGAATAAGGATTTAAGTTGGATAAATTTAAAAATTTAAAAGGACATAGGGAATACTGGTTTTTAACAGAGTTGTAAGAGCGGGGGAACATTTTTCCCATTTTGGGGGGATAGAGGGTTTGGGACCTTGGGGAGCTTTAAAAGAGCTGGACAAAAATAAGAGTGGGAGGGGCTGGGGGTTTTATTGGTTTTCAAGGGGACGGGAGTTTTTTCCCGAGTCTTTAGGAGATGTCCCTTTTGATAAGGGGCCCTGCCTCGTATGGGCCCCTAGGCCTTCTGCCCGTGTTTTCCCAAATTTTTAAAGTTCTTATGTTCTTTAAAATATGCACCCATTACGGTAACTAGTGAAAATTGTCCTCAGACAAATAGAGAAACAAAAATCTAGCAAAACCCCAGGCCCCGATTAAAATGTTTTCAAGGGGGTTTTTAAAGGGAAAGTAAAGAGGAAATTAGCATAAACCTTTTGGGTAATCTTTTTTTAAAATATCACTATTTGTTGTTAAAAATTCGCCGGAAATTTTTCCCGGCCCGGGGCCCCTTTCCCAAATGGTTGGGCCCCGGGACTGGCTTTCCCCGTCTAGGGAGTGTCTTTAGACCTAAGCTCCCCTGGGAGGGGGCCAAGACCCCCCCTTTTCTTGTAAGGTACAAACTCGGGGTCTGGCACCAAACCAGCCCTAGAAGGGCAATGCATGGTGTCGATCGGCTAGCGCTGTGCCTCCTTTTGTGAGTGCGTGGGGTTGGTGTTTTATTTTCATTCATGTTGATTTGCAGGGCCTTCTGGGCCCCGGCTTCTCCAAAGGTGACCCGGCAGGGGGGCCCCCCGGGAGGGGGTGACGATAATCATCTTTCTTCTTTCTTTGGCCCCCCTTTTCCCCCGGGTTAGGGGAATGTTTTGGGGCCTTTTTTTCTTTTTTATCTTGCCCCTGACTTCCCCAAAGAGAAGCGCATTTGGGGAGAGGCAGCAGTTACAGGGGTTTAATTTGGGGCCACACCCCCGCTTTACGGACAGCAAAATGCTGGGTGAATGGTCATTTTATAGTCGTGCTAGAAAGAGGGTACCGTCTTCAAGGTCCCCCATTTTGGAACAAACCCAAATTTTCCCCTTTTGGGGGTGGACCCTTTACTTCCACAAGGTGTTGGGTGTTTTGGGAGTGAGTAGTCCTTTGGGCATGGGCTTTCAGGGGTGTATTTACAGTTTTTGGGCGGGAGGGATACTTTTACGTTCCGCCGGAGGTGGAAAGAAAGGATTTCTGAAGACAGCATTGTGTTCTTATACTCCTTGGTTGTGTAGAAGTATACACCCTTCAGATATTGGACTTGTTGTGGTGCAGCAGTGTCAGTGACAGTGGCACCGTGAGGTGCATCCGCAGTGTCTTGTGTTTTTGCTTTCTTGGCTGGTGGCTGAACTGGTGAAGGCGAGATTTCCGACTGGTCAGTTGCTCTAGCAGTGGATGAAAGCGGTAGTGGACTCTCATTGGTGGGTTTTGCCGACGTCTCAGAGGTCTCTGATTGGTCCATCTCTGTGTCTAGTGGAGGTTGTGACAGCGGTGGAGCAGCGGTGATACTGGTAATATTTGCAGTAGATTTTAGGATCTCAGTGGAAGGTGGTGATGCAGGGAATGTGAGGCCAGGCATATTATTTAGTTTGAAAAGTTCATTGATGGTGGTGTTGTAGGAACCAGGCTCAGCTGCATTCAGTACATGAGCATACATAATGCAACAAAGAATCTTGGTGGAGTCGGCAGTAGGTGCTGGCAGGGAAGTGGTGGGAGCAGCTTGCGTGGCATGTAGTATCTTGGTAGTGTCTGCTTGAAGCTTGGCGATAGCAGAATATGTGGTTGCTTGCGGGTTGGGTTTCTTTTGTTGTTGTTGTTTCTTGAGTATGTCTCTTCTGGTAGGGCACCTGGCAGCAAGAGTATGGTGGTCATTCTTGCAGTTCAAGCATTTAGGTGGTGAAGCAGTAGTGCAATTCTTGAAGTCATGACCCTCACGGCCACAGGTGGAGCAGAACTTCTTGTCCTTGGTAGGACAATCATTTGTGGTGTGTAAGTATGAGTAACAATTATAGCACTGTGAGATATGTTGGAATTTCTCTGCTTCGATGAAGGCTGGGTTGATGTGGAAGTAGTGAATAGCCAGGCCCTCAGCGAGAGCTCTGGCTGCCATGTTGACGTCACTGAAGGTGACCTTCAGCATGGATGAAGCATTGGGTATTTTAGTAATGAAGTCCACCTTGGCCCAAGGGTTCTTTGCTTCGATAGATGACTTGATTTCTTCAGTGGCCTGTACAGTGATAAGGTTGAAAGTTAAGACACATGTGCAACATCTGGATATCTTTATTGTAGACGTTTCGCCAACCAGTGGCTTTATCAATACAGATTCTAGGACATAATAGGAAGACAGTAGAACTATATACAAAAGATGAGGTAATCAGTCCCTCGGCCTTGGAGTTAGTGTTCACAGCATCGTGGTGGAGGAGAATCTGATTCTCCTCCACCACGATGCTGTGAACACTAACTCCAAGGCCGAGGGACTGATTACCTCATCTTTTGTATATAGTTCTACTGTCTTCCTATTATGTCCTAGAATCTGTATTGATAAAGCCACTGGTTGGCGAAACGTCTACAATAAAGATATCCAGATGTTGCACATGTGTCTTAACTTTCATATTGTCGGTATTTTATACCTTTCTTGCACAGTGATAAGGTTGTCGAGTCGCTTGAGGAATACAGTTCTCCTGGCCCTCAGTGCTGGCATAGTGCCTGATAAGTGGAAAATGGCAAATGTAATACCTATTTACAAGACAGGTGACAGGTCCTTGGCTTCGAACTATGGACCAATAAGCCTTACCTCCATTGTGAGAAAGTTTATGGAATCAATAATTGCCGAAGCAGTTCGTTGCCATCTTGATAGTCATAGTTTGATTAATGAATCTCAGCACGGTTTTACAAAGGGGCGTTCCTGTCTTACGAATTTACTAACTTTTTTCACTAAGGTGTTTGAGGAGGTAGATCATCGTAATGAATATGATATTGTGTATATGGACTTTAGTAAGGCTTTCGATAGAGTTCCACACCAGAAGCTATTGAGGAAACTTAAGGCACACGGAATAGGAATAGAAAGTTTTTCCTGGGTAGAGGCATGGCTGACAAATAGGCAGCAGAGAGTTTGCATAAATGGGTAGATATCAGAATGGAGGCACGTCACAAGCGGGGTTCCGCAGGGGTCAGTGTTGGACCCGTTGTTGTTCACAGTTTACATAAGCGACATAGATGAGGGAATAAATAGCGACATAAGCAAATTTGCTGATGACACCAAAATAGGCCGTCCAGTTTATTCTAATGAGGACACTAGAGCACTCCAGGATGATTTGAATAAACTGATGCAATGGTCGGAGAAGTGGCGGATGCAGTTTAATATTGACAAATGCAAAGTTCTAAATGTTGGACAGGCAAATAACCATGCGATATATAAACTAATTAATGTAGATTTTAATACTACTGATTGCGAAAAGGATTTAGGAGTTCTGTTTAGCAGTAATCTAAAACCAGGACAACAGTGCATTAGTGTTTGCAATAAAGTTAACAGAATTCTTGGCTTTATATCTAGAAGTATAAATAACAGAAGTCATCAGGTTGTTCTTCAACTCTATATATCCTTGGATAGGCCTCATTTAGACTATGCAGCTCAGTTCTGGTCACCGTATTGCAGAATGGATATAAATGCTCTGGAAAACGTACAGAAAAGGGTGACAAAGTTGATTCCATGTATCAGAAATCTTAAGAACATAAGAACATAAGAAAGGAGGAACACTGCAGCAGGCCTGTTGGCCCATACTAGGCAGGTCCTTTACAATTCATCCCACTAACAAACATTTGACCTACCCAATTTTCAATGCTACCCAAGAAATAAGCTCTGATGTGCAAGTCCCACTCAAATCCAACCCATCCCACTCATGTATTTATCCAACCTAAATTTGAAACTACCCAAGTCCTAGCCTCAATAACCCAACTAGGTAGACTGTTCCACTCATCTACTACCCTATTTCCAAACCAATACTTTCCTATGTCCTTTCTAAATCTAAACTTATCTAATTTAAATCCATTACTGCGGGTTCTCTCTTGGAGAGATATTCTCAAGACCTTGTTAATATCCCCTTTATTAATACCTATCTTCCACTTATACACTTCGATCAGGTCTCCCCTCATTCTTCGTCTAACAAGTGAATGTAACTTAAGAGTCTTCAATCTTTCTTCATAAGGAAGATTTCTAATGCTATGTATTAATTTAGTCATCCTACGCTGAATGTTTTCTAACGAATTTATGTCCATTCTGTAATATGGAGACCAGAATTGAACTGCATAATCTAGGTGAGGTCTTACTAATGATGTATAAAGCTGCAGTATGACCTCTGGACTTCTGTTGCTTACACTTCTTGATATAAATCCCAGTAATCTATTTGCCTTATTACGTACGCTTAGGCATTGCTGTCTTGGTTTAAGGTTGCTGCTTACCATAACCCCCAAGTCCTTTTCGCAATCTGTATGGTTAAGTTCTATATTATTTAACTTATAAGTGCTAGGGTTATGGACACTCCCGAGCTTCAGAACCTTGCATTTATCTACATTGAACTGCATCTGCCACTTTTCTGACCAAGAGTAGAGTTTGTCTAAATCCTCCTGAAGTTCCCTAACATCTACGTTTCAATCAATTATCCTACCTATCTTCGTGTCATCGGAGAATTTGCTCATATCACTAGTAATTCCTTCGTGTTAGGTAAGACACATATGCAACAGTTAGGTATCTTTATTTTGAAACGTTTCGCCTATACAGTAGGCTTCTTCAGTCGAGTACAGAAAAGTTGATAGAAGCAGAAGATACATGAAGACGATGTAATCAGTCCATCACCCTTAAAGTTTTGAGGTGGTCAGTCCCTCAGTCTGGAGAAGAGCATTGTTCCGTTGTCTGAAACAATATGAAGTTGAAGTGACAGAATCGGGCCTTATATAGTGCCAGGAGGTGAGACGTAGGTTGATTAGGGAGGGCAGGTCCCTCTCAAACCCAGCCGTTCTCACTAGTAGAGGTTGTCGAAGTTGATGGTCTGTACCAAGATACCCTTGTGTTGCAGTGTCTGACAGAATGAACATTAAAATGGTATAAAATACCGACAGATTGTTAGGTAAGACACATATGCAACAGTTAGGTATCTTTATTTTGAAACGTTTCGCCTACACAGTAGGCTTCTTCAGTCGAGTACAGAAAAGTTGATAGAAGCAGAAGATACATGAAGACGATGTAATCAGTCCATCACCCTTAAAGTTTTGAGGTGGTCAGTCCCTCAGTCTGGAGAAGAGCATTGTTCCGTTGTCTGAAACAATATGAAGTTGAAGTGACAGAATCGGGCCTTATATAGTGCCAGGAGGTGAGACGTAGGTTGATTTGGGAGGGCAGGTCCCTCTCAAACCCAGCCGTTCTCAATAGTAGAGGTTGTCGAAGTTGATGGTCTGTACCAAGATACCCTTGTGTTGCAGTGTCTGACAGAATGAACATTAAAATGGTATAAAATACCGACAGATTGTTAGGTAAGACACATATGCAACAGTTAGGTATCTTTATTTTGAAACGTTTCGCCTACACAGTAGGCTTCTTCAGTCGAGTACAGAAAAGTTGATAAAAGCAGAAGATACATGAAGACGATGTAATCAGTCCATCACCCTTAAAGTTTTGAGGTGGTCAGTCCCTCAGTCTGGAGAAGAGCATTGTTCCGTTGTCTGAAACAATATGAAGTTGAAGTGACAGAATCGGGCCTATTTGCCAGGAGGTGAAGTAGGTTTATTTTGGGGGGGCAGGCCCTCTCAAACCCCGCCGTTCTCATGTGAGGTTTCGAAGTTGATGGGGCTGTACCCAAAATACCCTTGTGTTGCAGTGTCTGACAGAAAGAACTTAAAATGGTATAAAATACCGACAGATT
This sequence comes from Cherax quadricarinatus, assembly GCF_026875155.1. Classification (NCBI taxonomy): domain Eukaryota; kingdom Metazoa; phylum Arthropoda; class Malacostraca; order Decapoda; family Parastacidae; genus Cherax; species Cherax quadricarinatus. Next base: position 3,409,846 of record NC_069468.1, on the reverse strand, counting down.
GTTAGGGAAGCATATGCAAAAAGTTAGGTATCTTTATTTTTAAACTTTCGCTACAAGTGCTTTTTCAGTCGAGTACAGAAAAGTTGATAAAGCAGAAGAACAGGGAAAACGATGTAAACATTCATCCCCCTTAAGTTTTTAGTGGTCAGTCCCTCAGTCTGGGGAAGGCATTGTTCCGTTTTCTGAAAAATATGAAGTTGAAGTGACAGAATCGGGCCCTTTTAGTGCCGGGGGTGAGGTAGGTTGATTTTGGGGGGGCAGGTCCCTTATGTATTTCTGTTTATAACTTTTCTGTACTCGACGAAGAAGCCTATGTGTAGGCGAAAACGTTTTTAAAATAAAGATACCCAACTGTTGATTTGTGCTTACCTAACAATCGTCGGGTTTTTTTTACCATTTAATGTTCATTCTGTCGACATGCAACAAAAGGGTTTTGGTACGACCCCCCAAATTCGACAACCCCTAATAGTGAAACGGCTGGGTTTGAGAGGGAATGCCCTCCCCAAATCAACCCACGTCTACCTCCGGCACTATTTAAGGCCCGATTCTGTCCTTTTAATTCTATTTTTTCAAAACGGGAAAATCTCTTCTCCAACTGAGGGACTGCCACCTAAAAACTTTAAGGGTGATGGATGATTAATCGCTTCATGTATTTCTGTTCTATAAATTTTCTGACTCGCTGGGAAAAAGCCTACTTGTAGGCGAAACGTTTCAAAATAAAAAAACCCAACTGTTGCTTTTTGTCTTACCTAACAATCTGCGGATTTTTTACCTTTTAATGTTCATTCTGTCAGACACTGCAAAACAAGGGTATCTTGGTACAGACCATCAACTTCGACAACCTCTACTAGTGAGAACGGCTGGGTTTGAGAGGGACCTGCCCTCCCAAATCAACCTACGTCTCACCTCCTGGCACTATATAAGGCCCGATTCTGTCACTTTAACTTCATATTGTTTCAGACAACGGAACAATGCTCTTCTCCAGACTGAGGGACTGACCACCTCAAAACTTTAAGGGTGATGGACTGATTACATCGTCTTCATGTATCTTCTGCTTCTATCAACTTTTCTGTACTCGACTGAAGAAGCCTACTGTGTAGGCGAAACGTTTCAAAATAAAGATACCTAACTGTTGCATATGTGTCTTACCTAACAATCTGTCGGTATTTTATACCATTTTAATGTTCAGTAATTCCTTCATCAAGATCATTGATATATATTATAAACAACAACGGGCCCAAGACTGATCCCTGTGGAACGCCACTTGTTACTGATCCCCACTCGGATTTAACCCCATTTATGGACACTCTTTGCTTCCTGTCTGTGAGCCATGATTCGATCCACGAGAGCACCCTTCCCCCAATGCCATGAGCTGCTACTTTCTTCAACAGTCTTTGGTGCGGAACTCTATCAAATGCCTTACTAAAATCTAAGTAAATAATAACAAATTCTTTATCGTGGTCAACAGCCTCAAAAGCTTTACTGAAGAAAGTTAATAAATTAGTTAGACAAGACCGGCCTCTTGTGAATCCATGCTGAGTATCATTAATCAAGCTATGCTTATCGAGATGGCTTCTTATAATCTCAGCTATAATTGACTCTAGTAATTTGCCTACAATTGAGGTCAGGCTTATTGGGCGGTAATTTGACGGTAACGACTTGTCCCCTGTTTTAAAAATAGGAATTACATTAGTTATCTTCCACATATCAGACACTGCACCTGTTTGAAGAGATAAATTAAAAATATTAGTTAATGGTTCACAGACTTCCATTTTGCATTCCTTTTGAACCCTTGAAAAAACCTCATCAGGACCCGGTGACTTATTTTGCTTCAGTCTGTCTATCTGCTTCACAACCATTTCACTAGTGACTGTGATGTTACATAATTTATCTTCTTCTGATCCACTATAAAAATTAATTACCGGAATATTATTAGTGTCTTCCTGTGTAAAAACCGAGAGAAAATAATTATTTAAAATCGAGCACATTTCATTCTCTTTGTCAGTAAGATGCCCATAGTTATTTTTAAGGGGACCTATCTTATCTCTGACTTTTGTTCTATAGACCTGGAAAAAACTTTTTGGGTTAGTTTTTGAATCCCTAGCAACTTTAATTTCATAGTCCCTTTTAGCTTTTCTTATCCCCTTTTTAATGTCCCTCTTAATGTCAATATACTGATTCATAAGATGACCCTCGCCTCTTTTGATACGCCTATATATTCCTTTCTTATGCCCTAGTAGATATTTCAGCCTATTATTCATCCATTTTGGGTCATTTCTATTTGATCTAATTTCCTTATAAGGGATAAACGTTCTTTGAGCAGCATGTATTGTGTTCAGAAAACTGTCATATTGATAGCTCTCTTCGTTACCCCAGTCAACAGATGATAAGTGTTCTCTAAGCCCATCGTAATCTGCTAAGCGAAAATCTGGGACTGTTACTGAGTTATCCCTGCTATCATACTTCCATTCAATTCTACATGTAATTGATTTGTGGTCGCTAGCACCCAGTTCCTCTGAAACTTCTAAATTATTAACAAGGGATTCATTGTTTGCCAGAACTAAGTCAAGCAGGTTATTACCCCTTGTAGGTTCTGTCACAAACTGCTTCAAAAAACAATCCTGAACTACTTCTAAGAAATCGTATGATTCTAAATTCCCAGTCAAGAAATTCCAATCAATATGACTAAAGTTAAAGTCTCCTAGAATTACTACATTATCGTGCCTTGTGGCCCTAACAATTTCCTCCCATAGTAGACCAGCTGACAGAGGGGACAGAGGGGACAGTCGCGCGCGTTTGTGCTCCGTCAAAAACTGCGTGTCTTGATGGCAGTGAAGGGAACAGAATGCGGGAAATAAGGGTGTGCAACCATAAAGTGCATATACTCCTTTGAACAAACAAAAAAGGAATATCAGTGAACGCTAAATAGGAAAATAGTGATTATAGTGTCACATAGAGAGTGCCGGTGGAGAAACGGTTACCGTGGGAAATAGACCTGACCAGCACTAGTGAATTATTGCCGGGTGTCGACACAAGTGGAAATAAACGAATATCGATCTATCTATCTATAAGTAATATAGTGAGTGACAAGGATATATATGTGCAGTGGCATAGTGAACTAAATTGTAGATAAGAGTAATCCAAAGTATCCCCAAGTATAGCGTTCAATATATAGTGTAGAAAGGGGAATATCTTACAAGCGACTGGCACTAGCGAACTATTGCCAGAGGCCCAGTGAAGTGTTAATAACGGATAAGAAACTACTATAGTCATAAGATATGAAACGAGTGATGGTAGCATTGAGGTGCAGGGAATCACAGCATACATAATTTGAGCATACAACCGTTACCTCTACAATATAGTGTAGAAAGGGGAATATCTTACAAGCGACTGGCACTAGCGAACTATTGCCAGAGGTCCAGTGAAGTGTTAATAACGGATAAGTAACTACTATAGTCAACAGATATGAAACGAGTGATGGTAGCATTGAGGTGCAGGGAATCACAGCATACATAAATTGAGCATACGACCGTTAAATACCCAATACATAGTGTACAATATATGGAATATATATATGGGTTGACCACTCACCAGGAAAATTATTGCCAGAGGCGACAGAGAAATGTAAACTATCGTACAGGTGTTATAACAAGGAAAAAGGATTTGAATAGGCAGTGATATAGTGTACTGAATTGTGGATGAGAGTAATCCTTAAAACCGAGTGCTAGTGTAAGCTATGGTGTAATTATATGGGAACAACTGCTCAAGTTTACGGTCACCCCACTGATCCCCCCACCTCTCCCCCCGCCCCTTCGTACCCCAACCAGCGGGGGTTGTTCCCCATACCATGGACCCACGTATCACCAAACCAAGCAAAGTGGAGACGTGGGGATACAAACTGGATAAGTATTAAGCCATAGTAGAAATAATAAAATAAGAGATAGTTGATTGATGTGCAGGGAAACAGTGAACATGCAGTGACTGGATAGTGGAAAAGGATAAACCACCACCAAATCCTCTCGCCACCCTCCCCCTCCGACACCCCAACCAGAAGGGATGGTCCTCACCCCCCCTATTGGCACCCATACCCAATTCTCCTGACCACCGAACTACCTTTCATCACCGAAACCCAGCCACCAGAGAGCTGGACAGATACCTAAAGTCGGTGCCGGATCAGCCGGGCTGTGGCTCGTACGTCGGACTGCGTGCGGCCAGCAGTAACAGCCTAGTTGATCAGGCCCTGATCCATCGGGAGGCCTGGTCGTGGACCGGGCCGCGGGGGCGTTGATCCCCGGAATAACCTCCAGGTAACCTCCAGGTAACCTCCCCTGGTCCCTATCTAAATTTGGGGGACGGTATATCACACCTAAAATTAATTTTTCATGCCCCTCTGAAAATTCTATCCAAACAGACTCTGTATGTGTTACTTCAGACTTAATACCCGTTTTTATGCAACAGTTCAAGCGATCTCGGACATATAATGCCACCCCACCCCCCTTCCCGATACTTCTATCTACTTGGAACAATTTAAAACCCTGAATGGGACATTCTGCAGGCATGTCCCGACTTTTTGAATTAAACCACGTCTCAGTAATGGCAAATACATCTATGTTACCTGCACTAGCAACTAGTCTCAACTCGTCCATCTTATTCCTAGCACTGCGACTATTTGTGTAATAAATATTTAATGACCCTCCTATCTCTTTACCCTTCCTGCTCCTTTCTGTTATTCCACTAAACCTATTACTGTCATTGTCAATTAGTGCCACTGGCTTTCCAATATCCTCCTCATTTTGCCTATTACTAGTTCTCCTAGTACTCATGTTACTACCCTGCGACTTCACAGTTTTCCCGCCAAAACCCATACCACTAACTATTCCTAGTTTAAAGACCTAACAGCTCCCTCCACTGCGTTGGCCAGTGCTCCCACCCCACACCTAGACAAGTGAACCCCATCCCTGGCATACATGTCATTTCTGCCATAGAAGAGGTCCCAGTTGTCAATGAATGTTACCGCATTTTCCTTACAGTATTTGTCCAGCCAGCAATTGACACCAATTGCTCTGGACAACCATTCATTTCCAACTCCTCTCCTTGGCAAAATGCCACATATGACAGGTTTGCCACCCTTCTTCCTAATTATATCTATTGCTGACCTATACCTGCTAATCAGGTCCTCACTCCTACGTCTGCCAACATCGTTGCCTCCAGCACTGAGACAGATAATAGGATTGCTCCCATTACCTCTCATGATGTCATCCAGACGGCTAACAATATCCTTCATCCCAGCCCCAGGAAAACATACTCTCTGCCTCCTACTCCTATCCTTCAAACAGAATGCCCTATCCATGTACCTAATCTGGCTATCCCCAACAACAACAATGTTTTTACCTTCCTTGGCGTCGTCCGTAGTGATGCTCCGAGTAGTCGACTCACATTCGCCAGGTAGCATTACACCACTTGTAGAATTCGTCATGACGTTCTCGATGGTCTTCGTTGGGGTTTCTAGGGATGTCTCACTCACGTCTGCCAATGCTTCCTTGGTGCTCGTTGTGGCATTCCCAGTAGAACACTCACATTCGTCAGGTAGCACCGAGAATGAGTTGGAAGTTTCCACGGCAGTCTTCTGGTTTCTCGTTGTTTCTGCCTCTCCAACCGTTTTCTTAATCTTCAGCTTGGTTCCATGTTGCCCGGCCACTGACCAAGCTCCCCTCTTAACCTGGGGACTCACAACAGGTGGATTACTACGAATCCTCTTGTTCTCCTCCGTTAATCGCCGTATCTCCAGTTTAGCAACTCTGAGTTCTTCTCTCAGCTGCTGGTAAAGCTGCTCAAGAGAGGGCATCCTGGTTCAGATTCACAGAGAGCACACAAACAGGTCTTCACAGAGCTAAGTACACGTCACCACTGAAAGTAAAAGGACACAAGTGCAACTAATGTGACATTTATTGTGGCAACGTTTCGCTCTCCAGGAGCTTTATCAAGAACAGACTGACGGCCCTGAATCTGCACTCTCTCGAAAGACGTAGAATTAGGGAGGATATGATCGAGGTGTATAACTGGAAAACAGGAATAAATAAAGGGGTTGTAAGTAGCATGCTGAAAATTTCCAGCCAAGACAGGACTCGCAGCAATGGTTTCAAGTTGGAAAAATTCAGATTCAGGAAGGATATAGGAAAGCACTGGTTTGGTAATAGAGTTGTGAATGAGTGGAACAAACTCCCGAGTACAGTTATAGAGGCTAAAACATTCTGTAGTTTTAAAAATAGGTTAGATAAATACATGAGTGGGTGTGGGTGGGTGTGAGCTGGACCTAACTAGCTTGTGCTACTAGGCCTGATGCCGTGCTCTTTCCTTAAGTGGAAGTTACCAGACATGGTGAGTCATTGGGCTAATCCTGGGGGGGTGGGGAACATGGACCTGCTCCACATGGGTCAGTTGGCCTGTTGCAGTGTTCCTTCTTTCTGATTTTATTTTCTTATGTTCTTATTCGTTCTTATCATTGGTTCAACATTACTGTCAGGTACCCAGAGACCATCATCATTTGTGATTTTTTCAAAACCAAATGAAACGTGCCACAATTTCTCCCAAGCTGATATAACTGTAAGCTGGAGACTAATGTAATTGAGAGCAGACATTTCCTTTCTTGGAAAAAACGTGTATGAATTTAGTCGTCTGTAAATGCATGTAATACTAGGACGAGTTCAAAAAGATGTATAAAAATGGTCCAAGCACACGTCTGTGTCGAACACGGCATAAATAGTGTGACCTGACTCTGATCCGTTGAAAACTACTCTTAGAGTGCTACATTGAAAGTAATCATTAAGGACGCCAGCGACTCCTATTGCTTGCAGTTTTGCCAACAGTCCCCGATGTCATTCTCGCTTGAAAACGCTATCAATGTCCATTGCTAGTACACAGCTGACATTGCTAGTACACAGCTGACATTACTAGTACACAGCTGACATTGCTAGTACACAGCTGACATTGCTAGTACACAGCTGACATTGCTAGTACACAGCTGACATTGCTAGTACACAGCTGACATTGAATTCGTCCAGCGACTGGTGTCAAGTGTGATATGAATCAGTACATGAAAATTATTGAAAAGGGTTGAAGTGAAGCTTATATCCCCTTAATCTACGTTATTCTATAAAGAAGAAAAAGGCATAATACCGTGAGTGAAACAATACACAAATAACCCGCACATAGGAGAGAGAAGCTTACGACGATGTTTCGTCGTAAGAGAGTGAGGGAGCCAGTATATTGTTAGGTTGTTAGGTAAGACACATATGCAACAGTTAGACAACTTTATTCCGAAACGTTTCGCCTACACAGTAGGCTTCTTCAGTCGAATACAGAAAGTAGGCAGGAACAGTAGAGATGTGAAGACGATGTAATCAGTCCATCACCCTTAAAGTCGTAGAATTTGAGGTTGTCAGTCCCTCGGCCTGGAGAAGTTCAGTTCCATAGTCAGGAACTATCTGAAGATCAAGCGACAGTGCGGAGACTTAAATACTGTCGGAAGGAGAGGTGCAGGGTAGTAGTAGTAGTAGTAGTAGTAGTAGTGAGAGGCCACTGAGAGGTCATGTCCCTCTCAGATCCAACACTTCTCACTTAAAAAGCTTGTCCAAGGTGTTTTCTGTACCAAGATGCCACGTGTTGCAGTGTCTGACAAGATGAACATCAAAATGGTATACAATACCGACAGGTTGTTAGGTTACCTAACAACCTGTCGGTATTGTATACCATTTTGATGTTCATCGAGCCAGTATATCTAGGCGAGGGGAGACAAAGACAGGAACATCATAGGAAGAACAAGCAGTGGTAGCAATAAGTAGGGAGGGTATTTAAGTGGCACAAGAGAGAAAAGGCAGTGAAGGGAGACATTAATAATGGTCGTAACAATAGCAGTAGAAATGGAATGGTAGTCGTAGTAGTAGTAGAAGTGGGGTCAGTGTAAGGACAAGAAAAAGGAGCACTGCATGAGAGCTAAGGACCCATAAGGGGTAGGACCAAAATACAGTGGGGGGGGGGGAAACGGAAGGACAGAACACATTTATGTGAAAGAAAGGAAAACAAAGAAAGAAAAGGGAAATGATAGGAAAAGTTAAGAGGTAGGGAAAGGAAAAGAAAGAAGCAGGTCAAGTCACGAGTGTTCTGACGTCTGGAACATTGAACAATATAATGAGAAAAGAAGGAATCATTAGAGACAAAACTTGGACTAAGATTCATAAAACGACAGTTGTTTATAAGGAATGCTTCAACAAAACGGCGACTGTGAAAGCTAGAAGTAGGGTAGACAGTTTTAACAACGGAACAGTCATGAGGATGACTGTGATCTATAACATGACAGAAAAGACCATTATTGGTGTCGGCAAGCCTAATACTTTCCTTGTGTTCTTTGAGTCTGTCAGAGAGCAGCTAGTCTCTCCAAAGTACTGGAGAGGGCAAGAGGAGCATGAAAACCAGGGGAATCTATAGTAGGATTGGTACGAACTAGATTACTGCAAAGGGTGGACAACCGGGGTTTTTCCACGCAGCTTTGATACGGCATTGCCTTTACGTTCAGTGCAGGTTCCAGGAATGATGCTTCTTGTCACAATTCGGACACCGAGGTTCAGTGGCCTCACCTCTCTAGTTTACGCAAGCAGTCCTTGGTCTGGTAAGACTTGCTGCAGAAGCCGCATATTTCCTTAAACGGACATCGGGCGCTGGGTTGGTTGTACCTCTGACATCTAAAGCACCTCAAAGGTTGTAGGTTGTACCTAACTTGGTATTTTCCCCGACAGCCGAGGACCAGTTGAACTGGGGGAAGTCCTATATGTGCTGGATCAAGACCTGCCTCTTTGGTACATTGACTTCCTTCTTGGTTAGGAATCGCTCAGTTTTCAGGATGTTTTTGTTACTAGATTGCACCGAGAGGCATGTCTAGTGGATGACACATTATTACCCCTTTTGTTACCCGCTCAATCGCTCTATGGATTTGAGATCAGTGAGAACAAGTGGTGATTCGAGGACGTTCACCTTCTGCAGTACCTTATAGAACTCTGTGTTTGGAGAGCAAGAATAACATACCTTTCATATTTTGGGACACTGATATCTTTAATTAAGCCACATTTTCTAGAGGTGAATTCGAGATGTCCTGGTGTCCTTTGTTTGTCAACCTGAATTTGTTGCCTGCAGTATGTTTGACTTACCCGATCTGAGGCAAGGAAACGCTGTGACTCCTCTGGGACTTCAGGACTCCTAATTCCTTACCAACCATCGGCATCCAGTATTGCTGAGGTTGTTATTACATTGTCAAATGGTCCATACTTCAGAATACTCGAGACGTGACCAGATCTTTATCTCCTCTCTTTACCTCTTCTCGTTTCCTATATTTTCCTTGCCTTTCCTTTTTTCTGCCTGGGTATATTCTGTCCTGCAGGTTTTACTCGTGTTTTTCGTCCCACTCTAGTGGGCCATTAGCTCTCCTGCAGTGCTCCTTTTCTTGTCCATATATTCCTTCCACTGCAACTGCTTCTACTCTACTACTACTACTACTACTACTACTACTACAAGGACGCCTACTACTACTCCAGAGGTTCTGTCTCGCTTTCTATTGTCTCGTGGCTGGCCAAAGCTCTCACTCCTTTAGATGAGACTTTCTTTTGTCCACCTCCGTCACTCTCAAGACTTCATTGAACGTGTTGCGACCTATAAGATACTAAGTCTTGACACTGAGTCACTCTTCCTAATGTCTCTCTTGATGTTATTAATTTTCGCAGAGTGAAGGCCAATGGAATGTTACTTCATCTCCCGATACCCACGAGGCATGCTCAGAGAATGTTATATTTTATTCAGCGTATGTCTAACGCCCATATAGGCATGTCTCCCGATCGGCGAACCGAGTGCTAAGGGTTTAAGGAGCAGGGGCCCCATCGTTATACCAGTACCTTGGTTCAACCAGCCAATCACAAGCCCGCCAAAGCTGTGAAGCGAAATGGTATATTTGTGAAGTAGCTTTGGTAAACTTTTTACTCGTTCGTAAGTGGTTATCGTGTTGCAGCAAGGTGCTTGTAATAACTCACTGATGTCTTTCTTGATCTTATTCGCCTTCGTGTGGGCTCGAACCTAGTTTTTCCCCCACATTCTAGGTGTGAGTGGCGAGTTGGAAACTGACTCGAGCAGAAGCAGGACATCGGCTTGTTAGACTAAGATATTACCACAAATTAAAGAACCACCACATTCTCCCATATAACCCACAACAAAATGATGGTAGTGGTGGGCAGATTTCTTTGAATTCTGGTAATGAGAGTGATTTTTGTGTGTGAAAGAGGCGCCATCCACACTCCCATCTTGGTGCTCCAGCCAGTTCCTGCAAGCACTATATCTGCCATCTGCTTCCTTGTCGTCTGTACCAACATTATGGCAGCATCACTGTGCTGTATTCTAAATGACTATTAGAAATTCTAAGTGATACTGGAGCATAAAGACGTTTTGTGTCATGGCACCCAGCCTAGCATAGCTCAGTTCACTGCTCACCTCAATGTTTGTGTCACTTGGCTCTTGTGTGCAAGCTACCGCAGGCCAGGAAGATAATTTCTACAAGTCACCTGCACCTAAGTATTTCACTGTTTATATAAATTAATGAGTGAATATTTGTCCTGTATTTTTTTACGAGCAAATTCGCTAAGTAAGTAGTGTATTTCAGTATAAGTAACATTTTTGCCTTCTGTAATACATGCGAAGTCAGTGGGATTTCTTTCTTTCACAGACAAAAGTCGTGAAGTGATATGTCAGCTGATCATTTAATATGTTCTGCCATATTGTATTTCCGTTTCTGATATTCTTTCGCCAGTTAACATGACAAAATATTGCCAGTATTCAACCAATTTAAGAAAAGTTACCAAGAGTGTTTTCTGCTGTGATGTGCTTAACTTGGAGGACGTGTAACAGGCAAGTGATGTTTTTTCAGAATAATACTGTTTATATTAAAGTGATCTGTGTCGTCTGCTAACTTGTACTAGAGATTTCCTGATGAGTATAACCAACCAGTCGTTTGTTTCTTTAAACTGTGAGATTAACTACTAAATTACAGTATATAGCTGTATATCATAACTAGTTTGACTACATAATGGAAAAAAGTTCAAGTCTGAATTAAGAAAGTTCAAAGTCTCAGTATACTAAAGTGTATATACCTCTGTTGTGAGTCAGCTACCCGAGTATTCTTATAACAGTTAAATTCAGTTCTCTGAGTTTTTATGCAATTTATATCTGTGTGTGTGTGTAGCATTATTGCATAATGTACTAATGCCAATATAATTTTGCGAAGTATAATGCTTGGGCTTGTGTGCTATTCTAGTGAAATAACTAATATTCTTCTCAGTGACCTTATTCTGAGTAAGTGAATTAGTAACAGTCAGAATATTATCCAATCATCAAGTGTTCAAATACATTGTGAGAAATTATATGGGTGAATTTCACAAGCACATGGTTTTGAATTAATGCCAAATAACTGACACATCTAAAACAAATATTAACTTACTGATATTGATGCATCTTGAAGACTTGTGGGACTTCAGAGACACTGGGCTGCAACAATGTCCTTCCTTCAGTGCCCACTGTCTCAGCTCCCCAGCTAACACGTAACACGTGCTAATTAGTTCAGTTTTGTCCCAGGATGTGACCCATACCAGTCGATTAACACCCAGGTACTCATTTTACTGATGGATGAACGTAGATAATCGGTGTAAAGAAACACGCCCAATGTTTCTACAAGTGAATCAAGAGCTATAGCCACCAGACCACTGACCTTCATTAAGTTTTAATAACGACACATCTCTTTCGATATTCTAGTGTTAATCCTAGTATCTTACTACACCTAGTAGGGTATTCCTTATATATTTTGTCATTTAATTCGGACGAATTGCTATTTCATTCTCTCAGAGGTATATTTGAGCTTTGCATTATCTTATTAGCTTCCGAATATTCCTTCATTAGTCCCTCTTCAGTTGACGTCACACCTAGAAAATTTTTAACATAAAACTGTTTATTCACTGATTCACTCAATGGGCTTCCCAAACGTCTGAGCGTTTATAGTCGCCTGATGCGGAAATGGACTAGAAGTAGCCGCAAATAGTACGCTCTTAAAGCGGAAAGTTTTTTAGAGGGCTAAGAGGGCCATTAGGATTTTCAAGCCACGAGAAATGGGTATTATCCTGGTCTATCTCCTGCAAACCTACTTTTAGGATCTCTTTCCTTATATCAACTGTGAAGGCAAAATTCTTTACCCTGAACTTTAGTAGGATGTCTCCTAATTTATCTGCCAACAACGGACGTGTCATTAGAGTCGTTCACGCTTGGTACGTCCTTACTTCTTTTATCACTGTAATTGAAAATTATTCTCAGGGGAGTAGTTTTAGTCTTTTTATGTCCGTGGTGCAGAAAGTTTTGACCATAAATTCTAGCATTATCAGGAGGTACCTCTTCTATGAACTTATTTTTTCATTAATTCTTTTATTATATAGTTTCAAAGAGATGGACCCAATTTCATCATGTTAGGATTTCTAATCGGGTCCATCTCTTTGAAACACCTTGTCGTCGAGTTGTCATTAATTGGCCATAAGCCATTCTGTAATTTGTAGGCAATTCCGGTTGATTCAGCTTCCACTGCAGTTGCACGCAGTATTGTCCATGTTCATATTTAGCATTTTCCACGTATTGTTAATTGACATTAATTCTGATGCTGTCCAGATCCCATAATTTATACACTGGCTCAACATCGTTTCTGTTAAGGAATATTGAGAGTGTGGTCACACTGTGACCACATTAACTGACTCCTTTACTCATTCATCATAAGAGTGACGCCACATTTTTCCACTATACCCTTCACTATACCCTTATTAAATCATTTATTGGCCTTACTGAGTTATTATTTACAGAGGAGTATGCCAATTATACACCATTCTGTGAAAGCTGTCTAAATGCTTCATTAACCCAACTACAGATATTTTCTCTGGCAAATTATCCACAAGGTCTGCCGTGATATATTTACTCTCACTTCCCAGACTGACATTATTTAAGACCATGTCGAACAACTGGGACAATTTGTCTCATAGAAATCCAGACACTTAAATTTTCATGATTCCCATTTTGCACTGTTATACCTCTAAGGTAACAACTATATTTTATAAACGTTCGTTGGGATCCTTGATCTAGCAAATCACTTACATTTTATAATTTATTCCTTTTATCCTGAATATTCACTTCCACTACTGACAAGGCTACTCCAGCAGTTCCATTATCATTCACATTCGCTGCTACGTTTACGTTAGTAACAGCTGTGCTATCATTACCATTATATTATACACACCCTTGCACATTGTAGTATGGTGTCTTCCCTTCTAACACTAGTAAAAATTATTTAATTTAGCGTGGCAGTCTTTCATATTATGATTGCCCAAACACCTGATGCACCTGTTAAATTCTTCCAGTTTATGCACTCCACTATTCCAGGAACCATATGAATTACAGTTTTGTGAGGAATGATTACCTTATTAACCTTATTACCTTAAATAAGTATTTATTCTTCTTACTCTCCTATAATGAACGCTTATTACTGGCTCCTGCCACTTGATATGTACAGATATAATTTTTATTATGTGATGAATTATTGTAGTTAAGATTAGGGTATTTTTACCCTTGTGGAACTTAAGATGATTATGACATACATCAGTTACATCACAATTATTTGGTTGACTAGCTTGTAGTAGGAAAATTACGACGAGAAATATCCTTCAGACAACCACTCTATAGTCTTACTAGTCAATTTGTTTTTTAAAATATCACTTAATATCCAATCTGATCCTTCCAGATCATATTTGTTACTCAAGGTTTGAAGAGTGCTTTCCAATTTCACTCTATATTAGAGCTAAGTATTCTTGAGGTCTTAGGAAACAACACCATACCCGAGATAGTTCTCGAGTTATTGAACCTTCTCTTAGCTCTAAGAAACAACTTTTGCAAGAAAGTTCTCGTACTGACATACCATATTTCATTTACCATAATGTACATGCGCATCACACTTTTCAGTGCTTTACACACATGGAAAGTATTTTCCCCCCAAAAATCTTTTTATCACAGCTGTGGTTATAATAGAAGTATTGGCGTAAAAGAAGTTCTAATGAACAGAAACCTTCTCAAGTGTCACGTTCAGGGGAAGCCTTGCACCTAAATCAAACCTTCCCCCCCCTTTTTTTTTTTATTCGCTTGTATTCTCCCGGCCCGGGTCTTTTCCAAGTAGTGGTGACCCGGCCTTAGCTCCCTATCTGGGGAGTGTCTCCAGACTTAAGTCTGGAGACACTCCCCAGATAGGGAGCTAAGGCCGGGTCACCACTACTTGGAAAAGACCCGGGCCGGGAGAATACCGGCGAATAAAAAAAAAAAAAAAGGGGGAGGGGGGGTTTGATTTAGGTGCAAATCTTCCCCTGAACGTGACACTTGAGAAGGTTTCTGTTCATTAGAACTTCTTTTACGCCAATACTTCTATTATAAGCACAGCTGTGATAAAAAGATTTTTGGGGGGGAAAATACTTTCCATGTGTGTAAAGCACTGAAAAGTGTGATGCGCATGTACATTATGGTAAATGAAATATGGTATGTCAGTACGAGAGCTTTCTTGCAAAAGTTGTTTCTTAGAGCTAAGAGAAGGTTCAATAACTCGAGAACTATCTCGGGTATGGTGTTGTTTCCTAAGACCTCAAGAATACTTAGCTCTAATATAGAGTGAAATTGGAAAGCACTCTTCAAACCTTGAGTAACAAATATGATCTGGAAGGATCAGATTGGATATTAAGTGATATTTTAAAAAACAAATTGACTAGTAAGACTATAGAGTGGTTGTCTGAAGGATATTTCTCGTCGTAGTTTTCCTACTACAAGCTAGTCAACCAAATAATTGTGATGTAACTGATGTATGTCATAATCATCTTAAGTTCCACAAGGGTAAAAATACCCTAATCTTAACTACAATAATTCATCACATAATAAAAATTATATCTGTACATATCAAGTGGCAGGAGCCAGTAATAAGCGTTCATTATAGGTGAGTAAGAAGAATAAATACTTATTTAAGGTAATAAGGTTAATAAGGTAATCATTCCTCACAAAACTGTAATTCATATGGTTCCTGGAATAGTGGAGTGCATAAACTGGAAGAATTTAACAGGAGCATCAGGTGTTTGGGCAATCATAATATGAAAGACTGCCACGCTAAATTAAATAATTTTTACTAGTGTTAGAAGGGAAGACACCATACTACAATGTGCAAGGGTGTGTATAATATAATGGTAATGATAGCACAGCTGTTACTAACGTAAACGTAGCAGCGAATGTGAATGATAATGGAACTGCTGGAGTAGCCTTGTCAGTAATGGAAGTGAATATTCAGGATAAAAGGAATAAATTATAAAATGTAAGTGATTTGCTAGATCAAGGATCCCAACGCACGTTTATAAAATATAGTTGTTACCTTAGAGGTATAACAGTGCAAAATGGGAATCATGAAAATTTAAGTGTCTGGATTTCTATGAGACAAATTGTCCCAGTTGTTCGACATGGTCTTAAATAATGTCAGTCTGGGAAGTGAGAGTAAATATATCACGGCAGACCTTGTGGATAATTTGCCAGAGAAAATATCTGTAGTTGGGTTAATGAAGCATTTAGACAGCTTTCACAGAATGGTGTATAATTGGCATACTCCTCTGTAAATAATAACTCAGTAAGGCCAATAAATGATTTAATAAGGGTATAGTGAAGGGTATAGTGGAAAAATGTGGCGTCACTCTTATGATGAATGAGTAAAGGAGTCAGTTAATGTGGTCACAGTGTGACCACACTCTCAATATTCCTTAACAGAAACGATGTTGAGCCAGTGTATAAATTATGGGATCTGGACAGCATCAGAATTAATGTCAATTAACAATACGTGGAAAATGCTAAATATGAACATGGACAATACTGCGTGCAACTGCAGTGAAAGCTGAATCAACCGGAATTGCCTACAAATTACAGAATGGCTTATGGCCAATTAATGACAACTCGACGACAAGGTGTTTCAAAGAGATGGACCCGATTAGAAATCCTAACATGATGAAATTGGGTCCATCTCTTTGAAACTATATAATAAAAGAATTAATGAAAAAATAAGTTCATAGAAGAGGTACCTCCTGATAATGCTAGAATTTATGGTCAAAACTTTCTGCACCACGGACATAAAAAGACTAAAACTACTCCCCTGAAAATAATTTTCAATTACAGTGATAAAAGAAGTAAGGACGTACCAAGCGTGAACGACTCTAATGACACGTCCGTTGTTGGCAGATAAATTAGGAGACATCCTACTAAAGTTCAGGGTAAAGAATTTTGCCTTCACTGTTGATATAAGGAAAGAGATCCTAAAAGTAGGTTTGCAGGAGATAGACCAGGATAATACCCATTTCTCGTGGCTTGAAAATCCTAATGGCCCTCTTAGCCCTCTAAAAAACTTTCCGCTTTAAGAGCGTACTATTTGCGGCTACTTCTAGTCCATTTCCGCTTCAGGCGACTATAAACGCTCAGACGTTTGGGAAGCCCATTGAGTGAATCAGTGAATAAACAGTTTTATGTTAAAAATTTTCTAATTGTGACGTCAACTGAAGAGGAACTAATGAAGGAATATTCGGAAGCTAATAAGATAATGCAAAGCTCAAATATACCTCTGAGAGAATGAAATAGCAATTCGTCCAAATTAAATGACAAAATATATAAGGAATACCCTATAACAATGGTTATAAATGACCATAATTTTTAAAGGGGTGGACCGGTAAGCCAGCGGAAGGCCTCGGTCAGATGACCAAAAGCTCCAAAGGCTGGTCATCATCTGACTAAGACCCGCGTCAGGAAACATTTGTCCTGTTTCCTGACGAACCTTACCTAACCTAACCTAAGGAATACCCTACTAGGTGTAGTAAGATACTAGGATTAACACTAGAATATCGAAAGAGATGTGTTGTTATTAAAACTTAGTGAAGGTCAGTGGCCTGGTGGCTATAGCTCTTGTTTCACTTGTAGAAACATTGGGCGTGTTTCTTTACACCGATTATCTACGTTCATCCATCAGTAAAATGAGTACCTGGGTGTTAATCGACTGGTATGGGTCACATCCTGGGACAAAACTGAACTAATTAGCACGTGTTACGTGTTAGCTGGGGAGCTGAGACAGTGGGCACTGAAGGAAAAACATACCTAACATGAAGGACATTGTTGCAGCCCAGTGTCTCTGAAGTCCCACAAGTCTTCAAGATGCATCAATATCAGTAAGTTAATATTTGTTTTAGATGTGTCAGTTATTTGACATTAATTCAAAACCATGTGCTTGTGAAATTCACCCATATAATTTCTCACAATGTATTTGAACACTTGATGATTGGATAATATTCTGACTGTTACTAATTCACTTACTCAGAATAAGGTCACTGAGAAGAATATTAGTTATTTCACTAGAATAGCACACAAGCCCAAGCATTATACTTCGCAAAATTATATTGGCATTAGTACATTGTGCAATAATGCTACACACACAGAGATATAAATTGCATAAAAACTCAGAGAACTGAATTTAACTGTTATAAGAATATTCAGGTAGCTGACTCACAACAGAGGTATATACACTTTAGTATACTGAGACTTTGAACTTTCTTAATTCAGACTTGAACTTTTTTCCATTATGTAGTCAAACTAGTTATGATATACAGCTATATACTGTAATTTAGTAGTTAATCTCACAGTTTAAAGAAACAAACGACTGGTTGGTTATACTCATCAGGAAATCTCTAGTACAAGTTAGCAGACGACACAGATCACTTTAATATAAACAGTATTATTCTGAAAAAATATCACTTGCCTGTTACACGTCCTCCAAGTTAAGCACATCACAGCAGAAAACACTCTTGGTAACTTTTCTTAAATTGGTTGAATACTGGCAATATTTTGTCATGTTAACTGGCGAAAGAATATCAGAAACGGAAATACAATATGGCAGAACATATTAAATGATCAGCTGACATATCACTTCACGACTTTTGTCTGTGAAAGAAAGAAATCCCACTGATTTCGCATGTATTACAGAAGGCAAAAATGTTACTTATACTGAAATACACTACTTACTTAGCGAATTTACTCGTAAAAAAATACAGGACAAATATTTACTCATTAATTTATATAAACAGTGAAATACTTAGGTGCAGGTGACTTGTAGAAATTATCTTCCTGGCCTGCGGTAGCTTGCACACAAGAGCCAAGTGACACAAACATTGAGGTGAGCAGTGAACTGAGCTATGCTAGGCTGGGTGCCATGACACAAAACGTCTTTATGCTCCAGTATCACTTAGAATTTCTAATAGTCATTTAGAATACAGCACAGTGATGCTGCCATAATGTTGGTACAGACGACAAGGAAGCAGATGTCAGATATAGTGCTTGCAGGAACTGGCTGGAGCACCAAGATGGGAGTGTGGATGGCGCCTCTTTCACACACAAAAATCACTCTCATTACCAGAATTCAAAGAAATCTGCCCACCACTACCATCATTTTGTTGTGGGTTATATGGGAGAATGTGGTGGTTCTTTAATTTGTGGTAATATCTTAGTCTAACAAGCCGATGTCCTGCTTCTGCTAGAGTCAGTTTCCAACTCGCCACTCACACCTAGAATGTGGGGAAAAACTAGGTTCGAGCCCACACGAAGGCGAATAAGATCAAGAAAGACATCAGTGAGTTATTACAAGCACCTTGCTGCAACACGATAACCACTTACGAACGAGTAAAAAGTTTACCAAAGCTACTTCACAAATATACCATTTCGCTTCACAGCTTTGGCGGGCTTGTGATTGGCTGGTTGAACCAAGGTACTGGTATAACGATGGGGCCCCTGCTCCTTAAACCCTTAGCACTCGGTTCGCCGATCGGGAGACATGCCTATATGGGCGTTAGACATACGCTGAATAAAATATAACATTCTCTGAGCATGCCTCGTGGGTATCGGGAGATGAAGTAACATTCCATTGGCCTTCACTCTGCGAAAATTAATAACATCAAGAGAGACATTAGGAAGAGTGACTCAGTGTCAAGACTTAGTATCTTATAGGTCGCAACACGTTCAATGAAGTCTTGAGAGTGGCGGAGGTGGACAAAAGAAAGTCTCATCTAAAGGAGTGAGAGTTTTGGCCAGCCACGAGACAATAAAAAGCGAGACAGAACCTCTGGAGTAGTAGTAGGCGTCCTTGTAGTAGTAGTAGTAGTAGTAGTAGTAGTAGTAGTAGAGTAGAAGCAGTTGCAGTGGAAGGAATATATGGACAAGAAAAGGAGCACTGCAGGAGAGCTAATGGCCCACTAGAGTGGGACGAAAAACACGAGTAAAACCTGCAGGACAGAATATACCCAGGCAGAAAAAAGGAAAGGCAAGGAAAATATAGGAAACGAGAAGAGGTAAAGAGAGGAGATAAAGATCTGGTCACGTCTCGAGTATTCTGAAGTATGGACCATTTGACAATGTAATAACAACCTCACTCCAATTTTTTTTTCTTATTTTCATTAAAATTTATTGACAGTGCCTCTCCCACTCCTTCATCTGCTCTACTTTTCCACTCTCTCACCACTCTCTTCACCTTTCTTTTACTCTCCATATACTCTACGCTTCTTATAACACTTCTGCTTTGTAAAAGCCTCTCATAAGCTACCTTTTTCTCTTTTATCACACCCTTTACTTCATTCCACCAATCACTCCTCTTTCCTCCTGCACCCACCCACCTATAACCACAAACTTCTGCCCCACATTCTAGTTCTGGAGATTTAAAACTATTCCAACCCTCTTCAACCACCACGCTACTCATACTTGCACCAGCCCACCTTTCAGACTGTAGTTGCTTATATCTCACTCGAACTTCCTCCTCCCTTAGTTTATTCACTTTGACCTCCGTCTTGCTTCTTGTTGCCATTTTTCTCGTCCCATCTACCTCTTTCTCTAACTGTAGCTACAACCAAATAATGATCCAATCAGTTGCCCCTCTATAAACGTGTACATCCTGGAGCCTACCCATCAACCTTTCATCCACCAGTACATAATCTAACAAACTACTGTCATTATGTGCTATATCATACCTTTTATATTTATTTATCCTCTTTTTCATAAATTATGTAATACATATTACCAAACCTCTTTCTACACATAGCTCAATTAAAGGCTCCCCATTTTCGTTTACCCCTGGCACCCCAAATTTGCCTACTACTCCCTCCACAACATTTTTACCCACTTTAGCATTGAAATCCCCAACCACCATTACTCTCACACTTGGTTCAAAACTCCCCACGCATTCACTCAACATTTCCCAAAATCTATACCTCTCTCTTCTCCAGGTGCATATACGCTTACTATAACCCACTTTTCACGTCCATCCTTTATTTTACTCCACATAATCCTTGAAATAATACATTTATAGTCCTTTTCCTGTCATAGCTTATCCTTCAACATTATTGCTACTCCTTCTTTAGCTCTAACTCTATTTGAAACCCCTGACCTAATCCCATTTATTCCTCTCCACTGAAACTCTCTCATCCCCTTCAGCTTTGTTTCACTTAAAGCCAGGACATCCAGCTTCTTCTCATTCATAACATCCACAATCATCTCTTTCTTATCATTCGCACAACATCCACGCACATTCAGACTTCCCACTTTGACAATTTTCTTCTTATTCTTTTTAGTAATTATTACAAGAAAAAGGGGTTACTAGCCCATTGTTCCCGGCATTTTAGTTGACTTTTACAATACGCATGGCTTACGGAGGAAAGATTCTTATTCCACTTCCCCATGGATATATAGGGAAAACTAAAAGAAAATCAAAGGAAATCAAAGAAAACTCGGATGAGTGTATATATATATATATATATATATATATATATATATATATATATATATATATATATATATATATATATATATATATATAATATAATATGCAATGATCGCGAACAAGCGATACAAGATGTACAAAGCAACTATATGTAGAGCTGAGTGATAGCGCTAGGCCTATTGTGTTACAATCAACACCTCGGAAGTTTGGAATGTTGCAGAAATGAGTAGGAAGTCCAAGTAGATACGCTCAGGGAAATGGTTCTAGATTGAATTAGGTAGATGGTGCCGAGCAACCCAGTGCCAAGTGCCAGAAAAATGAAGGCAGAATACTTAAGCAGTAGAAAACAATCAGTGCCCAAGCACTGACAAGGTAGTAATGACCTACTGAACATAACATTAGTGACATGACAATTATCAAAAGTTCGTTCAGAATTCAATACGACAATTCAGTAAGACAATTCCATAATATTAAGAAAAAAACAGATCTATAGCCGACTCGCTTAAAACAATGGGGAAGCATTTATATTTTATGAAATGTATATTATTATCAAACAGAAGTGCTAAACCCATTAGAGCCATACAGTGTTGCAGCTCAGTGAGTGATACTGATCATAGGGTAGCAAGGGTGAATAGGATAATATAGGTAGAGTTAGAAAGGGCTGTGAGAAGTACTAAAGAAAATTTTATCAAAGTTCGTTTAATAAATTGGTTGCTGTCAAAAAAATCAAAGAGAGAGTGGCTATAAGCAATGAGGGAAGATGAAGTGTTAGAGCGGTGACGACGTCGAAGGAAAATTCTGCGTGCTCGTTGAAAGACAGGACAATCCAATAGAGTATGACAAACTTAAATTGAAACCAGACAATTCCCAAAGAGTGGAACAGGGCGCCTCTCCTTGAGATACCCCGTGAGTAAGACAAGTGTGTCCAGTGCGAAGACGGGAGAGCATAGTTTCCCAACCTCAGTATCCTTGACAAGAATCCTAAATTTGGTTTGAAAAAATGTAATTTGTTATGAGTCATATCAGACCAATGTTCTTGCCAACAGTTGCGAAGGTGGTTAGAAATTACAGTAAACTAGCCTGAGAATGGAATACCTTTATATGAAACGGGAAGGTCACGTACTGCTGACTGTGCAGCAGAGTCTGCCTAGTCTGCCTGCTCATTGCCCAGAGCATCAACATGACCAGGAACCCAACAGAAAACGATATCTTTATTTTTGCTAGAAATGCAGCACAACCAAAGTTATATTAAGAACTAGGGGATGAGGCAAATCAAATTCTTTAGTAGTTTTGAAAGCACTAAAGAAGTGTGAAACTACTACAAATGTTGAGGTAGGCTTAGATGTAATATGGATAAC
The DNA here is from genome assembly GCF_026875155.1 of Cherax quadricarinatus. Taxonomy (NCBI): domain Eukaryota; kingdom Metazoa; phylum Arthropoda; class Malacostraca; order Decapoda; family Parastacidae; genus Cherax; species Cherax quadricarinatus. The sequence goes on along the minus strand of NC_069468.1, from coordinate 3,387,559 downwards.
TGCATAAAATTCAGGTGTAGAATTGCTAGCAGGGTCTAATAAATGGCCTCGCACTACGCTGTCCGGGAACACTGCTGCAAACCCAACACCGTCAGAGAGGATTTAGAACTATCGGTGTACACATCGACGGCATCAGAATGAGACCAAAAGTGGCAAAGAAAAAGAGCGAGAAGCAACTGTGGGTATTTGGCCATTCGCGCTCGGCATTGGGGAAGAACAGACACGAACTGTCGGAACCTCTCAAGGGAAAGTGACAAGTTAGATGGTAGATGAACATATACAGGGGGTAACTGAAGAGAAGAGGAGAGCGTGTGAAGATGAAGAGGAAAGGAACAGGGTAAACAGGGGCGACGAACAAAAAATGGACCTCTACTAACGTCCGTAATCCTGCATGTAGAAGGATCGTGAAGGTCATTAGGGCGGTCAAATAGCAGAGGCAATGAGCTACACTGCGAACGTTCAAGGATAGACATAAACGTACTCCCTGATGATGGTTGGGATCAAGTTAAGAAAGAGCTCTAGGAGAGGCCTCTGAATATATTTGGTTACCCTACTCTAGTTTCGATAAAATTAGGGCTGAATACATTCGAAGGAGAGTTCGACGATCCGCCCTTCCTCCCCTGAAAGATGAGCGAGGGTTCAGCCGGCTATGGCAAGTTGCTCTCAGTTAGGTAATGTAAGGTTTCCAGGACAACCGGCGATCATACAGAAGGCCGTGAAACCTGACTATCACGTTCAGGGATACATGATCCATACATGTACAATGGAGTATCAGGACGACAGAACGTCTGGTGAAAATAATTTGGTGTGCTTTAGCACCAGAAAATTGAAGCCCATAAATGAGTAGTGGCACAATAGGAAACACTTCTGACAGCATTCTGCAGAAAGACTGTTACTAGGCGACAGTCTGCGCCTGTACAAGCTAAAGCGAAGTCATCAACATAGTGATGACCAAATATGAGATAGGAGAACAGATGCCAGATCATTTATAGCATGGAAAAAAAGTGCGGTGCTCAGGACGCATCCCTGAGGGACACCTTCAACTTGGACGAAGTCCTGGGAAAGTAAATTATTAACCCGGACACGGAAGTGTCTTTCAGATAAGAAGTTTTTCAGGAAAAATGACAAACTGCCTCTGAAGCCTAATGGGTGAGGTGGGCCAAGACGTTATTTTTCCAAGCAGTATCATACGATTTTTCAAGATAAAAAAAAAAGACTCCGATAACTGAGTGGCTCCTAGCAAAGGCCTTATGAACATACGAATCTAAGCGGAGTAAGAGGTCAATAGTAGAGCGGCTCTTACGAAAGCCATATTGACTAGTGGAGACACTATTGTGTGTCTTTAAATATCTCATGAAAAGTCTATTTACCAGACGTTCCATCACCTTGCAAACTGCACTGGTAAGAACAATGAGACGAAAGTATGAGATATCATGTCCCGAAATACTTGATTTACTGAAAGGCAGAACATTGGCAGTTTCCACAGCTAGTGTGGAACTACTAAGAATAAAAAGACGTATGAGGACTGTAAGGGCTGAGGGATGTAAATGCTAAGGTGTACGAATATGAATGCCACCAGACCGAGCTGCCGATGATCGGCCAGCAGAAAGTGTTGACTCTGGTTCTAGAAGTGTAAAGAGTACTTTTTAAGACTCTTCTCTGCTACAAGAAAAGTATATGGGCAGTAAGTCTCTGGTTGACTTGGAGGAAAGAAAAGAAGGGCATAGACTGAGCTTTTTAAAGATACGGACAAAATGATTTCTAATCTCTGTGGCAACTACAAGAGGGTTTGTAGTGATGACACCGGCAACCCGAAGAATAAGCGCCGAGTCTGGAGAGTATTTGCCAATCAATTTCCATACATTTTTCCAAACTGCACTCATACACAAAGCCGAAGTAACGGTAGAAATTGTACTGTAGTACTTTCGAAATATAATCCTGCCAACAGATGCATTTAGATTCACGGATGACAGGACGGGCGACTGCTCTCGCCCGCTTAAAATGAAGAAGTCGCTCTGCGGTTGTTGTAAGGATATCGGCCCCATGCAGCACGTTTCAAACGTACGGACCGAGCACAAGCAGGAGACCAGCAAGGCACACATTTCTGAGAGTGTCTGCTCGAGGTGGGAGGGATCGAATGCGAAGTTGCGGTTAAAATCGATGTCAAAAATAGGCGTAACAGCTCATCAGAAGGGGACGAAGAAGGTTCCTCTAAAAACAGTTTGATGCGAGTACAGTTCGCTCGTGGAAACTGCCAAGTGGGCTTCGAAGAGGGCGAGAATACGAATGGGAAGAAAAATAGGAAAATGATGTGTTATATAAATATGGGAGCACATACCAGGTAAAATGAAGTGCAGTTGATGAGGAACAAACTGAGGGATCGATGTAAGAGAGAACTTGAGTGTGAGGGTCAAAATATGTGTAAGTGCCAGTATTTAAAACGATGAGCGTTAAAATCACGTAATAACAGAGGAGGTGGAGGTAAGGAAGACACCAGAAAAGCAACATCTGGAATAGATAAAGCTAGAGAAGGAGAGATAATAAGAACAAATTGTATATCACTTGTTCAAGTAGATGCAGACTGCAGTGTAATGCAGCGAAGTATGAGCAAAAATCTGATGGTATGGTATATCGGTGCGTACAGAAAGTGCACTTTCATTAAAAGTTCCAGCGGGAAAACGATCCGGTGAATGCAATGAAATATAGCTTGAGACGGGATGGATAACATTGCAGTGTAATTTAGGTTCATGTAAACTAACACAAACAGGGAAAATCTGGGAGAGCAACGCCTGAAGTTCGCCCTGATTACCCCTGAGGCCTTGAATATTCCACTGTAAGTCTAAGATTCGCGAATAGAAGTATACTGGTAGCATGAAGGAGTTTACTGGATAGTAGGGTTAGCAAAGTCTACATGTGGAGGGAGCAGAAAATTATTAAGCAGCGATGGTTTGGAAAACTGTGAAGGAAATGTGAAGAAAGTTTAGTAAAGTATGAAGGATGAATGATGGCGGTGCAGCGAGTCTCTCGGACACAGATGAGCGTGTGTGAATATTTCGTCAATTCTGCGAATTCTAAACATTGTATAAATCTCTCTTTCGTCGATGCGTGCAGCGGATGAGATGAAATAGCTAATGCCACCTGCCTGAAGGCTGGCTGCCTTGGATCAAAACGTCTAGCTTTGTTCCCATAGGCTCAAAGACCCTTGGCTCATGGGGAAAGAGTGCATCTAAATTCCTTAAGCAGCTGGGAAAAAGACTCATCAGGGTAACTAGGGATCCCAGGGCAGCTAGTTTTCTGTTCCAGCGGCTCAGTGCGGCTGTTCAAAGGAGTAATGCCTGCTGTATTTTGGGCACACGCCCCAGCTCTGAGGAGCTGGAGGAGATTTTCGCCTTATAATCGGTGATACACACGTAACAACATGTACCGTATATGCCACCTTTATATCAACAATGTATCTCTTAAATCTTCTGTACCATATTATGTAATAAAATATTCCTATTGGTATAAAAAAAAATATGAAAAGATGGGGTGGTAGGGGAAGTAGAATATTCAAACGGCTTCAGGAAGAAATCCAATATTCTTCCTTGAAGCCTTTTTATCCACTTCTCCGAGGCTGTGGGTCCCACAATTTACACCAGAGGTGGACCCCATCGTATACATATATATAATATATATATATATATATATATATATATATATATATATATATATATATATATACACACACTTGCACGAACGAGTAAATACATGCAGTTACACAAGAATAAATACACTTATACATCTGCACGCACAGCATATTCATATACACATGCATATATACAAAAGGTTACATTCGTAAAAGAATACACATGGAAACATATATACATATGCCCATGCATAAATAGGCAAAATCATATACACACACAATTATACATAAATATATACATACAAACCAACTTGCATACATATATTCTCAGTGAATACTGGGATACTTTTGTCGGACTTTCCGTCCTCGAAATGCAGCTAGTTTATTTTTAAAGCAGCTTATTTTCACTCCCAGAATTGCCTCGAGGAAACACGGATTAATCTTGATGTTTTCCAGAGCTTTACACTCTTCAGACGCGAGAAAACAAGTGAACGACCAATTACCCAAAATGAACATCGTAGAAATGAGCAGTGATTGCAAGCTGTTTATTAAACTTTTCTCTTTCTACATTTTCACAAATCAACATTTATCCGAGTCTGGTGGAATTTGTGCGATAGAAAATTCCTCTCGCTATTTCATTTTAAATATTGTAGATGCCTTCAATCCGCTTTCATATTCTGATTTAACTGACTATTGAAAGGGGTAATTGATGAACTATGGCTTAACCTCTCTAAGGAATTAATTGCGATTTTTAAATTTTGCCTATTAAACTCTATTGTTTTAGTTTGCGTAATGATCCTATTTACAAACTCGAGGCAGAGTCGAGGAAATTTGTGTCTCCATCGCTGTTTATTTCCCTGCATTATATGTAAGGATCAAACTGATCCCCGAGATTATTATTATCTAATAACAAGGGTAGATTTCCTTGATATTTAAGGAGCAAAAAGGTTTTATAATTTTTGGAGATCTTGAAACTGGTTATAAGTTATGCTCAGAGGAGCTCTCAGAGCAGCAGTTGTCTGAATTATTTTTTTCCCAAGCTCTTCCTTTTAATTTCACTCTTAACACTTCTTCAGAACAGCCTCATAGCTATGGCAAATTTTTAGGAATAATTGTTATTGTGGTTCGTTACCTCAGTCTGTCTTCAGCTTATTGCCAGCACACTGGAAAGGCTCTACTGTTGTTAGGTAAGACACATATGCAACAGTTAGGTATCTTTATTTCGAAACGTTTCGCCTACACAGTAGGCTTTTTTAGTCGAGTACAGAAAAGTTGATAGAAGCAGAAGATACTTGAAGAGGATGTAATCAGTCCATCACCCTTAAAGTTTTGAGGTGGTCACTCCCTCAGTCTGGAGAAGAGTATTGTTCCATAGTCTGAAACTCCATATTGTTTCAGACTATGGAACAATACTCTTCTCCAGACTGAAGGACTGACCACCTCAAAACTTCAAGGGTGATGGACTGATTACATCGTCTTCAAGTATCTTCTGCTTCTATCAACTTTTCTGTACTCGACTGAAGAAGCCTACTGTGTAGGCGAAACGTTTCGAAATAAAGATACCTAACTGTTGCATATGTCTTACCTAACAACCTGTCGGTATTTTATACCATTTTAATGTTCAAGGCTCTACTAACTCCCGGAACAAGAGGAGCTTGGTTTCTAACGTTGAAACGTTCAAACGTTTCCTTATTAGCTGACAATTGAGAGCGTTTTTCAACTGTAGGTTTAAATCTTCCAGTTTTACGTGTAAATAATGTGAAATTTTTATTCCTGATAAAACGCACAAGAAATATTTGAGTTTATCTCTTCTGATTGGCGTCAATATTTAAAGGGAGAGGCTTGTTAGGGGCAGGATAGTGACCATTAACTTGTTAATGTGTGGGTAATGTTAACACTTCACTACTTTAGTATTATTATTATTATTGTTATTATTATTATTATTAACTGGATTATTATCAAGGGAAGCGCTAAACCCGTAAGGATTATACAGCACCCGTGAGGAAGGGAGGATGGTAGGTATTCTGGTTTAATTCAGAGAAGTAAGGCACAGATCCAATTCCCTGGATTAAGAGCCCCTCCCCAGCATTAAGGATCCCCCCCCCGCCTTGATGGGTGTCAATTCACTAAATTTGTTTATAAAAATTAAAATCTGTACGATACTTTCCACTACTGGTAAATAACTCTCCTGATCAGTTAAAATTTTGAACTCTCGTGTGTTTTTCACAAGGCGATGTTTGTGTGTTTATTAAACAAAGAAAAAAAAAACAATATTAACACTATAAAAAACAGAACCGTTAAACTAATACTGATAAAAATAATTCTAGAAAACCCCTTATTAAGCAGAGAATTTTAGGCAACTTTAAAATTAACCAGCAACTGATAATCAGTTTGGTTTATTAATGTAAATCGTTTACACTTTTAAATTCTGTAACAATTTGGTTTATGACTTTTTTTTTGAGATGTTACGTAAGAATATGGTAAGACGATTGTTGTGTCGAAGATCGATGTTGAACATATTTCAGGTTATTACGTGTGTCTAAACTCGTTTGTCATTCTGGTAATATCAGTTTAAAAGCTTATATGATTTGGATTAACAAGGTCGCAAGTGACAAATTTGGCTTCTGTATAAAAATCTAAACAGCTTTTAAGTCGAATTTACGAACTCTTTAATTTTTTTTGAGGTGGCAGAAAGGAAACTTTTGTAGACAGCCTGTACTGGCAGAGCACACAGCCTAGCCGTCTGCTCTGACTAGTTCATATTTCGCGGCATTCAGTGCTGCCCTCTGTAGGCCTACCTAGGTCGGTGGGACACACAGTCCACCCTCTCTCACTCCCGCCTGGACCGACTTGCCGTACACAAGTTCTCCCCCCTCCACGGACTGGCTTGCGGTCACTTCCTCACACTGCCCGTTGTGTACTCACTCCTACCCGATTAAAGCCAATCTAGTCCACGGCCGTATCATTGCTACCTACGCTACCTTCATCGGCACTAAACCGCTGTTCAACAGTAAGAACAGCAATAACAGTGGTGACAGCGGTGGGATCCACTGCTGCAACAGCAGCACGAATGTACTGTGTATCTGTTGGGCTATCAAATAGAGCCTGAACAGTCGCCTCGACTGACTGCAGCCATGGCTCTAAACTATTTGCACGACCGTCGAAAATAAGGGTCAGGTGTGGACGACGAGCCGGCCCACTGGTGTTCGAGGCGTGAGCCACAAGTTGACCAACTGTCGCTGGGGCTTCGATGCCCTGCCGCGTGCTCACGCTGGCTGAGGCACCATTGCTGGCACCAGCAGAATCTGGGGTAACGGCATGGCCACTGCGTGTCTTAGTCATGACGTCAATTGTTGAAATGCAAGTAGGTCACGAAGATGGTAAACAGGTCAGAGCAAGAAATGGTATGCACTGGCTACAATTCAAAACAGAGTCAAAGAGAACTCAGCACCACAGTACTAGGTAAACTGCTTAGTGATAGAAATAATTTGAGCAAAACAACAATAAAAAGGGGAATAGTGATACACTCTGAACACAAAATAAGAGATGTATGCAAGTGAATGTACTACAGGGAAGTGCACAAAATGAAGCTAAGGTTAGTCAATAATTTCACCAGGAATCTGGCAACAAAATTTATGAAAAGGAGTTGAACTGTAAACACTGGTAGCAAAAATTGCACAAAATTAAAATAAATCAGGTACTACACAACACTAAACTGTGCTGCAATCACAGTTTAAAAAGATTGCGGGTGCTAACAGTTGCAAATTGAAATGCAAAAAAAAAAGGGGTAATTCACTAGCACAAGGGAAGTTGGCACAAAAAGATATCAGAGTATGGAATAGTGCCAAAAATCACACAAAAAAAAAAATACACTGACCAGAATTGCTATATTGCACACAAAATAAAATTAATAAAAATGCAAATTATTAAATTCAAGAATATGGCAAAGGTTAACTGGTGTTAGCAGGGTGTACACTGGCAAAAAGAAAAAAAAAAATTTGCACAATCTCAAGGTCAAAATTAATTAACTTCACAAGGAATTTTGGTAATTAATGGTAAAAAAGCAGGTTCCCAAAAATACACTCAATGACTTGGGTATATAAAATAGCAAAAAGCAATGCACATAGGTGAATATTCACTGATAAAACATAGAATATATGTAGAGCAAAATAAATGGGGGAACAGAAAAAAAAATTTAATGGGCTAGGCACAGATTGTATGACTGCAGGTAGAATATACTAATACTTAAGTACTTGAAGATTACACTTATAAAAAAAAAAAAACTAACAAACAAAACAGTGCAGGGGTGTCAACAATCTGTGGCTAACTTGCAGGTGCAACTAAAAAAAATAACAGCACACAGGAATTACATGAAAACTGTGTGTGAGAGGTAAATTGTATAAATGGTTAACACTGAACAATTTAAATCAATAACTGAGGTGCAAGAAGCAGAATAAAAAAACTGGAATTTAAAATGTAGGAGTGCAAAAATAAATTCCCAAAATTTAAGCTGTAGGTAAATGGCAAAATGTGCACTGATGACACTGAACAATTTACTGAAGTATGGCTTCAGTAACTAACTGTATTGGTGCAGGACAGTTAAATAATGTCACAAAATATTAGGAAATGCTAGGTAAGTCACTGTTTACTTAACTTTGAGTGCAGGTGGACGAAGGTACGGCAGGTGCTGGAACTTTCAGTGATGTTCTAGTGACACTACACGCCTCGTAGCATTTGTATACTGCTATGGGGCTTCAATGTCGTAGAAAAAAAATATCAGAAAGGACTTGGGAAGAACAGGAAAGACCGGAGTAACTCTGTGGAGGTATAAAATATTAGACGTGGGTACCCGGCGTGAACCACAGCTGGTGTATGGTTGTTTACACTGGCAAGCGTGTCTGGCGCGCTGACTGACTGCGGCTTCAGCACACGGAGAACAAAACATTTACTGCACTACTCGAACGTGCTAAAAACAAGCTTAAGTGAAACTTTGAACTGGGACGAGTAAGTTTTACTGTAACAAATCACTGGGGAAAACAGAACTGGTGATGAACTGGGAATAAAACAACAAGGGAAAGGGAAAAAAAAAAAAATTTTTAAACTGGGCAACACAAAAAAAAACTGCACTGGCTGGAGATACGTAGGCGCTGAGTAGTAGTAGACACTATGATGAGTCACGAGCTGCTGTAGACGCTGAACTTTGCTGGCTTAGGGGCTAAGCCAACTGGGTTCCCACGTGGCTAAGCCAGGTAGAACTTCTTGGAGGAAACTGGGAAGAACACAACACACATGGACGGCGAGAAGGGCGTAGGGACGCTGTAGGAGGCAGGAGAATGGTGCTGGAGAGTGTTGAAGGGCTGTAGAGAGGGTGATGAGGTGAACACGTGACTGCTACGGCTGGAGATGACGCCGTGATGCCTATGTCCAGATTTTGTGGGAAAAATCTAGGACGAAGATCTATCTCGGGTCCCGTCAAGACGCTGGGAGTAGCAGATAACTCTTTAGGCTAGCAGGTGCGTTGGATGACGACGGATGATGTTGACTGGTGTCGACCGATCCCCTCCACCCTGAAAGGCTCACAATGCCGCTGACTCCGCTGTCACCACTGTTATTGCTGTTCTTACTGTTGAACAGCGGTTTAGTGCCGATGAAGGTAGCGTAGGTAGCAATGATACGGCCGTGGACTAGATTGGCTTTAATCGGGTAGGAGTGAGTACACAACGGGCAGTGTGAGGAAGTGACCGCAAGCCAGTCCGTGGAGGGGGGAGAACTTGTGTACGGCAAGTCGGTCCAGGCGGGAGTGAGAGAGGGTGGACTGTGTGTCCCACCGACCTAGGTAGGCCTACAGAGGGCAGCACTGAATGCCGCGAAATATGAACTAGTCAGATCAGATCTCACCCAGGGTGATATAGGTGCCTTTGTGCAGCTCAAGCGCGTCTGTAAGATTCAGTCTTGGGGTGAACTTAAGGAGGAATTTAGGCGTTATTTTCGGCGTAGTCGCCAACGCCATTACATTGACATCGTTACCAGCGTCTTGGCCGAATGTCAATACCGGCACGAAAGCCCCCTGGCTTGCGTTTGCCGTTTCGAGCAAGCCGCCACGGACTTTACTGATGCCGTCAACTCCACTAAGTGGGCGGATGGTGATGGCCGTATTGCTATAAAGACATCATCCCATGCTGGCTGTCGGCATCATGCGGAGGGATTCCGCCCCTAACCTCTGGGCTGCCATTGATGCGCTAGGACTCGGCCCTCAGCACGACGTCCTGGGTGCATATGACGCCATCGACTCGCTCAAGCCGCCTTCCGAGCAAGGCAAGGTTTGCCGCTTTGCGGATGATCCCCTACCCATCCTTGCAGCGCCGTCCGCAGTGACCCCGCGGTCGCAGCCGGAAGTCACTTTTGCTGCTGCTGTCAGACAGCCAGCTCACAAAGGTTCTAACCCCAGTCCCACTAATACGCGCCTAAGTAAAAATAGCGACCACAGTAACAACAGTCGGTCTTATACAAAAAAGCAGTCATCGACTTCCTGGACCAGGGCGAAACGTCGCCAGCAGACACCACCCCCAACCTCACCCGCTAAGCGTGTAGTGACTTGTTTTAACTGTGGCAAACGAGGGCACTACCGATCTGAGTGTTACAAACTTAAGTCCCCGCAAAGTAACCGTCACAGTCCCCACGCTCAGTATCAAGGTAACCGTCACCGTCCCCATGCCCAGTCTCGCGAGGGAATCTGTGTTTACCACAATACTTCCAGTCATACCTCCCATGAGTGTAACAAGCTGCGAAGTATGCTGACAGCTGAGTGGAGCAAGCAGTCGTCGCGCAATGCACATGCTCGTAGAAGCCTTTCCACTAGTTCGGGGGAAGAGGCGTGTCCGCAAAACCAGCGAAAGACGTAGTAACCCTGTCGGAGTCGCTGTATTCCGTCCCTGTCCGCAATGCATTCGCCGCCCTGGGCAGTGATACGCTTGCCGACAGTGAGGAAACCGAGTGTCTTGACGTTGTTGCTGAGACTCTTACCGTACTTCCAGGTCAGAGCCTCGTCAACAAGTGTCGAGCCTCGAGCAGCTGCTGTGATCCGGGGGGATCCTCGTCGGCCTGTCATGCCTTCTGTTCGGTATGGACAACCCATGTGGACCGCTCATCGAGTCCACTGTCCACAATAAGCCTGGTCAGCTTTTTCCTAGACAGGTTCGTGGTTAACATTGTCCGCTCACCTTTTTCCGAGGAATTGGCCTTCACGCGGCCATGATTGACGAGCCATCTGCCTATTTCAGACCTTGAGAGGAGTCTCAGGTAAACCGATGACGGGTTAGACGGTTGCACACGCCTAGAATTTGTGGTCCAGGGTCACAAGCTGTCCGCAAAAAATACTTAGTCGTCGGATGGTATTGTTTTCCCATGGTGACCTGCTCATAGGGTTCAAAACCAGGCAGATCTTTTTTTAGGATCCGTTTAGATCCAGATGAGTGGAAAGCGGAATTCAACGGGAGTGGATGTGCCTTCTGGGGCGTGCGTCTTAGGATCCACTACGTGTTATCCGTCTCAGGAGTACGCACAGTGCCTAGAATCGTTGGAAACGGGTGGTTTCCATAGCACATTCTCCCGGGGGTCGGTCTCTCGGTCCTGATCGACCTCGTAGTAGGAGGCTAGTGCCCTATTCACCTTCCTGGCCATCAGCGCATAGTTACCAGTGGTGAAACCCAGTCTGGGGACACGCCCAGTCTAACTTCACTCTAACTCTGACGCCTTGTTTGTAGATGGACCAGCAGTTGTCAAGCCGCAGTATCCTGTCGGCAGGGCGACTGTCTGACTCGTGTCATGGCATTCAGCGAGCAGAATTTACTGCTTGTACAAAGTATGACGTCACTTTGTCAGCTACACTCGCTCACTCCGTTACGGTGTACGTTGAGCAGGCTTTTGAAGGAGGACCATGTGCTGGTTGACAACGGACACATGCCGAGTCAAGGGCCTCTCCCTTTGAACCATCCTTGCACACAGTGCAACGTGGTAAGTTGCAAGTCCTTGTTGTCAAATGCATAGTCGAGGAATTTCCCCTGCGGAGAAGGATTACCTCACTTGTTGACCTTGTCAGGATTTCCCTCTCCCGGTGAGAGTGGAGGGTTGGAAGCCCAGTGACTTTCATTGTGAGTGCTGTTCTCCAGGCGAGTCTGCTGCTGGACTTTCCAAACACCCGGCCAGTGCAGGAAGATATCTAGCTTTGACAGACTATCCTGAAAGGAAGGTTCCAAAACTTCTACGGTTCTTCAATCGTGCACGTCTGCAGTTGCACTAGATGTGTGAGTCAATGGGTTTTTGACCCCCTGATCTCCTTCACCGTATTCCACTTGGACAAAGTTAATAAACCTCATTTTATGTACCTGCGTATCGCCTGCACATGCGCAAAGAGTCTTCGCGAAGAATCATTACACGGTGCTCCAGTGATGGAGTTATTGAGGAGTCCTCTTCCCCGTGGAATGCTCCCCTTTATTCTGAGTTCCAAGAATGACGGAAAACCTGGCGCCCTGTTATCGATTACAGGAAAACTGAATGCTTGTACCCATCCCAGACCGTTTTCCTTGCCAGTTCTGAAACGACCTGTTGCAGAACATCGGCATAATAAGGTCTTTTCAACTCTTGATCTTCTTCAAGGGTTCTGGCAGATTCCCCCTCGATGATGAGAGTGAGAGTTGACAGCTTTCTCTACTCAACTGGTCATTTCCAGTTCGGAGGATGCCCTTCGGCTTGCGCGGAAAAGCCCGAATCACGTTTCTAGTCGTTTGATTGACGGACAATTTTCGTACCCTCCTAGTGGCCGCTCATGGTCTACCTGGTGATCTCATAGTCATGTCGCAAGATGTCCCGTCACATCTTGAGAAACTTGACAGGGTATTGGAAGGCTAGCTCAGGCAATATCTTAAGGTAAAGCTTCCAAATGTCATTTCCTCCGGAAGGGAAATAAATTTTCGGGGTATCACGTAGTAACTCAGAATGGCATAAAGACGGACAAGTCTAAAAATCTTCGTCCGTGCAGAAAATTCCCCAGACCCTTGACGGCGGATGCAGTCCGGTCTTCAGAGCCGGCGGGGTTTCTACGCACCTTTATCGCAGGTTTCTCCACCATTGCGGCACCCCCTGACACGCTTACTCAAAGAAGGATGCCCTTTTGATGTGGACGTGCGAATAGGAAACGAGGCTTTGGTCATTCTTAAGAACAAGTTAACAATCAGCCCCAAACCCTTAGATTCCCGATTTCACCAAGGCATTTACCTTGACGACTGATGCCAGGTGCGAAGTTGGCATCGGTGAAGTCTTGTCACAAAGAATCTAATGGGAAGCAACATCCTATTGCCTTATGTAGCGTGTTCTTACTAAAGCGGAACGTCAATTATTCAGTGACAAGAGCTAGAATCTTTAGCCATTGTATGGGCCCTGAGTCATTTTCGGGATATCATCTATCATTATCTATCAAGATTTATACAGACATTTACCCTTATTGGCCTTTTTGCAAATAAGAACCTCTCGGGTAAGCCTGCTCCGGTGGTCGCTCCGTTCAATGACTACACCCTGAAATTTGCTATGTCCAGGATAAGCAAATGTGTAGCTGACGCCCTGTCGAGGACAATAGGCATTCGTGAGGGTCGGCATTCGTTCTCTGTTTAGGTTTAGGATCTCGAGAGGAAGACCAACGACAGGACCTCTGTGTGGTCTCCAGCCTTCGTTTCCTTACCAAGGAGGACGTTGACTTACAGGTCAAGTCTCCCGTTCCACTGAAGGAATTTTATGTGGTCAACCAAGGAGTACTGTGCCGTGGTTTGCACAGCTGGTGGACCCCCGGCAGATACCGTATACCAACTGGTGATACAGAGTCCTTTGATACCAGTACGCTTAGGTTGATCCACATGTCCCTGGTGTAGCGCACCCCGGGAAGGACCGCAGTATCAAACAGGCACGAATGAAATATTTCGGGCTAAGATGGCAATCGGACATTTGCCAAGCATGTACACCAGTGTTTTGTCGCCTACAGCACAAGGGTACCATTACAGGTCCTAACCCCATTCTAAAGTATCCCATTACAAAGGAGCCCTGGGAGAGGAATTCTGCCGTCTGTTGACGACACTTTCGACCTCGGAGAAGGGAAATAAAGCACCTGCTTGTAATGTAGATATAACTTGACGCGGGTACAGTGAATTAAGTACCCATTCCTGATAAAACCGCTGAATTCGAAAACGGTCGCTAGTGCTTTCCGGGAGCATGTTGTCTTCGTCATTCTTGCCCAGTGTCCTTCTGTCAGACAATGGGTCTGTGTTTATATATGGCATAATGGACAGGATCTTTGCTCCAGATTTCAACAATCATCAAGCGCCAGTAGCTCCACGCCACCCTGCGAGTAATGGTCTGCTGAACGTACATTTACGCAAAGTCCTCTGGAGGGTGTCAGAGTAAACCGTTTAACCCACAGTTGGTACTACATGGGATGAGGCTATCCAGATGTTCAGTGTACATTAAATTCCTCCTCAACAGCTCGATCGGTTGAGACACCTCCCCCCCCATTTTGCTTATGTATGGCTATGACAAGCGCTTACCTTATGAAATTCTGTTTATCCACCTAGACCTACTTACGATACTGATAACCCAGTGTAGTAAAGATGAGGACAACGCGCTTGTCTTCCATGGGGTACGATGAGAACCTTATGAAAGCTACTGATAGGTTCACGTCACGGAGCGCAATGCCCGCGCAAGGAAAAGCAAAGTGGAACCAGGTCTGCAAGTTATGTTGCTCAACCAGTGCAGCCCCAGGTTAGCACAAACTTGTCCCAAAGTTTGTGGGTCCTTACCGTGTCCTACGAACAGCTCCGGGCATAAGTTCGAGGTGGAGGGATGTTTGCTACGGGAGCTATCAAGGAAGCCCACATTGATCACATGAAGTATGTGGGACCATATGCAGCCGATGTAGGTGGAGGCGCGTGCGTCCAACGCCACGATTAGACTAATGCTTAGGGACAAACCTCTCCCCTTTCCGCTTACTGCTGGTATCGGAAGACGGCCCCAGTAAGGCTCCATACTTTAGGCCTGCGACCCAGGAAAAACAGTACATTTCTGTACATTGACTACCTACTGACTTGACGGACTCCTACGTTGTTATTGCTAATTGTGTGCTTGCAGAAATGGGTTATAAATGCCACACATTGCTATAGGCTTAGTCGATAATAGAGTCAGGGTGGACAACATCAGTAATTATGTAAATACTTTTAGAAGGGTACCCAGAGTGAATGAATTCCATGGTGTAGTATTTATTGTATGTATGTGCACCCAGTGTTTTTTTTAACTAAAGGAAAAAACCTGTATTACGGTCAGGGAGTGTGCCCTCTGAGTACATGTCAACCTCCTAGGAAATGCTACTGTCAGTCATTGTTTGCAGATTGTGAGCGTTGCCAACAACGTTAGTAGACGGAACCGTGGTCAACTGAGTTCAGCCCTGCGGACAACCTGTATATAGAAGTTTTAGTTCCCAGTGCTGCGGTTTCCCGCTCTCTTCTACTCGATGAAACGCGCGGGCAAAAACCAGTTTTCTCTTCCCCTGGATGGGAGAGTTTTTTTTTTTGTGTTTGCATTTTTTTTGTCCATTTTTTTATTTACTAGTGAGCGAAAGCCAGTCCCTCTCTGGGGTAGCTAGTGTAATTCCTTATACTATGGGCCCAACCAGTATTGGGGTCGGGACGACGCGAGGTGCGTGGCCGAGCAAATGTGACAGCCTGTACTGGCAGAGCACACAGCATTGCGTCTGCTCTCTTTGTTCTATTTCGCGGCATTCAGTGCTGCCCTCTGTTAGGCCTACTCTAGGTCGTGGGGTTTTTGGGGACCCCACAGGCGCCCTCTCTCACTCCCGCCTGGGGACGACTTGCCGTACACAGTTCTCCCCCCTCCACGGACTGGCTTGCGGTACTTCCTCACACTGCCCGTTGTGTACTCACTCACCTACCCGATTAAAGCCAATCTAGTCTCGGCCGTAGCATTGCTACCTACCGCTACACTTCCTCGGCAATAAAACGCCTGTTCCAACATCTAAGAAACCAGCAATAAACAATTTTTTGCAATCTTCGGAAACTATTTTTCCAAATTTTAGCCCCCTTTATGGACATGGAATTTATAGGGTCTGGTCGAAACACGTTGGTATAGCAAATACATTATTTATTGTATGGTGTCTAAGAATCCTGGTGTACAGCCGTTACTTTGCACACTCTAAACTGAAGTTCTAGTTCCTGTATATATATGAAAGGTAACAAGTGTGGTGAGATGTGATGAATTAGTCGAAGTTTTAAATAGCTGGGGTGCTAGTTGCTGAAACTTGATTGTGTGTAATCTAACAGCTGATTTCTTCTGGGTAACAGAGGTGTTTGTGTGCTTTTGGTATTAGTAGAGCCCTAGCACAGATACTGTGAGGGAGGTAATGTAAGTAAGTAAGTAAATTTATTCAGGTATAACACAAATACAGTTACATAGAATTATCATACATAGGCAGCATTATTGTGTGTAGAGAAACCTGGGATAACCCAAAAAAAGTCAGACAAGAGTGACTTATTCCATTGGGGTCCTTTTACCTTATTATTATAATATAAAGGTTATAATATTGTCTTATTATTCTACAATGAGATAAACATCTTATTATCATACTAAAAAGACTATTACTACACGAGGGTCATTAAGACTATCTCAATACGAGGGTCTCATTACTAGGAATAAGTAAAATTTACAGTATTTTAGCTAAAAAATAGAAAAATCATTTCCCTCCCTTTCTGTAGCTACATTCATCAGACACCTTTTGGCACTCTTCTTGAATGGTTCATTGGTTATGAATGGCTTTGACATGTGGGGGGTAGTCTGTTCCATTCCTTTATTGCTGTACCAATAAAGGTGTTTGACGACTGGCCACTGACTGGTGGGTACTACAATAGTTGTGTCTCTCCCCTAGTCTATGATTGGCTTTGGTTCCAAACCTTGACAAAATTGACAGCAAGATATTCTGGAAACTGTTCGTGGAGCAATTTATAAAACATGATTTTGCTCAGTTGTTTTACTCTGTCCTTCAACATTCAGCATATCCAACGGATGTAATTCATCCTGGCTACATGTTTCTTGGTCCCAGCCCCAGGATGAAATTTTTACGATTTGTGTTCTGGGTGATTTGCAGTCTATCTTTTCAGTTTTTTTGTCAAGGCAGGAGTACCATGAAGAGCAAGGTAATCATATGGCATTGTATAAGGCTAGACTAGGTGTCCTGCGAGCCTCAGTAGGGTAGACACTGTGCTTTCTATTCAGGAACTTCAGTCTGGCATTTCGCTTTATTTACTACACTGTTCCCTATCAATTTCTTCTGCATGCCTGGGTCAAAGGGATTCCAGATATTTTATGATGAAACCAAAGAATGATGGACTCACATTACACTGAAATTAAAATTATTTACCCTTCTCAGTTTATGTTTCGTTCAAAGAAGAATGGCTTTCAGTGTTCCCGGGTGTAATTGTAATGATAGTTTGTTGGTCTACTAACCATTTGCGGCAGGACTTCCATTACAGTGTTAAAACATTAGCATATCTTGTGGTCTTTACCTGACACTAACAGAGCACTGTCATCTGCATACAGTAGGAGTTTGCATTTGACACGATGGGCATATCATTGACATAACATAAGAAAAATAAGGGACCCAGAACACTCCCTTGGGGGAACCCACATGTTATCGGCGGGGGTTTGATTCCGTTTTTATTTTGCTATTTGTCTTCTGTTGCTAAGGTAGGACTTAAACCATCTACAGAACCTATACCGATAGCTTGAAGTTTCTTACATAATATTTTGGGGGTTGACAGTATCAAAGGGCCTTTTGCAGGTCAAAGGGTTACCATACCATGGGGTTTCCCCCTTTTTAAATTTTCTTCTCATAATCCATCAATTAATAAGGGAGGTATCGGTTAGTGGATCTTCAAAACCCGATTGTAGCTATGGAAATTTTTTTTGTCATTAAGGTATTTAAACTACTTGGAATCACCGCCCTCTCCAAATTTTAGATTTTAATGATATCTAACGGGGTTTTGTTGCTTTACTCAGACCTTTATTTTTTTGAAGATAGGAGTAACTCTGGCCCCCTGCCCCCCCGGACGAAAATTAGTGGTTATTGAAGATTATTATGGGCAATAGGGTTGACAGTTCAGAAGCCCCATTTTTTAGGAATTAACGGGATGTTATCAGGCCGTGCTCTTTTTTGGGTTTTAACCTGTTTGTTCTTTTTGAAGAATCATGAGTACACTTACTAGTTGAAAAACTTTTGGGGGGGACCCCTACACAGATGCTGTGGGGAGGGGGGCCCCCTAGACGAAACTGGAGGGAGGTGGCCCCGCACAGTGCTGTGGGGGAGGGGGCCCCCTAGCCAGATATGTGAGGGAGGGGGGCTCCTAGCACAGAACTGGGGGGAGGTGGCCCCCTAGCACAAATACGTAGGGAGGTGGCCCCTACACAGATATGTGGGGAGGTGGACCCCTAGCAAGATACTGTGGGGGAGGGGGGCCCTAGCACAGAACGTGGGGGAGGGGGGCCCCCTAGCACGATACTTGAGGGAGGTGGGCCCCTACACGATACTGTGAGGGAGGTGGCCCTAGCAGATTTTGTGAGGGAGGGGGGCCCCTAGCAAAATACGGAGGAGGGGGGGCCCCTAGCACAGTGCTGTGAGGGGGGTGGGCCCTAGCCAGATACTGGGGGGGGTGGGCCCCTACACGATACTGTAGGGAGGTGGGCCCCAGCACAGATACTGTGAGGGAGGGGGGTCCAGCACAGATACTGTGAGGGAGGTGGGCCC
The DNA here is from genome assembly GCF_026875155.1 of Cherax quadricarinatus. Lineage (NCBI taxonomy): Eukaryota > Metazoa > Arthropoda > Malacostraca > Decapoda > Parastacidae > Cherax > Cherax quadricarinatus. The sequence goes on along the minus strand of NC_069468.1, from coordinate 3,369,083 downwards.
CCTAGCACAGAACTGGGGGGGTGGGCCTCTAGACGAACTGTGAGGGAGGTGGGCCCCTAGCCAGATACGTGGGAGGTGGCCCCCCTAGCACAATACGTGGGGGGAGGGGGGCCCCTAGCACAGAAAATGTGAGGGAGGGGGCCCCCCGGACATATCGTGAGGGAGTGGGCCCCTACACAATACGTGGGGGGGGGCCCCCTAGCACAGATATGCAGGGGGTGGGCCCCTAGCACTATACTGTGAGGGAGGGGGCCCCCTTGCACAGATATGTGGGGGAGGGGGCCCCTAAAATAACTTTTGGGGGAGGTGGGCCCCTGTACATATACTGTGGGGAGGTGGGCCCCTAGCACGATGCGTGGGGAGGTGGGCCCCTAGCACTATACTGGGGGGAGGTGGACCCCTAGCACAATACTGTGGGGGAGGGGGGCCCCTAGCACATATACTTGAGGGAGGGGGGCCCCTAGCACAAAACTGTGGGGGGGAGTGGGCCACTAGCACAGATACTGTGGGGGGGTGGCCCCTAGCACATATACTTAGGGAGGGGGCCCCCTAGCACAGATCTGTGAGGGAGGGGGCCCCTAGCCTATCGGAGGGAGGTTGGCCCCTAGAAAGATCGGAGGGGGGTGGGGCCCCTAGTACAGATTTTGTGAGGGAGGGGGGCCCCTAGCACAGATACTTGAGGGAGGTGGGCCCCTAGCACTATACTGTGAGGGGGGTGGCCCCCAGAAACAGAACTGGGGGAGGTGGGCCCCTACACATATACTGTAAGGGTGGGCCCCTACACAGTACTGTGAGGGAGGGGGGCCCCACACAAAATTTGTGGGGGAGGGGGGCCCCCTAGACAGATACTGTGGGGGAGGGGGGCCCCTACAAGAACGTGGGGAGGTGGGCCCCTAGCACAGATATGTGATGGAGGGGGCCCCCTAGCACAAAACTGTGAGGGGGGGCCCCTAGCACAGAACGGGGGGGGGTGGGCCCCTAGACAGATATTGGGGGAGGTGGGCCCCTAGCACGAAAAGTGGGGGAGGTGGGCCCCTAGCACGATACTGGAGGGAGGGGGGCCCCTAGCCCTCTCATTTTGTTTTTCCGTGTAAAATAATTCAATTTTATGCTGAAATAAGCATCTTTTCTAAAATTTTAGGACATTATAATGCCATCTTTTCCCTTTGGTGAGGGGGGGGGTCTCAATGTAAATTTCGGGTGATCAGTTAGGGCTTTTTCCACTTTTTTTTTCTCTCCTTTTTTAAATACAGGAACTCCCACTCATTTCAAACCCTCGTAATAAACCCAAACCTTGCAGAGATCTACATTTGCTCTTTCTCAAATGCCCCTTTACGGCCCGTGTTTCCCTGATTTACAGGGCAGCGAATGGCCATTTCTCCTGTCAGACTTTTTCATGAGAACCTTTTCCTTTTTTTTCAACTGCGAGCTGTTACAATACTTTTTTGGCCCGGTTTTTTTAAACCCCAGCTCGAATACAGCACTCAAAACCCCAGGGAAACACTCTCAGAAATGCTGCCTCGGGGGCCGCTTTTGCTCGTGCTTGGGTTGAAACACGCTGCTGGGGGAGATATCGTTTTTCAATCAAACAAATCAAATCAAATCAAAAGTTTTTTCTCTATAAAGATTGCAATGGGGGTTTACATATTAAAAAAGGAATTCAGACAGGGGGCCTCTATATGCCTGCATGCTAGGGGATTCGGGCAGACTATTAAAATTCAAACCTTTTTAACATCTATGGGTATATTTATATTAAAGGGTAGGTAACTGCATTTTAATTTTTTAAATTTAGTAGGGAATGGTTTTGTATTAAAGCTTCTTACGGGGGTATCTCAGGCAACTTAGACTAGTTTAAATTCTTAGGTAACACTTAAATTTCCCTAATTTTAATTTACAGCATTTTGTGAGTGTAAGTGTAAATTTGGGGAGGAAAAACCCATACGAGAGTAGGTTGTTTTTTTGTGGTGGTATGAAAAAATAGTACCCCAGAGCGATTTTTTTGATTTTAGGCGGGCGAAGGGGGTTGCCCAACGTTCATACAAGAAGCTAAAGTACTTTTTGGGGAGGGTTGTGTTTTTGCGTCACTACGGCTTCTTTTTTTAGTGCAATTTGGCAAAAAAATATGGAAACTCTCAAGAGCCAGTTCCCGTTCTTAGGTTTTCCAGTGTCAGCAGAATAAAAATGACACTGGAAATCATCTTGTCCGACTCTCAGGGCCTCTGTCTATACCCCTCGTTTTTTACCTCAAAGTTTGCCAGAGGGTTACGCCTTTAGGACGTTTTCCCTAGCAAGAAAAGTTTATAATGTGCCCCTTTTACGCTTTTGGAAATAGAGTCAAACCGCTTACCCAAAGTTTAAAAAGCTGGGCCCCCAAGCATTTTTTCTAGCTTCACATTTACATTCGAACCCTTTCAGTCCCCTTGTCTTTTTTCCTCTTTAATGACGCAAAACGTTCTTTCCCCAGCCGTGGAAACTACGTTTTTTCTACCTTTTTCCCCCAAACCTGGTACTTGGGGTTTTGGTACCTCAAACTTCATCCATCTCTTAAGTGTAAACTGCAAGTTGAGGGAAAAGTCAAATAAATGGCGTTTGGGGTTATTTAGAGACGCCAAACTCTCCACACTCAATTGGCTTTCGTAAGGGCAACCCACTTTGACCCCATTCTCCACTTAGATACCAAAGTTCGTAATCCTTTGTAGTAACCCCTCAAAAAGGACGTCGTTTTTTTCTTGAAAAGGGCCCTGACACTTTTTTTATAAAAAACTTTGGCCCAAGCTCTTCCCTTTGGGCCTAAAGCAAACTGCCACTTTTCCTTAAAACTTCTTACTGAGAGTATTTTTTGGGCCGGGGTTAAAAATTTGCTTTTCCGGACTTTGTCTAAGGGGAGGTGTCCCTTCAAGGGGGTGTGCCTTAACACCATCTCTTTCTAAAATTTCTTAAAATCGGCCTCTGTTCTCCTACAAATATTTTTGGTCAAAACTATTTTTTGATGACTTCGCTTAGCTGTGCAGCCTGTTGCCACCAAAAGCGCCCCATTCCAGAATGCTGTCAACCGTGTTTTTATTGGGAAAAATTTCACGGGTTTTTTTTTTTTTGTTAAAATGTACCGAATTACTTTCACCAGACGTTCTGTTTTCTTGATACATTGTCCTGAAGGGCCTCCATCCCGAACTTTATACCGCCCGATTCTTGGCCCTTTGTTTTATCACCGCGTTTTGAAAAACCCCACATTACCTCCCTGAAAGTAACTTGCCATCCGGGTTTTAATTGCCTTCAAGCCCTTGCCATCTTTTTTGGAGGGGGGAAAAAGGGGGGATCGTCATGTTTTCCTTTGCTGCATTCACCCCAATTTTATCGAAATTAAACTAGGCAACCCGATATATCTGCAGCCTCCCCACAGCTTTTTTAAACTTTTAAAGCATCCACAGAGATACGTTTATGTTAGGTGCTTTTTCGCTCCTTCCATGTCGAGAGCCTATAGCAGAGGCAATTTTCCACCCTTGAATGATTGTTTCCGTTATTTTGTCCGCTTTATATGACATTCACGATCCTTCTACATACAGGATAGTAACGGACATTAGTAGAAGTCCATTACTTTTTCGCGGCCCCTGGCAACTCCGTTCTTTTTCTCATCGTCTTCACTCGTTATTTAATTCTATTCAATTTACCCCTTTATACGTACTTCTGACAACTAACTTTTCTCTTCCCCCTTGAGAGGTTACAACAGGTCTTGTCTTTTCTTCCCCACTGCCACGCGCGAAAGCTCAAATACCTACAGTGGCTTCTTGCTCCCTTTTTCTCAACCCCTTCTGGTCTCATTCTCAAGTCGTTACAGTTTACACTGATGGTTCTAAATCCTCTGACGGTGTTTGATTTCCAGCAGTGTTCCCGGGCAGTGTTGTGGAGGTCATTTATTAGACTGAACTAGCATCCTCACAGCTGAACCGTATGCAGTTCTCATAGGTATTATCTTTATTGCGTCCAGGACTACCTCATCATTTGTGGTAGATTTTTACTCCTTTAATGCTTTACAAGCTATCAAAAAAATTAATTCATCGCATCCACTAGTTCCTCGTATACAACTTTTGTTGTGCTGCATTTCTAGCAAAAACAAAGAAATCGTTTTCTACTGGGTACCTGGGAATGTTGATTTTAGAGCAACGGGCAGGTAGACTCTGATGCATGGTCAGCAGTACATGGTCTTCCAGTTTCATACAGAGGCATTTCATTCTCAGATTATTTTGTTCTTCGCTCCTCCCTTGTCGAGACCCTGTACGCAGAGGCGAATATTCCATCCTTGAACGATCGACGTGATTCCCATTGCGACCCTTATTTTGTCTGCTCTCGTGACCTTCACGATCCTTCTACATACAGGATAGTAACGGACATTAGTAGAAATCCGTTATTTGCTCACCTCCCCTGTTTACTTTTTCCATTTTATCTAACTTTTTTGTTTCTCTTTGGGAGGTTCCGACAATTGGTTGCACCGCATTTCTAGCAAAAATAAAGAAATCGTTTTCTGCTGTGTCCCTGGACATGTTGATGTTCAGTGTAACGAGCAGGCAGACTCTGTTGTGCAGTCAGTGTACAGGACCATCAGGTTTCATATTTCATTCTCAGAATATTTTGCTGTAATCTCTAGCCACCTTCGCAGATGTTGGCAACAACGTTTGTCTGAGTTGATTCATGACATAAAATATTCTTTCATGCCTAATTTAGAATCCTAGTCTTCTTATTTTCGATGTCGTGGTTGGGCGACTAGGCTTTTCCCGCCTTTTCATAGGGCACGTACATCTTACTCATGGGTATCTCAGGTAGAGGCGCCCAGGTCCACTATGTACTAACTATCAGGTTCCAATTTCAGTTTGCCATATTTTATTGGACTATCTTGTGTCTGAGCGAGCACGCAGAATTTATCTCCGATGTCGTTACTACTTTAACACCGTCACTTTATCTTCCCTCCTAGCTGACGGCCCCACCTTTGACTTTTTGACAGCAATAGATTTATTATAGAACCTTTGATTACGCTTCCCTCAGCATTCCTCACCGCCCTTACAAACTATACTTCCTTTATACTCTCCACACTTTCTAGTATCAGATCAAGCATATTACACAGTTCACACACCCTACCCTGGTATGACCCTGGTGGGTTTATTGTTTGGCTTTGATTATAGTAATAAGCCAGGCAAATGTACTGATGATGTTTTCATGAAGATGTTCTAAATTCTGTACCTTTTTGCTGATCTAAGAAATGCCTCTAATATTGTAGACCAGAGTATATTACTTCCGAAACTAGAGCATTATAGAGTCAGAGAGTATGTTGTTACGTACGTACAAGTCCTATATCACTGACAGACGTCAGTATATGGCAGTCCTGACATGTCATTAAACCAAACTATTATTAAAGGAGTACCACGGTGTGATAGTCATTATCCTACAATTATTCTAATTTACATTAATGACCAACTAAAGTCCTCTCGTGAATGTGAATTATTCCTGTTTGAGGATGAAACAACATATGTCAAATCTGATCTAGGTCCAATTTTCAACAATACAGTAAACTAGGGGTTCGTTATATCAGAAATTTGTTTATATCTGAACAAACACCGTTAATCAAGTGTTAAAAATTCACCTTTTTTCTTAAAATTAGGCGTCAGATTGACTAAATCCTAGACTTCTAGATCCGCTTTTATAAATCCATTTGAGGCCCATTTTCCTCGGTTTGCAGATGACATATCGAAAATTAAGGAAAACAGAGATGAATAACTGTTGAGGACACACACACACACACACACACACACACACACACACACACACACACACACACACACACACACACACACACACACACACACACACACATATATATATATATATATATATATATATATATATATATATATATTATATATTATATATATATATATATATATATATATATATATATATATATGTCGTGCCGAATATGTAAAACTGGTCAATTAGCAAGAATTCACTTAAAATTAAGCCCTTTCTGAAATTTTCTATTATACGTTTAAAGATATATTTTTTCATTAATGATAATGTAAAAAAAATTAATTTTGCACCAAAACAATCTAAGAAAACTTACCTAACCTTATTATAACAAGAACAATTTATTTTAGCCTAACCTAACTAAATATTTTAAATATCTTTACAATAATTTAGTACTGAACAAACACAACCAAATACATTTTCTCGTTAGGTTCAGAATGATTTTGGCGAAATTATTGCATACACAAATTTTCACTTGTCTTATATGGCAAGATGAGCGTTGCTATTTAAGCCAAGATCGCAAGTTCTGCCTATTCGGCACGACATATCTATATATATATATATATATATATATATATATATATATATATATATATATATATATATATATATATATATATATATATATATATATATATATATATATATATATATATATATATATATATATATATGCAATAAGATCACAGTAAACAGGTGATTTCAAAATATGCAAAACAACACTCTGAAAGAATAGAAAAATTCCAAGCGCTTTCGTGACTACTCACATTATCAAGGAACTATGAAAGTGAAGCATCCAAGGAAGCTATATAAGGGGTCGGCCAGCACCTCACTATCAGATCCCACAACGGTTAGACACGTGACGCGCGGCGAGCCCAAATTGGACAGGTCCTTTGCAAAACTCACCCCCAAGCTATTTATTTGTCCAGTGTATTATTAAATTCTACCCAAATTCTATTAATTATAAATGGATCTAATTTATATAAACCAAAGGAAATATTCATATTATTGTCAAAACTGCTTTTTATGAAACAAGATTCAATTATATTCCTGTCGACCATGGACTTGCTTGAATCTACTTTCTCAACTTTTTGAAAATCAATTTGGGTTTGCTTAAAATCTCTTACGAAAAAATTTAGAGCATTGGAATCTTGTCCGTTCTAATGCTAAAAATTTATTTTGTTTTAATCGTAGTTCGAGATTTTTACCAGTTTGACCGTAAAAAAACTTTTTTCCGAAAAAATTTTTACAAGGAATCTTATAGACACTCCTTTCGGGGTTTTTTTGGGGGGGGAATTTTTAAATTTAAAAATTTTTTTTTCCTGTATAAATTTTTTGGGGGAAATAAAATTTTTAAAAATTAAAAAGTCTTAAAAAGAAAAAGGTTTATAAACCCAAAAGTTTTCATGGTTTAAAGGAAAACCAACATATTTTTATTTTTGAAAAAGGTTTGGTTTCCCCCTTTTTTTGGATTTTAAAAAGTTTTCCCTAGCAATTTTTAAAAAGTTTTATTTTACATTTTTTTGGGGTATTTTAAATCTTTTCCTATTTCAAAAAATTTTTTTTTGGTTTATTTCCCAAATCTAGGGAAACCCCCAGGACTAAAAATTTTCTTTTAAAGTTTCTCAAAAACATTGATGAAAAAAAACAGACAGTTTGACTCTTTCTTGATGCGACGGAATTTTTAGGGGACATAGGAACATTTATTTGTGGGTTTTTGTTTTTTTTAAAATTTAAATTTCATTTTTTTCCCTTAATAATTAAAAATCTAGAAAAGGCAATGGTTATTTTCTTAAAATAAACATTTAAAGGGTTTATAGAATGGGTTTAAGCTTTTTTAATTTTCCAAGAAAATGGTGTATATCTACATTTTTGGGAAATAAGACAAAAAATTACCCTTTAAACCCTATCTAAAACCATTTAGCTCTATTGGGGAGGTTTGTGTTAAGAAACCTTGTTTCAAAAAAATTCCATGTATGGGCTTATTTAAAAACAGGGAAAGAGGTTTTCCCCCATTGCCATACCAAACTTTGAGTTTTTAAAAATTATCATTAAATAAAATTTTGCATCAACAATGCAAAGTTTAATAAGTTTAATGATAGTAGGAATAAAAAGGCAATGGTTTAAAACCTAGTTAACGAGTTCTATAAGGGTTCCCTTTTAAAATTTGCGATAAAGTTTATTACGGTCAAAAAATGGTTTTTAAAAACTCGAAACTAAGATTTAAAAAAAAAATAAATATTGCATTAGAAAAATTTGGAAAAAGATTCCCTTTTCTCTATTTTTCATGTTTAAAAGTTTTAAGTTTAATTGATTTTCAAAAAGTTGAGAAAAATTTTTGTTTTCAAAACAAGTCCAGGTGACGGAATATAATTAATCTTGTTTCATTAAAAAAAACAGTTTTGGCAAAATATGAATATTTCCTTTGGGGTTTTTATAAATTTTGATTCCCTTTATTTTAAAAAGAATTTGGGGAGAATTTAAAATACATGGAAAAAATAAATAGCTTGGGGGTTTAGTTTTTAAAGGAACCCGCCAGTTGGCTCGCCGGCGTACGTGTCCCAACCGTTGTGGGATCTGATGTGAGGGTGCTGGGGCCCACCCCCTTATATAAGCTTCCCTTGGGGTGCTTCACTTTCATAGGGTTTTTTGATAAGTGGGGGTAGCACGAAAGCGCTTGGAATTTTTTTTTTCTTTCGGGGTGGGTTTTTTTGCCAAAATATAATTTATATATATATATTTATATATATAATTTATAATAAATTTTTTATATATATATATTTTTATATATATATATATTTTTTATATATATATTATATATTAAAATATATATATATTATTTATGTATATAAATATATATTAATATACTATTTTATATATTTTTATATATATAATATATATAAATTTTATTTATATATATACTATATATTATAAAATTTATAATTATATATTTTTATAATTTTTTTTTTTTTTTTTTTTATCACTTGGGCCCGATTCCCACCCAAAGGGGGTTTTGGGGGGGCCCGGGAAAAAAAAAAACTTTCACCATTCCATCACTCCAATTTACTGTCTTGGGCCCGGGAAAGGGGGCTTTACCCTACAGTTTTTTAAAAATTTCAAAAATTAACCAAACCCCCCTTCGGTGCGGCACTGTAAATTCCCTCTCCAGGACTCAAGTCCGGCCTGCCCGGGTTTTCCCCGAATCCCTTATAAATGTTACTTTTCTCACACTTTCCAAAAGCCCGTCAAATATTTTAAAACCAAATTTTTCTCCTTTTACTCCCATCAAAAAACGGGTCATGCTGGCCCGCTGGAAGTCCCAAGCCCCTCGACACCCAAAAACCCCCTTTACCCCCTCCCCCAACCCTTTTCCCAGGCCGACCCCCCACCCCCCTTCCTTCCCACTACAGGGGCTGATACACTCTTGAAGTCATTCTGTTTGCTCCCCTTTCTCTTTTCATTTTCCGAAACACCCCCCTCCCAAAAACCCCTTTCCCCATGCCCTCTGGGACAACGTTTTGGTAAAACCCTCACCTCCTCCTAACTTCCCCAAAATAAAGAATTCCTGCATTATATTTTACACCCCCACATTTGCCCCCAGACATGACATCCCACTGCCTCCAGCCCTTTTTCCCGCCCGCAACATTATCACCCCCCTTAACCCCCCATATAAGAGCGTTGGGAAAAAATTTACTCTCATAAAATTCCCCCCCTTTTCCTTTCCCAAGGGGGCAAAGTTTTTTTGTCCTTTCCCCCAGACTCCTAAGTTTCACCCTTTATTTTTTTCCCTCATCAAATTTTATTTATTCACCCCATTTTCTTGGGCCCCTTTCCCCTGACACGTCCCCTCCCAAATAAACTGAATACGTTCAACCCCCTCCCTATTCTTCCCCCCCCCCATTTTTTTGGAAAATTCAAAACCCTTTTATCACCTAAATTTTTTTTTTGTTTCCTCATAAACCCACTCTTTCCGTATTTACCTTTTAAAATTTTTTTCCTTTTGCACACCCCCACCCCAAAATTTTATCCAACCCAAAATTTTGGGTACTTTCTCTCAAAAATCTCCCAAGAGCACGTGTCATCAGCAAAGAGCAGTGTGACCCAAAATTTCCCCCTTTATGTGTGTTCTTTATCTTTTAACTCCCCCGCCTTTTTGCCAAAAGACCCTCGCTTTAAATTCCTTTTTACAAAACCCCTTTTATAAATATATTAAACAACCCCGGTGACATCCCCAAAATCCTTGGCTAAGGCCTACTTTTACTGGGAAAAAAATTTCCCCCTTTTTCCTTTCTTTCCCCTAACTTGAGCCCCCACTATCCTCGTTAAAAATCCTTTATTTCTTTCAGTAAACCCTTTTCCCCCCCACACCAATTTAATTTTCAAATCTGCCCCCATTGGCCCCCTATCCACCCTGTCATTACCTTTTCCCAAAAAAAATAAAAGCCCCCAAAAGGGCCTCTTTAGGGTTAATTTAAAATTAAATGTTACCCTTTTGTTTTTCACTGTAAAAACCTGGTCCACACACCCCCCCACCTTTCCTTTAAAACCTCCTTGTTTTAAAACTGCTATCCTATTCTCCCTTTATTTTTTAATTTTTAATTTTTAACTCTACCCTACACCCTTTTCCAGGTACATCAACGATTATCCCCATAAATTTTGATCCTCTTTTTATTTCCCCTTTGCCTTTTACATTTTATATTTTAAAATATAAAATATTTATAGAAATATATTTTAAAATATATATATATTTTATATAATTTTTATTTATTTAAAATATTATTTTATATTTAAAATTTTAAAAAAAAAGAAGGAACACAGCAACCAGGGACTACTTTTACCTATGGGAGCAAAGGGCCCCTGGGCCCCCGGGTTAGACCAATGGGCCCAAACCCCCCGAAATTTATCCCAAAAGAACCCCCCCCAGTCTGGTCACCCCCACTAAAGGGTGGAGCACGGAACCAGGGGCCCAAAACCCCAAAGCTAGGGCAGGTTCCCAAATCCCCCCACCCCCAAACCCCCTCATAAGAACATAAGAACTTTGGGAAAAAAGGGGAAAACTGCAAACAGGGCCCGTTTTTGGCCCCTATAGGCAGGTTTCCCTTTTCAATTTATCCCCCTAAAAAAACATTTTTCCCAACCCCCTTTTTTTCCCAATTTCCACCCAAGAAAAAAGCTCCGGGGTTTTGCAAAAATCCCACTCCAAAACCAACCCCTCCATTTTGACTTATCCCAAACCTAAAATTTGAAACTAACCCCCAAAGTCCAAAACCTCAATAAAAAACCCCAAATAGGTTGACTGTTCCCCTCATAAAATAAACCCCATTTCCAAACCAATAAATTTCCCATGTTTCCTTTTTTAATCTAAACTTATCTTAAATTTAAAAACCATTAATTTCGGGTTCCCCCCTTGGAGAGATATCCTCAAGGGCCCCTTTTTAATATTCCCCCTTTTTTAATACCTATTTTTCCAACTTAAACACCCCTTTGAAAAGGGTTCCCCCCCCCATTCTTCGGAAAAAAGGGAATGTAAATTAAGGGGGTTTTTCAAACTTTCTTCATTTAAAGGGAAAATTTTTTAATGCTTTGTATTTAAATTTTGTCATCCTGCGGGTGAATGTTTTTTAACGAAATTTTAAAGTCCATTCTGTAATTTTGGAGACCAGGTGAAACTGCATAATTCGGTAGGCCTTATAATGATGTAAAAAGCTGCAGTTTTGACCCCTGGACTTCGGTTGCTTTCACTTCTTGATTTTAAATCCCCGAAAACTATTTGCCTTATTGTAAGTTAGGGATTGGTTTTTTGGTTTTTAAATTTTTGGGTTACAATAACCCCCAAGTCCTTTTTCCCAATTTGTATGGCTAAGTTCTACATTATTTAAAGTAAAAGGGCTAGGGGGAAAGGACACTCCCGAAACTTCAGAACCTTGCATTTTATTACATTGAACTGCAAACGCCCCTTTTTTGACCAAGAGTAGAGTTTGTCTAAAAACCCCCTGAAGTTTCCCCAAAAATTTCGTTTGAATCATTTTCCCTAATTTTTCTTCGTGTTCCCCGGCCCCCCCCCCCAATTTGGGTCATTTACTAGCCCTTTTCCCTTCATCAAGATCATTGATATTATTTTTTTTAAAAAACAACGGGCCCAAAACTTTATTTCCCCGTGGAACGCACTTGTTACTGTCCCCCCCCCCGGATTTAACCCCATTTTTTGGACCCTCTCTGCTTCCTGTTTTGTGAGCCATGACTCGACCCCGGAGCACCCCTTTTCCCCCAAAGCAAAGAGCTGCTTTCTTTCTTTAAAAAAATCTTTTGGGCGGAAAATTTTATCAAATGCCCTTTCTAAAATTAAATAAAAAATTCCCAAAAACTTTATCGTGGTTTAAAAAGCCTCCCAAAAACTTTCTGAAGAAAGTTAAAAAAAATTGTTTGACAAAAACCCCGGGCCCCTTTTTTGAATCCATGCTGAGTATCATTTTAAACCAGCTATGTTTCGAGATGGCTTTTTTTAAATCTAGCTTTAAAAAACTCTAGCAACTTGGCCCACAATTGAGGGGCGGGTTATTTTTGGGGGAAATTGAAAGGTAAAGACTTGTCCCCCGTTTTAAAAAATAGGAAAATTTAAAATTTGCCATTTTTCCACTTTTCCCCCCCTACACTTTTTTTGAAGAGAAAAATTAAAAAATTAGTTTTTGGTTTCACAGACTTCCCTTTTGCATTTTCCTTTTTGAACCCTTTTTAAAAAAACCTCATTTAGGAAATTTTTTGAAATTATTTTGCTTCAGTCGGTCATCTGCTTTAAAAACCTTTCATAGTGACTGTGATGTTAAAATAATTTTTTTCTTCTGAAACCACTAAAAAAAAAATTAATTACCGGAATAATAGTAGTGTCTTTCCCGTTTTAAAAACCGAAGGAGGGGAAAATAATTATTTAAAAAACGAGCACATTTTTATTCTCTTTTTCAGTAAGATGCCCATAGTTATTTTTAAGGGGGGCCTATCCCCTTTTCTTATATTTTGTTCTATATACCCTTTGGAAAAAAAAATTTTTGGATTTTTTAGAAACCCCGGCCCAAAAATTTAATTTCCTTGCCCTTTTTGCTTTTTTATCCCCCCTTTTTTAAGTCCCCCTTTAAAGTCTGTACTCGTGAGGGTTTTTTCCCCTCATCCACCCCAAATCTTTTTTATTTAAAAACCCGTGCTTTCCTTTTATGCTTCCTTTAATCGAATTTTTCCAACTTGAAAGGGCCCCCCTTCTGCCGGAAACCTGTCTTGGGTGGAAATTTTCAAACACGCTATTTACATCTCCTTTAAATTTTTTCCATTTATACACTTCCCATCAGGGCCCCCGTCTTTTCCCCATAGGGAAAATTTCTGATTAAAATGGGAAACATCTTTGTCATTTCCCCCTTGTAGGTTTTTTCCCGAGCATTTATTCCTTCTGTAATACAGTGACCAGAAACTGGCCCGCATAGTCTAAATGAGGCCTAACCAAGGACAAAATAGAGTTGAAGAACAAACCCGGGGGACTTCTGTTTATTTATAAATTTTAAAAATTTTGAAAACCAAGAATTCTGTTAGTTTTATTTCGAAAAACTAAAGATGTTTGGGCTTGGTTTTAGGTTTACAGCTAAAAACCAAAAACTCAGAAAACCTTCCACCTATTCCCTGTTTCCTTTAAAATATCCTTTAATAGCCCCTTGGGTGTGGAACTCTATCGAAAACCTTACTGATGTCCTTATTTAAAAATATCATTTATTACCCTGATCTACCTCCTTTAAAACCCCCTTAGTGAAAAAGTTATTTTAAATTCGTAAGACAGGAACGCCCCTTTTTTAAAAACCCTGTTTAGATTCATTAAACAAATCTGTGCCCGTCAGATTGGTACAAATTTTCTTCGGCAATTTGATTCCCTTTAAATTTTTCCCTTTTGGGGGTAAGGCTTATTTTGGGCTAAAAATTTCCCCATGTCAAGGGACCTTTTCACCTGCCTTGGGGAAAGGTATTACCCTTTGCCATTTTCCACTTATCAGGCACTATGCCAGTTTTTTAAAGGGTATGTTAAAAAAATTAGCCAAAAGGGGATGCTAAGTTCCTCTTTTCTTTTCCTTTAACACCCTTGCAAACAGTTCATCAGGACAATGGGATTTGTTATGTTTTATTTTCTCTATTTGTCTGAGGACCATGTCACTAGTTACCGCAATTGTACATAGTTTATTATCATCCTGTTCTACATAATCTATTATTTCAGGAATATCGCTAGTATTTTCCTGGGTGAAAACTGATAGGAAGTAGGTATTTAAAATTTCACACATATCCTTATCACTGTCAGTGATCTGACCAGAGTTACTCTTAAGTGGGCCAATCTTGACCCTAATCTTACCTCTGTATACCTGAAAGAACCCTTTTGGGTTAGTCTTTGAATCCCTTGGGACCTTAGCCTCATAATCCCTTTTTGCTTTTCTTATTCCTTTCTTTATTTCTCTCTTTAATTGAATATATTGATTTCTTAACTGCCCATCCCCTCTTTTGAAACGCCTTTATATGCCTCTTCTTTTGACCAATGAGATGTTTTAATCTGTTGTTCATCCATTTGGGATCATTTTTGTTAGATCTAATTTCCCTACTCGGAACAAAAGTTGTCTGGGCAGCTAGAACTATGCTCTGAAAAACGTAATATTGGCAACCAAGATCACCTACCTGACCCATAGTCAGGACATCCCAATTTAGCCCACCCAGGTAATTTTTCAGTCCCATGAAGTCGGCCAAGCGAAAATCTGGGACAGAGATTTGATTGCAGTTACCTGGGTAATTCCATGATATATTGAAACTCAGTGATTTGTGATCACTTTCCCCAAGCTCATCATTAACCTCAAGATTATTAATTAGTGAATCTTTGTTGGCAAGAACCAAGTCAAGCAGATTGTTTCCTCTAGTTGGTTCTGCCACAACCTGTTCTAAAAAGCAATCCTGAACCGTATCAAGAAAGTCACTAGACTCAAGATTTCATGTCATATTGTTCCAGTCAATTTGTCTAAAGTTAAAGTCTCTCATTATCACAACATTTTCATATCTAGATGCCTTATGAATTTCGTCCCATAACAGCTTACTGCACTAACTATCAAGGTTTGGGGGCCTATAACTCACACCCAAAATTAATTTGTCACGACCCTCAAGAAACTGTAGCCAAACAGATTCTGTGTTCGATGTTTCTAATCTTATATCATGTCTAAGACAACAATTTAAATTTTCTCTGACATACATCGCCACACCACCACCCTTCCTGTTGACCCTGTCAGTGTGGAATAGTTTATAATCCTGTATGTTGCATTCAGAAGGCATTTCTCTATCTTTCAGGTTGAACTAGGTCTCTGTTATAAAAATAATATCTATATTACCTACACTTGCAAGTAATTTTAGCTAATCTATCTTATTTCTTGGACTCCTACTGTTTGTATAGTAAACCTTAAGGGAACTAGTCACTCGTTGCCCT
Organism: Cherax quadricarinatus; assembly: GCF_026875155.1. NCBI lineage: Eukaryota > Metazoa > Arthropoda > Malacostraca > Decapoda > Parastacidae > Cherax > Cherax quadricarinatus. Next base: position 3,353,803 of record NC_069468.1, on the reverse strand, counting down.
CTACTATCTCTCTTTGTTTGTTGATCAATTGATTTGCCATTACTAGCAACTTTATTTTGAATATTGTCTTTTAAACAAATCCCTGAGGTATCCCGGTAATAATTGCTGTTTTTAACCCTAATGCTGCAGCCTGATTGTTTCCCACAAACACCCATACCTCTATAATCTATCAGTTTAAATTCCTAGTCAAGTCATCAATTACCATCTCAATTGAATTGGCTAATGTAACCACTCCATCCCCAGAGAGATGAACCCCATCCCTTACATACATATCACGTTTGCCAAAGAATAGGTCCCAGTTATCAATGAATGGGATTGCAAGTTCCTTGCAGTACCTGTCTAGCCAGCTATTTATACCAATTGCCCTAGACATCCATTCATTGCCCACTCCCTCTCTAGGCAAGATGCTACATATGACTGGGATCCCTGCCTTAGACCTAACTACTTCTATGGCTGACCTGTACTTATCCAGCAGCTCCTCTCTCCTGCCCTTCCCAATGTCATTACCCCGAGCACTAAGACAGATAATGGGCTTGATCCCATTACCTGTCATAATATTATGCAACCTGCTGACTCTGTCGCCAACACCAGCTCCAGGAAGGCACACTCTCTGTCTGACCTTTCTGTGTCTGTTACAAAATGCACAGTCCATATATCTTACTGAGAATTGCCTACTATTAAAATATTCTTACCTTGATTAGCAGGGGAATCAGTGGTACCTTCAACCTCACTAACCATTGAAGTACACTCGTCTTGGAGAACAGAGAATCGATTTCCTACCTTCACATCTTCTCTATTTACTCTCCTCATCTTCCTTCTTCCTGAACTGTGAACTACTTGCCACTTAAAGCGGCTGCCACTATCACTGCTGATGACCATTTCCTCCTTACCAGCTAAATCCTTCTCACACTCGCTCCCAGACTCATCTATGCGAAGCTTCAGCCTCCTATTTTCCTCCTGAAGAAGTAGAATCTCCTTCTTCAACACTTGAACCTGAGATTCTAAAACACTACAACAAGCCATGGTGCTTGGTAACAGCCCACGCTAACTCCCAAGAGCTTAGGCAGCTATGACCGCAGGTGACCACTGACCTCAGCATACCACCTCTATAGCTGGAATGGGGACCCTCTTCCTCATAGAAAACAATAAATGTACCTCAGGGAAAACTCGAGGTTCTTCCCAGAGCTGTTTGAATATTTTCTTCTCCTACCACCCTCTATAGTTTATATTCTATGTGAACATTTATTAATAAACAGAATACATTTGCAGAAAAACACAAACATGAATACAATGGTACAATGTATAAAAGATCTTGAATTTCCTCCATCTCCTCCAAAGCCGGACGCGAGCCAAGTACGCAGCAAGCATTTCCCCTCTGGATGGCCATGCTGAGGCACTGGATCATGAAAGTGGCTGCCCTAGGGCCCCTTGTGGTTTCGATGAGTCTGGAACCCAATTCTTTAAGAAAATGTGTGGCTTTTTTCCCCATGACCCCAAGGTCTTTGATCCCACTGGGAAAAATTGATACTGTTGGCTTATGTCCCTGTACTTGCTGATTTTTTAATCCTCCCTGCAGTCAGCAGCTCCTCTCTGTCGCCCAACACTGTGATGGATGTAGGTGTCAGCCAGTGTGGACACACGGGTCTAGTCCCATGCTAAGAGCTTGCCATTCTTCCAAGGATAGATGGTGATCCCACTGGGGTGGTTTGCTGGGTTGTACTGTTGGCTGGTAGTGATCGCGGCTCCCTCTCGGCTGGGCATCCAGCTGTAGCAAGGGTTCCCTTTATGATATCGTTGACCTCATTGTGTCTTGCATGCCAGCCTTGGTTTTGGAACAGTTAAGACTATGTAGACCGTATTGGTGTGCTTGCGCTTCGCCGCAAATACACATATATTCCATGTGAATTGGGGCAGCAAGGCACAGACCCACTGCAATACGGAGGGTCATAGGGTTGAGTCGCGTTCCTATTGCCGATATGGAAACTGTTTGGAGGAAGTCCTCGGAGTGATGTGCACTCACAGCCTGGAGACGGGCAGTCTCCCTATCTGACGTTGCAGCCCTGAGCATGTTGGCAAGCACCTCTTCAACGATCGGGCCATCCCAGCTTGACTGTTTGTGAGCCAGTGCTGCACTAGGGTTTGGTGCTGGAGCAGCAAAAGTCTCTCGTTCAGTGATGGCACTGGCATAGCTAGGGTCCTGTATTCCTGCTGCGTCACTGAGGTTATCAGGAAGAATTTGTCTTATCAACTCGTTTGATGCTATGGAAGAGGATAGGAAAGCTGGTAGAGCAATCTGGGAGGATCTGTATACTCCTAGCCCCCCAAACCTGACCGGAAGTGAAGCTTGCAACCACTGTCCATCTTCAAGGGAAGGATTCAATGCACTCTCTAGCATGGTCTTTAGGAGAGAGTCATATTCCTTGAGTTTTGGACTGCTGAAGGCTGGGGAGCTTCTCAGAAAGTAGGTAAGTTTTGGGATTGACAGGCACCTGGTGAGTAGGTAGAAGGCATCATGTGTATCAGTGTCTTTCATCCTGCTTTCTAGGATCAAATCGATGACACTGGACCTAAGAGGAGCACCAAGGAGAGAACTATTGGCTGGATCAATGGCTTGTGCTCCTGGTAAAACGGCGCTTATATTCTGGATCATCTGTTGATTGGTAGAAACTGTTTCACATTTGGTGGGGTTTAAAAAAGGCCCAGGCTTTCTCCCATGTCTTTAATTTTACTGATATCCTCTAGGAGAGATTCTGTTGTGCCAGCTAGGGTACCATCATCCAGGAACCAGATATTGAGCTCGCTGGAGAGTGCTTCTGTGACTTCCTTGATGACCAAACAGAATAGAAAGAGGGTGAGAGGGTCCCCCTGTTGCACGCCCTCACATGAGTCAGTTTCATGGTCCCCAAACAATAGTTTGGAATTCACACTATAACACGATTCTTTGAAGGGATAAAGGGAAGGGAAGTTTCTATAAACTGCTTGGAGAGCAGCATCCCTTCTGACTGAGTTGAAAGCGTTGGCAAAGTCCAATTTGACCAAGGCTTTTTCATCGGACATGTATTTGATATATACTTGTGCTGCGTGGGCAGCTGCTTCACAGCCCTGTTGAACGCCGAAACCGAGCTGAGTTGGTTTCAGCATTGCAGCAGCCTCTTGACTCACCCTTCTTATTGCAGCCTTGGCGACTAGGCGCCGAAGGGTGTTACCCACTGCAATGGGCCTGATTTCTCCATCCTTTTTCCGGAGAGCACAAAATGAGGCACCAAAGAAAAGGGGTCTGATGGCCTCTGGGACACCGCCAGCCAGGCACAGGTTGGAAAATTTGGTGAGTTCAGACAGCAGCCTCTCTGAAACCTCATCAAGTGCTGGATTGAGTATTTGTTTTAAGTGTTGAGGCCTTAAACCGGTGAAACCTCCAGCTGAGCCCTGTGGAAATAACATAGCAGCTTTATACACATCAGCACATCAGCATCCTGCTACACTGTCAGGGAGGTCAGTGTTGGTACTGGGAGCCCTGGGTGGATGTTTGTCCTTCAGAGCTTGCGCCGTGCTGACGTCCTTGGGAGCGATGGTATCCTCACTGGTTATAAGCCTCAGAGCTCCAGTAGTATTACCCTCTTCTATTTTTTTTTTTTGCTAATTTGGGCTCTGATTTTTGAGGCGTCGGGTGTCCTGTTGTTGGCATTTGCCAGGCGGATGGTTGTCGCCCTAGGAGGGAGACGGACGAGGTTTGCATCCCTTGGGAATGCATATATATATATATATATATATATATATATATATATATATATATTATATATATATATATATATATATAATATATATATATTTATATATTATATATATATATTATATATATATATAATATATATATATATATATATATATATATATATATATATATTATATATATATATTATTATATTATATATATATATATACAATTTGAGGTGACTTTAATTATCCTTAATTGCCATTTCCAACACTTATAAACGAAATGAAGGTAGTTTCTTCACCTCTGAAGTATTGGCGAGAATTATCCTCAAAACAACGAACCACATAATCACAGCAACCAATTGCTACATTCACTACTACTAATACTACTACTCTAACTGTTACTGCTACTATTACTACTGCTGCTATGGCTCCTACTATTATCCTTCCACAAACAATCGTACAACGCGACTTCCTCGCGAGTAATGCGAACATTCTGGAGCAACTTGAACTCTAAAATCTTGCGATCGTCAAAGACAACACTCACACAATTATATAATTCAAATTTCTTTCATGGATTAGTAAGGGTTGATATTAGCCCCATCGAGAATATGTGGGCTAACATCGTGAACGTGTGGGAGCCAGGAATGGGAGTTCATGGCAATTACTGAACCATGCAATGAAAGAATGTGGGATCCTGAGGAGAAAACCACAATTGGTGTACAAAATCATATAGTTTCATTACCTGAAATGCCCATAAAAGTTGTAGCCAAGGAAGGTGGATGGACGAGGCACTATTTACAATGATTAAAACTTTTAATATTCAGTGAATTAAACATTCACGTATTATGAACTACGTTAATGCTCCTACAACAAAAAAATGTTGATTAATGGATTTTTCAGCATCACAGACTAAAAGAAATAAATGATAAATACGTTATATCCGAAATTATATGAAGTCATTGTTATAATCGACAACTAGATTATCTCCACCATTATATATTTTACATTAATATACTAATAATGGTTATTATCTTAACTACGAGGCGACAGCACAAATATTCTATGGACGGGACAGTTTGAAAGAGGTGGAAGAATATTTATAAAATATATCTAGAAAATGGTATTGTAAACTGTTTCCATACCGCAAAAATGTTAAATTTAAATTACCTGATGTATGAGGATAAATGAGTACTTTTAAAAATGTTATTCCAAATATAATGGTTCTCAGTACAAGAATGTTATTAACATGTATATAGCACAACCTGAGCAGTTACATAAGTCACGTGATGGACTGAACACATCGACTTAAGACTTAGGGACAGATAACCTCAAACTTCTCATCTTTCAAAGTTCTTATCTATGTTAGACTGAATAAGCTACTGACTGGCGAAACGTTTCCAGAATATAGATTTCCAAATGATGCACTAATGTCTGATTTATCAACGTATCGCTTTTCTAAACCATTTACAAATTAATACTACTACTACTACTACTACTACTACTACTACTACTACTACTACTACTACTAAATACTAATAATAATAATAATAATAATAATAATAATAATCATTAGATAGAAGTAACAGCAATCCCAAGGGCAGCATAGAAAAAGGTTTCTCTATTCTTCCGTACAAACAGTCTCGTGGAGTGTAATTGTCTGTTCCCTGAGTGTATTTTCTCCTGTGCAAACAATTCTGCTGACATGCATATACAGCTTCTGCTTGAGTGTATATTTTTCCGACCAACACGTTAGCTGAGTTATTTTTCTCGTGCAAATACTGCTGATTATGTGTATATGGCTGCTCCTGGAGTGAATACCTTGCCCAACAAAAATCGTTCGTTATTTATATTTAGGCCAATATGATACATATGTGTTGCTATCGTAATACATACGATGCTTACATAGCGAGAACCCAACACAGTTGAGAATTAATAATTGTGTTAATCTGGAAGAAAGATTATTATGATGTTATATATAGCACAGTCACTGGGACTCACGAAATCGTAATGACATGATTGCAAACAAACCATACCACTGGTTGGTTTAGAACCAGTGATCAGAGAGCCACAAAACTCCAGCCCGACGCGTTAGCCACTGGATCTTATTGTAGCTAGCTGGTCCAGTGGCTAACGCGTCGGCCTGGAGTTTTGTGACTCTCTGATCACGCTTAAAGGAAATATATCTTCAAGACTAGAGTATGAGATGGAACTTAATAATCTGCGAATTAGTGTCTTTAATAATTAGCGGCAAACTAGTGCCATGTTTAAGATGAGGCAGATGACTCGTGTAATTCCTATTTTTAAATAAGGAAATAAGTACTTTTCAATAAGAAAAAAATAATTTGAATAAATGATAACCTATACGATATGAAGCCACATAGATGAGCAAAATTTAAATGAGTCTCAACATGAATTTACAATGGATAGTCATGACCACTATAACAAGGTCTTAGATGCACTAGACGGTAAACAAAATGCAGATGTAGTATACACAGACTTTGCAAAAGCCTTCGACAGTTTGACCATGGTGTAATAGCATACAAAATGCATGATAAAGGAATAACAGAAAAAGTTGGTAGATGGATCTATAACTTCCTAACAAATAGAGCACAAAGAGTAATAGTAAACAGAGTAAAGTTTGAGGCGGCTACAGTAAAAAGCTCTGTTCCACAAGGCACTCTACTTGCCCCCATCCTGTTCCTTTTCCTCATATCTGAGATAGAGATGTAAGCAACACCATCGTGTTTTCCTTTGCGTGTGACACCCGAATTTGCATGACGTGTCATTCATCGAAGACACTGCAAGACTCCAAGCGGACATAAGCCAAATCTATTTAAAGATTTGCTGATGCCCGCTTGGAGCCACGGAAACATTTAAGTTCAATGAAGAGAAATTTCAGTTACTCCGACATGGAAAATTCGAGAAAATTAAAACCATATCGCAGTATAAAGCAAATTTTAACCACATAATAAAGCAAAAACTTATGTGAAAGACGTAGGAGTGAAAATGTCAGAGGATCTCACTTTCAAGATTCACAACAATGTTTCTCACATCTGCTAAGAAGATAATAGGATGGATAATAAGAACCTTCAAAACTAGGGAGGCCAAGCCCATGATGGGTCTCAAGATTGATGGACTGATTACATCGACTGAAGGCTGATGGACTGATTACCTCAGACTTCTTCTGTTATTCACTATTCTCCTTTGTATGGTCTGATGAAGCACTGTGTGGCGAACGTTTCCTCATTGAAGACATCCAATTGTTTGTACATGTGTCTAATTTATCAAGTTGTCGGTTCTCTGAATCATTTATCTACACTGCTCGTTTCTGTTCCTCCACTATCCCTGTTACTGTCCTTATCACTTAGTTCCACTGGCTTTCCAATAATCACCAATAACTCTACCTAATACTGCCTATAACTTTTTTCCCTAAAACTTACGCTATCGCTACACTGAGAATTAATTTATTTCCCACAAAAACCCATACCACTAACTATTTATAGTTTAAAGCCATCTCCACTCCACTGCAGGCCGAGGTACTGATTACCTGAAATTCCTCCTCTGCTTACACCTTTCTTCTCTGTATTGGACTGATAAAGCCACTGTGTGGCGAAATGTTTCCTGAAGAAAGATTCCCATATGTTGCCTAAGTGTTTCATTCTTCAACTTGCGGTTTCTAAATCCATTTATCACATTATTGGTATAGCAGAGACACTGAGGAATGCTTTCTGAATGTCACATACAAGGCAATAAATTATTCAACACCAATAGCCAATAGAAAGGTTGGTGATGTGGCAACGTATGTCAGACATAATTTATTCTGTAGCATTAGAGAAAATGCAAAATTTGAAATGACGGACACTAAATCTGTTTGACTACAGTTTCTGAGGGTCGTGAAAAACTAAGCTTGGGAGTGATTTACAGCCCCCCAAACCTTGTTAGGGAATGTTTTAAACCTCTATGGAACGAAATTCATAAGGCATCTAGATACAAAAATATTGTGTTAATGGGAGATTTTTAACTTCAGACACATTGACTGGAGAAATATGACATGAAATATTGAGTCTAGCGACTTGCTTGATACCATCCAGAATTGTTTTCTATAACAATTTGTGACATAATCGACTATAGGTAATAACCTGCTTGACTTGGTTCTTGCCAGCAATTGCTCATTAATAATTTTGAGGTTAGTGAAGAGCTGTGAGAAAGCGAACAGAAATCACTGAGTTTCAATATACAATGGCGAATTGGAAGTAACTATAACCACGTCGATGTCCCTGAATCTGCTGGACTGATTTTATTGGAATGAGAAATTACCTGAGTGTTTTTAAGTGGTGTAATCTGATTGGTCATTATCCTGTGTGTCAGGCAGGTGGTGGTGGTTGTCAATATGACATTTTTCAGAGCATAGTGCATGGTGCCCAGACCAATAATTCACTGGACAGCAACCAAAATGCTTCCGAGACCTGAGTAGCAATTTCCAACTAATTTTAGGTCACTGATAATGAATATCTTGGTTAAAATTGTTTGTTAGCTCTACTTTTCAGTAAACACCTACGTGTTACAACAGATTCCAGCAGGCTTGCGGTAGTGTGTTTCTTACCACACTCACAGTCTCACTGACCTTTATTATTGTGAAGATTTCAAAATTTCGTGACCGTCAGCAGCAGTTCAACGATTTTTTTTTCATAATGGAAGGTGATTTAGTGGCTGTAACAATATTAATGGTCTGATGGAAGAACTTGGCATCGACTACGAACCCAGCCACTGGAGGCTGTTCATAGATTCATCAGAAACGAATCTGAAAGTTGCCTTGCTGTATAACGGCAATAGTAAACCTGTGGGCTATGTACCACATATGAATATAAAGCACATGTTGCAATATATGAAATATGATAAACAACAATGGCAGCTCTGTGGTGACTTAAAGGTTGTTGCTCTTGTGATGGGCTTGCAGGGCGGATACACCAAGTACTGTTGCTTTATATGTGAATGGGACAGCCGTGCAAGAGGTTCCCACTACATCAGGAGAGGTTGCCTACCTCGTCAATTTTGGATCCTGGGATGAAATATGTTCAACATCCTCCTGTCATTGAAGCAAATAAAATTTTGCTACCACTACACATAAAACTGGAACTCATGAAAAATTCGTAAAAGCTATGGACAAATCCGGTCAGGGATTCAAGTATTTAAACCATCAAAAATCCCCTCACTGAGCGATGCTAAGGGAGGGTCTTCAGTGGTCCTCAGATTCGAGAGCTTCTTAATAATAGTGACTATGAATCAGACCTTCATGGGGAGGAGAAAGCCGCCTGGGAAGCATTCAAGTTAGTGGCGAAGGGATTTCTGGGAAACAGAGGAGAAGGGAACTATGAAGAATTGGTGGAAAACCTCACCAAGGCAACATGGGATGTGACATGTCATGGGATGTGAACATGGGATGTGACATGTCACTTAAAATCCACTTTTTGGACTCACATTTAAACATTTTTCCAGCGAACTGTGGGGCAGTTAGTGACGAACATAGTGAAAGGCTTCACCAAGATATTTCAGCCATGGAAAAATGGTACCAGGACATATGGGGCACAAGAATGGTTGCAGACTGTTGCTGGACATTGGCAAGAGAGGATTCTTCAGCCCACTATAAGCGTCAAGCAAAAAGGCAGAAAGTAGGTACGGATTAGAGTTTAAAACATACTTACACATTGTACGTGATAATAAAATCAAATATTACATGTCTCTTATCTTTAAACCTATAGCCAATAATCAATTTTCAAGGTAATATTTGGATTCAGGACAAGAAAATACGTAAGAATTAACTAATCTAATTTAGAAACATAAAAATTTTCCTATTTGGAAAGTAGGAAAATTAGATAAGGAAATGACCCTAACTGAATAAACAAGAGATTAAAACACTTCTTAGAGATGGCATCTACAGGCAAATTAAAAAGGAAGAAGGGTAGCTATAAAATCAATATATTTAATTCAAAAGATTAATTAAAAATGTGTAAGAAACGTCAAAAGAGATTATGATGATAAAGTTGCAGGGGATTCGAGGATTGACCCAAAAGTTTTTTTTATAAGTATACAATTTTATGATTAGGTGCAAGACAGGTCCAGTTAAAATATGTTCAGGTCAGCTCACTGACAGTGACAAAGAAATGTGTACAATCCTCGACATTTATTACCTCTCAGTTTTTATGAAGGAAGATACTAGAGAAATCCCAGAAATAAAAAATGGTGTAAATCAGGGCACAAATAAGTTTTGCATGATGAAAGTCATTAGAGACCTGGTTCTCAGACACATCTGTTAAAACCTTACAAAATTCTTGGGCCCTGATGAACTGTTCTCAAGTGTTATAGAGGAATAAAGCCTAGCCAGTAGTTTAGTAAACTACTGGCTTAGTGCTAAGTAAATGGTAAATGTCAAATGTAAAACCTATCTTCAAAGCAGGAGAAAGATCCTTGACTTCGAAACATAGAGCAATTAACCTAGCCTCTATTGTGGAAAAATGTATGGAATCAATATTTGGAGAGGTTATTCGAAGCCACATTGAAGGACATAAATTGATGAATGTCTGCATGGTTTTACAAAGGGGTATTCCTGTCTAATAAATTTACTATCTTTTTTGAATACGATATTGTGTATTTGGACTTCAGTAAGACTTTTGATAGAGTTTCACATAGGAAATTGTTGAAGAAAGCAGAGGCGTGCGGAATGGGAGAAATTTTTTCATGAATATAGACATGGATGACATTCATATTTTCAGACTGTCGTTCTTTGGATACAACTTTGGTTGCAATGCATTTCTAGAAAAAAGAAAGACATCGTTTTCTGTTGGGTCCTTGTTCATGTTGATTTTCGGGATAACGAGCAGGCAGATACTACTGCACGGTCCGCTGTTCATGACCCCTTCATTTCATATAGGGTTATTCCACTCTCAGAATATTTTGCAGTAATTTTTAGACAACCTCGCTGCCATTGGCAACTACGATGGTCTGAGCTGATCCATAACAAATTGTATTCTGTCACACCTTGTTTGAGTTTCTAGCCTTATTTTCACTGTCATGTCTGGGAGACTACGTTCTACTGCTTTCGTATCGGATACACACACACGTCTCACTCATTGGTATTTCATGTAGAAACGACCTGCGCAACTCTGTGAGAATTTTCAAGTTCTGTTGTTATTTCACCATCTACTAATACACTGTCCTAATAATGGACACACAAAATTTACAACCGGCGTCATTACTGCTGTGACACACTTCATGTGGCCGCCTTGCTGACAGCCCCACCTTTGACAACTTCTTTGACTTTTTGTCAACAACTTCTTTGTTACGCTCCTCACTACCCTTACTGACTCATATGAGTAATGTGTATGGGGTCTATGAATTGTGTTTATTATGGTAGTAAAGTGTTTCTCTGGAGAGTCGAGCAATTGGTAAAAGGCCTTCCGCTCATTTCCAGGCGATGCTACCATGAAGACCAACATTTCCGCAGACTATTATATATGTATATCACATCCTTGATATATCTCAGGAATCTATTGTGCTTTGCTGCTCTTGTCCATTTCTTCGTTCTGCTACAACTATATTGCCTTTTGTGTCCTTGTCGCTATAAACCATACCCCCGGCCGGGATTGAACCCGCGGTCATAGAGTCTCAAAACTCCAGCCCGTCGCGTTAGCCACGGGCTGGAGTTTTGAGACTCTATGACCGCGGGTTCAATCCCGGCCGGGGGTATGGTTTATTTGCAATCGTGTCATTACGATTTCTTGAGTCTTGTCGCTATAGTTTATTACCTTTTCTCTATAACGTAAAGCTTTTTTTTTCCAATGGAACTGAGGTACCTACTACCTTTCACCCATCCAATTTGGTTTATTGTATGATAAAAGGATTCAATCAACTCTGTGCCAGTGTTCAGTTGCATTACACAGAGTTGCCTGAGACTTTCAATAGAATGAGGCCTGTTTGACCACGGGTGTCTGCTTTCATATAGTTATGATGGATTCTTCTTCTTCTAATATCCAGTGCTCTTTTATTACTGTCTCACTGGATCACAGTGTATTAGAGTCAAACAACACTGTTATGGGCTGCTTCTTAACTCGTCCTGAAGAAACCCATTCATTACGTTATATATTAGTTTGGGCTTTCCCACAGCCAAGATGATGGTAGACAAGGCTGAGGAGGAGATGTGCCAGTACTGCCAGCACGTTGTCCAGCGCCCCCTAACACACTATCTTCCTGAGTGCGAAGTTACTGAGATACTCCATAGGCAACTAGGACTGATATCCCCTCCCGAAGAGGACCCAGATATGACTGCGGCCACACTAGTGTACCATGGAGTCAACGAACCAGACAAGTTGTTGCCCGTGATAACGACATATTCTATTCCTCGCTAGTGTCCAGTTAGGAGTACATATGGTGCTGTCGCTTATGAGATGCACCAGAAGAGTGTTTGAGCAGCATACGTCGAATCATTGTAGAAACCTTTCTCCCTCGGGAGCCAGAGACGGGTCATCGCAAGATTGAGACCCGTGACAGGACTACGGTCTTGGCGAACATTATACATACATACATTATACATACATACAAAGCTCCTGCAGAGCGAAAAGTTGCCTCAATAAAATGTTCCATTAGTTGCGCTTGTGTCCTTTTATCTAACAAAATAATAACTGACGGCTCTCTGTTATGCTTGAGATCCCCCCCCCCCCAGAGTGGGACACTAGGATAAAATTTCCATAGAGAGGGTGTCGCCCTGTTGACATAAAACAAGTGATAGTTACACAAGCAAACAAAAAATAACTTCTCATTCAGATCAGATACAAAATTGGTTATTTTAGACTAACTTGGATTCGGTAATCACAAATCTGAGTTCCTTTAGTGTAACACATAAATAGTCTGGTTATTTAAGGTTGAAGATTCACTTGATTCATCTTACCTAACAATCATGGGTTATATATTATGAATACATATGAATGTTAGTGCTGTACCGCAATGACAAAAAAGACTAATTCTGAATGTTAACTCATTATATATAGATACATAAAAATAGCAGGATTCCCCATACAGTTATACAAACACATTTACATTACTGTTTCCGCGTTGTTTTCATTATATCATTCTCGCAAATGTCGGCCATCAAACTGATCACTTGGTTACCTTTGATATCTCTTCGTTGATATCTCTTCTTTGTTATCTCTTCTTTGTTATCTCTTCTTTGTTATCTCTTCGTTGGGGTCTGTCTCACAGAAATAGTATGTGTTGAAGCAAACGTAAGTTCAGACTCAAATTCGCCTTCCCAAAATTTGTCAGAAACTCATGCTTTTAAATACGAACTGAAAGTAATATTTGCCAGTGTTATTGGAGAAAAAGGTTCCATGGCGATGATTTTAAGTATCCTCGGGGAAATGTTGGCCTCCTAGATAAGGAAGTTCTTAACGGTAGAGTACATAAGGAATTTTCAGTATATCACTTTAACATACACAAATAACCGGCATATAGAAGAGAGGAGCTTACGACGACGTTTCGGTCCGACTTGGACCGAAACTTCAGAACACCCGTGACTTAACCTAATTCCTCCTTTATCTTCTTCTCCCTCTTTCCCTTTCCTCTTTCCTTTTTCTCCTTTGGGTTGTCTTTCTTCTGACCTGTGCATCTGTTCCTTCGTTATTTATTTTTTATTTATTTAATTATTTTCCCTCCTCTATGTTCTTGCTCTTACCCTTTATGGGCAGCTAGCTCCCTTGTAGTGCTCCTCTATCTTAGTTTTTGACTGGCTCCTCCTTCTTACTACCTCCCCACTACTACTACGACCTTCTACCTCCACTACTACTACGACCTTCTACCTCCACTACTACTACGACCTTCTACCTCCACTACTACTACTACTATCACCTCCCGGCTATATATACCTCTCCCTCTCTTCTTTTCGTTAGTGTGATTTTGTAAATGGTCCAAGTCGGACCGAAACGTCGTCTTACGACGACGTTTTGCTCCTCTCTTCTATGTGCGGATTATTTGTATATCGTTCCAGTCATGGTACTGTGCCTTTTTTGTTATTTAAAATTTTAATCCTGCAAAGTGGTGCATCCATATCAATGCAGGATATTGTAAGAAGCAGATCACCATTTGCTTTTCCCAAAGTGGTTATGTATAGATACAACACAGACCTATCATGGGGGATAATCCATCACCTTCAGTGTCTACCTCAGTAGGTACATTCGTGCCTCCTACAGTGCCTACTTTCAAGTCTTTTTCGGTGTTTATTTCTCGGTGTCCTTCAGTTCGGACATACATGCATTCTTCAGAATCTGCGTCAGTGATTTTTTTCCAGCAGCAAATGATAGTTTTCTGTTAGTACATCAGTACAGATAGTGTGATTAGTTACTAACTCAACAAAAAGTGACGTCAACGTAATGTGATGATGTAATAAAGTTGGTAGAATTACCGACAATATGTAAAGTAAAAGGACACAAGTGCAGCTAATGTGACATTTCATTGTGGCAATGAAATGTCACATTAGTTAAGATAAGATAAGATAAGATTTCGTTCGGATTTTTTAACCCCGGAGGGTTAGCCACCCAGGATAACCCAAGAAAGTCAGTGCGTCATCGAGGACTGTCTAACTTATTTCCATTGGGGTCCTTAATCTTGTCCCCCAGGATGCGACCCACACCAGTCGACTAACACCCAGGTACCTATTTGCTGCTAGGTGAACAGGACAACAGGTGTAAGGAAACGTGTCGAAATGTTTCCACCCGCCGGGAATCGAACCCGGGCCCTCCGTGTGTGAAGCGGGAGCTTTAGCCACCAGGCCACCGGGCCACCTGCACTTGTGTCCTTTTACTTTTCATAATGTGATGATAGTACCGTATAATAACTTTTTGTATCTCTGGTGTTATACATGTGTTAGTTAAAATATAGTAACAATTTGGTATATTATTTGCAATAACGTCAACAATTTTGAGGATGGTGTAAACATATTTTTTTTCACAAAAGCGTCATTTAAAAAATATAGAGCAGTTTATAGACTTTTTTCATAAAATAATTTAAACAAGTTGATCTTGTTTCAAAACTGTTGATTTTTAAACCAATAGCTAAAACAGATATACAGTTTTGTAGATGAATGGTTCACAGAACCGACATGTTAATAAATTAGACACATGTGCAACTCTTGGGTATCTTTATTAAGGAAACGTTTCGCCACGCAGTGGCTTCATCAGTCCATACACAGGAGACTGATTACCTCATTCTCCTCCTATTCTCCTATTCTTCTAGCTTCTCCTGTGTATGGATTGATGAAGCCACTGCGTAGCGAAACGTTTCCTTAATAAAGATACCCAAGAGTTGCACATGTGTCTAATTTATCAGATATACAGTTGCATATTGTATTAATGTACGGTTCTAATACAGTAACAAGGCGACTTATATGAAACTTCTATTGTTACTGTTTTAATGTAATTTTAAGGTGTCAGTCAAAGATAACAGTAACATGACTTAGGTAATCACTACATTTAAAACTGTTATTAACAACTTTTTTGACAAATTAAGATACATGAGGAACACTTGGGTATCTTTATTGAGGAAACATTTCGCCACACAGTGGTTTCATCAGTCCTGAGGAGTTTGAGGTAATCAGTCCCTCAGCCTTGAGTCGATGTAATCAGTCCATCAATCTTCAAAAGAATGCCGCGATGAAGTGACTTATATACTGTAGACAGGTGAGTTGCAGCAGTCGTAGGTGGTATCATATTTGACAAATCCTTTAAGCATGGCCTAACCTTCAGGCATGACCTACTTCCGCATTTGGATTTGTCAAGTGTGATACCACCTACGACTGCTTCACCTCACCTGTCTACAGTATATAAGCCACGTCGTCGCACATATGCTGTATACTTTTCAAGATTGATGGACTGATTACATCGACTCAAGGCTGAGGGACTGATTACCTTAAACTCCTTCTGTTCTTCACCATTCTCCTTTGTACGGACTGATGAAACGACTTACAGTGCAGTGCAGTGCAGTAGGCTGTGTTTAATATCATATTTGACTGGGTGGTTTGTGTGGGATTTACCCATGGCTGCCTGAAAAGCAACGTTTTAGGATTTCATCGCTGTTCTTCCCGATAGAACAGTCCCTCGGGCATGGAAACAGAGATATCCGGCAATCCTGCAACCCTGGAGTAAGAAGTCTTGGTCTGGGACTTATCACTAAATTTACGAGGCTCTCGCCAGTTTTCCTCGCAAAACAAATTGTTTAGCCCCTAGATCTGAGTCGCCCAAAGATGGGTCAGCATTCTCGACAGATATCCCTTGGGATTTTGCCCGAGTTAGGGCCAACATCGGAGAAGAATTAGTTAGGTTAGGTTAGATAAGGTTCGTCAGGAAACAGGAGAAATGTTTCCTGATGCAGGTCTTAGTCAGATGATGACCCGCCTTTGGAGCTTTGGTCATTATAGGTTCTGGACATTTTGTCGAATTAACATGGCATCTTTCATAGAGAATCCCTCAGAAACGCCTACAGTCAAATATCCTGTATAATATTT
The DNA here is from genome assembly GCF_026875155.1 of Cherax quadricarinatus. Lineage (NCBI taxonomy): Eukaryota > Metazoa > Arthropoda > Malacostraca > Decapoda > Parastacidae > Cherax > Cherax quadricarinatus. The sequence goes on along the minus strand of NC_069468.1, from coordinate 3,337,539 downwards.
GCTCTGCACATGTATCTTATGTAAAGAGACAGAAAATACAGTTCTTCCAAATGCTTCTAAGAGAACAGAGGAATGCAATTACGATTTTTCCTTGGGTTAGGGCTTAAATGGGCAGTTGGACTTGCCGTGGCCTGGTTTATGACAACTGTAACAGGTAACCTCATACTTTAATTTGGCTCCCTGTTGATATTGTGGCTGGTGCCTCTCGAGGTACTGATGTCATTGTTCACCAGGTTGGCAGCAAGTTTGATGTCGTTGCTCACTAGACGACTTAGTTGGTAGGCGTCGTTGTTCACTTTCAGCCAGCCACTTCGTCCTCCATTCAGAGACTCGTCTATGACGATTTCTGTTCATGCCAGGCTGTTGGTAAGAAAGGAGCGCTTAACCTCAAATGTGTCAGCCAGCTTGCCTGATAATATATATACATGTGTGTGTGTGTGTGTGTGTGTGTGTGTGTGTGTGTGTGTGTGTGTGTGTGTGTGTGTGTGTGTGTGTGTGTGTGTGCGTGTGTGTGTGTATGTGTACTCACCTAATTGTACTCACCTAATTGTGGTTGCAGGGGTCGAGACTCAGCTCCTGGCCCTGCCTCTTTACTGGTCGCTACTGGATCCTCTGTGTGTGTGTACTCACCTAGTTGTACTCACCTAGTTGAGGTTGCGGGGGTCGAGTCCGAGCTCCTGGCCCCGCCTCTTCACTGATCGCTACTAGGTCACTCTCCCTGAGCCGTGAGCTTTATCGTACCTCTGCTTAAAGCTATGTATGGATCCTGCCTCCACTACATCGCTTCCCAAACTATTCCACTTACTGACTACTCTGTGGCTGAAGAAATACTTCCTAACATCCCTGTGATTCATCTGTGTCTTTAGCTTCCAACTGAGTCCCCTGTTACTGGTCCAATCTCTGGAACATCTGTTTTTGTCCACCTTGTCAATTCCTCTCAGTATTTTGTTTTGTCGTTATCATGTCCCCCCTATCTCTCCTGTCCTCCATGTCGTCAGGTTGATTTCCCTTAACCTCTCCTCGTAGGACATACCTCTTAGCTCTGGGGCTAGTCTTGTTGCAAACCTTTGCACTTTCTCTAGTTTTTTACGTGCTTGGCTAGGTGTGGGTTCCAAACTGGTGCCGCATACTCCCAAAATGGGCCTAACGTATACGGTGTACAGGGGCCTGAACGATTCCTTTTTAAGATGTCGGAATGCTGTTCTGAGGTTTGCTAGGGCCCATATGCTGCAGCAGTTTT
>NC_069468.1:3306797-3335799 GCF_026875155.1 Cherax quadricarinatus | reverse complement strand
AAAAACAGTTGCAATGCAAGAAATAGAAAAACAACAATGCGCTCTGGGGACTTAAAGGTTGTTGCTTTTGTGATGGGCTTGCGGGGCGGATACCCCAATTTTTTTAATGTGCTTTATATGTAAGGGAAGCCTTGCAAGGGGTTCCCCTCATCAGGAGAGGTTCCCTACCTCGTCAATTTTGATCCGGGGATGAAAAATGTTCAACATCCTCCTGTCATTGAAGCAAATAAAATTTTGCTACCACTACACATAAAACTGGAACTCATGAAAAATTCGTAAAAGCTATGGACAAATCCGGTCAGGGATTCAAGTATTTAAACCATCAAAAATCCCCTCACTGAGCGATGCTAAGAGAGGGAGTCTTCAGTGGTCCTCAGATTCGAGAGCTTCTTAATAATAGTGACTATGAATCAGACCTTCATGGGGAAGGAGAAAGCCGCCTGGGAAGCATTCAAGTTAGTGGCGAAGGGATTTCTGGGAAACAGAGGAGAAGGGAACTATGAAGAATTGGTGGAAAACCTCACCAAGGCTTACAAGAACATGGGATGTGACATGTCACTTAAAATCCACTTTTTGGACTCACATTTAGACATTTTTCCAGCGAACTGTGGGGCAGTTAGTGACGATCATAGTGAAAGGCTTCACCAAGATATTTCAGCCATGGAAAAATGGTACCAGGACATATGGGCACAAGAATGGTTGCAGACTGTTGCTGGACATTGGAAAGAGAGATTCTTCAGCCCACTATAAGCGTCAAGCAAAAAGGCAGAAAGTAGGTACGGATTAGAGTTTAAAACATACTTACACATTGTACGTGATAATAAAATCAAATATTAAAATGTCTCTTATTTTTAAAAACCTATAGTCAATAATCAATTTCAATTTAATATTTGGATTCAGGACAAGAAAATACGTAAAAATTTTAACTAATCTAATTTAAAAAACATAAAAATTTTCCTATTTGGAAAGTGGGAAAATTAGAAAAGGGAAATGACCCTAACTGAATAAACAAGAGATTAAAACACTTTTTAGAGATGGCATCTACAGGCAAATTAAAAAGGAAAGGGTAGTTATAAAATCAATATATTTAATTCAAAAGATTAATTAAAAATGTGTAAGAAACGTCAAAAGAGATTATGAAGATAAAGTTGCAGGGGAAATTTGAGATTGACCCAAAAGTTTTTTTTATAAGTATACAATTTTATGATTAGGTGCAAGACAGGTCCAGTTAAAATATGTTCAGGTCAGCTCACTGACAGTGAAAAAAAGAAAATTTTACAATCCTCGACATTTATTACCTCTCAGTTTTTATGAAGGAAAATACTAGAGAAATTCCAGAAATAAAAAATTTGTGTAAAAAAGGGGACAAATAAGTTTTGCATGATGAAAGTCATTAGAGACCTGGGTTTTCTGCTAAAAAACCCTTTCAAAATTCTTGGGCCCCGATGAACTGTTCTCAAGTTTATAGAGGGAAAAAAGCCTAGCCAGTAGTTTAGTAAACTACTGGCTTAGTGCTAAGTAAATGGTAAATGGCAAAACCTATCTTCAAAGCAGGAAAAGATTTCCCTTGACTTCGAAACATAGAGCAATTAACCTAGCCTCTATTGTGGAAAAATGTATGGAATCAATATTTGGAGAGGTTATTCGAAGCCACATTGAAGGACATAAATTGATGAATGTCTGCATGGTTTTACAAAGGGGCATTCCTGTCTAATAAATTTACTATCTTTTTTGAATACGATATTGTGTATTTGGACTTCAGTAAGACTTTTGATGAGTTTCCATAGAAATTGTTGAAGAAAGCAGGGGCGTGGGGAATGGGAGAAATTTTTTCATGAATATAGACATGGATGACATTAATATTTTGAGACTCGTTCTTCGGATACAACTTTGGTTGCAATGCATTTCTAGAAAAAAGAAAGACATCGTTTCTGTTGGGTCCTTGTTCATGTTTGATTTTCGGATAACGAGCAGGCAATACTACGCACGGTCCGCTGTTCATAACCCCTTCATTTCATATAGGGTTATTCCACTCTCAGAATATTTTGCAGTAATTTTTAGACAACCTCGCTGCCATTGGGAACTACGATGATCTGAGCTGATCCATAACAAATTGTATTCTGTCACACCTTGTTTTGAGTTTCTAGCCTTATTTCACTGTCATGTCTGGGAGACTACGTTCTACGCTTTCGTATCGACACACACGTCTCACTCAATGGTATTTCAGTAGAAACGACCTGCGCAACTCTGTGAAATTTTCAAGTTCTGTTGTTATTTCACCATCTACTAATACACTGTCCTAATAATGGACACACAAAATTTACAACCGGCGTCATTACTGCTGTGACACACTTCTGTGGGCCCCCTTGCTGACAGCCCCAACCTTTGACAACTTCTTTGACTTTTTGTCAACAACTTCTTTGTTACGCTCCTCACTAAACCCTTTCTGACTCATATGATATGTGGGATGGGGTCTATGAATTGTGTGTTTATGGTAGTAAAGCACTAGTGTTTCTCTGGAGAGTCGAGCAACTGGTAAAAGGCCTTCCGCTCATTTCCAGGCGATGCTACCATGAAGACCAACATTTCCGCAGACTATTATATATGTATATCACATCCTTTATATATCTCAGGAATCTATTGTGCTTTTCTGCTCTTGTCCTTTCTTCGTTCTGCTACAACTAATTGCCTTTTTTTGTCCTTGTCGCTATATTTTTTTAAAATTTTTCTCTATAACAAAACCCTTTTTTTTTTTCCAATGGAACTGAGGTACCTACAACCCTTTTCACCCACCAATTTGGGGTTTATGAGGAATAAAACGATTCAACCCAACTCAAAGCCAGTGTTCAGTTCAAAAACACAGAGTTGCCTGGAACTTTCATTAAATGAGACCTGTTTGACCAGGGGATTGTTTTCCCATTGGGGTATGATGAAATCCTTCTTCTGCAAAAAAAAAAGTGCTCTTTTTTTTAAATGTCTCACTGGATCACAGGTTTTTAAATCAAACAACACTGTTAAAGGGGTGCTTTTTTTAAATCGTCCCCAAGAAACCCATTATTACGTTATAACTTAGTTTGGGGTTTCCCCCCAACCAAGAAGAATGGTAACAAGGGCCCAGGGGGAGATGTGCCAGTACTACCCAACCCCCAAAGTTTTCCAAACGCCCCCCAAACACCTTATCTTCCGGGGCGGGAAATTACCGAATACTCCATAGGGAACAGGACGGGGAAACCCCTCCCAAGGGGGACCCAGATAGATGCGGCCAACATATGTACCATGGAAATCAACGAACCAGACAAGTTTTTGCCCTGGAAAACACAAATTCTATTCCCCCTAGTGTCCATTGGGAGAACATATGGTGCGGGTCGCTTATGGGATGCACCAAAGAGTGTTTGACACATCTCGAATCTTTGTAGAAACCTTTCTCCCCGGGAGCCAGAGAGGGGCCCCTCGCAAATTGAGCCTGGACAGGACTACGGTCTTGGCGAACAATATACTACATACATTATACAAAAACCCAAAGCTCCGCAGAGCGAAAAGTTGCCTAAATAAAATGTTCCATTATTTTTGCCTTGTTCCTTTTATCTAACAAAATAATAACTGACGGCTCTCTGTTAGCTTGAACCCCCCCCCCCCCCAGAGTGGGACACTAGGAAAAATTTTTTCAAGAGAGGGCGTCGCCCTTTTTAACAAAAACAAGTGATAGTTACAAAGCAAACAAAAAAAAAAATTTTCCATTCAATCAATAAAAAATTTGGTTTTTTTAGACAAACTGGATGCGGTAATCCGAATCGGTTTTTGTTTTATGTAACACAAAAAATATCTGGTTATTTAAGGTTTGAAGATTCACTTGATTCATCTTACCTAACAATCAGGGGTTTTAATATTATAAACATAAGAAGTTAGTGTGTAGCGCAATGACAAAAAAGACTAAATCTGAATGTTAACTCATTTATATAGAAATAAAAATACGGAAATTCCCCATACAGTCAACAAACACTTTTTAAAATTACTGTTTTCCGCTTGTTTTTTTTATCTCACTCGCAAATGCGGCCTCAAACGACCACTTTTTATCTCTTCTTTTTATCTCTTCTTTGGGGTCTTCTCACAGAAATTGTATTACCTGGGGTTTCCTGGGGAGAGTTCCGGGGGGCAACGCCCCCCCGGCCCTCTGTGACCAGGCCTCCTGGGGGATCAACCTGTCAACCAGGGTGTTGCTGCTGGCTGCACCAAACCAACGTACAGCCAAACCCGGCGGTCAGGGCCGACTTTAGGGCTTGTCCAGCCAGCTTGAAGACTGCCAGGGGGCTGTTGGTAACCCCCTTATTATTGGGAAGCATTGAACAGTCTCGGGGCCCCGACACTTATTGTATGGGCTCTTTAAAGTGCTAGTGACAAAACCCCTGTTTACATTGGGGGTGTTGCATCGCTGCCAAATCCTTTGCTTTCGTAGTGAGTGATTTCGTGGCAAGTTCGGTACATCCCCCTAGGGTTTTCCAGGTGTATATAACATGAACTCTCCCCCTGCGTTCCAGGGGAAAAAAGTTTTAGGAACCTAAGCACTCCCAGTAATTTAGGTGTTTTATCTCCGTATGCGCGCCGTGAAGGTTCTCGGTCATTTTCTAGGTCAGCAATTCACCTGCCTTTAAAATGCTGTTTTTTGTGCACAATATTCCACCTAGATAAACAAATGACCTGAAAAGTGTCATCAGGGCTTTGGCCCCCCAGTTTTTTAAGGGTTTTCATTTTTCCATTCTTTTATTTTTCTAGCAATCGATTGATACAATGTTATGGGCCTTGAAGGGGAATCCTCCGACTGATCACTCCCAGGCTTTGACGTTGGGTTTCGCTCTATTTTGTGGCCAAATTTTTTTTGTACTCTGATGAAGATTTAAAAATTTCCTCGTGTTTTTCCCAAAAACGAGTAATTGAAATTTTTCATCGTTGAACTTCATATTGTTTTCTGAGCCCACTGAAAGATTTGGGGGATGTCCGCCTGGGGCCTTGTATGCTGCAAACAATTCGGGTGTCATCTGCAAAGGGAAAACACGTGCTGTGGCGACAAACCTTGTCTATGCATATAGGAGAGGAACAAGATGGGGGGGGAGTACGTGCCTTGTGGAAAAGAGCTTTCCCGTAGCTGCCTCGGCTTTACTCTTTCGACTACTCTCTTGTTCTTTAGTGAGGAAATTTAGATCCATCGACCGACTTTTCCTTTATTCCTTTTGCACGCTTTTGTGCGCTATTACCCCATGGCAAAAACTTGTCGAAGGCTTTGCAAAGTCGTATATTTACTCTGCATTCTTTTGCTTCAGTGCATTTTGGACCTTTCGTGTGATCCAATAGTTGAACAACAAAGCGCCTGTTCTAACCCATTTTCCCTGGGGTTTTTGGGAACTGGGGGTTTTAGATGGGTGGTGACTTTTCTTCTTAGGACCCTTTCAAAAATTTTTTTTTTAGGGATGTTAGGCTATCGGTCTGTAGTTCTTTGCTTTTTGCTTTAAAATGCCCCCTTTGTGGGAGTGGGGGATTCGTTGTTTTTAGTAACTGTGGGGCGACCCCCTTCCATCTCCCCTCCCTAGGGTGGAAAAGGCGTGATAGGGGGTTCTTGAGTTCTTGATGAACACGGGGTTCCCCTGAGCGGCCCTGGGGCAGAGTGTATGGGAATGTCATTTATCGCCTGTTCGAAGTCATTTTTGGGGTCCCCGGGTAACATCGGGAAGCTTGTGTTAACCCAAAATTTTTGGTTCTCTCATAAAAAAATCATTTTGATTTCGACTCCAGTCGGTTAGCGCTTGCTAAAAACTGAGTCATATTGGGACTTGAATGCTCACCATTTTCCCCCGCTGCATCGTGAGGACCCATCTTTTAGGGGGCCCCAATACTGGACGTTTTTCTCGACTTTGATTTGGGATAGAAAAAATACTTTGGGTTTCTTTTTTAATTTCATTTGGGTTTTATTCTTCCCGGATTCCCCGACTCCTTAAGATTCCCTTTTGCTTAAGTTTGAGCTTGCTATTTCTCTGACCAGTGTCCCCCTCCATTTCAGATATATTGACCCTTTTAGCCCTCTGTTATTCTTTTCCTCGCCTGTAAAGGGAGCGCCTGTCTCTTTCTATTTTACATCTACTCCTCCTTTTTTAAGGGGAATAAGCCTTGTATACATCGAGTGCCCCCCAATTTAAAACTGTTCTAGGTTAATTTGGGGTCTGTTGCTTATATCTTCCCCCTTATACGGGTTAGGGCTTTGTTTACTTTTTCCCACTTTTTTGTTTTTTTTTTTGAAGTTGAATTTGGTGAATGCTCCCCCCCGTGACTAGTCTCATTATTTTGGGCTGGGGCTCCCCCATACATTCTGAACCTCAATTATGTTTTGATCTGGTATTTGTTTTTTTTAGGTGACATTTCTTATCAGATCATATTGTTAGTGAAGATGAGGTCTGTTTATTTTCCCCGTCTAGTAGGGGTCTATTATTTGCTTTTAAATTTAATTTTTTGCAGAGATTTTAAAAGCTGGTGAGTGTGAGTTTTCATCAAAACTGCCTCCTGGGGGATTACTGCAACATATTATTTGCTAATTCCCCCATTTTAGGGGCCTTTAAGTTGAAATCCCCCCGGAGCAAATGTTGGGGGCAGACTAGAAGATTTCCAGACATGGTCAATTTTTAACAGTGTTTCCCGGAATTGCTGGGATGTTGCTCCGGACTTTAACTACCACAATGACTAGGGTTTTGGGTTTTCGACCTTTACGCAAAACTTCCCCTACTCATTTTTAGGGATTTAAGCATTCTGTGCAAACGTGACCTGCAATTACAGACCCCCCCCCCCCCTTTTGCCCTTTTACTCTGTCACATCTGTAAGGTTTTTTAACCTGGGGTCCATATTTCGTTGTCCAAGGATCCTTTTGGGGTCTCAGTGAAAGCCGGAACTTGCCTTTGCCTCTGCAAGCAGTCCACGGATGAAAGGTATTTTGTTGTTTTTTGCTGGTTTTAGCCCCCTGTATATTTGCAAAGAAGAATGCCATGGGACTGGGGGTTTTGTTGTACGGATTTTTTTTTTTTTTTTCCGGGCTTTAAAAGGTATCGTATCTGTTGGGTTTGGGGGGGAGGCCATCGACTGTGGTTCCACCCCAGAATGACGGGTTTTGGGTGTACGATTTCTGCCATTTCCTCCCAGTTTTTTTTCCTTCCTGGCACAAAAAAACCTCTCCCTCTTGAGTGGCTGTGGCCACCCAGGTTTTCCCATGGCCTGGATGTTTTGTATCTTTTTGTTCCCTTTAGATGGTGTGCCTGGCAATTTAAGTTATAGTATGTGTTGAAGCAAACGTAAGTTCAGATTTAAATTCGCCTTCCCAAAATTTGTCAGAAACTCATGCTTTTAAATACGAACTGAAAGTAATATTTGCCAGTGTTATTGGAGAAAAAGGTTCCATGGCGATGATTTTAAGTATCCTCGGGGAAATGTTGACCTCCTAGATAAGGAAGTTCTTAACGGTAAAGTACATAAGGAATTTTCAGTATATCACTTTAACATACACAAATAACCGGCATATAGAAGAGAGGAGCTTACGACGACGTTTTCGGTCCGACTTGGACCGAAACTTCAGAAAAACCCGTGACTTAACCTAATTCCCCCCTTTTAAATCTTCTTCTCCCTCTTTCCCTTTCCTTTTTCCCTTTTTTTCTCCTTTGGGTTGTCTTTTTGACCTGTGCATCTTTTTCCTTCGTTATTTATTTTTTATTTATTTAATTATTTTCCCTCCTCTATGTTCTTGCTCTTACCCTTTAGGGGCACTAGCCCCCCTTTTGTGCTCCTCTATCTAGTTTTTGACTGGCTCCCTCCTTCTTACGACCCCCCCCCACTACTACTACGACCCTTCTACCTCCACTACAAACTACACCTTCTACCTCCACTACAAATACAACTATCACCTCCCGGCTATATATACCTCCCCCTCTCTTTTTTCGTTAGTGTGACTTTGTAAATGGTCCAAGTCGGACCGAAACGTCGTCTTACGACGACGTTTTGCTCCTCTCTTCTATGTGCGGATTATTTGTATATCGTTCCAGTCATGGTACTGTGCCTTTTTTGTTATTTAAAAATTTTAATCCTGCAAAGTGTGCCATCCATATCAATGCAGGATATTGTAAGAAGCAGATCACCATTTGCTTTTCCCAAAAGTGGTTATGTATAGATACAACAAAGACCAAATCATGGGGATAATCCACCCAACCTTAAAGTGTCTACCTCAGTAGGTACATTCGTGCCTCCTACAGAGCCTACTTTCAAGTCTTTTTCGTGTTTATTTCTCGGTGTCCTTCAGTTGGGAAACATACATGCATTCTTCAGAATCTGCGTCAGTGATTTTTTTTTCCAGCAGCAAATGATAGTTTACTGTTAGTACATCAGTACAGATAGTGTGATTAGTTACTAACTAAACAAAAAGTGACGTCAACGTAATGTGATGATGTAATAAAGTTGGAGAATTACCGACAATATGTAAAGTAAAAGGACACAAGTGCAGCTAATGTGACATTTCATTGTGGCAATGAAATGTCCATTAGCTAAGATAAGATAAGATAAGATTTCGTTCGGATTTTTTAACCCCGGAGGGTTAGCCACCCAGATAACCCAAGAAAGTCAGTGCGTCATCGAGGACTGTCTAACTTATTTCCATTGGGGTCCCCTTTAAACTTGTCCCCCAGGATGCGACCCACACCCGTCGACTAAACACCCAGGTACCTATTTGCTGCTAGGTGAACAGGACAACAGGTGTAAGGAAACGTGTCGAAATGTTTCCACCCGCCGGAATCGAACCCGGGCCCTCCGTGTGTGAAGCGGGAGCTTTAGCCACCAGGCCACCGGGCCACCTGCACTTGTGTCCTTTTACTTTTCATAATGTTTATGATAGTACCCTATAATACTTTTTGTATCTCTGGTGTTAACATGTGTTAGTTAAATATAGTAACAATTTGGTATATTATTTGCAATAACGTCAACAATTTTGAGGATGGTGTAAACATATTTTTTTTCACAAAAGCGTCATTTAAAAAATATAGAGCATTTTATAGACTTTTTTCATAAAATTTAAATTTCAACAAGTTGAACTTGTTTTCAAAACTGTTTAATTTTTTTAAACCAATAGCTAAAAACAGATATACAGTTTTGTAGATGAATGGTTCACAGAACCGACATGTTGAAAATTAGACACATGTGCAACTCTTGGGTACTTTATTGAGGAAACGTTTCGCCACGCAGTGGCTTCATCAGTCCTACACAGGAGACTGATTACCTCATTCTCCTCCTATTCTCCTATTCTTCTAGCTTTCCTGTGTTATGGACTGATGAAGCCACTGCGTAGCGAAACCTTTCCTTAATAAAGGAAACCCAAAGATTTTGCACATGTGTCTAATTTTTATCAGATATACAGTTGCATATTGTATTAATGTAGGGTTTTCTAATACAGTAAAAAGGCGACTTATATGAAACTTCTATTTTTAAACTGTTTTAATGTAATTTTAAGGTGTCAGTCAAAGATAACAGTAACATGACTTAGTAATCACTACTTTTTAAAGTTTGTTATTAACAACTTTTTTGACAAATTAAGATACATGAGGAACACTTGGGTATCTTTATTGAGGAAACATTTCGCCACACAGTGTTTCATCAGTCCTGAGGGTTTGAGGAAATCGCCCCTCACCTTGAGTCGATGTAATCAGTCCATCAATCTTCAAAAGAATGCCGTGATGAAGTAAACTTATATACTGTAGACAGGTGAGTTGCAGCAGTCGTGGGTGGTATCATATTTGACAAATTCCTTTAAGCAGACCTAACCTTCAGGCAATGACCTACTTCCGCATCTGGATTTGTCAAGTGTGATACCACCTACGACTGCTTCACCTCACCTGTCTACAGTATATAAGCCACTGATTACCTCAAACTCCTTCTGTTCTTCACCATTCTCCTTTGTACAGACTGATGAAACGACTTACAGTGCAGTGCAGTGCAGTAGGCTGTTTTAATATCCATATTTGACTGGCTGGTTGTGTGGGATTTACCCATGGCTGCCTGAAAACAACGTTTTAGGATCTCATCGCTGTTTCTTCCCGTAAGAACAGTCCCTCGGGCATGGAAACAGAGATATCCGGCAATCCTGCAACCCTGGAGTAGGAAGTCTTGGTTTGGGACTTATCACTAAATTTACGAGGCTCTCGCCAGTTTTCCTCACAAAACAAATTGTTTAGCCCCTAGATCTGAGTCGCCCAAAGATGAGTCAGCATTCTCGACAGATATCCCTTGGGATTTTGCCCGAGTTAGGGCCAACATCGGAGAAGAATTAGTTAGGTTAGGTTAGATAAGGTTCGTCAGGAAACAGGAGAAATGTTTCCTAGCAGGTCTTAGTCAGATGATGACCCGCCTTTGGAGCTTTGGTCACTAAGGTTCGGGAAATTTTGTCGAATTAACATGGCATATTTCATAGAGAACCCCTCAGAAACGCCTACAATCAAATATCCTGCATAAAAATTTTGCTCTCCCACATGTATTATGTAAAGAGACAGAAAATACATTTCTTCCAATGCTTCTAAGAGAATAGAGGAATGCAATTACGATTTTTTCCCAGGGTTAGGGCTTAAATGGGCAGTTGGACTTGTCGTGGCCTGGTTTATGACAACTGTAACAGGTAACCTCATACTTTAATTTGGCTCCCTGTTTTATATTGTGGCTGGTGCCTCTCGAGTACTGATGTCGTTGTTCACCAGGTTGGCAGCAAGTTTGATGTCGTTGCTCACTAGACGACTTAGTTGGTAGGCGTCGTTGTTCACTTTCAGCCAGCCACTTCGTCCTCCATTCTGACGATTTCTGTTCATGCCAGGCTGTTGGTAAGAAAGGACGCTTAACCTGAAACGTGTCCAGCCAGCTTTTCCTGATAAAAATTAAAATATATATATATATATATATATATATATATATATAAAATATATATATATATAATATATAAATATAAAACATATTATATATATAAAATATATAAAATATATATAAAATATTATATATATATAAATATATATATATATATATATATATTCTGAACCTAACGAAAAAAAAAATATTTCACTGTGTTTGTTTAGTATTAAAAACTAAAATATAAATTTAGTTGGGTTATTCTAAAAAAAAATTGCGCTTGTTATAATAAGGTTAGGTAAGTTTTCTAAGAAATTTTTTGGTGCAAAATTAAAAAAAATTTACATTAACATTAACGGAAAAAATATATCTTTAAAAACCTATAAGAGAAAAATTTAGAAAGGCTTAATTTTAAATGAATTCTTGCTAACTGACCAGTTTTAAAATATTCGCAACGACATATATATATATATAATATAATATATATATATATATATATTTTAATATATATATATATAAAATATATATAAATATATAATGGTTTAGAAAAGACCCCGTAAGCAAACACTATAACATATTTATTAGAAAACGTTTCGGTCCTGGAACCCTTTATCACTTCAAGGTTCCAGGACCGAAACGTTTTCTAATAAATATGTTATAGTGTTTGCTTACGTGTCTTTCTAAAAACCCAAATTGTCGGTATTTATTACCAAGGTTTTATACCATAATATATATATATATATATATATATATATATATATATAAAATATATAATATATATATATATATATATATATATATATATAATATTTTATATATATAAAATATATATATATATATATATTATGTATATATATATATGGGATTTAAGTGGGATTAAATCTGGAGTTTTCTGAGAGAGTTTTGAGGTAAGGGAAAGGGGTAGCAAAAAATGTTGAAGGATCAGTTATGGAAGGTGAAAAGAGAATATGAATGGGGTTTAAAAACAAGGATTATGTGGATTAAAATAAAGGTTTTGGGTGCGAAAAGTGGGTCCTAATAAGCGTGTATGCACCTGGAGAAGAGAGGAATGTAGAGGAGAAGGGGAGATTTTGGGAGATGTTAAGTGAATGTATAGGAGCCTTTGAACCAAGTGAGAGATTAATTGTAGTAGGGGACCTGAATGCTAAAGTAGGAGAAACTTTTAGAGAGGGTGTGGTAGGTAAGTTTGGGGTGCCAGGTGTAAATGATAATGGGAGCCCTTTGATTGAACTTTGTATAGAAAGGGGTTTAGTTATAGGTAATACATTTTTTAAGAAAAGAGGATAAATAAGTATACAAGATATGATGAAGGGCGAAATGACAGTAGTTTGTTGGATTATGTATTGGTAGATAAAAGACTGTTGAGTAGACTTCAGGATGTACATGTTTATAGAGGGGCCACAGATATATCAGATCACCTGGAGAAGAGAAGCATCAGGGAAGAGAGTGGTGAAGGTTTATAAACTAAAAGAGGAGGCAGTTATGGTAACATATAAACAGCTATTGGAGGATAGGCTAATGAAGCATAGGCAAGGGGTTTCGAAGAGGTATGGGGTAGGTTTAAAAATGTAGTGTTAGAGTGTTGAGCAGAAATTTGTGGTTACAGGAAAGTGGGTGCGGGAGGGAAGAGGAGCGATTGGTGGAATGATGATGTAAAAGAGTAGTAAGGAGAAAAAGTTAGCATATGAGAAGTTTTACGAAGTAAAAAAGTGATGCAAGGAGGAAGAGTATATGGAGAAAAAGAGAGAGGCTAATAATTTGGTGAAGCAATGCAAAGGAGAGCAAATGAGAGAGTGGGTGAGATGTTTATCAACAAATTTTGTTGAAAATAAAAAAAGTTTTGGAGTGAGATTAACAAGTTAAGGAAGCCTAGAGAACAAATGGATTTGTCAGTTAAAAAGGAAAGGAGAGTTATTAAATGGAGAGTTAGAGGTATTGGGAAGATAGGGGGAAATATTTTGAGGAATTGTTAATGTTGATGAAGATAGGGAAGCTGGGATTTCGTGTATAGGGCAAGGAGGAATAACATCTTGTAGAAGTATGTATATATATATATAATATATATATATTTTATATATATATATATATATATAATAATATATATATTAATATATATAATATATATATATATTTTATATATATATATATATATTATATATATATATAATATATATATATATATATATAAAATATATTATATATATATATATAAAATATAAAAATATATAAATATATTATATATATATATCATCATCACAAGCCGGCCGTCTCCCACCGAGTCAGGATAACCCAAAAAGAAAGAAAATCCCTATCATTCAACACTGTCACCTCGCTCATACATAATCACTGTTTTTGCAGAGGCGCTCAGATACGACAGTTCAGAAGTCCCCCCCAAACTGCCAATATCCCAAGCGCCTCTTTTAAAGTACAGGCATTGTACTTCCTATATCCGGGACTTAAGTCCGGCTAACCGTTTTCCCTGAATTCCTTCACTAAATATTACCCTGCCCACACTGCAACAGCTCGTCAAGTCCCCAAAACCATTCGTCTCCATTCACTCCTATCTAACACACATCCACTCACTTGCTGGAAGTCCAAGCCCTTCGCCCACAAAATCTCCTTTACCCCCTCCCTTCAACCTTTCCAAGGACGACCCCTACCCCTACAGATTTTTATGCTCTCCAAGTCATTCTTCTTTGATCCATTCTCTCTAAATGACCAAACCACCTCAACAACCCCTCTTCAGCCCTCTGACTAATACTTTTATTAACTCCGCAACTTCTCCTAATTTCCACACTCCGAATTTTCTGCATAAAATTTACACCACACATTGTCCTTAGACAGGACATCTCCACTGCCTCCAACCGCCTCCTCGCTGCAGCATTCACAACCCAAGCTTCACACCCATATAAGAGTGTTGGTACTACTATACTTTCATATATTCCCTTCTTTACCTCCATAGATAACGTTTTCTGTACCAGCCTTTACGAGCAGTCTATATGTCAATGAAATCATGAAACAAGTGATTTTGAATCATTAACAGAAAAGCGGCTTGGCCAGCAGGAGAATTTAAATTTTCTCAGTATCTTTCCCCTCCAAAAAATTTGAACAACACTGGCCAAAATTAACATAACCTTACTTGAACCATTTGTTTAGGCAAGTAGTTAAGTAAGTTACTAAGCAAGGAAATTAGCAAGTTAGTTTAATTTTAAGCCTTGGGTTCAAAACATTATTTTTTTATAGTGAAATCGTGGGCGGACACACGTAGCTAGGTTCTGGATCAGTTACATGATGCAACGTTGTTAAGCTCTGGATCAGTTACATGATGCAACGTTGTTAAGCTCTGGATCAGTTACATGATACAACGTTGCTAAGCTCTGGATTAGTTACATGATACAACGTTGCTAAGCTCTGGATCAGTTACATGATACAACGTTGCTAAGCTCTGGATCAGTTACATGATACAACGTCGCTAAGCTCTGGTTCAGTTACATGATACAACGTTGTAAGCTCTGGATCAGTTACATGATACAACGTTGCTAAGCTCTGGATCAGTTACATGATACAACGTTGTTATGCTCTGGATCAGTTACATGATACAATATTGCTAAGCTCTGGATCAGTTACATCATACAACGTTGCTAAGCTCTGGATCAGTTACACGATACAACGTTGTTAAGCTCTGGATCAGTTACATGATACAACGTTGCTAAGCTCTGGATCAGTTACATGATACAACGTTGCTAAGCTCTGGATCAGTTACATGATACAACGTTGCTAAGCTCTGGATCAGTTACATGATAACAACATTGCTAACTCTGGATCAGTTACATGATGCAACGTTGGTAAGCTCTGGATCAGTTACATGATACAACGTTGCTAAGCTCTGGATCAGTTACATGATGCAACGTTGCTAAGCTCTGGATCAGTTACATGATACAACGTTGCTAAGCTCTGGATCATTTTACTGATACAACGTTGCTAAGACTCTGGATCAGTTACATGATACAACGTTGCTAAGCTCTGGATCAGTTACATGATACAACGTTGCTAAGCTCTGGATCAGTTACATGATACAACGTTGTTAAGCTCGGGATCAGTTACATGATACAGCGTTGCTAAGCTATGGATCAGTTACATGATACAACGTTGCTAAGCTCTGGATCAGTTACATGATACAACGTTGCTAAGCTCTGGATCAGTTACATGATACAACGTTGCTAAGCTCTGGATCAGTTACATGATAAAAACTTTTGCTAAGCTCGGGTTTATTTAAACATGAGGGCAACTTTTGCTAAGCTCTGGATCATTTTCATGATACAGCGTTGTTTAACCCTCTGGTTTCAGTTACTTGAAAACAACGTTATGCTCTGGATCATTACATGAAAACAACGTTGTAACCTCGGGACAGTTACATGAAACAACGTTGCTAAGCTCGGGATCTTTTAAACATGATACAAACTTTTGTTAAGCTTTTGGATCATTTTACATGATAAAACGTTGCTAAGCTTGGATCAGTTCCTGAAAACAACTTTGGGTTAAGCCTGGATCAATTACTTTTTTTCAATGTTTCAAAGCCTGGTTCGGGTTTACTGATAAACGTTTCAAGCTCTGGTTTCATTTTTACTTTGTTTTGCAACGTTTGCTAACTTTTTGGATCAGTTACTTGATGCAACTTTTGCTAACCTCGGGTTTCAGTTCCCTGAACAACGTTGCAAAGCTCGGGAGATCTGTTACTTGTTTACAACTTGCTAAGCCTGGATCAGTTACTTGTTTAAAAACATTTGTTATCTCGGGAAATCTTTTTACATGAAACAATTTGCTAATCTCTGGCCATTTACAGATGCAACGTTGCTAAGCTCTGGATCAGTTCCCTTTTTTTAAAAAACGTTGTAAGCTCTGGTTCTTTTTAAAGGGATCCCAACGTTGCTAAGCTCGGGTTTCATTTAAACATGATGAAAACGTTCCTAAGCTCTGGTTCATTTACATGATAAAATTTTTCTAAGCTCTAGTTTTCATTTACAGGGATAAAAACATTTTTATGCTCGGTTCAGTTCATGATAAAATTTTTCCAAGCTCGGGAAAATCAGTTACATGATACAACGTTGTAAGCTCGGGATCAGTTAAATGATAAACTTTGCTAAGCTCTGTATCAGTTACATAAATACAACTTTGGTTAAGCTCTGGATCGGTTACATGATAAAAACGTTGCTAAGCTCTGGATCAGTTACATATAAAACCCGTTGTTTTTGCTCGGGATCAGTTACAGATAAAAAGTTTCCCTAAGCTCGGGAAATCGGGTTCTGATACAACGTTGCAAAGCTCGGGATCAGTTACATGTTTAAAACTTTGGCTAAGCTCTGGATAAATTTAAAATTTGGATAAAACCCTTTTCAAAGGGCTTTGGATAAATTTAAACATGTTTGCAAGGGTTTTTAAGCCCCTGGGTTTCATTTACATGATACAACTTTAAACAAAAAATTACGTTTCAATTACTTTTTCCAGTTTTTACAATTACAAAGATAATTAGCCCAAATCGGGAAAAGTTACAAATTGCGTCCATTTATTTTGTTATGTTAAATTTAATTTAAATTTTTTTTCTTTAAACTGCAACGTCTCCCAATGTTGAAATCATTTTAAATCGACGTTTTTAATATAAAAAGCAAACCTTTCCCTTTTTAATTTCTTTTTTAAAATTTGGTAAATACTTGAATAAGGGAATAAAAAATCTTTTATTTAAAATTTATGGTCAGGCCAAATAGATGGAGAAGCATGGAGAATATTTCTTATTTTAATCAAAAACCATTATTTTTAAAAATAACGGGCAAAACTTCTTTTGCATCTTTGTACTTAACTGTTTTGATGTAAGATTTTTTGTTTAAAAATTTTTTTTTTCCCACTACTGTATAAAAAAGGAAACTGCACCCTAGAAACTGAAAATTTTTAAAGATAATTTACAGTTGCAGTTGAATGTTGCAGATTTTTGCAAATGAGGTATTTCATTCCGTTTGAAATAAAATAATATTGTCCTTAATAGCACGACAACTTAGGTAAATGTATAATCGTTTTTAATATAGCAGTTCATTAAGGTTCAAACATGGATGGAACTCGCAAAATATTCGGTGGCACTTAGTCAGGAGAAGTTCACGGAAGGTTACAGGTCCCTGGAAAAAAAATACTCCCTGTGATGGTGCTGAAGTGGCTGTGAATCCCATTAATTATCTTGCTTATTTCCTCAGAGGAAGCATCTCACGTGGAGAATACCTGTAATAGGCCAGGAAATCATCGTCGCATCGGGGACAGTTCTCTTGTTTATACTTTTTCCAGACTTGTCCTACAGTAGTTCATCAGTGGGTGATTGCTGTTTACCTCCAGCTGAAGAGATTGTGAAAGAAAAGAGTGGGGGCTCTTAACTGGATTTGACCCCAACTTTTGGACCATTTCACAATTTGTTTCCTCATTCTCAGATTAGTTTGCAGCAAGGATCATAATCTCATGAAATAACTGTTCTCTTTTTTTTCTGTTGATGGAAGCTACTCAAACAATGTTTCACTGCTTCATGCAAGACTCTGACAAAAATACGTTTTACAGCATGAAATGTGAGAATCTGCAAGGATTGTTGTAGATTAATAATTACTGCTCCAGTTAATGAGATGGAAATCATTTTTCTCTTCTTGCTTTTGTTCTACTCCCTCTTTAAATGGCCTAAGAATTGTTAAAAACCCTTTTAATTTCTTGTCTTTTTTCTCCTTCCATTCACTCGGTAAATCTACAGTTGTGTTGATACGTTCAGATTCTTTGATAATGGACTTGATAATCTTTAATTAAAAATTAAATCTTGTTTCATTTGTAAAGTGCAAATAAATACCTTTTCCTTGGAGGAATGGTCCAGCAAAGGTTGAACTTCGCATTGAATTCACAAGAGATGTTTTGAACTTCTGTACTTAGAGAAGAATTGTTGGCCTCTGGGTTATTGAGACGCATCTCTTATACAAAGATTGTAAGTATGAGGAAAGTATTACACACATTCTGGAGAAAAATTAAGAACACTTTTCAAGTCCACTTCAACCTTAACGATATCTGTCTCTTCCTAGCCCATATTAGTTACATCTTCTTAGCTGTCAAGCAAATTCTCATATGCAGTTGCTTGTTGAAGACACTATGTCTTTCTTCGTAAATATCTTAAGCAAGAACTCTTAACTTCAGTTCCCAGTTCATGTTTATAAAGTGAGTTAGTGCACCAAGGAATGATATCGAACGATTTTTGCAAAAATCTGATATTAAACTCGTCTGTGATCATGAAATTTTTCTTTCATTGCAGCCTCCATCTGGCATATGCTGCAAGAAGTGTATTTCCAACTGTTAACCTTGCAGGAATCATAGATTTCGGTTCTCCTTCTTCAAGAAAATCCTGAAAAATTTGCACTCTCGACACAAATCACTGGCAGCTGGCTACATATAATAGAATGCTGAACTTCACTAACTTCTTTAATCATGAAAAATGTCAACATCGATGATTGTGTCTATGTACTGCTGTCACATCTAGTAATTCAGTCATTTCCTTTATAATCTTGCTTCTCTTATAAAAATTTAGTATACAATTTTTCACTGAGTGTTAAGTGTGTGATGAAGTCAGAAGTAGCCTACAAGATGACCTTACTCGTCATGCTACAATTTCAGCACTAGGTACGTTTCTTTCACTTCCTGACTGTTTTTAACAGAGGCTAAAGTTCTTCAGAAGACGCAATGATAATGATAGTTCAATTAAGTTTCCATTCTTATTAGATTCAATAAAATAATAATTCAATATTAAACCTGCCAATAAAGAAAGACTCTAAAGTGAAACCGGAGAAATAATGATCCTCACAAGCACAGTCCAGCTGATTGAACTTACAGACTACTATGTAAATGTGTGACACTGGCAGAACATATTATTGCATTACTGGCCTTCCCATTCACCCTTAAAAAATTAATTTTGTAATCAAGAATGTTGTTAAAAACATCACTCATAGGGAGTGGTGAAAAATATAGTTTAAAATAACTAAGAATGTAATATTGGGGAATGAGTAATTCATGTTCCTTTCCCTTGTTGCTTCCACTCTCTTTCTTGCTTTTTGCTCTCACAAAACTGCTCCAAATATTAAAAAATAATGGATCCAAATAAGGGTTTTAAAGCTTCCCCAAAAGGTATCTTTATTTTCCCAAATTTTTAAAAATTAAAAAGGAATGTTTTTCTTCGTTATTCTTAACTCTCCAAAAAACATTTTAAAAGTAAAACAATAACAAAAAAAAAAAAAAAAAAAAAAAAAAAAAAAAAATAAAATAAAAATAATAATAATAATAATAAAAAAAATAAAAAAAAATAATAATAATAACAACACGTCGGGTTTTCTGAACCATTCATCACAAACCCCGTCAACATTGCAACTTCTTGGATTTTAATATTGGGAATTCTTCGCTTGCCTAACCCTTGGGACGACCCACTTCCAACTGAAAAAAATGTACACCACTACGATGCGACCCCCTCCTGCCTACGATATAAAACTGTTCTCCGCTCATATGCCGTATTCTATAAGATTGATGGACTACCACAGACTCAAGGTTAAGGGACTGATTACCTCTTCTCCTCCTGTTCTTCCATTCTCCTTTTTTTGGACTATAAACCCACGTGGGGAGAAGCTTTTCCTCAATAAAGATCCCCAAGATTGCCATGGTCTAATTTTTCAATTATCTTTACTTCTACAAGTACATGTAAAAGGTTTTCGGGCCTAGCTGACTAAAGTAGTTATACAAAAACCCGCTTTTTACGCTGGCATTTCGGACAAATTACGTAAGTTTTGCCCCAGAACGACCCACCCCCATCGATAAACCCGGGTCCCCATTATGCTGAGGGGGTTTGAACGGGGACAGCGGGGTTCTTATTGAGACACGTCCAAATGTTTTCCACCGCGTTTCAACCGCGAACTCGCATTATTGGGTATTCCAAACAAGGGTTTCTTTTTTTCCAATTTGAAAAATGCTATAACGTTCAAATAATTTTCAACGTTTTAATTTTTAAAAACAAATCTCGAACGAGGAGCCCGGGAAATACCAGCCCGACAAACAGGTTGCGGTGGTATAACCACTGACGTGACTCAAACAACAAAAATCTCATCAGAGTATATAGTTACGTGTTTCCTTTTAGTGTACAATTTTTACTTTCTTTCTGTCTTTAAACCCGTATAGTGCCCCGTATCAAAATTATAATTTAACGGGAATGTCTTGACAATCAAATTAAATTTCTTTTTAAAATTTTAAAGAATTAAAATTTTCAGTTGTAATTACAAAAAAGGGATTATGTTAATTACAGTTACTCCAAGCCAGGGTGTTATGCACGAAAAAGTAAGGTTTTAGATTTAACCTGGAAAACCAATAAATCAATTTTTGTATTTCTGATCAGAAGGATATGCTCCATTTTTTTTAACTAAACCGTTTTGGTTTAAAATAATTTGAAATTTTAAAATTACAAAACCCCTAAAATCAAGAAAAAGCTTCGTTTGAGAAAACTCATCGCAGTAAAAAATTTACAACGACCCAAAAGTATTCTCCAGGTAGTGCAAAAAAAATTCAAAAAAATTTTGAACCTAAAGCTTATACCCTAAAATTTTAAACCCTTTTTATAACGCAAATTGCCATTAAAATTTGATAATGTAGAAAATTGGTTTTTAAAAATTTAACTTTTGGGGGTCTTTGCATTTGAAGGAGGGAAATGTGCTTCTTGAAATTTATAAAGGGGATCCCTTTCCTCTGGAAGTTTTTTACCAAATTTTTTGAGTTCAAATGTCCTACTAGGATCAGTTGTTAATGACAAAAAGAAAAACTAAAATGTTCGGGAAAAACAAATTTCTCATTTCGTCTCCTCATTTTGGGGAAAAGGTTTAGTTATCTGAGGGGTTTCAACCCGGGTGTCCCAAAGGGGTTTTCCGGGTGTAAAGGGAGAAAAAATAAACACAGCAAAAAAATTTTTACTTATATTATCCTTCATAAATTTTGAACAGCAGTATTACACTATGTACACTTGTACAATGGGTATTAGGCATCCAGGGTAAGCAAGCAGAACAGAAGCCACTAGAAGCAGACCGTGCTTCAACTAGCTCTGAAGGGAATACAAGGGCAGCGGAGATGGTACCCCACAAAAACCTCTCTTTGGGTCATAACCATCTTTTTTTGGCTGGAATCGGGTTTTACGGGTTGAACGAGGGGGGCCCCATCGCAACCGTCTTTCCCCTGTTTCGCGGGTTGGGGGGAATAGCCTGTGAATAGGGTGTGTACATGCCCAAAAAGGTTCTCCCTTTTGCATGCCACACTGGTTTTGGAAAGGGTTTTTTGGGGGGAAACGGGATAATTTTTTCCTGGCGCGGTCTTAGTCTAGTTAGGTTATGAAGATTCCCCTCTGTTGGTTAGAGGTAATGTTAAAATTTTCCGTGCTTTTAATTTCTGGATAAGCCTAATTAGCCAAAACAAAGGGGGTTAAATAAATGGAATACTAAACAAAAAGGGTTTACGTACACCCATGGAATTGCAGGCATTGGGGTTCTTTAAATTCCAGACTAGATATGTGCATTTCCCTTGCACAACACCTCCCACACCTAGGCCCCCCCTTTCTTACAGGAAATCATTTTATGGGCACCTCCTGCGTGGGGGGAATATGGAATCATTGCCAGCTTTTTTTCCCCATTTAAATTGCCACAAAAAATAAAATACAGTACACTACTGATTACCAATTTTCTTAAAAAAATTTTAAAAGAAGCAAAACATTTATGGTTTTTAAAAAATATGGTTCTGAGATTAAAGGGTTTTTTTAAATAACACGTATTCCTCCTTTTAACACTGTCACCTTTTTTTTAAGGGGGTTACATGGGGGTTCAAATTTTAAGCATACAAAGGGGCTTTCAAGTTATTACTAAACAAATTTTAATGAAACGTTAAAAATTTTAACAGTGCACCTCACTTTTTAAAATTATTTCAGGGTCTTTAAACCAAAAAGAGTGACAAAGGGAAAAAAATTTAGAACATCGAAAAAGGGTTTTCAGAGTTATAATAGAGAACCACAAGGGAAGTTAAGGGAAGTTAATGGGAAGTTAATGGGAATTTAAAGGGGGAAGCAAATGGGAATTAATTGTAATTTTAATGGAAGTTAATGGGAATTTTAAGGGGAAGTTAATGGCAAGAAACACTGCTATAACAGTCTACTCGACACGAAATTTTAAAGGTTGACTATATGTGAAAAAAAAAAATCCAAAAAAATAAAATTTTTCAATATTCTCAATTTTATTTTGTAGTTCCCCTCTTTTAAAATGATTTTAACATTCCAAAAAATCGTTGTTTTGGGAAACCAGGCTGTTGCTTCTGGTGGTTTCCCTGGATTTTTTTGGAGGGGGTTTTCGGGAGTCAACGCCCCCGCGGCCCGGTCTGGACCCGCCTCATGGTGGATCAGGGTCTGATCAACCCCGGGTTTTCTGCTGGCCGCCTCAAACTGACGTATAACCACAGCCCCGTTTTTCAAGTCTGACTTTTGGGCCCGTCCAGTGACGTCATTGTTTTAAATTTGGGAATCCCTTAGTATGCTGGGAAAGGGAGTTGAACAGTCCCGGGCCCCTACATTTTTGTGTTGTCTCTCAAATTAAATTGTGGCCCCCTGATTTTTTTGGGGGGAAAGTTGCATCTCCTGAGATCTTTTTCTTTTAAGGGGTGATTTTCGTGTGCAGGTTTGGTACCATCCCTCTGGGCCCTTCCCAAATGTATATTACATGATCTCTCTCCCTGCGTTCCAAGAATACAGATCAAGGGTCTTCAAACGTTCCCCGTAATTTAGGTTCCTTATCGCTATGTGTGCGTGAAAATTCTTTATACACTCTCCGGTCTGCAAAGCGCCCGCCTTTAAGGGGGCCTTAGTGTACTGAGTAGTCCCCGCCCAGAGAGAAAAAAGCGATTTGGAAGATGTCACAGGGGTTGGATCCCTTTGTTTTTTAAGGTTCTCATTTTCCATCCTATCATTTCCTAGTGGATGAGGTAGATACGTTTTGATTCTTTGAAGTTAGATCCCCTGACATTATCCCCCGGTCCCCTTTACATTTTTTTTTCGCTCTATTTTTTGTTAGAAATTTGTCTTATAGTCTCATACTTTTTAATTTTTTCAAGTTTCCCTATTTGAAGGTAGGTAAGACACATAGGGAACAGTTAGGCAACTTTTTTTTCCGAAACGTTTTGCCCACAAGTAGGGTTCTTCAGTCGAATACAGAAATAGGGAGGAACAGTAAGAAGAAGACGATGAACCTCCTCACCCTTAAAGTCGTAGAAATTTTAGGTTGTCAGTCCCCCATCTGGAGAAGTTCAGTTTTTAGTTGGAACTACTGAAGATCAAGTGACGTGCGGAGACTTAAATACTTTGGAAGGAGAGGGGCAGAGTAGAGTATAAAGTGAGAATGTCCCCTGAAAAGGGCAGGTCCCCCTCAGATCCAACATTCTCACTTGAAAGGGGTTTTCCAAGGTGTTTTCTTACCAAGAGGGAGTTTGCGTGCTACAAGATGAACATTAAAATGGTATAAAATACCGACAGGTTGGTAGGTAAGACACATAGGGAACAGTTAGGCAACTTTTTTCCGAAAAAGTTTGCCCACACAGTAGGCTTCTTTAGTCGAATACGAAAAAGGGAGGAACTAGAGATATGAAGACGAGTTCAGTCCATCACCCTTAAAGTCGAGAATTTGAGGGTTGTCGTCCTCATTTGGGGGAAGTTTTGTTTCCCTTCAGGGAAAACTGAAAATCGTGACAGTGCGGAGACTTAAATCTGCGGAAGGGGGAAAGGGGCAGGTAGTAGTAGTGTATGAAATGTGCCACTGAGAGGGCAGGTCCCCCCTCGATCCAACATTCTCACTGAAAAAGGGTTTTCAAGGTGTTTTTTGTACCAAAAGGCCATGTTTGCAGTGTTTACAAGATAACATTAAATGGTATAAAATACCGACAGGTTGGTGTAAGACACATAGGCACAGTTAGGGAACTTATTCCGAAAGTTTCGCCTCACAGTGGTTCTTCGTCGAAAACAGAAAGTAGGCAGGAACAGTAGAGTATAAGACGATGTAATCAGTCCCCTCACCCTTAAAGTCGTAGAATTTGAGGATTTTTTGGATTGGGGGGACCTGCCCCCTTTGGGGACATTCTCACTCTACTACTAAACTATTGCACCTCTCCTTTTCCCACATATTTAAATTCCGTACTGTCACTTGATCTTTAGATGTTCCTGACTATGGAACTGACTTCTCCAACTAGGGGAAAACCTCAAATTTACGACTTTTAAGGGGGGTGGACGATTACATCGTCTTCATTCTTACTGTTCCGCCTACTTTTTGTATTTGTGAAGAAGCCTACTGTTAGGCGAAACGTTTCGGAATAAAGTTCCTAACTGTTGCCTATGTGTCTTTCCTACCAACCTGTCGGGATTTTATACCACTTTAAAGTTCATATCTGAGTAATTTTAAATTTTTTCCTCGCGTTTTTTTGTTTTAGTTGTCCATTTAAGATTTGGTGATGTCCCTTAGATCTTGCAGTGTCTTGATGGAGGGCACTGCCATGGGAAAACCGGGTGTCATCGCAAAGGAAGACACCCCGGTAGGAATAAAAAAGGGTGAGAAAACTGTGCCTTGTGGAACGAGCTTTTTTACAGTGTGAACTTTACTCTGTTTACTATTACTCTTTGTGTTTTTATTTTCGGAATTATAGACAATCTACCAACTTTCCTGTTTTTCCTTTATCACGCTTTTTTGCGCTATTACCCTGGTCAAACCCTTGTCGAAAGTTTTTGCGGGAAATCTTATATAATAAACTGTATTTTGTTTTTTCCTCAACAGCATCCGGACCTTGAAGTGGTCCAGTAGCTGGGGCAGGCAGGAGCGACCTCTCTAAACCCTGTTTTCCCTGGGTTGTGTAATTGTTGGGATCTAGGTGGTTGGCATCTTGCTTTTTGGACCCCCTTTAAAGAATTTTTTTGAGGTGGGTGTTAGTGCTAAGTCTGTAGTTCTTTGCAATTGCTTTACTCCCCCTTTGTGGAGGGGGTTATTCTGTTGTTTTTTGTGTTGTGTGCGACCCCCTGTGTCCAGCTTTCTCTCCAAAGAATGGTAAAGCAGGGAACAAGAGTTCTTGAATTCTTGATGAACCGGGTTTTCCCTGATCGGGCTGGGGCAGAGTGCATGGGATTTATTTTTTTCTTTTCGAAGTCTTGTGGAGTTACAATAATATCCGGTTTTTTGAGATGACCAAATTTTGGTTTCACTCTAAAGAACTCTTTTGGTTTTTCGACCTTAGTCTGGGCAGGGGCTCACTGAACACGGGCCGTATTGGGGTTTTAATTAAAAATTCGTCATTTTTTTGGCTGTCTCTGTTTTGTCCCGTCCCGTAAGCGGGGGCCCCAACACTGATGTTGTTTTCTTCTTAATTTGGCAAAAGAGAAGAAGTGTTTTTTTTTTTTTTTCATTTCCATTATGGCTTTTAGTTCCCCTTTTGGATTTTTGTTCCTGAAAGATTCCTTCAGCTTAAGTCGATATTTGCAATTTCATTACCATCCCTCCTTCGTATTTCAATATTTTTGGCCCCCTCAGCAGCCTGTGATCTTTGCCTTTGTATAGGGAGCTCCCCTTTTCTATTTTTACTTTTTTTTCTGATGGAATATTTTTTGAAATCTCAAAAACCACAGAGTCATTTTTTTTTAGGCTAAAAGTTCGGGTTCGTGTTGTTTAGCATACTTCCCCGCTTGTTTTTTTTTGGGCATGGTTGACTTGATCCCCTTTTTTGTTTTGTTATTGAAAATTAATTTTGTAAAAAAACCTTCCGATTATCACATTGTGCTGGTCAGGAGCAATGTGCATACATTTGACCTCTGTTTCTTTGATCTGAGTGTTTGTACTGATCGGTTAATTGTGTATCGATCATCATTGTTATGAAAATGAGGTCCAGCATATTTTCTAGTCTTGTAGGCTCAAAATTTCCTGATTTAAGGTGAATTTGGTGCAGATTTAATAGTTCGTGTGTGTGTGAATTTTTATCTGAGCTGCCTCCCAGGGTGATCTCTGTTGAAACATTGTTTGCTATACTCCTCCATTTTAGGTGTCTCAAGTTGAAATCTCCTATTAGCAAGATGTTTGGGGCAGGAGTTGAGAGATTTTCCAGACAGTGGTCAATTTTCAAAAGTTGCTCATAGAATTGCTGGGAAGTTGCATCTGGAGGCTTGTATACTACCATAATGACAAGGTTTTAGTTTTCAATCTTTACTGCCAAAACTTCAACTACATCATTTCAGGTGTTTAGTAGTTCTGAGCAAATGACCGACTCTGTGACGTACATGCCAACCATCCCTTGTTGCCTGTTTAGTCTGTTGCATCTGAATAGGTTATAACCTGGGATCCATATATCGCTGTCATAATGATCCTTTATGTGGGTCTCTGAGAATGCTGCAAACATTGCATTTGACTCCATGAGCAGTCCCTTGATGTAAGGGATTTTATTGGTTTTTGATGGCTTTAGACCCTGTATGTTTGCAAAGACAAATGTCATTATATTGGTGGAATTTAGGGAGGTTTTATTTGCTGGCTCTACTATCTGTTGTTCTGGAGTGGAGGCCAATGTCTGTGCCTCTGCTCCAGAAGTGTTTTCATTTGGTGTAGGATTATTGTCATTTCTTACTAGTCTTTTTTCCCTCCTGCCCTAAAGAAAAAAACTGTCCCTGGAGTGGTTGTGGCTCTCCCCATTTATTTCGCATATCGTGGCTGGTCTGTGTCTTCTTGTCCCCCTTAGATGATGTGCCTGGCAGTATGCACTGTAGCATTTTTTTTCATGGATTGATGAGTGACACTTTTCTGGGTGAAATAAGTTACAGGAGGGGAAGTTGCACTCTCCTATTGCAATGTGGGTGCAGCATTTTTTTGGGATGGTCAAAGATGCATGTCCCACCTGTTTTACCAGATACACCGTGCCTGCTGATACTCAAGGCATAGTGTTTGCATAGATTGGGTTTCCGTTTGCTAGAATTCATTGTAGCTGCGTTCGCTGTTGGTGCCTTTTTTTTTTGTTTCCTCCCTATCTATCACCCATGTATGAACATTAGTGCTTCTACCAGGTTTTGCTGGTAATGCGTCGACACTATTCACTGAGATATCATCCCATTTTTGTTCCATCTCCAACAGTATCTCTATTTTGTACCTCTGTGAATTGAATAGTGTTGTCTTGTTTCATTACCAGGGCCTATGTCTCCTTTTGGTTCACTGTCCTCCAGGACAGCATTAGCACCCTCAGGAGCACTGTTGTCCAAGACAGCCTCGTCCAAACCACCCATCTGGTTTTCCCATTTGTCATACCATACTGACATGTCTTTCAAAAAGGATCTTTTATTAGTGTTCTTGTCTTTTAATATAGATGTAATTTCCTCATGCAGGTGTACCTCGTTTGGGCAGACCCAAAAACATCTCTCTGCGTTCATGTCAAGTGTGGTCACTGGTTTAAAATCCCTGCATATACCATGGGACCATTGACCACAGAGATTACAAGCAATCCAGGCCTGTTTTCGTCCCTTACCCTTTCTGCAGACTACACAGATCCTCATGGTGGTGGTCATCTTACAACACCCGACAGCTCTCCTAGCTAGCTAGTCTATAATTTCTCGAAGTATTTAGTTGTCTTTAACAGTTCTTCCGATTTGGCTGGCGAGGATAGGTTTTTATATAAAATATTTTATATGTAATACAATCAATCATAATAAAATATATATATATATTATATATATATATATATATATATATATATATATTATATATATATATAATATATAATTATTATAATGATAATACATATACATATACACATTCACGTACAAATACCCCTAGGGTACGTGAAAACCCGTCAGCGTTTGAAACCGGTCAGAGGATACTTTATTTCCAACGAATCCGTTTGAATCCAGTTCTTTGTTCACTTATTTCTTGGAGGAATCCGTGCGAATCCGCGAATCCGGTTGGTGGATCACTGTATATTTTGTACTAGTAACCACCTTAAAAGCAGATCTGTCTATTTGTATTGTATCTATTTGTTGTAGTTACTGTTTGGGTGTATAATGAGGGCACGTAAACCCGAGTCAGCTTAAGGATCCGGTTAGAGGATACCTTGTTTTCAGTGAATCCGTTTGAATCCTGTTGTTGGTTCACTTATTTCTAGGACGAATCCGGGCGAATCCGGTAGTGGAGCACTTATTTTCGACGTATCCAATCGGTGATTTTGGATTAGTTCATGAAAAGGACTACTGGAAAAATATTTAACAGAGTAATATGTGTTCAGTTTGATACAAAAAGTATAACTTGCATGTTGGAGCAGCCGTAGCTTCTGAAGATGAAGATTACTGGAGGAATATTTAATGTTCGTTGTGTATATTGCGACTGCTGTTAACTACAGGTTAGTGTATTACCACAAATTGTATACGTCACAATAAGGACCGATTTGTTACTGGTTTTTAGCTACCGGAACATTGTAGAGGTATCTGTATGATGTCACTAGATGGATGGTATTACTAAATTATAGGTAGGGTACACTGGCAGGTTTAGAAGATTATTAATACGAGCTGACCTGCATGGTAGGGTCCTGACAACTGTTGGCGACTGTTTACCACATGAACCCTGCCTCCTTAGGCCTAATAACCTTAATTTTCACCTTACATTTATTGTGGTATCTTATCTTTATACTATGGTACTACTGCGATAAATACTAGTATTGTTGTTATTTGCACACACACACTAAGCCTAAGGTTCCTTAGTATTGTGTATTTGCACACACACCAAGCTAAGGTCCCTCTGGAGTATATGTGCAGGTATTTCACACTAATTCTCCTTTTTTTGATGCAGTATATACTATTTTCTAACAGACTGGTTCCAAACGCTGGAGGGATGAACCTTGTAAGTTCAGTGGCACAGTCTAGAGTTCCAGCACGCAAGCGTGATAGCGATAATCATGAAAAAACACGGAGCACGGCGGGGCATGCAGGGCATATACACACATAACACACAGA
>NC_069468.1:3246543-3306297 GCF_026875155.1 Cherax quadricarinatus | reverse complement strand
TCCTCAAATTACCTTCATGGTCGAATATCTCTAAGTGTAGTTCACCATGGAACGGAATCAGCAAGACTCCTATTGGAGGCAATGTTCCACAAGGAAGCGTGCTGGACCATTGTTAGGAATGTCTACTTCAACGACCTTATTCATCGTCCCCGGGAAACACATGGCTATATGCAGATGACTGTACACTGACATTCGTTTATCCAAGAGAAGAAAATGCCAGCTGCTCTAATCTACATCAATCACCCAGCTAAGAGCATATCTCGCTTTGGGGAAATAGATGGCAATAACCATTTGTTGCAACAACCTGAGAAAACGCAAATGATTGATCATCTCCTAGAGGCACCATGATGGTGAGTGCTGCTGCTGTATAAGGATGAAAGGAGGGTGTTAGGCACCTGAGAAGAAGTTGATATCCTTGGGTGGAATTTGACTCCAAAGCCTAACCATAGAACCATGTTGTAAATCTAGCAAACAACAAGGCAGCCAGGAAGTTAACAACACAGTCGCCGTATCTTCACATCTGCTTGCAGTAGGGGTTGCAAGATTTTCTACGAGGCACAAATACGCTCACGAAGTACCTTGAGTAATGCCTCACTTTCTTGGTTTGCCATGCCCCCACACCTCTATACTGGGCGACTGCTTGACAGAGTAAGACAACCAAGACGCTCTTATCTCTCGCCTGGATCCATCCTGGATAGATCTGTCATTTCAGCAGAGCCTTCAACTAAAGGAGGGATGTGGGTGGCCTTAACTGTTATGTACAAGGCCAATATTGGGTCAAAGTACCGCGGACACTTGTGATTCCACTTCGAAGGACTAGTGTAAACAAGCTTTTATACCACAAGACGGCAGTAAGCAGCAACTCACTCTGGCTGTGTACCCCTTCACACAGAACATCCATTCCATCTGAGATTCATATATACCCAGGATACTCGAGTATGGAACACATTCGTACAGCATAATGATTCAACGAGAATAAAGTCCATTGATCAAATGAAAATGCTGGCTCACAGATGGCTTCCAACTTTCAAACTCATCCTGTTATCCGCTTGTATGTCCTCATAACAATAAAAAAATGCTTTCAAATGAGCTGATGTAGGTAACAGCTCTTGCTTGCAATAAAGTAGGATCCTATAAAACCTGTAAAATACTTGTACCATAAGCTAGGGAACCTTAACCTTGTCAAAACCCTGTGTAAAAAAAGAGAGAGAAGAGAGATAGAGAGAGAGGGAGAGGAGAGAAGCAAATTAACATCTGCCACATACAACACCCATTCCTTTCTCATTACTTTCAAAATGTCAGGCTCTTTAAATCTACTCCAACACTGCAACACTGTTTGCTCAAAACACAAACAGGTTAATAATTCAGAATACTAGGTGCCGACGCCCGATACAATCCCTCACCGACTCCACCCGTCAAGACCTTCAGAATTCACCTGACATGACCGTGGTTTAATATTTTTATATGTGCAACAGTACAGCTGACTAGTGGAATATATATTTAATAAATAGGTCCAATTACTGAAGAGTTCTTTTATTGAGATTCAATAGCGTATGTGTTACGAATCATGTGTTACCTCAGAGAGACAGACTATACGATAAATATATAGTATATATATATATATAGTTATGATTAGTATATTATAATATATATATAGGGATGGGTCCACCTCTGTGTAAATTGTGGGACCCATGAGCCTCGGATAATTGGATAAAAAAGGCTATCAAGGAAGAAGTATTTGGATTTTCTTCCTGAACCATTTGAATAATTCCACTTCCCACTTCCCCCTTACCACACCCCTGTCCCATCTTTTAAAACTATTTTTTGTTTTTACCAATTAGGAATATTTTATTACATAATAGGGGCAACAGAAGATTTAAAGAGATACATTGATTGATATAAAAGTGCGATATACGATTACATGTTGTTACGTGTGATCACCGATAATAAGGCGAAAATCTCATCCAGCTCTCATAGCTTGGGGCGCGTGCCCACAATGCAGCTGCATTACACCCTTTGAACCAAGAGCCGCCTGAGAGCAGCTGGAACAGAAAACTAGCTGCCCTGGGATCGCCCTGGGTAGCCCTGATGAGTCTTTGTCCAGCTCCTTAAAAGGAAATTTAATGCACTCTTTCCCCATGAGCCAAGGTCTCTGAGGCCGTATGGATCAAACATATAATGATGGCAAGTTCTTCTCCATATTTTCTAGACTTTTGGGACTCCCAAAAGCTGGCAGCGGCCCCTGCCTTTCCTCCCTGGTGTATTGGAGATAGGTACAGCCAAGGTAGATGCACATGTATAGTCCCACACCACCTGCTTCCTATCTTCCAGGCTTAGAAGGGTGATACCATCCTGACGCTTCTGGCTTGCCATCAATGTATCTGCAATAGGTTTGGGGTGGCTCCCTTACTGCTGGGCATTCCAGCTGTTGTACATATATAATCTAATAGTATATATAATATATATATTAAATATATATGATATATATAAATATATATAATATATAATATATATTTATATATATATATATAGAATATATATTAAAATATATATATATATATATATATATATATATATATAATATATCTATATATAATATATATATATAAATATAATGATATATATATTTCGTGCCGAATAGTGCAGAACTTGCTATTCTGGCTTAATAGCAACCGCTCCACATCTGCCCAAATAGGGGCAAAGTGAAAATTTGTGTATGCAATAATCGCGCCAAAATCATTCTGAACCTAACGAAATAATATATTTCAACTGTGTTTGGTTTAGTATTAAATTTGTGTAAACAAAATCTAAAGTATATTAGTGTGGGTTTAGGCTAATTAAATTGCGCTTTGTTATAATAAGGGTTAGGTAATTTTTTAAGTTACTTTTGGTCCAAAATATGAATATTTTACATCAACATTAATGAAAAAAAATATATCTTTTAAAACGTATAAGAGAAAATTGTAAGGGAAGCACTTAATTTAAATATATATATTATATATATATATATGATATATATATAATATATAT
Source organism: Cherax quadricarinatus (assembly GCF_026875155.1). NCBI lineage: Eukaryota > Metazoa > Arthropoda > Malacostraca > Decapoda > Parastacidae > Cherax > Cherax quadricarinatus. The sequence continues at coordinate 3,303,267 of NC_069468.1, read as the reverse complement.
ATATAAGAAATAAATAATATATATATAAATATATATATATATATATATACATATATATATATATATATATATATATATATAAATATTATATATAAGTATATATATATAAATATATAATGATATATAATAAATTGGTCGTGCCGAACATGTAAATCCTGGTCAATTTAGCAAGAACTCATTTAAATGAAGTCCTTTCTACAAAATTTTCGCTTGTAACGTTTAAGATATATTTTTTACATTAAATGTTAAATGTATAGAATTTATAGATTTTGCACCAAAGAACTTAGAAAACTTACCTTAACATTATTAAAACAAAGAACAATGTATTTTAGCCCTAAACCAACAAAATATAATTTATAGATTTGTTTACTAATAATTTAAAAACTGAAACAAAACACAATGAAATATTTTTTATCGTTAGGTCAGAATGAATTTTGGGCGAAATTAATTGCAATACACAAATTTTCACTGTCCTATAATGGCGAAGAATGTATCTGATGCTATTTAAGGCGCCAAAGATCGCAAGTTCTGCTATTGGTATTCGGTATTCGGTCGACGACTATATATACTATATAATATATATAATATATATAAATATATATATATAGTATATAAATATATATATATTAATATAATATAATATATATAATAAATAAATATAATATATATATATATATATTAATTAAGTGCCATGACGCTGCATGCAATACGTGTGGCGGGCTAGCGCTGGTATTTTCAATTATAAACTCCGGATCAACGAGGCAGACCAGGTTAAGACTCAACAGGACTTATTGTAGAATATTCTGGGAAATTCCAGCAAGCGGAGGAAGACATTTCATCGGCCATTTCAAGGTAAATTGTGGAAGTGTTCTGTGCATTTTGTAAATGTTAGGTGAGGGTTGGTAGTGAGGAAACGGCCAGTGGAGGGTGGGGTAGTACACAAAGAGGCCCTACACTGTTTATGAGTACTCTGTGCCAAGATTATCGTACAAATAACCCTCGAGAAAAGCTCTTATAAAAACATGTATATCCAGCACCAATGCACCATGCTTCCAGTTAAACTTGTGAAATGATTGTGTCGATGCAATGGACTATTTTATAGGAATATATGTAATGGAAAAACAATTGTGAAAATTATGGTTACGAGGGGGAGACCAGAATCAGTGCATTCCACACGCCCCACGTCACGCACGGTCGACGGGGGTGGGTGGAAGAGAGGCGGGGATGTGTAACCTGGATGTTAACTAGATGGTGATGAACACATGGTTTTCAGTCAGCAGTGCCCATACCCACATTGTTCATGTAGTGTAGCATGGGGAAACAAATAAAGTTATTGTGTTTATTGTAAGACAGTGTTGAACAATATATAGTGTTGCAAGTCCATGTGTATTGTACCTCTCCCCAGTAGATAACCCCACTCAACAACCTGCGCCTCCCTTCCCCTAATTCCCAGGGGGAATATATTCCCCTACCCTTCCCCTCACTGCTCAGCCCCTCAAACTCACCGAGGGCCACCACGGTCAGGTTCACGTACCTTCCAAGACCGACGCACCATACCACCCAGCATGTCCATATTCCACTGCTCCTATTTCCTATTCTAGAAGCAGATGGATGCCAACGGCAGTAGGAAGCAGAGCCGCCAGGGAAAATGGCAACGGTGTTGGCAATATAACTATGAGAGGGGCAAGTGTCGTCATGAGGTAGAGGATCACCAGGAGCTTACAGCTTCGTTGTCCAACTCGAAAGGTTTCACCTTCCTCCGCAAACACGGTAGTATGCCCTTGGTTCATCAGGATTTTCCCTTGCCCTGTGAAAAGTGAATCCAAGCACCTCATCACCAGAACCCTCACCAAACAGATTTCATCTCATCAGACAATCTCTTGGAACAATTAAGCTACAGGTACCAGGACACACATATTCCCAAAGCATCCCCCGTCCTCACACGCAGCTGGGAAACTTACAGACCTCCTGAAAAAGTAAACGATGGTTCCACTATCTTAAATGCTCCCACCACAACCAACCAAGGCATGGGATCAAAACTTTGACTAACTTCTTTTTTGGCAATGATCTTGCTTAGCTGTCCGGAAAGAAGGGGAAAAGAGTGCTAGCCTCAATGAAATTAATCCTTAAGAATGTTGGGAATTTTTTTCCTAGAGTTGATAACAGTATTCGCCGATCCCGTCACACAAAAAAGGGAGAGGGCAGAACCCTCATCGTATCACGTCTACAGACAGTGAAAAAGTCAGAGCCCAGTGTGAGCTAAGAAAATTGAAGAGGGCAACACAGTGGGAGCAATAAGAATTATTACCTAGTGAAGATAACAGTTGCTGCCCAGGGATGGCTGACACGGCTGAAGCAACTTAGAGGAAAGCAGCCTGAGCCGAGGAAACCATGGCAACCAACAGTTTTGCCAACACCAGCGTCTGTCCCCACTATGGAACCATATAGTGAGAAGACGCAGACATTTACAAAGCAATAATGTCAGTTCCCCATCTGGCTCTAGCTGGCTCTGCTGGGGGTTACACTGGAATAAGGCCACATACAGCATTTAATAAGGAAATGGTTAAGCCAGTTATTGGGACATTGCAAGAGACACTGCTGTTCAGAGATCACTAAGGTTCGTCAACAATGTCCTTGGCTGGTCAGACCCTGATGAAAATAGACCTTTCTTTTTTGTTTTGTTGTGCAACGCTTGTGCACTAAAAAAGAAGGATGGAGGAATTCGCCAATGCAGTGAGGGCACCACAATTACGTAGCGGACGGTGGTACCGCCTCGTAACCCAAAGCTGCTGTCCGAAGTATTCGTGCAACAATAGGCAAGCCATGGTCCTTCAACCAAACCATCTTGGCTTTCTGGGTCTCTCAAGAAGTGAAGCAGCGGTTTCATTGCAACATAGGCGAAATCAACAACGCTGGTCAGAGGACAATGCAGTGTAAAAATTAATTCAAGAATAGCGTTCTAAACTCCCTGCAAAGAGACTGGTAATTTGCAGCAGTACAAGAACAGTTCCCTGTCTCTTCCCTTTTTTTCAGCCGGTAAGCAAGGATCAAATGCCTTCTTGAGAGCAATGAAATTACATCATTCGAGGGTGTCCAACAAGGAGAAATCCTCTTGCCCATTTTCTCTTCTGTATAGCAGTTAGGGAAATCCAGGCCAGACTGACCACGAGCCTAAACATCTGGTTCCTAGAGATGGAGCACACTAGCAGTCAAAAGAGTCCCTCTACTTGACCTTACAGCGGTAATGACAACGGGACAGGAAATGGTCTCATCCTGAATCCATCCAAATGTGAATCATCTCAGTCAGTCAGACAGTGATAAATGCAGTGAGATCAAACTACCGTAGGATTGCACAGTCATTGCCGCCACACAATAGTGTCTTATGCTAGAGACAACCACTGGGAAAGCATGCCATTGACACAATTCTCAGGGAGAAGATTGGAAGAGTTAAGGAGAATGGATACAACGGAATAGGCATATCGACACCCCACAATGCCTTGTACCTTCTCACTAAGTGCTTGAGGTCTGGTCTGCCAGGGTGACATTTTTCCTAAGATGTTGTCACCTTCAGTATGAAAAACCCTATACTGCAACGAATTTAGACAGGTAATTCTGAGGCAGATTTTTAACGAAAGTAACTTAACCCTTACTCTTGAAGCGGGCAGTGGAGACCAAGCTACACGTCCAGTCAGACTAAGACATGGGTGGTCCCGCAATCATCACACAGATTGCGTTTAACCTTGCTTTTTTTCTTCCTTCGTGTATTTTCAAAGCGCAGAAGACTGTAGTCACAGCGATTCGCCCTGAAGCATCATAGGACAATGATAGTAGTCCAGGACCAAAAATTCATTGAAGGAGCAATGAATCAGGATAATCTAATGCTCATGGAGGCCAGACCTGTCTCCCCTCCCCCCCAAGCAACTGAACTACAAACAATCGCACTGGGATGGTCCAAAAGTGGAAAATATTGACCTCAACAATGCTGTGCCAGTGTGTCACGGAAGGGATATAGCCCGAGCCGTCCGATGCAGTGAGACCCCCCACAAATGCAGGGACTTTCGGTAGGCTGTTCCCAACTCATCCTTGGCACGACGTCTCGACGCCACAGGAACGCATCTACCGCATCGGGTGGTGTTCCCCTTTCGAAACTTGCCGGCCCCTATTCTCGCCGAGACAGCAGTGTATTTGTGGCAGTGAAGCAGCAGGAAACCGATTCGGTACCATGGTCGTTTGTGTGCCGTAAATCGAGGGAAAGCGTTGCAAGACATGGAGGAGGTTTTACTAACATTATGAGGGACCTCAAACAACAGCTGGAAATGCCCAGCAGTAAGGGAGCCTGACCTCCCAACTATGCACGAATCTGATGGCAGCCAGAAGCGCAATGGTATCTTAACCACCCTTCACACCTGGACAGATGGGAAGCAGGTGGTGGTGGGACGATACAAGTTCATCTACCTTGGCTGATAACCTAGCGTCCAATACACCAGGGAGGAAGGAGTGGTGCAGCTGCCAGCTTCATGGAGTCCCAAAAGTCTAGAAATATGAGGTGAACGTAGCCCATCATTAAATTGTTTGTTTCCCATAGGCTCAGAGACCCCATGGCTCATGGGGAAGAGTGCATCTAAATTCCCTTAAGGAGTCTGGAAAAAGACTCATCAGGGTTAACTAGGGATCGCCCAGGGCAGCTAGTTTTCTGTTCACGCTCATGCGGCTGTTCAAAGGGGTAATGCCTGGCTGATTTGGGCACACGTCCCCAGGCTCTAGGAGACTGACGAGATTTTCACCTGATAATACGGTGATACACACGAACAACATGTGACCGTATATGCCACCTTTATATCAATAATGTAGCTCTTAAATCTTCTGTACCATATTATCTGTAATAAAAGTAATTCCTATTAGTAAAAAAAATAAATAAGAAAAGATGGGGTGGTTAGGGAAGTGGAATATTCTCAATACGGCTTCAGGAATAAATCCAAATATTTGAGTCCTAGAAGCCTTTTTATCTACTTCCCGAGCTATGGTCCCACAAATTTTACACCAGAGAGGACCCCCAAAAATATATATATAAATTTCTATATAATATATATATATATATAGTATATGATATACAAATAAATATAGTATAATGTATATATTAGTAATAAAGTATATAACATATATATATATATAGTATTTGTAATATAATATACATACAATTACGATACATAAATAATATAAATATAGTATATTATATATATATATATATAATATATAGTATGTATATATATAGTATAATATAATAATATATAATATGAACCGTGCCGAAATTAGGCAGAACTTGTGCGATCTTGCTTAACTATCAACGCTCATCTGCCATATAGGACAAACGAAAATTTGTGTATGCAATGAATTTCGCCCGTGCCCCAAAAAAAAAAAATCTTCGGAACCTAAAAGCAAAAAATATATTTTGATTGTGTTTGTTTTAGTATTAAAATAGTTTTGTGAACGTATTTAAAATATATTTAGTTGGGTTTAGGCCCAAAAATAAATTGCTCTTGTTATAAACATAGGTTAGGTAAGTTTTTCTAAGATTCTTTGTGTCAAAAACAAAAAAAATTTACATTCAACATTAATGAAAAAAATATAATCGTTAAACGATAAGGTAAAATTTCAGAAACCGGACTTAATTTTAAATATGAGTTCTTGCTAATGATCCAGTTATTACCATATTCGCACGACATATATTATATATATAATATATATATATATATCTATATATATATATATATGTAATATATATATAGTCTATATATACATATATAGTATATTATATATATATATTAAATATATTAAATATATATATATATATATATATTATATATAGTGGGAGCAAGGGTGTTAGTAAACCCCATCTCCTGTATAATATTACTAAATTTAAAAGGATAAACTTTCGTTATGTCCTTTTTTTTTTGGGCCACCCCAACCTCTTTGGGATTATGGCTGGTGCGTTGAATAGAAAGAATATATATATATATGTCGTGCCGAATAGGCAGATAGAACATGCGATCTTGGCTTAAATAGTCCAACGGCTCATTTTGCCATATAGTGATCAAGTGAAAAATTTAGTGTATGTAATAAGTTCGCCAAAATCATTCTGAACCTAACGAAAAAAATAATTTCTGTGTGTTTGGTTTAGAACTATATATTTGTAAACGATTTAAAATCTGTTTAAATTGGGTTAGGCTAAATAAATTGGCTATTGTCATAATAAGGTTAGGTAAGTTTTTTCTAAGATTCTTTTGGTGCAAAAATAATAATTTTTTTTCTCCATTTGAACATAATGAAAAAAATTTATCTTTAAACGTATATGAGGGTAAATTTTTTTAGAAAGGACTTAATTTTATAATGAGTTCTTGCTAATTGACCAGTTTTTACATATTCGGCACGACATATATATATATATATCTATATATTATATTAAAATAGTATATTATATATATATATATATATAAATTATATAAAATATATAATAATATAAATAATATATATATTTCTAAGTATATAGTAAGGGAGCGAAGTAGAGATAGAGAACAGAGCAAGGCGTCTCCCATCTCTCGCCCTGGAAGAATCCGATAGAATCTTCATTTCAGCAGAGCTTTTCAACATAGGAGAGATGTGGGTGCCTTTACTTTTTATGTCCGAAGGCCAATATTGTCAAAGTACCACATTGGATCCCTTCGATGACAGCAAGAAACTAGCTTTTATACCACAAGACGGGCAGAAAGCGCAACTTCACTCCTGGCCTGTTCCCCTTCTCCAGAACGTCCAACTTACTCCCATCTGATCATATAATACCCCAGGATTCTCCGAGTATGAACAAACATTCGTTACATACCATAATTGATTGTCAACGAGATAAAGGTCAGTTTTGAATCAAATGAAAATGCTGGCCCACAGATGGCTCCAATTTCATCCTGTTTACCCTACTTATAATGTCTCATAACAATAAAAAAGCTTTCAAATGAGCAGATGAAGTAATGACAGCTTTTACTTACCAATAAATTGTAGGAATGCCTTGAACCTGTAAAAGATCTTGTCAAGATAAAGCTAGGGAATCCATTAACCTGTAGAATGCTGTCAAATAAACTAGGATCCTTAACCTTGTCAAAGCAACAATCCCTGGCGTAAAAAAAAAAAAAAAAAAAAGAGAGATATGAGAGCTGCATTAAATAAATTACGGACCGTCTTCAGGCACCTGGTCAGATTGCTCCTACCTGTCACAAGTGGTGCGTACTTCTACTAACTTCCTGGCGAGATACCACTAGCAATTACTGCCAACAATAGCGGACATCATTAGGACCACTGTCGAAAAAAAAAAAGAGTAATCTTTACAAAGAGGATCAACTAGTTCTTAGAGAATTTAATTTCTGGAATAAGCCACAGGCTATCAGGACTGGTAAATACACTTAGCCATGCTGACTCCTATCTTGGATGTCATAATGTTGGCTTGTGCCTTATACAAACCACATGTCTAAGTCCCAGTAGCTTCCCCAGTCTCCTACCTTTCCTCTCAAGAGCATTGCACAGTAATATACCGCCCATCACAATCACTACAAGCCTGAAACAATCATGAGAGACCACTCTATTTAGCATCTTGTCGGGCCAACATCAGAGGCTTCCATTGAGGCCAATGTTTGGAAGAGCTCTCACAGTATTGTGGTGAAACACTCAGCGTCCTGATAATATCGTCGTTGTCGAGACGGTTTTGGAAGGCCGAGGACTCCAGAAAATATTGCCTAGAATTGCTGGTATACACCTCATGGACGAGAAGAGACAGACAAACGCCAAGAAGGAGGGCATTGCTCTATGCTTTTGTAAATGTTCATATGCCCTGCTCATTGAAGTGCTGCCATTCTGAATCAGCTCAGAGCCAGCGGACCTCCTAGAGCTTGTAGTTTTTAAACCTAAGAGTCTCTTGGTTCATACTTGTGGAAAGCATCAGCGTTGTCCTCGTGCAACAGAAACACAGCTGATCTTGAATTAAATCAAAGTGACTTTTTGGCCACATAGTGGGAGAGGTTTTAAAAGCAGTCTTCATCAGCGTGACCGTTACCTTTAAAAAGTGACGGACGGCTTGATAAAGCACCTTGGAAGCGATCGTTTGCCACAATAAAATGTTACATTAGTTGCAAGCGTTGTTGTCTCTTTTACTTGACATCTCAGAATCCCTTGCATACGCATATGACTGCATGCACTCTGACATTGACTTACCAAAGAAGTATATGCCCGCTGCTCTGCATCTGAAATTACATTAATCACCACCTGCTGTTTATTCTACAACAAATTCCAGCTTACACTATATCCCCCAGCCCGGAGAAAACGATGGGCAGCCTTCCACACATTTGCGACCTGAGAAAACAGAATGATATCTCTAGAGGAGCACCACAAGAAGGTAATGCTGATGTCAGTGGTAAGAATGAATGTGGAGAGTATTGGTACCGTGGATGAATAACAGTTATCCTTGGTTGAAATTTGATTTCTAAATTGGCTATGAAGAACCAGTTTGAGGTTTCAAGCTTCGGGTAAGAAGCCCAATAACTTCTTACGTCTCTTAGATGCTCCACTTTTCTTGGATTGTGCCTGCCCTCCCGTCTCATCTGCTATTTTTCACAAAAAACACAGAACAAGAGACAAGATGACTCAATCTCTCGCCTGGACCCAGCCATGGATCAGTTCTATCATTCCAGCAGAGCTTCTTCAACACCGGAGGGATGAGGGTGGCATTACTCTTATATACACTCTCCACAAGGTAGTGTCCTAAGTACGACACTAGGGCTCCAATCCGAGAGGACAGAAGAAGTCATCTCTACACACGACGGGCACATGCAGCAACATCCCTCTGGGGGCTGTAACCCTTCTCCATACATTTACTTCATCCGAGATCATTTGTTCCTAGGATGACTCCATTCCTGACATGTTCGTACTGGGATAACGACCAAATTAAATCGCATGGCCCACAGAGTGGCTTGCATAGCTTCATCTTGTTCCCAATGTTGTATATATGTTAACAATAGAAAGGACTTTCAAATGAGCTGATGTAGGGTAACAGCTGTTAGCTAGTGAATAAATTAGAATGAGAGTTAGAGAGAGAGAGAGAGAAAAAAAAAAAGAGAGAGAGAGAAAGAGAAAGAGAAAAGAGAGAGAGATAGAGAGAGATAGAGAAGAGAGAGAGAGAGAGAGAGAGAGAGAGAGAGGAGAGAAAGAGAGAGAGGAGAGAGAGAAAGAGAGAGAGAGAGAGAGGCAAGCTAAGAGCTGTTACCCTTCATCATGCTCATTTTGAAAGCATTTTTATTGTTATGAGACATACAAGTTAGGGAACAGATGAATTGGAGCCATCGTGGGCCAGCATTTTCATTTGATCAACTGACGTTATCTCGTTGACATCATTAAGCTGTTCGAATGTGTTGCATAACTCGAGTCATCCTGGTATGTATGAATCTCAGACGGATTGATGTGCCTGTACACACTCTTAACATCACTCCATCAAGATCATACATACCCAGGATAAGACTCGAGTATGGAACACATTCGTATCAGCATACTGTATGTCAACGAGATAACGGATCAGTTGATCAAATGAACATGCTGGCCACGATGGCTTCCATCTTCATCCTGTACCCTACTTGTGTGGAGTCTCATAACCATAAAATGCTTTCAAAATGAGGCTGATGTAGGTAACACTTCATAGCTTGCCAATATAATTTCGTGAATCCTAACTCTTGTAAAATAGCTGGCAATAAAGCTAGGGATCCTTAACCTTGTCAAACCCTTTGTAAAAAAAAAAATAAAAAAAAAAAAGAGAGAGAGAGAGAGAGAGAGAGAGAGAGAGTAGAAGGGAGGGAGCGATCAAAGTTTAATAATTTACTATAGTTACACCTGCAATTTCGGTGTTGTATATTCTTCCGACGACATATAATAATCAAATGTAACATAATCTTCCTGCAACACTTTACTCTCAGTCGTTAACGACAAAAATAAGTGCATACATTATATTCAGTAACGACCACTCGTCTACCAATCATTGACATTCGTTACAATGCTAATAGTGTAGAACACTGTATAACTCATAAGGAAATTGTGTTTACTATCACCGGGAGATAACACACGTCTTCAATAGCGCCCTAATTCCTTCCTCATCTTCCTGAAACCAACTGTTTTAATCGTGTCACGGTGTTGAAGTTTCTTTGTTTATATCTTAAGGCAACTATCAAAGAATTTTTTGTGCATCAATATTTTTTCATTATCATTTTTATAAATCATAATTACAAAGTCAGGGCATGAGAAAGCATCAGCAATGAACTTCTGTAATGACCATGGTTACATGGTTAATTACTAATTGAAAAGATGGATATAAACATCCCAACTCATTATCCTAGCATTGTTTGATTTTCATAGTATTGATACAGTAGAGAAGACCTGTGTCCAAACATTAATTTAAAATAGGAAGTGCCCACATAAAAGGCCTAACATCACCACCAGAGCCAATGTCTCTTTCTCACTCGTTGCCATAACGTTGCTTGTGTTTATTTAAGCTTAAACTTTGCTTGTGTTTTTATGTAAGCTTAGAGGAAAAGTAACTTAAAATGGAGTGCCTAACAACCTGCCCCTAAGAACATTAGAACATGAGAAAGAAGAAACACTGCAGCAGGGCCTACTGGCCGTAATGCGAGGCAGGTCTAGTTGTCTCCCACACGGTTTAAGCAATGCCTTAAACCTAGTCAGTAGAGTGCTCAGCCACATTCACCTTAAGGGACGAGCACGAATCCTGACCTATGTAGCACAAAGCTAGTCAGGACCTGATTAGGTACATTATTTAGGACAAGTTGGGGTGACAACGATTCTAAAAAAGGGGAACATGACGGTATGCTAAATAGATAGTCCAAGACACAAATCATTAAGCTCTAACTAACTTCTGCAGGTGAAACATATATGTTAGGGGCCTTACAATTTCATAAGACAGTGAGCTTAATTAACTGCAGGTTTGGACATCATCTAATCTGTGTATTACCAACCTCAGTACGATGACTGTGGGTTAATTACCTTGGGGTTTCAGTACTGTGGTGTGCACCGTAAATTGTTGAATCCTTCCAAAGTTATATCAAACAACTAAAAACCGTCTCTAGAATATTAATCATGTATGACAATGAGATTATTCCAGTAATGACGGTACTCATATAGTTTAGAAATCTTCCATTAGGTATTAACTCAATAAGGTTTCGTCAGATAAGGCGAGTTACTTGAGAAATTAGACACACGTTGCAGAACATCTTGGGAAATCTTTATTGTAGACGTTTCGGTGCCGCCATCCAGTGCTAACAATACAAATTCTGGACAGGTAACACAACGAAGAACAGGAGAACTAAGGTACATGAAGAGAGTAATCAGTCACTCACTAGGAGGTAGGTGGCGAAGAGCACCATAGTCTTGGTGTGGTGATATTTCTGAAGCAGAAGAAAGGAGCCTGGCGCTTATATAGTAAGCGTCAAGGTGTAAGGCTGAAACGAGGGCCATAGTCCACTTTGTAGCGGATCCCCAGTGGATAGTAGTGTCCCTTCCCAAAGAGATGGGTTTAGTTGGAATTAGTGTTGTCGTAGTCGTGAAGGTTTAATGTACATAGTCGTCAGAATCAAGATTCCATATGTTGCAGTGACTGACAAGTTGTGTGCAAGAATGGACATGATAACTAGTCTTCAATTAATTCCTAAGAAGTTGTATTGATAAAGACACTGGAAGTGCGAAAACGTTACTTACAATAACAGATACCCATGTTGCAACTGTGTCTTAATTTCATCTTGTCGGTATTATATACCCATTCCTACACAAGCGAGTACCCTGTAACTTTTCACCACCCTGTGAAGGCTGCTGTGCATTCTGTGGTAAACAAAACTCCAAAAAAAGTTGTAATTGGGTTTTTATGAGCAAGCTAACGAAATGTGCCTTGATAACTCCCCGATGTAATAAGGTTGGCGCAGTTTTTCAAGTACAGTTTCGCTTCAGTTCTCATAATGATGTACCTATGTGAACACAAGATAGACGTTTGCTCTGCTGGTGCTCTTTTCCTACCGAAAGAAGTATATGGTAATGCCCATGGTGCCTGCATGGTCACTGTCACGGACGCAATAAGCTTCTCGGTTCTCTAATCCACGAAGTACAGTGAGGTGTGCAAATTAAATTGGAAGAGGACTAAATTTTGGATGATAACCTCTCATATGCTCAGTCTCTGGCTTAATAATTAATGCAATTTATTTTCTTATTTCTTTTCAGAAGAGTTTGTTACTTGGCTTCTGACAAAACTACCTAGCTGCGAGTGTTATCATTGTACTCTTACGTCAGTGTTACAACAGCTGTTGTTTCTGCAAAAGGCTATTCATCCTGCAGGCATGCACTGTTGAGTGAATGTTGAGAGTATTGCTAGATTCCTCCTCTTTCATATCATTGATTAACTCTGCTTGAAATTCATGATGAATGTTACACCTAAACAGCATACAATTATAGTTAGCTCTATGAAAAACATATTCTGATTTTGAAAATCAAATCGCCCCAAAAATTTTAACCGTAGCAAAGTCCAAAACTTGTTGGGTTTCGGGATTCCGAAGAGAGAGTGCGACACTGGGTGGTTGTTGGAGCGCTATGCTTAGCGTCGAGGAAAGATGTGGAGGGAGAAAACCAAGACAACAACCCCGACAATGAGACAAGGTTATCAATAAGAAATAGTGATGAGGAATCCCAAGAAAACAAGCAAAGAGCTACTGTAGGAGGACGAAGGCTTCCTTTCCTTGAAAACTGGACAGAACTGTCAGAACAAACCGTAAAAAAAAAAAACAATTACTGACTGGCTAGCTATATGAAAAAAAAGGCTTCAGTGAGCATTGTCGATCATATGGGTCAGTTAAACCAAGGTATGAAGTAAATTTTAATATTTTCAGAAGAGGCGCATTTTTGAATGTTCAAGTCTTCCGGAATGGAACACATGACAACATGCACCCAAAACCATCCAAACTAAAATATATTGGGTATTTTTAACTGACCCTGGGCAGCTTCTTGTTCTGAGTGTCACTATGAATATTGACAAATACAGAGGCGAAATTTCTGGCAACGTCCATTTCCTACATTGTGTATAGAGACTTTTTTGTTTTTTTTGTCCTGAAGAAGGCATTGTTCCAATAGGTATCATGCTCCAATGCCAACATTTCCGAGAAAAATGCTGAGATTCCTTCGAAGAGTAGTGGCTCTAAAAGTTTCTAAAATTGGAATTGCTTGAACACTCCGTCGCTCCTCTGGCCGTTGGTTCAACTACAATCGGAATCTATGGTCCTCAAATTACCTTCATGGTCGAATATCTCTAAGTGTAGTTCACCATGGAACGGAATCAGCAAGACTCCTATTGGAGGCAATGTTCCACAAGGAAGCGTGCTGGACCATTGTTAGGAATGTCTACTTCAACGACCTTATTCATCGTCCCCGGGAAACACATGGCTATATGCAGATGACTGTACACTGACATTCGTTTATCCAAGAGAAGAAAATGCCAGCTGCTCTAATCTACATCAATCACCCAGCTAAGAGCATATCTCGCTTTGGGGAAATAGATGGCAATAACCATTTGTTGCAACAACCTGAGAAAACGCAAATGATTGATCATCTCCTAGAGGCACCATGATGGTGAGTGCTGCTGCTGTATAAGGATGAAAGGAGGGTGTTAGGCACCTGAGAAGAAGTTGATATCCTTGGGTGGAATTTGACTCCAAAGCCTAACCATAGAACCATGTTGTAAATCTAGCAAACAACAAGGCAGCCAGGAAGTTAACAACACAGTCGCCGTATCTTCACATCTGCTTGCAGTAGGGGTTGCAAGATTTTCTACGAGGCACAAATACGCTCACGAAGTACCTTGAGTAATGCCTCACTTTCTTGGTTTGCCATGCCCCCACACCTCTATACTGGGCGACTGCTTGACAGAGTAAGACAACCAAGACGCTCTTATCTCTCGCCTGGATCCATCCTGGATAGATCTGTCATTTCAGCAGAGCCTTCAACTAAAGGAGGGATGTGGGTGGCCTTAACTGTTATGTACAAGGCCAATATTGGGTCAAAGTACCGCGGACACTTGTGATTCCACTTCGAAGGACTAGTGTAAACAAGCTTTTATACCACAAGACGGCAGTAAGCAGCAACTCACTCTGGCTGTGTACCCCTTCACACAGAACATCCATTCCATCTGAGATTCATATATACCCAGGATACTCGAGTATGGAACACATTCGTACAGCATAATGATTCAACGAGAATAAAGTCCATTGATCAAATGAAAATGCTGGCTCACAGATGGCTTCCAACTTTCAAACTCATCCTGTTATCCGCTTGTATGTCCTCATAACAATAAAAAAATGCTTTCAAATGAGCTGATGTAGGTAACAGCTCTTGCTTGCAATAAAGTAGGATCCTATAAAACCTGTAAAATACTTGTACCATAAGCTAGGGAACCTTAACCTTGTCAAAACCCTGTGTAAAAAAAGAGAGAGAAGAGAGATAGAGAGAGAGGGAGAGGAGAGAAGCAAATTAACATCTGCCACATACAACACCCATTCCTTTCTCATTACTTTCAAAATGTCAGGCTCTTTAAATCTACTCCAACACTGCAACACTGTTTGCTCAAAACACAAACAGGTTAATAATTCAGAATACTAGGTGCCGACGCCCGATACAATCCCTCACCGACTCCACCCGTCAAGACCTTCAGAATTCACCTGACATGACCGTGGTTTAATATTTTTATATGTGCAACAGTACAGCTGACTAGTGGAATATATATTTAATAAATAGGTCCAATTACTGAAGAGTTCTTTTATTGAGATTCAATAGCGTATGTGTTACGAATCATGTGTTACCTCAGAGAGACAGACTATACGATAAATATATAGTATATATATATATATAGTTATGATTAGTATATTATAATATATATATAGGGATGGGTCCACCTCTGTGTAAATTGTGGGACCCATGAGCCTCGGATAATTGGATAAAAAAGGCTATCAAGGAAGAAGTATTTGGATTTTCTTCCTGAACCATTTGAATAATTCCACTTCCCACTTCCCCCTTACCACACCCCTGTCCCATCTTTTAAAACTATTTTTTGTTTTTACCAATTAGGAATATTTTATTACATAATAGGGGCAACAGAAGATTTAAAGAGATACATTGATTGATATAAAAGTGCGATATACGATTACATGTTGTTACGTGTGATCACCGATAATAAGGCGAAAATCTCATCCAGCTCTCATAGCTTGGGGCGCGTGCCCACAATGCAGCTGCATTACACCCTTTGAACCAAGAGCCGCCTGAGAGCAGCTGGAACAGAAAACTAGCTGCCCTGGGATCGCCCTGGGTAGCCCTGATGAGTCTTTGTCCAGCTCCTTAAAAGGAAATTTAATGCACTCTTTCCCCATGAGCCAAGGTCTCTGAGGCCGTATGGATCAAACATATAATGATGGCAAGTTCTTCTCCATATTTTCTAGACTTTTGGGACTCCCAAAAGCTGGCAGCGGCCCCTGCCTTTCCTCCCTGGTGTATTGGAGATAGGTACAGCCAAGGTAGATGCACATGTATAGTCCCACACCACCTGCTTCCTATCTTCCAGGCTTAGAAGGGTGATACCATCCTGACGCTTCTGGCTTGCCATCAATGTATCTGCAATAGGTTTGGGGTGGCTCCCTTACTGCTGGGCATTCCAGCTGTTGTACATATATAATCTAATAGTATATATAATATATATATTAAATATATATGATATATATAAATATATATAATATATAATATATATTTATATATATATATATAGAATATATATTAAAATATATATATATATATATATATATATATATATATAATATATCTATATATAATATATATATATAAATATAATGATATATATATTTCGTGCCGAATAGTGCAGAACTTGCTATTCTGGCTTAATAGCAACCGCTCCACATCTGCCCAAATAGGGGCAAAGTGAAAATTTGTGTATGCAATAATCGCGCCAAAATCATTCTGAACCTAACGAAATAATATATTTCAACTGTGTTTGGTTTAGTATTAAATTTGTGTAAACAAAATCTAAAGTATATTAGTGTGGGTTTAGGCTAATTAAATTGCGCTTTGTTATAATAAGGGTTAGGTAATTTTTTAAGTTACTTTTGGTCCAAAATATGAATATTTTACATCAACATTAATGAAAAAAAATATATCTTTTAAAACGTATAAGAGAAAATTGTAAGGGAAGCACTTAATTTAAATATATATATTATATATATATATATGATATATATATAATATATATATATAAGAAATAAATAATATATATATAAATATATATATATATATATATACATATATATATATATATATATATATATATATAAATATTATATATAAGTATATATATATAAATATATAATGATATATAATAAATTGGTCGTGCCGAACATGTAAATCCTGGTCAATTTAGCAAGAACTCATTTAAATGAAGTCCTTTCTACAAAATTTTCGCTTGTAACGTTTAAGATATATTTTTTACATTAAATGTTAAATGTATAGAATTTATAGATTTTGCACCAAAGAACTTAGAAAACTTACCTTAACATTATTAAAACAAAGAACAATGTATTTTAGCCCTAAACCAACAAAATATAATTTATAGATTTGTTTACTAATAATTTAAAAACTGAAACAAAACACAATGAAATATTTTTTATCGTTAGGTCAGAATGAATTTTGGGCGAAATTAATTGCAATACACAAATTTTCACTGTCCTATAATGGCGAAGAATGTATCTGATGCTATTTAAGGCGCCAAAGATCGCAAGTTCTGCTATTGGTATTCGGTATTCGGTCGACGACTATATATACTATATAATATATATAATATATATAAATATATATATATAGTATATAAATATATATATATTAATATAATATAATATATATAATAAATAAATATAATATATATATATATATATTAATTAAGTGCCATGACGCTGCATGCAATACGTGTGGCGGGCTAGCGCTGGTATTTTCAATTATAAACTCCGGATCAACGAGGCAGACCAGGTTAAGACTCAACAGGACTTATTGTAGAATATTCTGGGAAATTCCAGCAAGCGGAGGAAGACATTTCATCGGCCATTTCAAGGTAAATTGTGGAAGTGTTCTGTGCATTTTGTAAATGTTAGGTGAGGGTTGGTAGTGAGGAAACGGCCAGTGGAGGGTGGGGTAGTACACAAAGAGGCCCTACACTGTTTATGAGTACTCTGTGCCAAGATTATCGTACAAATAACCCTCGAGAAAAGCTCTTATAAAAACATGTATATCCAGCACCAATGCACCATGCTTCCAGTTAAACTTGTGAAATGATTGTGTCGATGCAATGGACTATTTTATAGGAATATATGTAATGGAAAAACAATTGTGAAAATTATGGTTACGAGGGGGAGACCAGAATCAGTGCATTCCACACGCCCCACGTCACGCACGGTCGACGGGGGTGGGTGGAAGAGAGGCGGGGATGTGTAACCTGGATGTTAACTAGATGGTGATGAACACATGGTTTTCAGTCAGCAGTGCCCATACCCACATTGTTCATGTAGTGTAGCATGGGGAAACAAATAAAGTTATTGTGTTTATTGTAAGACAGTGTTGAACAATATATAGTGTTGCAAGTCCATGTGTATTGTACCTCTCCCCAGTAGATAACCCCACTCAACAACCTGCGCCTCCCTTCCCCTAATTCCCAGGGGGAATATATTCCCCTACCCTTCCCCTCACTGCTCAGCCCCTCAAACTCACCGAGGGCCACCACGGTCAGGTTCACGTACCTTCCAAGACCGACGCACCATACCACCCAGCATGTCCATATTCCACTGCTCCTATTTCCTATTCTAGAAGCAGATGGATGCCAACGGCAGTAGGAAGCAGAGCCGCCAGGGAAAATGGCAACGGTGTTGGCAATATAACTATGAGAGGGGCAAGTGTCGTCATGAGGTAGAGGATCACCAGGAGCTTACAGCTTCGTTGTCCAACTCGAAAGGTTTCACCTTCCTCCGCAAACACGGTAGTATGCCCTTGGTTCATCAGGATTTTCCCTTGCCCTGTGAAAAGTGAATCCAAGCACCTCATCACCAGAACCCTCACCAAACAGATTTCATCTCATCAGACAATCTCTTGGAACAATTAAGCTACAGGTACCAGGACACACATATTCCCAAAGCATCCCCCGTCCTCACACGCAGCTGGGAAACTTACAGACCTCCTGAAAAAGTAAACGATGGTTCCACTATCTTAAATGCTCCCACCACAACCAACCAAGGCATGGGATCAAAACTTTGACTAACTTCTTTTTTGGCAATGATCTTGCTTAGCTGTCCGGAAAGAAGGGGAAAAGAGTGCTAGCCTCAATGAAATTAATCCTTAAGAATGTTGGGAATTTTTTTCCTAGAGTTGATAACAGTATTCGCCGATCCCGTCACACAAAAAAGGGAGAGGGCAGAACCCTCATCGTATCACGTCTACAGACAGTGAAAAAGTCAGAGCCCAGTGTGAGCTAAGAAAATTGAAGAGGGCAACACAGTGGGAGCAATAAGAATTATTACCTAGTGAAGATAACAGTTGCTGCCCAGGGATGGCTGACACGGCTGAAGCAACTTAGAGGAAAGCAGCCTGAGCCGAGGAAACCATGGCAACCAACAGTTTTGCCAACACCAGCGTCTGTCCCCACTATGGAACCATATAGTGAGAAGACGCAGACATTTACAAAGCAATAATGTCAGTTCCCCATCTGGCTCTAGCTGGCTCTGCTGGGGGTTACACTGGAATAAGGCCACATACAGCATTTAATAAGGAAATGGTTAAGCCAGTTATTGGGACATTGCAAGAGACACTGCTGTTCAGAGATCACTAAGGTTCGTCAACAATGTCCTTGGCTGGTCAGACCCTGATGAAAATAGACCTTTCTTTTTTGTTTTGTTGTGCAACGCTTGTGCACTAAAAAAGAAGGATGGAGGAATTCGCCAATGCAGTGAGGGCACCACAATTACGTAGCGGACGGTGGTACCGCCTCGTAACCCAAAGCTGCTGTCCGAAGTATTCGTGCAACAATAGGCAAGCCATGGTCCTTCAACCAAACCATCTTGGCTTTCTGGGTCTCTCAAGAAGTGAAGCAGCGGTTTCATTGCAACATAGGCGAAATCAACAACGCTGGTCAGAGGACAATGCAGTGTAAAAATTAATTCAAGAATAGCGTTCTAAACTCCCTGCAAAGAGACTGGTAATTTGCAGCAGTACAAGAACAGTTCCCTGTCTCTTCCCTTTTTTTCAGCCGGTAAGCAAGGATCAAATGCCTTCTTGAGAGCAATGAAATTACATCATTCGAGGGTGTCCAACAAGGAGAAATCCTCTTGCCCATTTTCTCTTCTGTATAGCAGTTAGGGAAATCCAGGCCAGACTGACCACGAGCCTAAACATCTGGTTCCTAGAGATGGAGCACACTAGCAGTCAAAAGAGTCCCTCTACTTGACCTTACAGCGGTAATGACAACGGGACAGGAAATGGTCTCATCCTGAATCCATCCAAATGTGAATCATCTCAGTCAGTCAGACAGTGATAAATGCAGTGAGATCAAACTACCGTAGGATTGCACAGTCATTGCCGCCACACAATAGTGTCTTATGCTAGAGACAACCACTGGGAAAGCATGCCATTGACACAATTCTCAGGGAGAAGATTGGAAGAGTTAAGGAGAATGGATACAACGGAATAGGCATATCGACACCCCACAATGCCTTGTACCTTCTCACTAAGTGCTTGAGGTCTGGTCTGCCAGGGTGACATTTTTCCTAAGATGTTGTCACCTTCAGTATGAAAAACCCTATACTGCAACGAATTTAGACAGGTAATTCTGAGGCAGATTTTTAACGAAAGTAACTTAACCCTTACTCTTGAAGCGGGCAGTGGAGACCAAGCTACACGTCCAGTCAGACTAAGACATGGGTGGTCCCGCAATCATCACACAGATTGCGTTTAACCTTGCTTTTTTTCTTCCTTCGTGTATTTTCAAAGCGCAGAAGACTGTAGTCACAGCGATTCGCCCTGAAGCATCATAGGACAATGATAGTAGTCCAGGACCAAAAATTCATTGAAGGAGCAATGAATCAGGATAATCTAATGCTCATGGAGGCCAGACCTGTCTCCCCTCCCCCCCAAGCAACTGAACTACAAACAATCGCACTGGGATGGTCCAAAAGTGGAAAATATTGACCTCAACAATGCTGTGCCAGTGTGTCACGGAAGGGATATAGCCCGAGCCGTCCGATGCAGTGAGACCCCCCACAAATGCAGGGACTTTCGGTAGGCTGTTCCCAACTCATCCTTGGCACGACGTCTCGACGCCACAGGAACGCATCTACCGCATCGGGTGGTGTTCCCCTTTCGAAACTTGCCGGCCCCTATTCTCGCCGAGACAGCAGTGTATTTGTGGCAGTGAAGCAGCAGGAAACCGATTCGGTACCATGGTCGTTTGTGTGCCGTAAATCGAGGGAAAGCGTTGCAAGACATGGAGGAGGTTTTACTAACATTATGAGGGACCTCAAACAACAGCTGGAAATGCCCAGCAGTAAGGGAGCCTGACCTCCCAACTATGCACGAATCTGATGGCAGCCAGAAGCGCAATGGTATCTTAACCACCCTTCACACCTGGACAGATGGGAAGCAGGTGGTGGTGGGACGATACAAGTTCATCTACCTTGGCTGATAACCTAGCGTCCAATACACCAGGGAGGAAGGAGTGGTGCAGCTGCCAGCTTCATGGAGTCCCAAAAGTCTAGAAATATGAGGTGAACGTAGCCCATCATTAAATTGTTTGTTTCCCATAGGCTCAGAGACCCCATGGCTCATGGGGAAGAGTGCATCTAAATTCCCTTAAGGAGTCTGGAAAAAGACTCATCAGGGTTAACTAGGGATCGCCCAGGGCAGCTAGTTTTCTGTTCACGCTCATGCGGCTGTTCAAAGGGGTAATGCCTGGCTGATTTGGGCACACGTCCCCAGGCTCTAGGAGACTGACGAGATTTTCACCTGATAATACGGTGATACACACGAACAACATGTGACCGTATATGCCACCTTTATATCAATAATGTAGCTCTTAAATCTTCTGTACCATATTATCTGTAATAAAAGTAATTCCTATTAGTAAAAAAAATAAATAAGAAAAGATGGGGTGGTTAGGGAAGTGGAATATTCTCAATACGGCTTCAGGAATAAATCCAAATATTTGAGTCCTAGAAGCCTTTTTATCTACTTCCCGAGCTATGGTCCCACAAATTTTACACCAGAGAGGACCCCCAAAAATATATATATAAATTTCTATATAATATATATATATATATAGTATATGATATACAAATAAATATAGTATAATGTATATATTAGTAATAAAGTATATAACATATATATATATATAGTATTTGTAATATAATATACATACAATTACGATACATAAATAATATAAATATAGTATATTATATATATATATATATAATATATAGTATGTATATATATAGTATAATATAATAATATATAATATGAACCGTGCCGAAATTAGGCAGAACTTGTGCGATCTTGCTTAACTATCAACGCTCATCTGCCATATAGGACAAACGAAAATTTGTGTATGCAATGAATTTCGCCCGTGCCCCAAAAAAAAAAAATCTTCGGAACCTAAAAGCAAAAAATATATTTTGATTGTGTTTGTTTTAGTATTAAAATAGTTTTGTGAACGTATTTAAAATATATTTAGTTGGGTTTAGGCCCAAAAATAAATTGCTCTTGTTATAAACATAGGTTAGGTAAGTTTTTCTAAGATTCTTTGTGTCAAAAACAAAAAAAATTTACATTCAACATTAATGAAAAAAATATAATCGTTAAACGATAAGGTAAAATTTCAGAAACCGGACTTAATTTTAAATATGAGTTCTTGCTAATGATCCAGTTATTACCATATTCGCACGACATATATTATATATATAATATATATATATATATCTATATATATATATATATGTAATATATATATAGTCTATATATACATATATAGTATATTATATATATATATTAAATATATTAAATATATATATATATATATATATTATATATAGTGGGAGCAAGGGTGTTAGTAAACCCCATCTCCTGTATAATATTACTAAATTTAAAAGGATAAACGTGCGTAATGTGTGACGTGGTGTTCGGCGGGAACCAACTAAACCGGTTTATGAGTTAAAGGTTGAATGGGTATAATGTGTATGTGGAGCATGAAATTAAGGTTGAAAGGAGGATTTTGCCATCCTGGTAAGGGAAACTAGCCCGTTCGTAGTGAGGCATTGTGGGGGTGGGGAGGGGAGGGTGATTCATGTAGATTGGTGGTGGGGTAGGGTACAGATGAATTTGGTATGTTTTGTATGGTCCGGCAGAGGGAGATGTGCGTATTAAGAATAAATTTTGAAGGATGTCCTAGTTATATTTGCGTGCTTTCCCGGGTGTGAGCTGTAATTGGTGGTGTTTGGGAATTTTGTGTGATAAGGGTAAGGATGTGGAACCTAGAGGGGCAGGGTATTGTTCGGGGATTTTGGAGGAATTATTAAATGGAGTGGGGTTAATGGACGTTGAAGGGGGTGGGGTTGTTGAACATATTTTGTTAGCCCGTGGATATGCTGCTAGCTGGATCGCTTGTATGTGCCCCGAACAGTAATAGTGAGCAGAGTGCGTGTGGTGGACGCGGTTTTTTCGGATCACAGAGGAGTAATGGTGGACCTAGAATGGGAGGGATTGCCTAGAAGGGGTCAAGGTTATTGGAAGTTAAATGTGAAGCTTTTGTAGGGTGAGGAAGTGGTCAGTCTTTTGCGAAATTGGGGAACGGTTGGTGGATGAGGCGCCAGGGGATGATGAACTGGTAAATTGGTGAGATTCGGTAGCTAAAAATCGTATCAGAGAATATTATATTTGTCGTGGGAGGGAATATAATCGGTTAAAGTATCTGTTTCAAAGATTTTCTTGAAGGGCAGCCTGCGTGACGTTATGCACGGAGGAGCAACCTATCCAGTGCAGGACATAGAGGGTTTAAAGGAGAGTATTTGGGGTTTATTGCAAAAACGAGCGTTTTGATGGTGCGCGAATTATGGGAGGTTTGGAAAGAAGTGCTATGGGGTGATGGGCCGTCGGCTTGCGTGTTAAGAGGCCAGAGAAAGAGGAGAGTGACGACGAAGATGATGGGTTAAACGTACATGTAGTGATGGAAGGGAAATAGAGCAGGTCAAGCATTGGTAACGACAGAGGGTATGAGGGATATGTAGACGCTTGGTTTAAAGTCATATACGCAAAGCGTGGGCATCTGTGAAGTGGCATTGGGGAAAGGGGAGAGTATGTGCAGTGTGAGCTTGATGGTAAAGATCGGGTGGCTTAGGTGGGGCCGATTACGGATGTGTGAATTTGGCAGCGTTGTCAGGAGTGAGCTTGGGAAAGGCGCCGGGTATTAGACGGACTGCCAAATGATTTCTGCGTAAAGAATTGGGGGGTTCTGAGGGTTTTTTTTTAGTAAGCTGTTTAAACATACTTAAAGGCGGCTGGGGTAATGGGAGAGCAGCAACGGACGGCCATTGTGGTGTTGGTACCGAAAGGGGAGCAGTCAACGGTAATGGATTATCGGGCACTTTCGCTTATGTGTTGGAGATTATAAGTTGTTTGCGAGATATTAGGGAACAGAATCAAAGGGTAATGGGCAAGGTAATTGATGGGGGGCAATATGGGGTGCCAGGAAGGTCGATGTATGAAGGGCATGGAATGATTCGAGAATTTATAGAGAAACGGGGGGAGTTGGGTGATGGAGGTGTATTGGCATTAGATTGGAAGCTGCTTATGATAGTGTAGAAAGGGAAGCGTTATTGAGGTTCATGCGTTGGCAAGGTTTAGGGAAGAAATAATATCTTGGGCAAAATTATTGTATCAGGGGGGCGTCGATGGGGGTGCAGGTTAACGGAGGCCAGCAGTTAAAAATACAGATGCGACGGGACGCGCCAAGGTTGCCCTATCACAAATATTATTTGCGTGTTACAGGATCCATTTTATAGGGCCATTCGGAGGTGTGTTGCGGAGGTGGGGGGGGTACTGACCGGGGGGAGGGGGCTGGTATCGTAGGTTATGTGGATGACACGACTGTTTTGGTGAGAGGTAATAGGGACTTGCTTAGGGTGGGTAAGGGGGTGGATGTGTTTGGGGAGGCTTCAGGTATAAAAATTTAAATGTTAGAAGACTAAGTTTCTAGACCTAAGGGATAGTACAAATGGGGATGAGGGGGTAGGGGGTGGTGGAAGGTGGTGGATCACTAATGATTGGGGGATAATTTATGTGAGAAATACACGGGTGGCTCAAGAGGTGAATTGGGTTGCGAATAGTGGATGGAGTATTGAAAAGACTTGGTGGTTTGAGGGTTGAGCAACTAACGCTGCATCAAAGAGTAATAGTGACGAACGTGCTATTGTACAGCAAGATATGGCATGTCGTTGTCATGTCCCCCGCTGATGAGACGTGAGGTGAAACGTTACAACATGGGGTTTTTAGGTTTATATGGGGATCGGGCTGCGAATGGTTAAGTAGAGCGGTGTTAACACTTCCGGTCAGTCGGGGAGGGCTGGGACTTTTGTTATATAAGAGAGGGGGGTGGGAGGGGAGGTGGACTTGTGAGAGTACGTAAGGATATCCACCGGTGGTGGGGGGGTAGGGATTTAATAGTTGGTGAGGCCATGTTGAGGTTATTAATGACAGTGAGGGAACCGACGTGTGTTAAATTGCGGATCCTCGAAGGAGTGGAAGGTAGGTCAGTGGTGGTTGCTGTTGAAGGGGCATACCCTATGTATGCGTGGAACGAAATATGGACGCGTCTAAAACAATTACGTGTAAAACCGGGTGTTCGGGAGGTAATGTTTAGATTTTTACATGGGATTTTGCCGTCTGGGGTTGTCCTATTCAATAGGAGGATAAGGGAGGGAGGGGAATGTAGAGCGTGTGGAAGCATGGAGACAATTTTTCATGCGGTAAAATTTTTGTGGGCTGTATGGGAAATTGTGCGGGTCTGGTTTAGGAAAGGTGTTCAGGTTAGTGGTGGGGGAGGATTGCAGGTGTTGCGGGCTTTAAGTTTGGATATAGGTGGGGTGAGTAAGATGGGGGAGAATGCAGTTGCGTATTTGGTCACGGATTTTATATATACGCATGGGCCCCTGAGGGAGGTGGGCGTGGATGAGAGGATAAAGGTGTTAGCTGCGACATTTTACAGACTAAGTGTCGTAATAGGAAATTTATGGAGGGAGCTGGGAGACTGCTTTTACTGAGGGCTATCGGGGTTTTAGGTTGAGGGATTTATTGGATTTACGTGCAATGTAAAAGGGGGCCGGGGGCGGGCTGGCTTCCCCGATAAGGACAGTGTGAAAGGGTTAGTGTGGAAGAAAATGAATATAGTACTGAGACATAAGTGCCTTTTACTGTGTGATGACGGGGGGTTTTGTGTGTGAACGATACAAGTTCTTCAATTTAATTATTAATTATGTAATTGACAAAGGACGACAGACGTCGTAATGTGATGGAATATTATATATCTGCAACGAAATTATTGGTATGTGTGTAATGAAATGACAAAATGGTGCACTGTTGAATGCGAAATATATATATAAAACATGAAGTATTTGCGTGTGGTAGGGAAAGGGTTCAGTATTTATCGACGTGTGAAGGTCATGCACTGTTATGTTTTGGCTAACGACTTACATCTTAGTAGTGGTTTTAATGATATGGGCGAAATATTTTTAGAAAGCTTGACTCACCTGTTTTCTTAAATTTCATATTGTTTTTTCATGGGAGCTCTATAGAGCCCGTAGGTTTAGGTTACCGTTGAGTTGATATATATTATAGGGTAATTGATGGATGACATAGGATTAGGTTTGTGTAGTTTCACTGGTTGTGTTGTAAAGTGTATGTAACATATGTATATATTTATACTTTCCTGGAGAAGGTGATATGTTTGGGTGTTTAGTAGATATACGTTGTACATGAATCATGTAGAATTGATTTTTATATTATATCAATACATTGAGTGATACTGAACGTATCATGTTGTTCAATATGGAATAATGAAAGTATTTCATACAATATACAGTTACATATAAAGATTGTTACGTGTCAGGTGGATTGACAAACAAAAAAAAAAAAGGGGGGGGAGTAGCGTTTTCAGAATGTAAGATGTTCATTCCGTGCCAGGATGTACAATGTAAGGTGTACATTCCGTGCCAGGATGTACAATGTAAGGTGTACATTCCGTGCCAGGATGTACAATGTAAGGTGTACATTCCGTGCCAGGATGTACAATGTAAGGTGTACATTCCGTGGCAGGATGTACAATGTAAGGTGTACATTCCGTGGCAGGATGTACAATCAGGAATTAGATGTACTTGCCAAGGAGTCTTTAGGTTAGATTTAGTGTTCCAGACATAACGTCATTACTTCAAGGATTGGAATGGTCATTGTTTACTGTACAGATTTGTGTATTTCAGATGTAATATGTTAATTGGAAAGTACATGTACTACACAGAATTTTTCACCACTGTTTTCACTATGTAATTTGTCGTTTACTTTTATGTACTATGTATGTCTTTTAAATAAAATATGAAAAAAAAAAAATAGGAACTAATGACCTCTCGAAACTGATATAAATCATCAAATAAATGACTAATCTAAAAGTTATAAATAACACTAATAACAAAATCAAATTTACCAACAAAAATTCTGAAATAAAATTTCCAACTTTCTTTAGCCATTATATTTATCCTTATGACCACATTAGTCGCTTACATCTTAATCAACTCAGAATTTAATCTATTTATCAATCGATTCGGTAATTGTAGCAAACTCATCAACAGATATTTTTAAGAACATAAGAACAAAAGAAAGTAGGAACACTGCAACAGGCCTACTGGCCCATGTGGAGCAGGTCCATGTCCCCCCCGGATTAGACCAATGACTCCCCATCCCAGATTAGCCTAATGACCCACCCGGTCTGATCATCTCCACTCAGGGATGGAGCACTGCACCAGACCCAGCAGCACAAGCTAGTCAGGTTCAACTCACACCCACCCACACCCACTCATGTATTTATCTAACCTACTTTTAAAACTACACAACGTTTTAGCCTGAATAACTTTACTCGGGAATTTGTTCCACTCATCCACAACTCTATTACCAAACAAGTGCTTTCCTATATCCTTCCTGAATCTGAATTTTTCCAACTTGAAACCATTGCTGCGAGCCCTGTATTAACTGGAAATTTTCAGCACGCTATTTACATCCCCTTTATTTATTCCTGTTTTCCATTTATACACCTCGATCATATCCCCCCTAATTCTATTCCTTTCGAGAGGGTGCAGATTCAGGGCCCTCAGTCTATCCTCATAGGGAAGATTTCTGATACATGGGATCATCTTTGTCATCCTCCTCTGTACGTTTTCCGGAGCATTTATATCCATTCTGTAATACGGTGACCAGAACTGAGCAGCATAGTCTAAATGAGGCCTAACAAAGGATATATAGAATTGAAGAACAACCTGAGGACTTCTGTTATTTATACTTGATATAAAGCCAAGAATTCTGTTAGCTTTATTGCAAAACACTAATGCACTGTTGTTTTGGTTTTAAATTACTGCTAACCAGAACTCCTAAATCCTTTTCGCAATCAGTAGTATTGAGATCTACATTATTTAGTTTATATGTGGCAAGGTTATTTAACTGTCCAACATTTAGAACTTTGCATTTGTCAATATTAAACTGCATCTGCCACTTCTCCGACCATTGCATCAGTCTATTCAAATCATCCTGGAGTGCTCTAATGTCCTCATTAGAATGAATTGGACGGCCTATTTTGGTGTCATCAGCAAATTTGTTTATGTCGCTATTTATTCCTTCATCTATGTCGTTTATGTAAATTGTGAACAACAACGGGCCCAACACTGACCCCTGAGGAACACCGCTTGTGACCTGCCCCCATTCTGATTTCTCCCCATTTATGCAAACTCTCTGCTGCCTATTTATCAACCATGCCTCTACCCAGGAAAAAAATTCTCCTCCTATTCCGTGTGCCTTAAGTTTCCTCAATAGCCTCTGGTGTGGAACTCTATCGAAAGCCTTACTGAAGTCCATATACACAATATCATATTCATTACCATGAACTACCTCCTCGACTCAAGAAATCGTAATGACACGATTGCAAATAAACCATACCCCCGGCCGGGATTGAACCCGCGGTCATAGAGTCTCAAAACTCCAGCCCGTCGCGTTAGCCACTAGACCAGACCACTAGACCACTTGCATTTGTGGTCACAGAGGTGCCTGTGCTAACTTTCCTATGGTGTAGAAATATACCTAGT
Organism: Cherax quadricarinatus; assembly: GCF_026875155.1. Classification (NCBI taxonomy): domain Eukaryota; kingdom Metazoa; phylum Arthropoda; class Malacostraca; order Decapoda; family Parastacidae; genus Cherax; species Cherax quadricarinatus. The sequence continues at coordinate 3,274,717 of NC_069468.1, read as the reverse complement.
TGGATGAATCTTATTGTGGCTAGCTGGTCTAGTGGCTAACGCGACGGGCTGGAGTTTTGAGACTCTATGACCGCGGGTTCAATCCGGCCGGGGGGATGGTTTAAACTACCTCCTCAACACCTTAGTGAAAAAAGTTAGTAAATTTGTAAGACAGGAACGCCCCTTTGTAAAACCGTGTTGAGATTCATTAATCAATCTGTGCCTGTCAAGATGGCTACGAATTGCTTCGGCAATTATTGATTCCATAAATTTTTCCCCCTATGGAGGTAATGCTTATTGGTCTATAGTTCGAAGCCAAGACCTGTCACCTGCCTTGTAAATAGGTATTACTTTTGCCTTTTTTCCACTTATCAGGCACTTTGCCAGTTTGTAGTGATATGTTAAAAAGATTAGCTAAAGGTATGCTAAGTTCCTCTTTACATTCCTTTAACACCCTTGCAAACAGTTCATCAGGGCCTGGGGATTTGTTAGGTTTTAGTTTCTCTATTTGTCTGAGGACCATGTCACTAGTTACCGCAATCGTACATAGTTTATTATCATCCTGTTCTACATAATCTATTATTTCAGGAATATCGCTAGTATTTTCCTTTGTGAAAACTGAGAGGAAGTAGGTATTTAGAATTTCACACATATCCTTATCACTGTCAGTGATCTGACCAGAGTTACTCTTAAGCGGGCCAATCTTGTCCCTAATCTTACTTCTGTATACCTGAAAGAATTCTTTAGGGTTAATCTTTGAATCCCTTGGGACCTTAGCCTCATAATCCCTTTTTGCTTTTCTTATTCCTTTCTTTATTTCTCTCTTTAATTGAATATATTGATTTCTTAACTGCCCATCCCATCTTTTGATATGCCTATATATGCCTCTCTTTTGACCAATAAGATGTTTTAATCTATTGTTCATCCATTTGGGATCATTTTTGTTAGATCTAATTTCCCTACTCGGAACAAAAGTTGTCTGGCAGCTAGAACAATGCTTTTGAAAAACGTCATATTGGCAACCAAGTCACCTACCTGAACCATAGTCAGGACATCCCAGTTTAGCCCACTCAGGTAATTTTTCAGTCCCACGAAGTCGGCCAAGAGAGAATCTGGGACAGAGATTTGATTGCATTTATCTGGGTAATTCCATGATAAATTGAAACTAAGTGTTTTGTGATCACTTTCCCAAGCTCATCATTAACCTCAAGATTATTAATTAGTGAATCTTTGTTGGCAAGAACCAAGTCAAGCAGATTGTTTCCTGTAGTTGGTTCTGTCAAAAACCTGTTTTTAAAAAGCAATCCTGAACCGATTCAAGAAAGTCACTAGACTCAAGATTTCCTGTCATATTGTTCCAATCAATTTGCAAAAGAAAAAAATCTCCCGTTTATAACCAACATTTTCATATCTAGATGCCTTATGGAATTTCGTCCCATAACAGCTTACTGTCCTCCTTTTCAAGGTTTGAGGGCCTATAAAATCACACCCAAAATTTAAATTTGTCATGTCCCTCGAGAAACTTTTAGCCAAACAGATTCTGTGTTCGATGTCTCAAAATCTTATATCATTTTCTAAGACAACAATTTAAATTTTCTCTGACATACATCGCCACACCACCACCCTTCCCGTTGACCCTATCAGTGTGGATAGTTTATAACCCTGTATGTTGCATTCAGAAGGCATTTCTCTATCTTTCAGGTTGAACATGGTCTCTGTTATACCAATAATATCTATATTACCTACACTTGCAAAATAATCTTTTGCTCTCTATCTTATTTCTTAGACTCCTACTATTTGTATAGTAAACCTTAAGGGAACTAGTCACTCGTTGCCCTCTACTATCTCTCTTTGTTTGTAGATCAATTGATTTGCCATTACTAGCAACTTTATTTTGAATATTGTCTTTTTAAAAATATCCCTGAGGTATCCCGGTAATAACTGCTGTTTTTAACCCTAATGCTGCAGCCTGATTTTTTTTCCCACAAACATCCATACCTCTATAGTCTATCATTTTTAAATTCCTAGACAAGTCATCAATTACCCTCTCAATTGAATTTGGCTAATGCACCACTCCATCCCCCGAGAGATGAACCCCATCCCTTACATACATATCACGTTTGTCAAAGAATAGGTCCCAGTTATCAATGAATGGGATTGCAAGTTCCTTGCAGTACCCGTCTAGCCCGCAATTTATACCAATTGCCCTAGACATCCATTCATTGTCCACTCCCTTTCTAGCCAAGATGCTACATATGACTGGGATCCCTCCCTTAGACCTAACTACTTCTATGGCTGACCTGTACTTATCCAGCAGCTCCTCTCTCCTGCCCTTCCCAATGTCATTACCCCCACACTAAGACAGATAATGGGCCCTTTTTCCCATTACCGCCATAATGTTATCCAACCTGCTGACTATGTCGCCAACACCAGCTCCAGGAAGACACACTCTCTGTCTGACCTTACTGTCTCTGTTACAAAATGCATGGTCCATATATCTTACCTGAGAATCTCCTACTATTAAAATATTCTTACCTTGATTAAGAGGGGAATCAGTGGTACCTTCAATTTCAGTAACCACTGAAGTACACTCGTCTTGGATAACAGAGAATCGATTTCCTACCTTCACATCTTCTCTATTAACTCTCCTCATCTTCCTTCTTCATGAACTGTGAACCACTTGCCACTTAGAGCGGCTGCCACTATCACTGCTGGCGACCATTCCTTCCTTACCAGCTAAATCCTTCTCACACTCGCTCCCAAACTCATCTATGCGAAGCTTCAGCCTCCTATTTTCCTCAATGATACCTACTATGTTGTATCCTATTTTCATTGTGCATTCTTTTGATTTTGCTGAAGGAAAATCCAAGCTGGTTGCAGGGTTTAATACGGAGTTTAGGAGATGTGGGTTTGTATTGATTTTTATAGCTGAGCATGTCTTAATAGGATTACAATGAGAGAACAAATACCAGCTACTAAATGTTTGAGAACTGTAATGAACAAAAAATCTTCTCTATGATTAACTTTATGTATAATACAGTTAAATGATGTTGGAACTCTTAGTTTCGTGATCACAACTTAGTGTATAGTATGAAAGATTCATAGTATGTCTATACATCTGTATAATACTTACAATGTGCTTTTAGAATTATATATGCTGCACCTAAATGTACTAACAATAATATGCTGTACTATCTGGTATGTTGCTATGGAACATTGAACTCAGATATACTAGAATAAGTAATGTGAGTGTATATATGTAGTGTGCGACAGATTCAGCATAGAGTGTGACTAATCAAAATCAACATGTACCTAAATAAACTAACCTCTGACTAGGGAGAGGCAATAAGCACAGGTTGCTCGAACAACAGAGCATCCTTGTCTGACGCTCTGCAGCCACAAGGTGCAGAGCGTCAGGCAAGGATGATAAACACGAAAATAAACCGGCTGGGAATAATCAACATGTCCTTCATACAAGGAGCAAAAGTCTCAAATAACCGAACCTCAGATCAGCAACTTCAAAAGAAGATAGATAGATTGATAGATAAATAGATAGAGAGAGAGAGAGAGAGAGAGAGAGAAAGAGAGAGAGACAGACAGACAGCGACAAACAGACATCAGTGTAGCAATTGTAGGTGTATAGGGAGGTTCATTCTCTACATGACACAGCTCCCAGAATACATCACAGTTGCCAAGCTAGTGCACATACAGCACCGCTGGACTGCTAATGAAAACTCCTCGAACCCGCCAGCACAGAAAGTGTGGTATAAAACATATATTTCATATTAATGCAGCTAAATTTATACTACAAATAATACTAGAAGCTTGATAGTTTCATTTTACCTACTAACAAAAATATAATCAGTATATAATATTAGATTTGTTTTAACACTCTGGCTGTCTCTCACAGAAACACTTTCACCATCATTCACTCTAACACTCTCTTGCCAAAGGCTCGCAGATACGAGAGCTTAGATAAGAACATAAGAACATAAGAAAGGAGGAACACTGCAGCAGGCCTGTTGGCCCATACTAGGCAGGTCCTTTACAATTCATCCCACTAACAAACATTTGACCAACCCAATTTTCAATGCCACCCAAGAAACAAGCTCTGATGTGCAAGTCCCACTCAAATCCAACCCCTCCCACTCATGTACTTATCCAATCTAAATTTGAAACTACCCAAAGTCCTAGCCTCAATAACCCAACTAGGTAGACTGTTCCACTCATCAACTCATCCCTATTAGATATCATTCTAAACAGCAAATATCCCATACTCCTCCTTTAGAGTGCAGTTACTTTCCACCTCCAGGACTCAAGTCGGGCTAACATGTTTTCATCAATCCCTTCACAAAATATTACCCTGCTCACACTCCAACAGCTCGTCAAGTCCCAAAAAGCATTTGTCTCCATTCCTGTCTAACACGTTCACATATGCTTGCTGTATGTCCAAACCCTTTGCACTAAAAACCTTCTTTACCTCCTCTCTCCATCCTCTCATAGAACGACCCCAACTCCTCCTTTCCTCCGTTAGAGATTTAGTCACTCTCCGAGTCATCCTATTTTGCTCCTTCCCCTCTAAATGACCAAACCACCTCAATATCCCTTCCTCAGCCAACTGAATAATACTTTTAGTAACTCTGCACCTCCTCCTAATTTCCACACTACGAATTTTCTGCATAATTATTATACAGCACACTGATGTTAGACACATGTCGGCAGCTCACAACCCATATAAGTGTCGATACAACTAGACTCTCATACATTCTCTTCTTTGCTTCCGTAGATAACGCTCTTTATCTCCACAGATACCTCAATGCTCTACCCATCTTTTTCTCTTCATCGATTCTGAGGTTTACCTCGTCCTACATATATACGTCAGCCGACACATCCACTCCAGAATATCTGAACACATTCACTCCTTCCATACTTTATCCTTCCAATTTTTATATCCAATTTTTCTTTACCTAACTCTTTTGATACCCATATCACCTTACTCTTGCCTATGTTCACTTTCAACTTCCTTTACTCCACCTCCCAAACTCATTTGCTAACCTTCGCAACTTCTCTTTCAGAATATCCACCATTTTTTTTTAATAACACATCGGCCGATTCCCACCAAGGCAGGGTGGCGCGAAAAAAAAAAACTTTCATCATCATTCACTCCATCACTGTCTTGCCAGAGGAGTGCTTTACACTACAGTTATAAAACTGCAACATTAACACCCCTCCTTCAGAGTGTAGACACTGTCATGTAGACACTGTACTTCCCATCTCCAGGACTCAAGTCCACCTTGCATTAAAATTATTACTCAAATTTTTCGTAGTTGACACTCCTGATATAAACATGAGCTAAACAATCCAAAAATCGCTAATAATCATCATTAAACCCAAAATATCCTCTTTTTCCATAAAGGAACTAAATCACCTTGATATTCACCCTTATTACTAACAAGTGTTAGTAATAATATGACAATTTTCATCTAGAAAATAACTGTTACCTAATTTCTTCGCTGACAACGTCTCTGCAAAAATGTACGAATAATATCTATATATTTCGTGAAGAACAACAGCTAAAGGGACAACTCAGTATATCTAGCTTGTATTGCTACTGTTTGTACCAGATACAATTAGATAATACAGATTGTTCCTCATAAGGTTTCGTATTGCAAAAATTATCACTTATTTCACATTGATGCCATAATTCTGAATTTAAAAATCAGGTCCATCAGACATATTAGTCACTTAATTCGAACTGAAAATCCTTAATATAATGGGCAGTATTGCCGTCTCAAATACATTATCAATCAAAGTATTTTCAATATAGAACCTAATATGACCTTCAGTAACACCAGTTTTAAGCTTATGAAAACATCAGGTGTCCTCAATTTGCATGTGTCCGCTAGGCTCTCAAAAAGTTTGTTATTACCTCCCCAACAACTACTTTATTTCTTCATCAAAGCCAAACTTCATTTTTCTTTTCGCTTAAACTAATTTCTGCTCTGTTATGTCTTTTCTAATAATATTTTCTTTTCTTAAAGCTCAGTATTGCATCACCAGAGGTTCTCGGGTCAAGTTTCCTTGGTGACTGATGTACTCACTCTCCATACCTCTGGGGAATGGAAAAGTTTTTAATGCTCTGTTAGACACAAAATTAGTTGAACTACTAATCACCACCCTTAGGTCTCTCTCACCTTCCCATGGCGAGGTTTCCCAAAACATGTCTCGACTTATATACCGGTATGCATTATTTTAAATGTGTTTTCAACATCCAGAAATCTTGGGGGCTGTTTTACTAAATTCCTGTAAAGTTCCTTTTAATTTTTTTTATGTAGCCAAACATGATCTACTGAGTTATATACTTCCTACTTGATTTCTCTAACATATTCATTTCTTTTTTATCTACCACTTTAAGCAATATGGGGAGATGATCTAGCCCGATTCGTGAAAATTTGTTGAGATATCTGTATATTTTTTAAATACTATCCAGTGTCAAAATCTTTACTTTTTTAATTAATTTGTAATTTAAGGGTTTGGGAGATGTAAAGGTTTCTCAGCCTGAACAACTTCAGTCAGTATTCCGGCTGCCCTCTCAGGAAAATTAATGAATAGAAAAAGAAATAAAAATTCACAAAGATAAACCTTTATTTTTATTAAAAAAAAACATAAAACAGTGAAACATGAAAGATATCCTTTTTGAAAAAAAAATAAAAAATGAAATGAAAAAATGAATTTAAATTTCAACCTAATATATATATAGGATGCGGGGTGTTGGTGGATTATTTTTTATTAAAATCATGGGGGCGCTAAACCCGTAGGATTATACAGCGATGTGGGGGGTAAAAGGTATCAGGCTCAATTCAGGGAACCGGAGCAAAAAACCAATTCCCAATCAAGAGCCCTCCCCAGCGCAAGGAACCCCCCCTTGAGGGGACGGTGTTGGTGGGGGGGGTTTGACACCGTCTTGTAGAAATCGTAGCCGTTGCTGATGATGGGGGGGGGGGGGGGGGGTCGCAGGTTTTAGTGAAAACCCCAAAACGGCTCGTTCTTTACAGTATAGCCGTGAAAAATCAGTCCAATGACCGGAAAGGGGTCTAAACCCCAAAAGATGAGGGGGTTTTGTCCTGCATGAAAACATTACACAGGTAAGTAGATCCAAAAGGGGACGTCTCAGGGCGTTTTCCCTCTCCTTTAATCTTCTCGTTGGTTGGAGGTGACCCAATCTGTCATTTAAGCTGGAAAAAAAGAGCAGGTTACCCCCTGCTTAAGAAATCACTCCCATAAAGTCAAAATCTAAAAAAAGTGGTGATTTTAAAACATTTTTAAAAGTATCAAAGCTGAAAAGGGCTAAGTTTATTATTGGCAAAAGTGAAGTTCAATCAATAAGTCCACTAAATATGAGCACATGTATTTCAGATGCTGGGATGTGGTCTAGTGATTACTTTCGACCCGGGGCCCCACACGTACCTTTCGGGGGGGGGGGGGGGGGAAAAGTGGGAGCTAGACTTACCCCACCCTTAAAAAGTAGCTGGCAATCAAAATATTGTTACAATACCATTGCTACTCCCATTGGAAATTTTTTCCTCACGGAGATCTAAATTTAGTCCTGGAAAAAACTCGAGTGGGGTAATGTCTCAAAATGTTGTCACGAAAAAAAATTAATTTAAAAAAATATAGAAGTTATTTTTCTGTCACCAGTCAACGTTTCCTGACACTTTTCCAGATAAAACGTGTATGGAAAAATAAAGTTTTGCATTTTAAACCTTTACTGCAGAAACCCGAATTTTGAAAAATTTTTTTGGGGTTTCAGCCCAAAAAAAATTTTTTTTGAAAAAATTTTAATCCCTTTTTTTTTTCCCCCCCCCCCCAACCCCCCCCCTTAAACCCCCCCGGCCTTTAAACTTTCCCCTTTTCCATTTTAAAAAAACCCCCCCCCCCCCCCCCCCCCCCCCAAAACCCCCCCCCCCCCCCCCCCCCCCCCCAAAAACCAATTTTCCCCCCCCTAATAAAATATAAACAGGAAAAAGTTTGGTCATGGTTAAAAAGGAGTCTTAATTATTTAAAAAACCTCAAAAAAAGGGGCCAAAAATTCGAAAAAAAAATTTTATCACCTTGTTTTAAAAACGTAATTTCAGACCAAAAAAAATAACTAAAAAAACTCTATAAAATTTGAAAAAAAAACATATATTTTCATTCTGGTTTTTTAACTGATAAAAGAAAAAAACCAATGAAAAATTTAAATAATTTTAGGAAAGACCCCAAAATTGCCCTTTTAAACCAAAACGGGCTAACTACATAACCAGCATCCACTTCACAACACAGGATGCACTACCACAAACTCACACTTTCACAAACAGGACACACTACACTACAAACATCACACTTCACAACACAGGATACCTACACAACATCACACTTCACAACACAGGACTACACAACACAAAACAGCATCACACTTCACAACACGGAGTCCCCTACCTACACAACACAAATCCATTCACAAAAAAGGACTACACACACTCACAGCATCACATTCACAACACTCACTACACAACAACACGGCATCACAAAATTGCAAACAGGACTCACATACAACACAGCATCACACTTCACAAAACATCACTAAACTACAAACACAGCATCACACTTCACAACACAGCACTACACTATACAACACGGCATAAATTACAACACTGGACTGCACTACAAACCAGCATCACCTTCCAACACAGCATCACACTTCCAAACACATCATCACACTTCAAAACAGCACTACACTTACAACACTGCTTTACACTTCACAAAACCCCGCATACACTACACAACACAGCACTAACTACACAACACAGCACTCACTTCACAACACAGCACTACACTTCACAACACAGCATACACTACACAACACGCATCACACTTCAAACACAGCCTACACTATCAACACTGCAACACTACAAATACAGCACTACACTTCAAACACAGCACTACACTTCACAACACAGACTCATTTAAACAACCGCACTACACTTCAAAACACAGACTACATTTCACAACACGCTCAAACCTACACTACCTACACATCATACATACATTTTCACCATACACCGCATAAACAGTTTTTTTTACATATGAACGCTCACCTACGCATTGATCCATACTTATGTCTCACAAATTTACGCTCCTGGCTATATTTGGAAGCTGTGCTAATACAGTCTACTTAAGTGATGTTGGGGCATTTTGCAGTTTATTGAATTAATAACAAGTGTTACTGGTGGGAACCACACTGGGGCTCGCATCTCGCTGTGCTCTGCTGTGCTCTGCTGTGCTCTGTGTGCTCCGCTGTGTCAGCTGCGCCCCCTAGTTTCTCGTAGATTATAGAGTTTTTTCCCTGCTAAAACCTTAAACTGTGCTAGTAAACTAACAAAGGGACGTCCTCCAGTGCTTACAACTAATCAGCAAAAAAAAAGTAAAATGACCCGAAAGGTTGTATTTTTGTCTTAGTGTGCCATTGCCTCCTAAATTTTGTCTTAGTGTGCTGTTGCCCCCTTTTATTGTCTTAGTGTGCTGTGTGCCTCCCCAATTATTGTCTTAGTGTGCTGTGTGCCTCCTATATTTTGTCTTAGTGTGCGTGTGCTCCCCCCCCCTATTATTGTCTTTGTGCTGTGTGCCTCCTAATTATTTTTTAGTGTGCTGTGTGCCTCCCATTTTTATTGCCTTAGTGTGACTGTGCCTCCCATATTATTGCCTTGTGTGCCGTGTGCTCCTATATTATTGTTTAGTGTGCGTGGCCTCCCATATTTTGTCTTAGTGGCAATGTGCCCTATTTTTTGCCCTTTGTGGACTGGCTCCTATATTAATTTCCTTTAGTGTGCCGTGTGCCTCCTATTTATTGCCTTGTGTTTCCCTTGCCTCCTTTAAATTTTTGCCCTTTGTGTGCCGTGTGCCTCCCAATTTTGCCTTAGTGGGCCGGGTTTCCCCTATATTATTGTCTTAGTGTGCGGTGCCCCCAATATTATTTTTTTAGGTCCGTGTGCCTCCTATATTATTGTCTTTGTGGTTTGTGTGCCTCCTTATTTTTGCCTTTGGTGTCCGTTTGCTCCATATTATTTCCTTAGTGGCCGTGTTCCTCCTACATTTTTGCCTTAGTGTGCCGTGTGCTCCTATATTATTGCCTTATGTGCGTGCCTTTTTTCCCATATTATTGCCTTAGGGCCGTGTGCCTCCCATATTATTTCATTTTGTGTTCGTGGGCCTCCTTATTATTGCCTTAGTGTACCCTGTCCCCCTATATTATTGTCTTAGTGTCCCTGTCCTCCCATATTATTTCCTTAGTGTACCGTGTGCCTCCTATTTTTGTTTAGTGTGTGTGTGCCTCCTATATTATTTCCTTGTGGCCCTGTCCTATTAAAAATTTCCTTAGTGTGCCGTGTGCTCCTATATTATTGCCTTAGTGTGCCCCTGTGCCTCCTATATTATTGTGTCAGTGTGCCCCCTAATTTTTTGTCTTAGTGTGCCGTTGCCTCCTATATTATTGCCTTTGTGTGTCGTGTGCCCCTATATTATTCCTTGTGTGCCATGTGCCCCCTATACATTTCCTTAGTGTGTCGTGTGCCTCCCATATTATTGCCCTTTGTGTGCCATGGCCTCCTTAATTTTTGCCTTTTGACCGTGTGCCTCCTATATTTTGCCTTAGTGTGCCGTGTGCTCCCGATTATTTCCTTAGTGGGCCCTTGCCCTATATTTTTGCCTTAGTGTGCCATTGGCCTCCTATATTATTGCCCTTTGTGTACCATGTGCCCCTATATTTTGCCCTTTGTGTGCCCTTTTCACCTATATTATTTTCCTTAGTGTACTGGGTGCCTCCTAATTTTTGCCTTTTATACCCTGTGCCTCCTATATTATTGCCTTAGTGTGCCGGTCTCGTAGTAGTAACCAGTTACCAGTAACCGTGTACCAGTAGTGTCTCATACCAACCGTCTCTGCCTAGTCATGTCTGATTCTATTGTGCGACCACAGCAGTATTAAAAGCCCCTCACATAGGGGACTGTGGGCGGTCAGTTAAAAGAGAGTGAGCGGGAGGCAGGCCCGGTTTTTGGGCGCTCCCAATTACCGTAATTAGTACTACCACCTACGTGATTTATTTCCCCCACCACGTGTTTAAACCCCACATGATAAAGGGGCACAGTGGGAGCGGGAAAATTTAATCTTTTTAAGGGATTTCAAGAGGTTAGAAGACTGTTTGTAAAGTAGCCGGCGGGTCAAAGGTAAACCGTCTCACCCATCTCAAGCTACTCGCCCCCCTCACAACCTCCCCTCCAGCTGAAAGCCTTTGCAGCCTTTTCAAGCCCCGGGCTTAGTTCGTGTGCTAATTGTTCAATCCCCGGGGGGGTTGACCCGATTTTGCAATTAAGCCGTCAGAAGCCAGACGTGGAATGAACGCCACAGCCTATCATCCAGCCTGTCTCCTTCATCCACCTGCTCCTCCAGCTGTGTGCACGTTCCCCTCTTCCAGTCAGCCATTCACGGGGTTAAGCCAGTCACCCAACCAGCTTAACCCAGTGAGGAGAGAAGTAAGCCACACAAGTTCCTCAAAGTATTTTCATACCTTTGCCCCTGTTGGATGCTGAGTGGTCTTCACCATCCCTTGGGGCTAGTTTTTATAAGCCCCCTTCGTGGGTAGGAGGGGGTGCGCGCCAGAGCGCCAGCGAGAGTCACCACCTTACCCACTGCTTAACTCTCCTCCACCCACCCCCCCCCAAACCCCACCACCCCATCCACCTCATCTCCCTGTGGTTGTTTGCACCCTTGTACCGGGCCCCAAACTTTTTTTGGCTCACGTAATTGGTCAAGAGATTGTAGCTGAGGCCCCCGAAAAGCCAGTTTTGCGAGTTCCCGGAAAGGGGCGCATTTCTTCACGACGACAGGTGAGTGTCGGCGTCCACCGCGCAGGACAACCTTCCTCTCCCCAGTACCCGCGATCTCTACCCCTTCTTGATAATTTTCTTTTTTAGGCATTTTTCTTGAATTTAAAGACTTTTGCGTGTGTGAAAAAATTTATGTAAATTTCTTGTGTACCAAAAACCTTGTTTTTTCAGTGTAGACTCAGTGTTTCTTTGATCTTTTTTTTTTTGCAATTTTTCAGTGTTATCGCTCATTTTTCCCTTTATGTCCTTAGTAATTTCCCCCTGAGATCTTTCCCCGGTCATTTTTGAATGTTCACTTAGTGTATTATCCCAGCAAAGTCAATAAAACGTCCACAGTACCAACTTCCTTACTGCTGAAAGACAATCCCAGCCCTTGAGCAATGTATTTGTTCTCACAGCTTGTATCTGAGATTTTTTAAAAGTGCGCGAAATGTGAAGTTCAGATTAAGTTCCTATAGATCCGTAAATTTTACTTATTAACTACCCGAGGGGTCAGGCACTGTAATACTGTCACTCCTGTCTGGGCTCCGACAAAATCATCATGCAGGATGTGCTGAGACTTCTTCTTGCGATGGCGACTTGTTCAAGTATTCGTTCCTTCCCAGGGGACGCTTTTAGAAGAATTTACTTACATAAGAAATAAAATGTAGGAACACTGCGAAGGCCTACTGGCCCCTAGAGGCAGGTCCCTTTCAAGAGACATCTACCCAAAACTACTCCCGCACCCCCCCCAACATGGTAAAACACTTCACCAAAGAGTTATGCCCCTCTTTGCTGATGCCACAAGCGTGCAGAAAGACGTTTCTGTGGGTATTCTCACCTGATGTTGTTGTTTTCCTTTGTTTAAATTGGATCCCCTCCTAGTTTACAGTAAAATGCATTGTAAGAAGTTCGAGTAACTTCCACGTTGTTAACGTTTGTAAGTGAAAATTTTTTAGCTGTTCCCCGTGTCACTGTGTGCGACTCAGATTGTATCAGCATTTCACCGGTTCATTTCTTTTCTCCTGTGCTTGCGTTTTGAAGTAGATTCGTTTTTCCCCTTCTCATATTGCGTGTTATAACGTTAATTTTTTCAACCGGGGGGAGTCATCCATCACCGGTTTGTTTTTTCCTCCAGTAAGAAAGAACTGATACCTTTTTTCCAGAACAAACAACCTACTGGAAGGTTAGCAGATGGACTTTGACTATCCAAAAGTTCAAACCCACCTTTGAACACTTACCTGGCAAGTCAAAAGTAGTCGCAGATGCCTTATCGAGACATGTTATTAGTAACTGCGACCCTCCATTTGGCTGAAGATGTAAAGAATGCTCAACGAACGATCCCCTGTGGTTTGGTGTGTTTCGATTCCTGCTCCGGAAGATCTTATTTTTGTGAAGCACCAGCACCCCTTAGTGACTTTGTAAGAGCCAAAAATTAGTAATTCCACAGTACTAGGATTGTACTGTTCTTTTGAGAACTCGTTCAACGTCTCAGTCAAGGCATGTGTTAGCCATTGCAGAGGAATCGTCCTCCAGAGATGATAAAACCCTTTGCTATGTCAACTTACCCCACAAGTTGGGGGGTTTAAATGTAAATAACCTGATAGAGAATATACAGTATCAAATTATCAGTATTTTAAGAAATTTTTTTTTTGGGGTTCACGTTCTTTCGAGTTCTGAGAGTTAACAGTCTAGATTTTGATGCACCGAATCTGCCCTTTTTGTTAAGCACTCTTTCTTTGTTCTTTCCTTCCTCAGAATCCCTGATCAAGAATACAGATCATCGATCAAATTTTTTTTATCACTTCCATGGTAATCCCCAAAGTGAGTTTCATTCGATGAGTTGTGCTATATTATACCTTGTATTGCATTACGTTTCAGTTTCGTAAGCTTCCATTCCAATGTTCTATTTTTATTTTATAATTTCAAATTTTTGTGTACTTTTACTTGTATAGAATAGCCCCAAACCGTTATACCTGCCATCTCTGTTTTATTAGTTTTATGTGGGACGAATACGTTAGCGTCGCCGAGCTTCAGTTTGTAGTAACCCGTTCCAGAACCAGGTACCCGTACATGACTCACTACCAAATGTCTCTCCCGAGTCATTGTCGGGATTATATTGTGCTGCCCCAGCAGTATTCAAAAACCCCCCACATATGGGTACTGTGGGCGGGCGTTATACGAGATGAGCAAGGAGGCAGGCCCTTTTTGGGCGCTACCCATTTCGTAAATATAGTACTACCCGCCTACGTATTACTAACCCCACCACGTGTTCGAACTCCCCATGATACGGTGTCCTGTATTATTTTTTAGTGTGCCCTGTGCCCCTATATCATTTTCCCTTTGTTGTCGTTGCCTCCCCTTTTTTTTTTTTGCCTTATGTGCCATGTCCTCCTATAAATTTTTGCCTTAGTGTACGTGTGCCTCCCATATTATTGCCTTAGTGTGCCGTGTGCCTCCAAATTTTTGCCTATGTGTCGTGGCCCCCTCTATTTATTGCCTTAGGTGCCAGTGCCCCCTATATTATTTCCCTTTGTGTACCCGGGGCCTCCTATATTGCCTTAGTGTGCCATGTGCTCCTAATTATTTTCCCTTTGTGTACCGTGTGCCTCTTATTTTTGCCTTGTGTACCGGGTGCCTCCCATATTATTGCCCTTTGTGTACCGGTGCCTCCTATATTATTGCCTTTTGTGCCCATGCCTCCCTTTTATTGTTTAGTGTACCCGGGGCCTCCCAATTAGCCTTATGTACCGTGGGCCTCCTATGTTATTGCCTTAGTGCCGTGTGCCTCCTATATTATTGCCTTTGTGTATGTGGCCTCCCCATATTATTGCCTTAGTGTGCCCTGTGCCTCCAATTATTGCCTTAGTGTGCCCTGTGCCTCCCAATTATTGCCTTTGGTACCGTGTGCCTCCTATTTATTGCCTTAGTGTGCGTGTGCCTCATATTATTGCCTTAGTGTACTGTGTGCCTCCCATATTTTTGCCCCTTTGTGTCCGTGTGCCTCCTATATTATTTCCCCTTTGTGTGCCGTGTGCCTCCTTTATTATTGCCTTTGTGTGCCAGTGCCTCCATTTATTGCCCTTTGTGGCCGTGTCCTCCTATATTATTGCCCTAGTGTACCCTTTTGCCCCCCTTAAATTTTTCCTTGGTTTCCGTGTGCCTCCTTATTATTCCTTTGTGTGCCGTGTGCCTCCCATATTTTTGCCTTAGTGTGCCGTGTGCCTCCTATATTATTGCCTTAGTGTGCCGTGTGCCTCCTATATTATTGTCTTAGTGTGCCGTGTGCCTCCTTATTATTGTCCTTAGTGTCCGTGTGCCTCCTATATTATTGCCTTAGTGTGCTGTGTGCCTTCTATATTATTGTCTTAGTGTGCCCTGTGCCTCCTATATTATTGCCTTAGTGTGCCGTGTGCCTCCTATATTATTGCCTTAGTGTGCCGTGTGCCTCCTATATTATTGCCTTAGTGTGCTGTGTGCCTCCTATATTATTGCCTTAGTGTGCGTGTGCCTCTATATTATTGCCTTAGTGTGCCGTGTGCCTCCTATATTATTGCCTTAGTGTGACCGTGTGCCTCTATATTATTGCCTTAGTGTGCGTGTGCCTCCTAGAATATTCCTTAGTGTACCGTTGTGCCTTCCGTATATTATTGCCTAGTTGCTGGTGTTGCCTCCTAATCTAATGCCTTAAGTGTCGGATTGTCCTCTCTATATTATTGCACCTTAGTGTGCCGTGTGCCTCCTATATTATTGCCTTAGTGTGCTGTTTGCAAAAATTAAAAATGTCTGAGGAAAGTAAATTTCCCTGATAAAATCCATACATAGCGTTAATTAGTGAATATCACAGAGTACTTTAGTGTATAGATAAGATACCATAATAATGCTATGGTGAAAATTAAGCAGGAGAGTGTTAGATCAAAATAGATACTCATGTTGTAACAGTCGCTAGATCCTACATACATGTCAGCTCATATTAATAATTTTCATAAACCTGCTAGTGTAGACTGCAATAGGTTTAAGGTATCATTGAGTAAAGTTTCTATTGAAATTCAAAAAGTATCACAGTTCCAGGAAGAGCAAAAGTGTACAGTTTTGTAGAGAAATACGATAAACAGTGTAGAGGTTGTCAGTGAACGCTGCAACACAGCAGTACTGTATAGTTGTCAGTGAACGCAGCAACACAACAACACTATAGTTGTCAGTGAACGCAGTAACACAACATGAGATCATTTATCATCCAGAAACCTTGTCATCAGTGTTGCTGTAGGTAAATAACAGTAACAAAATGGTGGTTAGTGTGATGGAGTGATGGACATCAGAAAATTTTTCCTGTTTTTAATACGAGAAGTTTAAGAGTTACTTGTGGAAATACGTAAAACCTGTAGTTGTCAGCGGTCGCAATATACACAAGGGTAAGCAAATATTCTTCCAGTAGTCATCACCAGTCGCCTGACCATAGCCAACAATAGTGACAAAATAGCATTTGATGTTGTGGAGGTGAAAAAATCTAGTAAAGCTAAATACAGTGATCTATAAGTGCTCAAAAAATTCTGGTTGTAAAGAAAGGCTGTTTATCATAGTAAGAGCTGCCAGAAGTCACCGATTTTCTCCTACACGCAAGTTATACTTTTTTGTATCAAACTGAACACATATTACTCTGTTAAATAATATCCCAGAGGTCCTTTCAGGAACTAGTCCAAAAATCACCGACCGAATTAGTTCAAAATAAGTGATCCACTGACCGGATTTGTCCGGATTCATCCAAGAAATAAGTGAACCAATGACCCGGTTCAAAAGCTGAAATAGTTTCTAGGTGCCCTTAACACCCAACCAGATTCGTTGAACAACAAAACATCCTCTGACCGGATTCATAAGCTGACAGGGTTTTTAGGCACTCTTATCAAACGCCAAACAGTTTCCGCTATCAGCAGTAAGATTTTTTCAAACACATACAAGTACAAATACAAATGGATACAATTACAAATAGTCAGATCAACACTTTAAGGAGGTTATTAGAAGAATATTCTGTACAACAACCAAAAAATCACATCATGAAATCGTGTGTAGCCTGCAGCTAACAAACAAGTGGGCTACTGCATGGATTACGTGCAACGTCTGTGAGAAATTGACCCACGCATCTTGTGCAGACATTCAGGAATCATCTACAAGATATATTAAACCAGGGAAGTGTTTTTGGGTATGCCCAAATGAGATCCAACTGTGGAAAAAATCCCATTGGTTTTAAAAGATAACATCAAAACGGCCTTAATAGAAAACCTGACAGCGTTCTAAAACAGACAGGAAAATAAAAGGAGTGTGCCAGATGGTGCATAGATCACCCTACCATTATAACCATGCTTGCTAGCATAGATCACCCTACCATTATAACCATGCTTGCTGGGATAGATCCCCTACCATTAGAGCCATGCTTGCTGGCATAGATCACCCTCCCAAATTAGAACCATGCTTGCTGGCATAGATCACCCTACCATTATAGCCATGCTTGCTGGCATAGATCACCTTACCATTATAGCCATGCTTGCTGGCATAGATCACCCTACCATTAGAACCATGCTTGCTGGCATAGATCACCCTACCATTATAGCCATGCTTGCTGGCATAGATCACCCTACCATTAGAGCCATGCTTGCTGGCATAGATCACCCTACCATTAGACCATGCTTGCTGGCATAGATCACCCTACCATTATAGCCATGCTTGCTGGCATAGATCACACTACCTTAAAAACCATGCTTGTTGGCATAGATCCCCCTTTACCATTATAGCAGCTTGTTGGCATAGATCACCCTACCATATAACCATGCTTGCTGGCATAGATCCCCCTACCATTAGAGCCATGCTTGCTGGCATAGATCACCCTACCTTTTAGAACCATGCTTGCTGGCATAGATCCCCTTCCATTATAGCCTGCTTGCTGGCTTTAGATCACACTACCATTAAAACCCATGCTTGTTGGCATAGATCACCTACCATTATAGCCACGCTTGTTGGCATAGATCACCCTACCATTATAGCCATGCTGCTGGCATAGATCACCCTACCATTATAGCCATGCTTGTTGGCATAGATCACCCTACCATTAAGCCATGCTTGCTGGCATAGATCACCCCCCTACCATTATAGCCATGCTTGCTGGCATAGATCACCTACCTTTATAGCCACGCTTGTTGGCATAGATCGCCCTACATTATAGCCATGCTTGCTGGCATAGATCACCCTACCATATAGCCATGTTTGTTGGCATAGATCACCCTACCATTATAGCCATGCTTGCTGCATAGATCACCCTACCATTATAGCCAGCTTGTTGGCATAGATCACCCTACCATTATAGCCATGCTTGCTGCATAGATCACCCTACCATTTAGCCATGCTTGCGGGCATTGATCACCCTACCATTATAGCCATGCTTGCTGGCATAGATCACCTACCATTATAGCCATGTTGCTGGCATAGATCACCCTACCATTATAGCCATGCTTGTGGCATAGATCACCCAAACATTGTAGCCATGCTTGCTGGCATAGATCACCCTCCCCATTTAGCCATGCTTGCTGGCATAGATCACCCTACCATTATAGCCATGTGTGATGGCTAGATCACCCTACCATTATAGCCATGCTTGTTGGCATAGATCACCCTACCATTATAGCCATGCTTGCTGGCATAAAATCCCCCTACCATTAAAAGCCATACTTCCCTGGGATAGATCACCCTATCATTATAACCAGCTTGCTGGCATAGTTCCCCACTACCATGCTTGCAGGCCATAGATCACCCTACCATTATAGCCATGCTTGCTGGCATAGATCACCCTATCATTAAAACCCATGTTTTTGATAAATTAGACATTGTGCAACTCTTGGGTATCTTATTAAAGGAAAACGTTTCGCCACACGTGCTTCATCAGTCCATAAACCAGGAGAAACCGAAGAACAGGTTTCTCCTCTGTATGGACTGTTTGAAGCCATGTGTGGCGAAACGTTTCCCTTTAAAAGATACCCAAGAGTTTGCACATATGTCTAATTAATAACATGTCGTTCTGTGAAACCATTCATCTACAACCATGCTTGCTAGTTTAGTTTCACCCTCCCTTTTTATAACCATGATTGCTGGCATGGATCACCCTCCCATTAAAACCATGATTGCGGGCATGGATCACCCTACCATTTTTTAACCATGCTTGCTAGTAGGGTCACCCTTCCATTGCAACCATGATTGCTGGCATGGTCACCCTACCATTATACCATGCTTGTTGGCATAGATCAGCCTACCATTATATTTACTGGAAGTAAAACAACACGAATTGCTTAAAAAACCTAACTTCAACGTTATACTATTCCACTGTTTTTTATATAATCTTCACCCACTACACTATTATACGCTTTTAACGTAAACTACAGCGTCTCCCCTTTCAGAAGTACTCAATTTTAGTTTCTGTTTCCCACGTTCTCATTTTGTCCAATATTTTTTGTTCCATTACTGGCTCTAATGTATTAATTAACAGTCAAAGTTTCTATGATCTTCTAGTCTGACCCTTCAACAGTCTTCCATAGCTCGCCTTCACACTCTATCTCTCCCCCTCATCGCTCTTCAGTACGTGGCACTAATTCTCTATTTCTCTTCTATCACTCTTCCATTCCCTGCTCTCACTCTACCGTAACCCCTCACCACCACACGCCATAATCTACCGTAACCATTGATCATCATTCAGTACTTATTCTGTCCTAACTCTCCCACTCATCAATGTCCCAGTTTTTAACCTCCTATTACTCAAAATCCTGGTATCATTACTTTCCTTATATAGCTTTTTTCATAAATTGGTTTATACGCAAGTTGTTTTTTTTATATTCCCCCAGGAAGTGAATAATTAAAGGAAATCTCCACTACGTAATTAAGGCTAGGTCTTTATTAAGTTACTTAAGCCCCCAGAAAATTTTGTTTCATAATTATGTCTGGAAAAGAGCTTACCACTTTAATACACTTCTGTAAAAGGCAAATTTATTTTGATTGATTTTGGGACTGAAAATACTTTTTGATAGTTTATTTAAGTGTGGGGTGTGTGTTGTGTGTGTGTGTGTGTGTGTGTGTGTGTGTACTCGCCTATTTGAGTTGCAGGGGTCGATTCACAGCTCCTGGCCCCGCCTCTTCACTGATTGCTACTAGGTCTTCTCTCTCCCTGATCCATGAGCTTTATCAAACCTCGTCTTAAAACTATGTATGGTTCGTGCCTCCACTACATCACTTGCTAGGCTATTCCACTTCCTGACGACTCGGGTGACTGAAGATGCACTTCCTAACATCCCTGTGACTCGTCTGGGGTCTTCAGCTTCCGTTCTGATCCTTGTTTCTGTGTCCCCTCTGTGTGTGTGTGTGTGTGTGGGGTGTGTGGGGTGTGTGTGTTGTGTGTGTGTGTGTGTGAAGAAGGGTATGTCTTATCAGTAAAGGTTAAGGGAACTCAACCTGATGACACTGGAAGACAGGAAACATATTTGGAAGAATGTTTCAGAGATGGGACACAGAAACAAGGGGACACAACTGTAAGTTGAAGTCAGATGAGTCATAGTGATGTTAGGAATTGTTTCTTCAGCCTAAGAGTTATCATGACGTTGTACAATAATGTTGGTAGAATTACCGACAATATGTAAAGTAAAAGGACACAAGTGCAACTAATGTGACATTTTAATGTGGCAACGTTTCGCTCTTCAGGAGCTTTGTCAAGCTCCTGGAGAGGCAAAACGTTGTCACAATAAAAATGCACATTAGTTGCACTTGTTGTTTTTTACTTTACATTGTACAATATTGAGAGTGATGTAGTAGAGGCAACATCCATACATAACTTCAAGGAGGGGTCGATAAGGCTCTTGGAAACGTGAGGGAGTGGACCTAGTTGCGACCAGCATAAAAGCGGAAGCGGAAGCAGCACAATTCGACCCATCCAGCCACATTTCGGTGATTTACATATATGCGAGTATTCAAAAACATACACACACACATATAAACAAAACCAACGTGAACTCGCACACACACACCCCACACACACCACACACACACACACACAACACAACACACACACACACACACACACACACACCACAAACACACACCACAACACACACAACACAAGGAGTTTTATTAGAAGAGCAGAAAGGAGTACGCACAGATAAGGAGGGAGGCCAGCGACAGTACGAAAACGACATTGCATGGGAAAGTCAAAGTTGACCCGAAACCTGCTGTATAGCCACATTAGGGAGGAAAACAACAGGTTCAAAAGAAACCAGGGGAAAATCAGGTTGAAGAAAAAAGGTGGGAATCAAGAAACATAAAAGGGATTGAGAAGCCAAATAATTTAATGAAGATTAATAGAAGGAGACTCTGGGGGGAAAACAAAACACAGCAAGGGGGAACCAATGTGAAGAAAATACAATGAGTAAAAGAAGGGAAAAGTTCAAACCATATAAAAATGGGGACAGAAAAATGCCCTATCTTAAGAGGAGCGGATATGCTGTGTGTGCCATTTTACAAATTTTCAACAAATCCTGGACTGGGCAACTACTGAGGTATGGAAAGACGGCAAATATAGTTCCCAAAATTTTTATAAAATGAGGAAGGAACAGAAAAGGGCACAAACTATAGCCCTGTGTCACTGTGTTTAGTATGCAAATTTAAAGGGAGAAGATATCAGGAGGAGATTTGGGGAGCCCCTGGAAGGAACAAGAGTTAAACGCCAACCGCATGGATCATGGGAGGCAATCCTGTGTCACAAACCATCGGGAGTTTATAATAAAGTAACAGAGTAAGACACGAAGAGAGGAGTGAGTTGTGCATCTTTTTGGACTGCAGAGGCCTTTTGCACGTTCCTCAAAAGGAGATTACTGCAGAAGCTAAAGGATCAGGCGCATATAACAGGAAGAGGCACTGCAATGGATTAGGAATACCTGACAGGGAGGCAACAAGAAGTCATGGTACGTGATGGGGTATCACAGGGGCACTGTGGACGAGCGGGATCCCACAAGGGTGGGTCCTTTGACCAGTACTATTTTTGGAATATGTAAAATGACATGTGGAAGGGTTAGACTCGGAAGGTCCCTGTTCGCAGATGATGTGAAGTTAATGAGGAGAAATTAAATCAGATGAGGATCGGGCAGGGACTTCAAAGAGACCTGGACAGACTGGACACCTGGTCCAGTGCTTTTCTATACCCTTCCTATCTGAATTTTTCGAACTTGAAACCATTGCTGCGAGTCCTGTCTTGGCTGGAAATTTTTCAGCAGGCTATTTACATCCCCTTTATTTATTCCTGTTTTCCATTTATACACCTCGATCATATCCCCCCCCTAATTCTACGCCTTTCGAGAGAGTGCAGATTCAGGGCCCTCAGTCTATCCTCATAGGGAAGATTTCTGATTCATGGGATCATCTTTGTCATCCTCCTCTGTACATTTTCCAGAGCATTTCTCCCCATTTATGCAAACTCTCTGCTGCCTATTTGTCAGCCATGCCCCTACTCAGGAAAAAAATTTCTCCTCATATTCCGTGTGCCTTAAGTTTCCTCAATAGCCTCTGATGTGGAACTCTATCGAAAGCCTTACTGAAGTCCATATAAACAATATCATATTCATTACCATGATCTACCTCCTCAAACACCTTAGTGAAAAAGTTAGTAAATTCGTAAGACAGGAACGTCACTTTGTAAAACAGTATTGAGATTCATTCATCAATTTATGCCTATCAAGATGGCTACGAATTGCTTCGGCAATTATTGATTCCATAAATTTTCCCACTATGGCTTATTGGTCTATAGTTCGAAGCTAAGGACCTGTCACCTGCCTTGTAAAAGGTATTACATTTGCCATTTTCCACTTATCAGGCACTATGCCAGTTTTTTTCTGATATGTTGAAAAGATCAGCCAAAGGTATGCTAAGTTCCTCTTTACATTCCTTTAACACCCTTGCAAACAGTTCATCAGGGCCTGGGGATTTGTTAGGTTTTAGTTTCTCTATTTGTTGAGGACCATGTTACTAGTTACCGCAATCTTGCATAGTTTATTATCGTCTTGTTCTACATAGTCTATTATTTCAGGATATCGCTAGTGTTTTCCTGGGTGAAAACTGAGAGGAAGTAGGTACTGAGAATTTCACACATATCCTTATCAGTGTCAGTGATCTGACCCGAGTTACTCTTAAGTGGGCCAGTCTTGTCCCCTTTTCTTCCTTCTGTTTTAGCTGAAAGAACCCTTTTGATATAGCTTTGAATCCTTGCAACCTTAGACTCATAATCCCTTTTTTCTTTTCTTATTCTTTCTTTATTTCTTAACTGCCCATCCCCTCTTTTGATACGCCTATATTGCCTCTCTTTCGACCAATGAATGGTTTTTTAAACTCTTGTTCATCCATTTGAGATCATTTTTTTTTGGATCTAATTTGCCCCACTCGGAAAAAAAGTTGTCTGGGTAGCTTAGAAACTATGCTCTGAGAAAAAGTCATATTGGGGAACCAAGATCACCTACTTGACCCATAGTCAGGACATCCCCCGTTTAGCCCACCCAGGTAATTTTTCAGTCCCTTGAAGTCGGCCAAGCGAAAAACTGGAACAGAGATTTGAATTGTAGTTATCTGGGTAATTCCATGATATATTGAAACTAAGAGATTGTAATCACTATCCCCAAGCTCATCATTAACCTCAAAGATTATTAATTAGTGACTCTTGTTGGCAAGAACCAAGTCAAGCAGATTGTTTCCTCTAGTTAGTTCTGTCACAACCTGTTCTAAAAAGCAATCCTGAACCATATCAAGAAAGTGACTAGACTCAAGATTTCCTGTCACATTGTTCCAATCAATTTGTCTAAAGTTTAAATCTTTCCCTTATCACAACATTTTCATATCTAGATGCCCTTTTGAATTTCGTCCCATAAGAGCTTACTGCACTCCCTATCAAGGTTTGGGGGACTATAAATCACACCCAAAATTAATTTGTCACGACCCTCGTGAAACTGTAGCCAGACAGATTCTGTGTTCGATGTTTCTAATCTTATATTATGTCTAAGATAACAATTTAAATTTTATCTGACATACATCGCCATACATT
Source organism: Cherax quadricarinatus (assembly GCF_026875155.1). NCBI lineage: Eukaryota > Metazoa > Arthropoda > Malacostraca > Decapoda > Parastacidae > Cherax > Cherax quadricarinatus. The sequence goes on along the minus strand of NC_069468.1, from coordinate 3,250,729 downwards.
TCTTATTCTTACATATTTCTGTCTCGCTAGAATACCGGTCTGTAGTTTGGTTTTCTCGAATTTTTCCAACTCTATTGCTTCTCTCCTTAGCCCCTGCAGTCCTGATTGGACAATTAGCTTTCTCTAAACGAATCTGCTTTCGAGTTCCCGTTACCATTGCGTTTTCCTCAGCAAAATTTTGATTCCATCATAGTCCCCCCTTATCTAATCCCTTTGTTTCCTGCTACTTCCTATATTTTCTCCCCCAATTCCCATTTCCACTAGGTACTCAAAACGTAGTACATGACTGCTGGCCCTTATTGAAACTCCATTTGTAATTTTAGCTGTATTTGGTCTCAGCAGTAGGTATAATATCAGGTATTCCTCTGTTTTTCTTTCTTTTGTGACCTCAAAATTTGCTAGGGGCTTCGTCATCATTTAAATATCACTTCTGATATTTTTTATCTCCTGTGTTTTGGGTAAGTTGCTTTCTTTTCTTCTTCTTGAGAAATTAGACAATGATTCTCAGTTTATTGTTGTGGCATTTCCTGAACTCTTTCCTTCTATTAAACCTGCCCATCAGAAATAATTGCCTATTATCTGTTCCATTCCTCAGCTGCTGCCTTCTTCCTACCCAGACCTCCCATTCCCTTTTCATTCCGTCTTTTGTTTACTTTCCTTGCTAAAGACTGTGTCGAATTTGTGAGATCCATTCAGGTTTGATTTTCTTCTTACGGCTAGATTCTTTTTTTTTTCTCGAGGCTCATAAAGAGTATTTTCTGTGGTCTCTTTCTCTTCCTTCCGCCTACATACATTCTACCAGAATATCCTACTCGTATGTTGCTGTTTCCATTGTTTCCTGCAGGTCTCCTGTCTCTTGTTTCTGTTTGTCTTTTTACTTTCTCTTAGGGTTTCTTTTTAATTTAATTTAAGCACTATTAGATCTCTGCTCCTTATATCCTTCACTTCTTGTCTTATCAAGGTTACATAAGAACAACATAAGAATGGGAGGAACACTGCAGAAGGCCTACTGGCCCATACAAGGCAGGTCCTTATCAAAACGACCTTTACCCAAAGCTTACCCTTTGTCCCTCTTCAATTTTGAGGATCAGCTATTTCATCATTTCTCCCTCTTCCTGACTGGTGAACATAACTTCAGTGTATCCTTTACTTTTTTTTTTAATTTGTGCTTCGGGTCTATCTCTCTCTTGATTTTTTATAGCTGATTCATTATTAAGCCTTCTACTTCCTGCTCTAGAAGCTTAGTATAATCATTCTCTTTCTTACCCCTTCCCTACCTGCTTCTATTTCAGGCATCATTTGTCTTTCTCTTCCTTTCCCCTTTCTTCTACCTGAACTTTAATGAGATATTCTCCTCCTAAGGCTTCCTCTACTGTTCATCACATATCTTCTCTGCCTCCTCTAGTATGTTTTCCCAGATGTAAAAAAAAATTTTTTAATTCGTTTTGCTTCTCAACTCATTTCGTCAAGTTTCTGGAGCTGGATTTTCTGATGGCTCAGTCTAACTCCTGTCAGCGTTCTGAGTTTTCCCCTCTCATTCGATGACTAGGTTTATATCTTTGTTGATGCCCGAGTTCTCACTTCCATTGTGTAACACGACAGAATGTGGATTATAGCATTTGATTGTATAAATATTTCGTCTACCAGAGACTTGATCAGTTCATTGAATTTGGTGAATTGATAAAAACCTGGTAGATAAAACATCTGTACATAAAAAACGCCCTAACCCACATTTTTTCTTTTTTTATATATTATATATTATTGCCATCTCCATTGATGTCTGAGTTCCATGTCTAATGATGTCCAAATTCCCATCTCTGTTAGTATTTTGGGGTTCCTAGGAAAACTTACCAGTAATCAGGATGAGTAGAATGCAAAAGTGCTACTTAATTAGGGGGGTAATGTTTATCTCACGCTAAATTGGAATATTAATTAGGTATCCTGGAAGGAGGGCTGGACCTTTAATTTGGGTTTCAAGAATTTGTTTTTCTTCTTCCAACTTTCTTTCTCACATAACACGAGGTCTTAATTGATCAACTTTAATGTTTCAGCTCTGGTGCAAAAAAAAGAAGGGACAAATTTTTAAAAATAATTTGCATGTGTAGGTGCCCCATTACAAAAGCTGTTCACAATAGTTTAGTAAAAACCCCTTAAACGTTTGATGCCAGAGCAGACTAAATAATGGTTACAGAATTCTCCTCTTTCATTCACTTCCACCAAGGTTTTGTATTTCTTCAGGCCAAATTTGAAACTGAATTTGGTAATCCGATGGGAAGACATTTAAGTTATATCCGAAGTGATTACCCTCCTCCAAAACTTTTTCGTTTTAATTTTATCCATAGGAAGACAAGACCCCATCTGATCAGTTTGTAAATTTTCATCTCTGGCGTATAACAAGGGAAAGGTTCTAGGAAAAAATAGCTTGTGAAACTAGCCCTTACCGAAGGTTATATTTTCAAATTCGACTAATTTAGTTAACCATTAAATACCTGATGCTTGTGAAACTAGCCCTTACCGAAGGTTATATTTTCAAATTCGACTAATTTAGTTAACCATTAAATACCTGATGCCCCGCCCTTTAATGTTAGGTACAGTCTTCTTTTGCCACTAACTTCCCCATGAAGTTCACTCACAATTCTAAATGCCTTGTAACTATTACTAAACGAGGTGCAGGTTGCCGGGCCCCCTGCTTATTTTTTTATTAACAGTTCTCGAAATTAATTTTCCAAAATGAATTTAGAAAAAACTTCTTGCGATTTGCTACTAAAAATTTCAAACTTGCAAGTGTTACTTAGAAGATGACTACATGTTTAAAGAATGTGTCTTTGCATTTTGTCAGTTGTATATATAATTGCTTTAGTATATTTGTTATAAATAACTAGAATATCTTTGGGAAGTAGGGGAGCACCTTGATGCTGAGAGGAGTTTAATCCAGAAACTAAACTAATACATTACTTGTCTTGCTTAAACGAATCTGGGATGCTTCCCATTCCACAAACCTATTTGATCCTAATGGTTTAAAGATTTGCTTGTTAAAATTTAAAACACTGTGAATGGCATCAATCTTCATCAAAAAGATTTTTTGTTGGAGGCTGAATTTGATTGCGAAATATTTAATGTTATTTTAAAAACAATCAAATTTGTTCCTGAAATAACAGGAGAATGTCTCTTCTGATCAGATATAAGGCAAACTGTTTGATTCATTCGGTGATCCTAGTTAAATTTTATATAATGTGTATATAATATCGTGTGACCCAAGACCATTTTTATTTACCTTCAACATGGGAATAAAAATTGCTTAATTTTCTTACAACCTTATTTTATTTACTCTTTAATTACTTTAAGCTGGGGCAATCTTTCTTACCCGAAAAGTTTGGATTGATTTTAGTCTACGTAGGTCCCAATTTTTTTTTTAAAGAACAAGTAATAAATGTAAATGTTTTTTTCAAGCTTCCAATTTTGAACACTGATGACTTGATAAGTAACTTAATAGAGGCTTTCCCGCAGCCCAGAGTTTATGAATCCCTTTTGACATTATTGTTGAGGAAATTTTTGGATATTAGTTACAAAACATGTGGTTTTCCCGCTAGTAGTTACTTATTCAGCTAAGTCAAAACTTCCATATAGGCTGCCCCCGACCAGCGAAACAGGTGCTAAGGATTAACGAATTTATTGGGGCCCCTGTCGTTGTATCAGACTGACCACCAAAAGCTGTGAAGCAGTGGGATTCACTTGGTGACTCGAGAGTTGCCAAACTTGTCTGGCTGCTGATCACGGTCATTCTCCCGGCTTTACTTTTTCTGTACTTTCCATATGTAAATTACTCACCATATTGTAAATATGTACATTAATGTACATATTGTAAATAGTTATACATTTGTAAATACCCGCTTGCTTATTTGAAAAAAGGAAAAATAACTCACATAACTCTGTTTTCTTTTTAAAAAGGGCCGGGGATTATGCCAGCAAGAGAAGAACTTTCTGGATCGAGCTACCTGAAATATTCTAGTGAAAAATATATTTTTATTTGGTTCCAAAAGAGGATGAGAGACCTTTTTATTATTGAATTCTCTTTTACTTTTTTTTCCCTTTCCCCTAACTTTCTTTTCTAATTTTTATTAAACAAATTAAAAAAAAACCGGTATAACATAATTGGGACTAGAGTTTGGTAACCGAAAAACGTTGG
>NC_069468.1:3163718-3246043 GCF_026875155.1 Cherax quadricarinatus | reverse complement strand
TACACGATACTAATCTATTGAAGCTCAAAATGAAAAGCCCATAAAAAAGCCATTCTTATTAATCGGTCTGAATCCAACGATTTCAGGTTACCAAACTCTAGTACCGATTATGTTATACCGGTTTTTTTTTAATTTGTTCTAATAATAAATTAGAAAAGAAAAGTTAGAGGAAGAGAAAAAAGTAAAAGAGAATTCAATAATGAAAAAGTCTCTCATCCTCTTATTGGATACCAAATAAAAATATATTTTTCACTAGATATATTTCAGGTGTAGCTCGATCCAAGAAAGTTCTTCTCTTGTTGCATAATCCCGGTCCCTTTTAAAAAGAAAACAGAAGTTATGTGAGTTATTTTTTCTTTATCAAATAAGCAAGCTGGTATTTACAAAATGTATACTATTTACAATATGTACATTAATGTACATATTTACAATATGTGAAGTAATTTACATATTGGAAAGTACAGAAAAAGCAAGAGCCAGAGAATGTACCGTGATCAGCAGCCCAGACAAGTTTGGCAACTCTCGAGTCACAAGTGAATCCCACTGCTTCACAGCTTTGGTGGTCTAGTCTGATACAACGACAGGGCCCCTATTGATCGTTAAATCCTTAGCACCTGATTCGCTGGTCGGGAGGCAGCCTATATGGAAGTTTGACTTATGCTGAATAAGTAACATACTAGCAGGAAACCACATAATATTGTAACTAATATCCCAATTTCCTCAACAATGATGTCTAACTGGGATTCATAAACTCTGGGCTGCTGGAAGCCTCTATTAAGTTACATTATCAAGTCATCAGTGTTCAGAAATTGAAGCTTGGAAAGAAACATTTACATTTTATATATCTTGTTCATTAAAAAAAAAATTGGGACCTACGTAGACTAAAATCAATCCAAACTTTTCTGTAAGAAAGACTGACCAGCTTTAAAGTAATTAAGAGAGTAAATGAATAAGGTAGTAAGAAAAATTAAGCAAGTTTTATTCATGTTGAAGGTAAATATAATGGTCTTGAGGTCACACAGATATTACATGCACATTATATAAATTTAACCTAGGATCACCGAATGAAATCAAACAGTTTGCCTTATATCTGATCAGAAGAGACATTCTCCTGTTATTTCAAGGAACAAATTTGATTGCTTTAAATAACACATTAAATATTTCGCAATCAAAATTCAGCCTCCACACAAGAATCGTTTCATTTATATAAAATACTTTACTTGATGAAGATTGATTCCATTCACAAGTGTATTATTTTAATCAAGCAAATCATTAAACCATTTGTGATCAAATAGTGTTTGTGGAATGGGAAGCATCCAGATTCGATTTAAGCAAGACAAGTATTAGTTTAGTTTCTGGGATTAAGAGCTCCTCGTCAGCATCAAGGTGCTCCCCTATCTTTACCAAAGATATTCTAGTTATTTATAACAAAATATTACTGAAGCAATTATATATACAACTGACAAAATGGCAAAGACACAGTTTTTTAACACTGTCAGTCATCTTCTAAGTAACACTTGCAAGTGTTGAAATTTAGTAGCAAATCGCAAGAAGTTTTCTAAATTCATGTTTTGGAAATTAATTTCGAGAACTGTTCATAAAAAAATTAAGCAGAGGGCGGCACCTGCACCTCGGTTTAGTAATAGTTACAAAGGCATTTAGAAGTTGTGAGGGAACGTCATGAGGAAGGTTAGTGGCAGAGAAGAAGACTGTACCTAACATTATGTCGGCTGTGGCATCAGGTATTTAATGGTTAACTAAATTAGTCGAATTTGAAAATATAACCTTCGGTAAGGGCTAGTTTCACAAGCTATTTTTTTCCTAGAACCTTTCCCTTGTTATACGCCAGAGATGAAAATTTACAACTGATCAGATGCGGTCTTGTCTTCCTATGGATAAAATTAAAACGAAAAAGTTTTGGAGGAGGGTAATCACTTCGGATAATAACTTAAATGTCTTCCCATCGAGATTACCTAATTCAGTTTCAAATTTGGCCTGAAGAAATACAAAACCTTGGTGGAAGTGAATGAAAGAGGAGAATTCTGTAACCATTATTTAGTCTGCTCTGGCATCAAACGTTTAAGGGTTTACTAAACTATTGTGAACAGCTTTTGTAATGGGGCACCTACACATGCTAATTATTCTTAAAATTTTTCCCTTCTTTTTGTGCACCAGAGCTGAAACATTAAAGTTGATCAATTAAGACCTCGTGTTATGTGAGAAAGAAAGTTGGAAGAAGAAAAACAAATTCTTGCAACCAATTAAAGGTCCAGCCCTCCTTCCAGGATACCTAATTAATATTCCAATTTAGCGTGGGAGATAAACATTACCTCCCTAATTAAGTAGCACTTTTGCATTCTACTCATCCTGATTACTGGTAAGTTTTCCTAGGAACTCAAATACTAACAGAGATGGGAATTTGGACATCATTAGACATGGAACTCAGACATCAATGGAGATGGCAATAATATATAATATATAAAAAAAGATACAAATGTAGGTTACGCGATTTTATGTACAGATGTTTTATCTACCAGGGATTTTATCAATTCACCAAATTCAATGAACTGATCAAGTCTCTGGTAGACGAAATATTTATACAATCAAATGCTATAATCCACATTCTGTCGTGTTTACATCAATGGAAGTGAGAACTCAGACATCAACAAAGATATAAACCTAGTCATCGAATGAGATGGGAACTCAGAACGCTGACAGGAGTTAGACTGAGCCATCAGACAATCCAGCTCCAGAAACTTGACGAAATGAGTTGAGAAGCTAACGAATTAAAAAATATTTTTTTTACATCTGGGAAAACATACTAGAGGAGGCAGAGAAGATATGTGATGAACAGTAGAGGAAGCCTTAGGAGGAGAATATCTCATTTAAAGTTCAGGTAGAAGAAAGAGAAAGGAAGAGAAAAACAAATGATGCCTGAAATAGAAGCAGGTAGGGAAGAGGTAAGAAAGAGAATGATTATACTAAAGCTTCTAGAGCAGGAAGTAGGAAGGCTTAATAATGAATCAGCAATAGAAAATCAAGAGAGAGATAGAGCGAAGCACAAATTAAATAAAAAAGTAAAGGATACACTGAAGTTATGTTCACCATGTCAGGAAGATGAGAAATGATGAAATAGCAGGAGATCCTCAAAATTGAAGATGACGAAGGTAGCTTTGGGTAAAGGTCGTTTTGATAAGGACCTGCCTTGTATGGGCCAGTAGGCCTTCTGCAGTGTTCCTCCATTCTTATGTTGTTCTTATGTAACCTTGATGAGACAAGAAGTGAAGGATATAAGGAGCAGAGATCTAATAGTGCTTAAATTAAATTAAAAGAGAAACCCTAAGAGAAAGTAAAAAGACAAGAGAAACAAGAGACAGGAGACCTGCAGGAAACAATGGAAACAGCAACATATGAGTAGGATATTCTGGTAGGAATGTATGTAGGCGGAAGGAAGAGAAAGAGACCACAGAAAATACTCTTTATGAGCCTCGAGAAAAAAAAAGAATCTAGCCGTAAGAAGAAAATCGAACCTGAATGGATCTCACAAATTCGACACAGTCTTTAGCAAGGAAAGTAGAACAAAAGACGGAATGAAAAGGGAATGGGAGGTCTGGGTAGGAAGAAGGCAGCAGCTGAGGAATGGAACAGATAATAGGCAATTATTTCTGATCGGCAGGATCAATAGAAGGAAAGAGTTCAGGAAATGCCACAACAATAAACTGAGAATCATTGTCTAATTTCTCAAGAAGAAGAAAAGAAAGCAACTTACCCAAAACACAGGAGATAAAAAATATCAGAAGTGATATTTAAATGATGACGAAGCCCCTAGCAAATGTGAGGTCACAAAAGAAAGAAAAACAGAGGAATACCTGATATTATACCTACTGCTGAGACCAAATACAGCTAAAATTACAAATGGAGTTTCAATAAGGGCCAGCAGTCATGTACTACGTTTTGAGTACCTAATGGAAATGGGAATTGGGGGAGAAAATATAGGAAGCAGCAGGAAACAAAGGGATTAGATAAGGGGAATATATGATGGAATCAAAATTTTGCTGAGGAAAACGCAATGGTAACGGGAACTCGAAAGCAGATTCGTTCAGAGAAAGCTCATTGTTCAATTAGGACTGCAGGGGCTAAGGAGAGAAGCAATAGAGTTGGAAAAATTCGAGAAAACCAAACTACAGACCGGTATTCTAGCGAGACAGAAATATGTAAGAATAAGAAATGTATGGCGATGTATGTCAGATCAAATTTAAATTGTTATCTTAGACAAAATATAAGATTAGAAACATCGAACACAGAATCTGTCTGGCTACAGTTTCTCGAGGGTCGTGACAAATTAATTTTGGGTGTGATTTATAGGCCCCAAACCTTGATAGGGAGTGCAGTAAGCTCTTATGGGACGAAATTCATAAGGCATCTAGATATGAAAATGTTGTGATAATGGAAGATTTAAACTTTAGACAAATTGATTGGAACAGTATGACAGGAAATCTTGAGTCTAGTGACTTTCTTGATGCGGTTCAGGATTGCTTTTTAGAACAGGTTGTGACAGAACTAACTAGAGGGAACAATCTGCTTGACTTGGTTCTTGCCAACAATGAGTCACTAATTAATAATCTTGAGGTTAATGATGAGCTTGGGGATAGTGATTACAAATCTCTTAGTTTCAATATATCATGGAATTACCCAGATAACTACAATCAAATCTCTGTCCCAGATTTTCGCTTGGCCGACTTCAAGGGACTGAAAAATTACCTGGGTGGGCTAAACTGGGATGTCCTGACTATGGGCCAAGTAGGTGATCTTGGTTGCCAATATGACGTTTCTCAGAGCATAGTTCTAGCTACCCAGACAACTTTTGTTCCGAGTAGGGAAATTAGATCCAACAAAAATGATCTCAAATGGATGAACAAGAGATTAAAACATCTCATTGGTCGAAAGAGAGGCATATATAGGCGTATCAAAAGAGGGGATGGGCAGTTAAGAAATAAAGAAAGGAATAAGAAAAGCAAAAAGGGATTATGAGTCTAAGGTTGCAAGGGATTCAAAGACTATATCAAAAGGGTTCTTTCAGCTATACAGAAGGAAGATAAGGGACAAGACTGGCCCACTTAAGAGTAACTCTGGTCAGATCACTGACACTGATAAGGATATGTGTGAAATTCTCAGTACCTACTTCCTCTCAGTTTTCACCCAGGAAAACACTAGCGATATTCCTGAAATAATAGACTATGTAGAACAAGACGATAATAAACTATGCAAGATTGCGGTAACTAGTAACATGGTCCTCAGACAAATAGAGAAACTAAAACCTAACAAATCCCCAGGCCCTGATGAACTGTTTGCAAGGGTGTTAAAGGAATGTAAAGAGGAACTTAGCATACCTTTGGCTGATCTTTTCAACATATCAGTAAAAACTGGCATAGTGCCTGATAAGTGGAAAATGGCAAATGTAATACCTGTTTACAAGGCAGGTGACAGGTCCTTAGCTTCGAACTATAGACCAATAAGCCATAGTGGGAAAATTTATGGAATCAATAATTGCCGAAGCAATTCGTAGCCATCTTGATAGGCATAAATTGATGAATGAATCTCAATACTGTTTTACAAAGGGGCGTTCCTGTCTTACGAATTTACTAACTTTTTCACTAAGGTGTTTGAGGAGGTAGATCATGGTAATAAATATGATATTGTTTATATGGACTTCAGTAAGGTTCTCGATAGAGTTCCACATCAGAGGCTATTGAGGAAACTTAAGGCACACGGAATAGGAGGAGAATTTTTTTCCTGAGTAGGGGCATGGCTGTCAAATAGGCAGCAGAGAGTTTGCATAAATGGGGAGAAATGCTCTGGAAAATGTACAGAGGAGGATGGCAAAGATGATCCCATGTATCAGAAATCTTCCCTATGAGGATAGACTGAGGCCCTGAATCTGCACTCTCTAGGAAGGCGTAGAATTAGGGGGGATATGATCGAGGTGTATAAATGGAAAACAGGAATAAATAAAGGGGATGTAAATAGCCTGCTGAAAATTTCCAGCCAAGACAGGACTCGCAGCAATGGTTTCAAGTTTGAAAAATTCGGATTCAGGAAGGATATAGAAAAGCACTGGACCAGGTGTCCAGTCTGTCCAGGTCTCTTTGAAGTCCTGCCTGATCCTCATCTGATATAATTCTCTTCATTAACTTCACATCATCTGCGACACTTCCGAGTCTAACCCTTCCATCATGTCATTCACATATTCCAAAAATAGTACTGGTCAAAGGACCGACCCTTGTGGGATCCCGCTCGTCACAGGTGCCCACTGTGATACCTCATCACGTACCATGACTTGTTGTTGCCTCCCTGTCAGGTATTCTCTAATCCATTGCAGTGCTCTTCCTGTTATATGCGCCTGATCCTTTAGCTTCTGCAGTAATCTCTTGTGAGGAACTGTGTCAAAGGCCTTCTTGCAGTCCAAGAAGATGCAATCAACTCACTCCTCTCTCTCGTGTCTTACTTCTGTTACTTTATTATAAAACTGCAGAAGGTTTGTGACACAGGATTTGCCTCCCATGAATCCATGCTGGTTGGCGTTTATACTCTTGTTCCGTTCCAGGTGCTCCACCACTCTCCTCCTGATAATCTTCTCCATAACTTTGCATACTATACACATCAGTGACACAGGTCTATAGTTTAGTGCCTCTTTTCTGTCTCATCTTTTCATAAATGGGAACTACATTTGCCGTCTTCCATACCTCAGGTAGTTGCCCAGGTTCCAGGGATGTGTTGAAGATTGTGGTAAGTGGCACACACAGCATATCCACTCCCTCTCTAAGGACCCACGGGGAGATGTTTTCTGGTCTCATTGCCTTTGATGTATCGAGGTCCCTTAGCAGCTTCTTCACCTCCTCCTCATTTGTATGTATGTCATCCAACACTTGGTATATCCCTTGCTGGTGTCCCTCCTCTGTTCTGTCCCCCCAGAGGTCTTCCTGTCTCCACTGTAAATACTTCATTAAATCTCATGTTGAGCTCCTCACATACCTCTTGATCGTTTCTTGTGAGTTCCCCACCTTCTTTCTTCAACCTGATCACCTGGTCTTTGACTGTTGTTTTCCTCCTAATGTGGCTATACAGCAGTTTCGGGTCAGACTTGACTTTCGATGCAATGTCGTTTTCGTACTGTCGCTGGGCCTCCCTCCTTATCTGTGCGTACTCGTTTCTGGCTCTTCTACTAATCTCCTTGTGTGTGTGTGTGTGTGTGTGTGTGGTGTGTGTGGTGTGTGTGTGTGTGTGTGTGTGTGTGTGTGTGTGTGTGTGTGTGTGTGTGTGTGTTTTGTGTGTGTGTGTGCGAGTTCACGATTGAGTTTGTTTATATGTGTGTGTGTATGTTTTTGAATACTCGCATATATGTACTCACCGAAATGTGGCTGGATGGGTCGAATTGCTGCTCCTGCTTCCGCTTTTATGCTGGTCGCAACTAGGTCCACTCCCTCACGTTTCCAAGAGCCTTATCGTACCTCTCCTTGAAGTTATGTATGGATGTTGCCTCTACTACATCACTCTCAATATTGTACAATGTAAAGTAAAAAAACACAAGTGCAACTAATGTGACATTTTTATTGTGACAACGTTTCGCTCTCCAGGAGCTTGACAAAGCTCCTGAAGAGCGAAACGTTGCCACATTAAAATGTCACATTAGTTGCACTTGTGTCCTTTTACTTTACATACTGTCGGTAATTCTACCAACATTATTGAACAACGTCATGATAACTCTTAGGCTGAAGAAACAATTCCTAACATCACTATGACTCATCTGACTTCAACTTACAGTTGTGTCCCCTTGTTTCTGTGTCCCATCTCTGAAACATTCTTCCAAATATGTTTCCTGTCTTCCAGTGTCATCAGGTTGAGTTCCCTTAACCTTTACTGATAAGATATACCCTTCTTCACACACACACACACACACACACACACACACACACACACACACACACACACACACAGAGGGGACACAGAAACAAGGAGTCAGAACTGGAAGCTGAAGACTCAGACGAGTCACAGGGATGTTAGGAAGTGCATCTTCAGTCACAGAGTCGTCAGGAAGTGGAATAGCCTAGCAAGTGATGTAGTGGAGGCAGGAACCATACATAGTTTTAAGACGAGGTTTGATAAAGCTCATGGATCAGGGAGAGAGACCTAGTAGCAATCAGTGAAGAGGCGGGGCCAGGAGCTGTGAATCGACCCCTGCAACTACAAATAGGCGAGTACACACACACACACACACACACACACACACACACACACACACACTTAAATACACTATCAAAAAGTATTTTCAGTCCCAAAATCAATACAAAAATAAATTTGCTTGTACAGAAGTGTATTAAGTGGTAAGCTCTTTTTCCAGACATAATTATGATACAAGAATTTCTCGGCGCTTAAGTACTTAATAAAGACCTAGCCTTAATTACGTAGTGGAGATTTCGCTTTAATTATCACCTTCCTGGATAGATAGTGAGAAAAACAACTGCGATATAAACCAATGATGAACGCTATATAAGGAAAGTAATGATCACCAGGATTTTGGAGTAATAGGAGGGTTAAAACTGGGACATTGATGAGTGGAGAGTTAGGACAGAATAAGTACTGAATGATGATCAATGGTTACGGTAGATTATGGCGTGTGGTGGTGAGGGGTTACGGTAGAGTGAGAGCAGGGAATGGAAGAGTGATAAAAGAGAAATAGAGAATTAGTGCCACGTACTGAAGAGCGATGAGGGGGAGACATAGAGTGTGAATGCGAGCTATGGAAGACTGTTGAAGGGTCAGACTAGAAGATCATAGAAACTTTGACTGTTAATTAATACATTAGAGCCAAGTAATGGAACAAAAAATATTGGACAAAATGAGAACGTGGAATCAGAAACTAAAATTGAGTACTTCTGAACGAGAGACGCTGTAGTTTACGTTAAAAGCGTATAATAGTGTAGTGATGAAGATTATATAAAATACAGTGGAATAGTATAACGTTGAAGTTAGGTTTTGAAGCAATTCGTGGTTGTTTTACTTCCAGTAAATATAATGGTAGGCTGATCTATGCCAACAAGCATGGCTATAATGGTAGGGTGATCCATGCCAGCAATCATGGTTGCAATGGAAGGGTGACCCATACTAGCAAGCATGGTTATAATGGTAGGGTGATCCATGCCAGCAATCATGGTTATAATGGTAGGGTGATCCATGCCAGCAATCATGGTTATAATGGTAGGGTGAGCTATGCTAGCAAGCATGGTTGTAGATGAATGGTTCACAGAACCGACATGTTGATTAATTAGACATATGTGCAACTCTTGGGTATCTTTATTAAGGAAACGTTTCGCCACACAGTGGCTTCATCAGTCCATACAGAGGAGAAACCTGTTCTTCGGGTTTCTCCTGTGTATGGACTGATGAAGCCACTGTGTGGCGAAACGTTTCCTTAATAAAGATACCCAAGAGTTGCACATATGTCTAATTTATCAAGCATGGTTGTAATGATAGGGTGATCTATGCCAGCAAGCATGGCTATAATGGTAGGGTGATCTATGGCTGCAAGCATGGTAGTGTGAACTATGCCAGCAAGCTCGGTTATAATGATAGGGTGATCTATCCCAGCAAGTATGGCTATAATGGTAGGGTGATCTATGCCAGCAAGCATGGCTATAATGGTAGGGTGATCTATGCCAACAAGCATGGCTATAATGGTAGGGTGATCTATGCCATCACACATGGCTATAATGGTAGGGTGATCTATGCCAGCAAGCATGGCTATAATGGTAGGGTGATCTATGCCAGCAAGCATGGCTACAATGGTAGGGTGATCTATGCCAGCAAGCATGGCTATAATGGTAGGGTGATCTATGCCAGCAAGCATGGCTATAATGGTAGGGTGATCTATGCCAGCAAGCATGGCTATAATGGTAGGGTGATCTATGCCAGCAAGCATGGCTATAATGGTAGGGTGATCTATGCCAGCAAGCATGGCTATAATGGTAGGGTGATCTATGCCAACAAGCGTGGCTATAATGGTAGGGTGATCTATGCCAGCAAGCATGGCTATAATGGTAGGGTGATCTATGCCAACAAGCATGGCTATAATGGTAGGGTGATCTATGCCAGCAAGCATGGCTATAATGGTAGGGCGATCTATGCCAACAAGCGTGGCTATAATGGTAGGGTGATCTATGCCAGCAAGCATGGCTATAATGGTAGGGTGATCTATGCCAGCAAGCATGGCTATAATGGTAGGGTGATCTATGCCAACAAGCATGGCTATAATGGTAGGGTGATCTATGCCAGCAAGCATGGCTATAATGGTAGGGTGATCTATGCCAACAAGCGTGGCTATAATGGTAGGGTGATCTATGCCAACAAGCATGGTTATAATGGTAGTGTGATCTATGCCAGCAAGCATGGCTATAATGGTAGGGTGATCTATGCCAGCAAGCATGGTTCTAATGGTAGGGTGATCTATGCCAGCAAGCATGGCTCTAATGGTAGGGTGATCTATGCCAGCAAGCATGGTTATAATGGTAGGGTGATCTATGCCAACAAGCGTGGCTATAATGGTAGGGTGATCTATGCCAACAAGCATGGTTATAATGGTAGTGTGATCTATGCCAGCAAGCATGGCTATAATGGTAGGGTGATCTATGCCAGCAAGCATGGTTCTAATGGTAGGGTGATCTATGCCAGCAAGCATGGCTCTAATGGTAGGGTGATCTATGCCAGCAAGCATGGCTATAATGGTAGGGTGATCTATGCCAGCAAGCATGGTTCTAATGGTAGGGTGATCTATGCCAGCAAGCATGGCTCTAATGGTAGTGTGATCTATGCCAGCAAGCATGGCTATAATGGTAGGGTGATCTATGCCAGCAAGCATGGTTCTAATGGTAGGGTGATCTATGCCAGCAAGCATGGCTCTAATGGTAGGGTGATCTATGCCAGCAAGCATGGCTCTAATGGTAGGGTGATCTATGCCAGCAAGCATGGTTATAATGGTAGGGTGATCTATGCACCATCTGGCACACTCCTTTTATTTTGCTGTCTGTTTTAGAACGCTGTCAGGTTTTCTATGAAGGCCGTTTTGATGTTATCATCTTTTAAAACCAATGGGATTTTTTCCACAGTTGGATCTCATTTGGGCATACCCAAAAACACTTCCCTGGTTTAATATATCTTGTAGATGATTCCTGAATGTCTGCACAAGATGCGTGGGTCAATTTCTCACAGACGTTGCACGTAATCCATGCAGTAGCCCACTTGTTTGTTAGCTGCAGGCTACACACGATTTCATGATGTGATTTTTTGGTTGTTGTACAGAATATTCTTCTAATAACCTCCTTAAAGTGTTGATCTGACTATTTGTAATTGTATCCATTTGTATTTGTACTTGTATGTGTTTGAAAAAACTTACTGCTGATAGCGGAAACTGTTTGGCGTTTGATAAGAGTGCCTAAAAACCCTGTCAGCTTATGAATCCGGTCAGAGGATGTTTTGTTGTTCAACGAATCTGGTTGGGTGTTAAGGGCACCTAGAAACTATTTCAGCTTTTGAACCGGGTCATTGGTTCACTTATTTCTTGGATGAATCCGGATAAAATCCGGTCAGTGGATCACTTATTTTGAACGAATTCGGTCGGTGATTTTGGACTAGTTCCTGAAAGGACCTCTGGAATATTATTTAACAGAGTAATATGTGTTCAGTTTGATACAAAAAGTATAACTTGCGTGTAGGAGAAAATCGGTGACTTCTGGCAGCTCTTACTATGATAAACAGCCTTTCTTTACAACCAGAATTTTTTGAGCACTTATAGATCACTGTATTTAGCTTTACTAGATTTTTTCACCTCCACAACATCAAATGCTGTTTTGTCACTATTGTTGGCTATGGTCAGGACACTGGTGATGACTACTGGAAGAATATTTGCTAACCCTTGTGTATATTGCGACCGCTGACAACTACAGGTTTTACGTATTTCCACAAGTAACTCTTAAACTTCTCGTATTAAAAACAGGAAAAATTTTCTGATGTCCATCACTCCATCACACTAACCACCATTTTGTTACTGTTATTTACCTACAGCAACACTGGTGACAAGGTTTCTGGATGATAAATGGTCTCATGTTGTTGTGTTGCTGCGTTCACTGACAACTATAGTGTTGTTGTGTTGCTGCGTTCACTGACAACTCTACAGTACTGCTGTGTTGCAGCGTTCACTGACAACTCTACACTGTTTATCGTATTTCTACAAAACTGTACACTTTTCGTACGTCCTGGAGACTGTGAACCTTTTTGAATTTCAATAGAAACTTTTACTCAATGATACCACTAAACTATATGCCAGCTACACTAGCAGGTTTATGAAAATTATTAATATGAGCTGACATGTATGGTAGGATCCTAGCGACTGTTGACAACATGAGTTATCTATTTAGATCTAACGCTTCCTGCTTAATTTTCACCATAGCATTTATTATGGTATCTTATCTATACACTAAAGTATCACTGTGATATTCACTATAACGCTATGTATGGCACTTTTATCAGGGAGATTTACTTTCCTCAGACATTTTTATTTTTTTGCAAACAGCACACTAAGGCAATAATATAGGAGGCACACGGCACACTAAGGCAATAATATAGGAGGCACACGGCACACTAAGGCAATAATATAGGAGGCACACGGCACACTAAGGCAATAATATAGGAGGCACACGGTACACTAAGGCAATAATATAGGAGGCACACGGCACACTAAGGCAATAATATAGGAGGCACACGGTACACTAAGGCAATAATATAGGAGGCACACGGCACACTAAGGCAATAATATAGGAGGCACACAGCACACTAAGGCAATAATATAGGAGGCACACAGCACACTAAGGCAATAATATAGGAGGCACACGGCACACTAAGGCAATAATATAGGAGGCCCCCACGGCACACTAAGGCAATAATATAGGAGGCACACGGCACACTAAGACAATAATATAGAAGGCACACAGCACACTAAGGCAATAATATAGGAGGCACACGGCACACTAAGACAATAATATAGGAGGCACACGGCACACTAAGACAATAATATAGGAGGCACACGGCACACTAAGGCAATAATATAGGAGGCACACGGCACACTAAGGCAATAATATAGGAGGCACACGGGACACTAGACAATAATATAGGAGGCACACGGCACACTAAGGCAATAATATAGGAGGCACACGGCACACTAAGGCAATAATATAGGAGGCACACGGTACACTAAGGCAATAATATAGGAGGCACGCGGCACACTAAGGCAATAATATAGGAGGCACATGGCACACTAAGGCAATAATATAGGAGGCACACGGCACACTAAGGCAATAATATAGGAGGCACACGGCACACTAAGGCAATAATATAGGAGGCACACGGCACACTAAGGCAATAATATAGGAGGCACACAGTACACTAAGGCAATAATATAGGAGGCACACGGCACACTAAGGCAATAATATAGGAGGCACACGGCACACTAAGGCAATAATATAGGAGGCACACGGCACACTAAGGCAATAATATAGGAGGCACACGGCACACTAAGGCAATAATATAGGAGGCACACGGCACACTAAGGCAATAATATAGGAGGCACACGGTACACTAGGGCAATAATATAGGAGGCACACGGCACACTAAGGCAATAATATAGGAGGCACATGGCACACTAAGGCAATAATATAGGAGGCACACGGCACACTAAGCAATAATATAGGAGGCACACGGCACACTAAGGCAATAATATAGGAGGCACACAGTACACTAAGGCAATAATATAGGAGGCACACAGCACACTAAGGCAATAATATAGGAGGCACACGGTACACTAAGGCAATAATATAGGAGGCACACGGCACACTAAGGCAATAATATAGGAGGCACACGGCACACTAAGGCAATAATATAGGAGGCACACAGTACACTAAGGCAATAATATAGGAGGCACACGGCACACTAAGGCAATAACATAGGAGGCACACGGTACACTAAGGCAATAATATAGGAGGCACACGGTACACTAAGACAATAATATAGGAGGCATACGGCACACTAAAAGGCAAAAAATATAGGGGGCACACGTACACTAAGGCAATAATATAGGAGGCACACGGTACACTAAGGCAATAATATAGGAGGCACACGGTACACTAAGGCAATAATATAGGATGCACATGGCACACTAAGGCAATATAGGAGGCACACGGTACACTAAGGCAATAATATAGGAGGCACATGGCACACTAAGGCAATAATATAGGATGCACACGACACACTAAGGCAATAATATAGGAGGCACACGGCACACTAAGGCAATAATATAGGAGGCACACGGTACACTAAGGCAATAATATAGGAGGCACATGGCACACTAAGGCAATAATATAGGAGGCACACGACACACTAAGGAAATGATATAGGAGGCACATGGCACACTAAGAAAATAATACAGGAGGCACACGTATCATGTGGGAGTTCGAACACGTGGATAGGGTTAAGTAATACGTAGGCTGGTAGTACGTATATTACGGATAATGTGGGTAGCGCCCAAACAGCCGGCCTGCCTCCTTGCTCACTCTCGTATAACTGACCGCCCACAGTACCCATATGTGAGGGGGTCTTTGAATACTGCTGTGGTCAGCACAATATGAATACAGACAATGACTCAGGCAGAGACAGTTGGTAGTGAGTCATGTACTGGTACACTGGTTACTGGTAACTGGTTACTACTACTGAGAGCTCGGCGACGCTAACGTATGTCGTCCCGACATACAACTAATACAAACTAGAGATGGCAGGTATACGGCTTGGGCTGATTCTATACAATGTCAAAGTACACAACAATTGAACATTATAACATACATAAGTAGAACATTGGAATGGAAGCTTACGTAACTGAAACTGTAATGCAATACAAGGTATAATATAGCACAACTCATCGAATGAAACTCAACGTTGGGATTACACAGTGGAAGTGATAAAAAAAATTTGATCGATCGATCTGTATTCATGTGATCTACGGATTCTGAGGAAGGAATAGATACAAAGAAAGAGTGCTTAACAGAAAGGCAGATTCGGTGCACTCAAATCTATGTTAACTCTCAGAACTCGAAGAGAACGTGAACACAAAAAAAAAATTCTTGAATACTGATAAGTTGATACTGTAATTATTCATCTATACAGGTTATTTAACATTAACCCCAACTCTGCTAGGGTAAGATTGACATATGCAGAATGGTTATCATCTCTGGGAGGATCGAATTCCTCTGCAATGGCTAACACATGCCTTGACTGAGGACAGTCTGAACGAGTATCTACAAAAGATACAGCTACAATCACTAGTGACTGTGGAATTACTAATTCTTGGCTCATTACAAAGTCACTAATGGGTGCTGGTGGCTTCACAGTAAGAATAAGATCTTCCTGGAGCAGGAATCGAATCACACCAGACCACATGGGATCTGTTCGTTGAGCATTCTTTACATCTTCAGCACTAAATGGAGGGTCTGCAGTTACTATACTAACATGTCTCGATAAGGCATCTGCGACTACATTTGACTTGCCAGGTAAGTGTTCAAAGGTGGGATTGAACTCTTGGATAGTCAAAGTCCATCTGGCTAACCTTCCAGTAGGTTGTTTGTTCTGGAATAAAGGTATCAGTTCTTTCTTACTGGAGGAATGAACAAACTCGGTGGAGTGGATGACTCCCCCCGGTTGAAAAAATTAACGTTATAACACGCAATATGAGCAAGGGAGAACGAATCTACTATCACAAACTGCAAGCACAGGAGAAAAGAAATGAACACGGTGAACAATGCTGATATTCAATCTGAGTCGCACACAGTGACACGAGGTATCAGCTATAAACTTCACTTACAAACGTTAACAACGTGGAAGTTACTCGAACTTCTTACAATGCACTGATTACTGTCAACTAGGATGGGATCACAATCTGAAACATAAGGGAAAACAACAACACTCAGGTGAGCACACTAGCCACAGAAACGTCTTTCTGCACGGCTTGTGGCATCAGCAAGAGATGGCATAACTCGTTGGTGAAGTGTACTTAGCTCAGTGTTGGGGGGTGCGGGAGTAGCTTTAGGTAGATGTCGTCTTGATAAGGACCTGCCTCGTATGGGCCAGTAGGCCTTCTGCAGTGTTCCTACATTCTTATGTTCTTATGTAAGTAAAGTTCTTCTCAAAGCGTCCCCTGGGAAGGAACGAATACTTGAACAAGTCGCCATCGCAAGGATAGTAGTCTCAGCACTATCCTGCATGCATGATATTGTGGCTGGAGTCCAGACAGGAGTGACAGTATTACTAGTGCCTGACCGCTCGGCTATGTTAATAAGTAATTCACGGATCTATAGGAACTTAATCTGAACTTCACATTTCGCAGCACTTTAACAAATCTCAGATACAAGCTGTGAGAACAAATACATTGCTCAAGGGCTAGGTATTGTCTTTCAGTCAGTAAGGGAATGTTGGTACTGTGGACTGATTCATATTGACTTTGACTGGCATAATACACTAAGTGAACATTCAAAAGTGACCGGGACATGATCTCAGGGAACTTACTCAAGGACATAAGGCAAAAATGAGCGATAACACTGAAAAATATTGCAAAAAAAAATGAGTCAAAGAAACACTGAGTCTACACTGAAAACACAAGGTTTAGAGTACACAAGAAATTCACTATAAATGTCTCACACACGCAAATGTCTTTAAATTCAAGAAAAATGTCTCTAAACAGAAAATTATCACAGAAGGCTAGAGGAGTCGACGGGATGACTGGTGATGAGGAAGGTTGTCCTGCGCGGTGATGACGCCGACACTCACACTGTCGTCGTGAAGAAATGCGCTTTCTCGGTGAACTCGCAAAACTGGCTTTATCGGTGGCGCTCAGCTACAATCTCTTGACCAATTACGTGAGCCAAAACAGTATTAGGACCCGGTACAAGGGTGCAAACAACCACAGGTAGATGAGGTGGATGGCTGGTGGTGGTGGTTGGTGGTGGGTGGGTGGAGGGAGAGTGTATAGCAGTGGGTAAGGTGGTGACTCTCGCTGGCGCTCTGGCGCGCACTCCACTCACTACCCACGAAGGTGGCTTGATAAACCACTATGCCACAGGGATGGTGAAGACCACTCTTAGCATCCAACAGGGAGCACAAAGTGATATGAAAATACTTCAGAGGAACTTGTGTGGCTTACTTCTCTCTCTCAGCTGGGTTAGAAGCTGGGTTGGCTGACTGGCTTAACCCACGTGAATGGCTGACTGGAAGACGGGTAACGATGCACACAGCATGGAGGAGCAGGTGGATGACAGGAGACAGGCTGGATGATAGGCTGACTGGCGTTCACTTCCACAGTCTGGCTTACTGACTGGCTTAATTGCAAAATCCGGGTCAACCCCTCGGAGATTGAAGCAATTAGCACACGAACTAAGCCAGGAAGCTTGAAACGGCTGCAACAGGCTTGCAGGCTGGAGGTGGAGGTTGTGAGGGGAGCGAGTAGCTTGAGATGGGTGAGACGGTTCACCTTTGACCCGCCGGCTACTCACAAACAGTCTTCTAACCTCTTGAAATACCCTTAAAAAGATTAATTTCCATGCTCCACACTGGTGCCACCATTTATCATGTGGGGTTCGAACACGTGGATAGGGTAAAGTAATACTCACGTAGGCTGGTAGTACATATATTACGGATAATGTGGGTAGCGCCCAAACAGCCGGCCTGCCTCCTTGCTCACTCTCGTATAACTGACCGCCCACAGTACCCATATGTGAGGGGGTCTTTGAATACTGCTGTGGTCAGCACAATATGAATACAGACAGTGACTCAGGCAGAGACGGTTGGTAGTGAGACATCTACTGGTACACTGGTTACTGGTAACTGGTTACTACTACTGAGACACGGCACACTAAGGCAATAATATAGGAGGCACACGGTATACTAAGGCAATAATATAGGAGGCACACAGTACACTAAGGCAATAATATAGGATGCACACGGCACACTAAGGCAATAATATAGGAGGCACATGGTACACTAAGGCAATAATATAGGAGGCACATGGCACACTAAGGCAATAATATAGGATGCACACGGCACACTAAGGCAATAATACAGGAGGCACACGGCACACTAAGGCAATAATATAGGAGGCACACGGTACACTAAGGCAATAATATAGGAGGCACATGGCACACTAAGGCAATAATATAGGAGGCACACGACACACTAAGGAAATGATATAGGAGGCACATGGCACACTAAGGAAATAATATAGGAGGCACACGACACACTAAGGCAATAATATAGGAGGCACACGGCACACTAAGACAATAATATAGGAGGCACACTGTACACAATAATATAGGAGGCACACGGCACACTAAGGCAATAATATAGGAGGCACACGGCACACTAAGGAAATAATATATGAGGCACACGGCACACTAAGGCAATAATATAGGAGGCACACGACACACTAAGACAATAATATAGGAGGCACACGGTACACTAAGGAAATAATATAGGAGGCACACGGCACACTAAGACAATAATATAGGAGGCACACGGTACACTAAGGCAATAATATAGGAGGCACACGACACACTAATGCAATAATATAGGAGGCACACGGCACACTAAGGCAATAATATAGGAGGCACATGTCACACTAAGGCAATAATATAGGAGGCACACGGCACACTAAGGCAACAATGTAGGAGGCACACGGCACACTAAGGCAATAATATAGGAGGCACACGGCACACCAAGGCAATAATATAGGAGGCACACGACACACTAAGACAATAATATAGGAGGCACACGGCACACTAAAGAAATAATATTGGAGGCACACAGCACACTAAGACAATAATATAGGAGGCACGCGGCACACTAAGGCAATAATATAGGAGGCACACGGCACACTAAGGCAATAATATAGGAGGCACACGGCACACTAAGGCAATAATATAGGAGGCACACGGCACACTAAGGCAATAATATAGGAGGCACATGTCACACTAAGGCAATAATATAGGAGGCACATTGCACACTAAGACAATAATATAGGAGGCACACAGCACACTAAGACAATAATATAGGAGGCACACGGCACACTAAGGCAATAATATAGGAGGCACATGTCACACTAAGGCAATAATATAGGAGGCACACAGCACACTAAGATAATAATATAGGAGGCACACAGCACACGAAGACAATAATATAGGAGGCACACAGCACACTAAGACAATAATATAGGAGGCACACAGCACACTAAGACAATAATATAGGAGGCACACAGCACACTAAGACAATAATATAGGAGGCACACAGCACACTAAGACAATAATATAGGAGGCACATGGCACACTAAGACAATAATACATATCCTTTCTGGCTCATTGTATACTATTTTTTGCTAGATTAGTTGTAAGCACTGGAGGGACGTACCTTGTTAGTTTACTAGCACAGTTTAAGGTTTCTAGCAGGGAAATAACTCTATAATCTACGAGAAACTACGGGGCGCAGCTGAGCACAGCGGAGCACAGCAGAGCACAGCAGAGCACAGCAGAGCACAGCAGAGCATGCGAGCACCCGAGTGTGGTTCCCAGCCAGTAACACTTGTTATTAATGTCAATAAATCTGCATAATTGACTCCAACATCACTTAAGTAGATCTGCATATTAGCACAGCTTCCTAATATATGCCAGGAGCTGTAAATTTAGTGTAGACATAAGATAATGGATCAATGCTGTAGGTGAGCGTTCATAGTGTAAAAAATCATGTATTATGCGGTGTATGGTGAGAAATGTAGTGTAATGATGTGTAGTGTAGTGTAGTGTAGAGCTGTGTTGTGAAGTGTAGTGCTGTGTTGTGAAGTGTAGTGCTGTGTTGTGAAGTGTAGTGCTGTGTTGTGAAGTGTAGTGCTGTGTTGTGAAGTGTAGTGCTGTATTGTGTAGTGTGATGCAGTGTTGTATAGTGTAGTGCTGTGTTGTGAAGTGTGATGCTGTGTTGTGTAGTGTAGTGCTGTGTTGTGAAGTGTAGTGCTGTGTTGTGAAGTGTAGTGCTGTGTTGTGTAGTGTAGTGCTGTGTTGTGTAGTGTAGTGCTGTGTTGTGAAGTGTGATGCAGTGTTGTATAGTGTAGTGCTGTGTTGTGAAGTGTGATGATGGTTGTGAAGTGTGATGCTGTGTTGTGAAGTGTGATGCTGTGTTGTGTAGTGCAGTCCAGTGTTGTGAATTGTGATGCCGTGTTGTATAGTGTAGTGCTGTGTTGTGAAGTGTGATGCTGTGTTGTGTAGTGTAGTGATGTGTTGTGAAGTGTGATGCTGTGTTGTATAGTGTAGTCCTGTGTTGCGAATTGTGATGCCGTGTTGTATAGTGTAGTGATGTGTTGTGAAGTGTGATGCTGTGTAGTGTAGTGTAGTCCTGTTTTGTGAAGTGTGATTCTGTGTTGTGTAGTGTAGTGTACTCCTGTGTTGTGAAGTGTGATGCTGTGTTGTGTTGTGTAGTCCTGTGTTGTGAAGTGTGATGTTGTGTAGTGTAGTCCTGTGTTGTGAAGTGTGATGTTGTGTAGTGTAGTGTAGTCCTGTGTTGTGAAGTGTGATGTTGTGTAGTGTAGTGCAGTCCTGTGTTGTGAAGTGTGATGCTGTGTTATGTAGTGTAGTCCTGTGTTTGGTTTAAAATGGCAATTTTGAGGTCTTTCCTAAAATTATTTAAATTATTTCATTGGCTTTTTCTTGTTATCAGTTAACAGAATGAAAATATATGCTTTTCAAATATAGATGATTTTAGTTAGTTTTTGGTCTGAAATTACGTTTAAACAAGGTGATAAAGTCGAATTTTGATGACTTTTCTGAGGATAATAATTAAGACTCCTTTAACCATGACCAATCATTCCTGATTATATTTTATTATCTGAGAAATATGGTATAATTTGGGTTTTTGTGTAATGAATTCAAAATGGGTGAAAAGAGTAATATAGTAGAGCCTTGTAATGTGATTAATGATCACAGGAAATTTTACCTTAGAATCTTGAATGCCTACAGTATTTATTGTGGACTCTGATTTTAAAATGGATTTTTTTAATATATGTTAATGTGGTTAAATTTCCGACTTCTAAAGGTATTTCTCATAGTTGATTGGGCGGCTTCTCATTCTTATTTGATAGAGAAATAGCTATGAATTTGGTTGAATTGAGGAAGAAATTGGCTTAAAATACGAGTCAAACTGAGCAAAATCGCCTATACATTAATTTTGCCCAAACCACCAACACTGAGCCTATGTAAGTCTATAACTTTTTCCATCAAGTATCTTATTTCTTGCTGTCATTACATTCAGAAAATGATTCTTCACCATTTCAAATTCGAGGTTTCTGACAGTGAAGGAATTAAATGACAAACTTTATATATCCATACACGTTTTTATCTGTGAAAGTAGTCTAGGAACGTTGACTGGTGACAGAAAAATAACTTACTATATTTTTTAACATTAATTATTTTTCTGTGACAACATTTTGAGACATTATCCACTCGAGTTTTTTCCAGGACTAAATTTAGATCTCCTGTGAGGAAAAAGTTCAACAGATAGGAGTAGCAAGTGAGTATATGGTAACAATAGTTTGATTGCCAGCTACTTGTTAAGGTAGGGTAAGTCTAGCTCCCACTATTCCCCCCCCCCCCCGAAAGGTGACGTGTGGGGCTCCGGTCGAACAGTAATCACTAGACTCACAGCTCCCAGCACTACTGTAAGTACATGCCTGCTCATATTCTAGTGGACTTATTGATTGAAAGCTTCACTTTTGACCAATAATAAACTTAGTCCTTTCAGCTTTGATATCTCTTAAATGTTTTAATAATCACCACATCTTTTAGATATTGTACTTATCATGGAGAGTGATTTCTTAAGCAGTGGGTAACCTGTCTCTCTTTCCAGCTTGGAATGACAGATTGGGTCACCTGCCAACCAACGAGAAGTATTGAAGGAGACGGACTAACGTCCTGAGACGTCCCCTTTTGGATCTACTTACCTGTGTATATGTATGCAGTCGCAGGACATAACCCCTCATCATTGCTGTGTTTAAGAACCTGCTTTCCGGTCATCTGGACTGATTATTCACGGCTATACTCTGTGAAGAACGAGCCGTTGGGTTGTCACTAACACCTGCGACCCCCCCCCCCCCCACACATCATCAGCAACGGCTACGATTTCTACAAGACGGTGTCAACCTCCACCAGACACCGTCCCCTCAAGGGAGGTTCCTTGACGCTGGTGAGGGGCTCTTGATCTAGGGAATTGGATTTGTGCTCCGGTTCCCTGAATTGAGCCTGAATACCTTCTATCCCCCCCACATGCGCTGTATAATCCTACGGGTTTAGCGCTCCCCATGATTATAATAATAATAATAATCCACCAGACACCCCAGCATCACTATATATATATTAGCGTTGAATTCAAATGTCATTTTTTCATTTCATTTTTCATTTTTCTTTCAAATAGGATATATCTTTCATGTTTCACTGTTTTATGTTTGTTTTAATAAATAATAAAGTGTTTATCTTTGTGAATTATTATTTCTTTTTCTATTCATTAATTTTCCTGAGGAGGAGCCAGCCTGAGTAATACTGACTGAAGTTGTTACAGGGCTGAGTAAACCTTCACATCTCCGAAACCTTAATTACAAATTAATTAAAGAAAGTAAAGATTGTTGACACTGGACTACGTATTGAAAAAATATTACAGATATCTCAACAATTTACTACGAATCTGGACTAGATCATCTCCCCAGTATTGCTTAATATGGTGGTAGATATAAAGAAATGTAATATGTTAGAGAAATCAAGTAGGAAGTATATAACTCAGTAGATCATGTTAGGCCTACATAAAATAATATAATGGAACTTTACAGGAAATTTAGTAAAACAGCCCTAAGATTTCTGGATGTTGAAAACACATTTAAAGATAATGCAGTACCGGTATATATAGTCAGAGACATGTTTTGGGAAACCTCGCCATGGCAATGGTGAGAGCAGACCCTAAGGTGGTGATTAGTAGTTCAACTAATTTTGTGTCTAACAGAGCATTAAAAACTTTTCCATTCCCCAGAGGTATGGAGAGTGAGTACATCAGTCACCAAGGAAACTTGACCCGAGAACCTCTGGTGATGCAATACTGAGCTTTAAGAAAAGAAAATATTATTAGAAAAGACATAACAGAGCAGAAATTAGTTTAAGCGAAAAGAAAAATGAAGTTTGGCTTTGATGAAGAAATAAAGTAGTTGTTGGGGAGGTAATAACAAATTTTTTAGAGCCACGGACACAGCAAATTGGGACACCTGATGTTTTCAAAAGTTTAAAAAACTGGTTTTACTGAAGGTCTATTAGGTTCTATATTGAAAAACTTTGATTGATAATGTATTTGAGACGGAAATATGCCCATTTATTAAGGTTTTTCAGTTCGTTTAGTGACTAATAGTCTGAGGGACCTGATTTTTAAATTCAGAATTATGGCATCAATGTGAAATAAGTGAAAAATTTTTGCAATACGAAACCTTTGAGGAAAAAATCTGTATTATCTAATTGTATCGGGTACAAACAGTAGCAATAAAAGCTAGATAT
Source organism: Cherax quadricarinatus (assembly GCF_026875155.1). NCBI lineage: Eukaryota > Metazoa > Arthropoda > Malacostraca > Decapoda > Parastacidae > Cherax > Cherax quadricarinatus. The sequence goes on along the minus strand of NC_069468.1, from coordinate 3,222,335 downwards.
ACTGAGTGTCCCTTTAGCTTTTTGTTTCCGAAAATATAATATTTTCGAACATTTTTGCAGAGACTTGTCAGCGAAGAAAAATTAGGTAAAAGTTATTTTTAGATAAAATTTGTCAATTATTACAAACACTTTTTAGTAAAAGGGGAATATCAAGGTGTTTTTAGTTCCTTTATGGAAAAAGAGGATTTTTTGGGGTTTTAATGATGATTATTAGCGTTTTTGGATTGTTTAGCTCATTTTTATCAGGAGTGTCAATACGAAAAATTTGAGAAAATAATTTTAATGCAAGGTGGTTGAGTCCTGGAGAGGGAGTACTGTCTAATGACAGTGTCTCCCCCTTAAAGGGAGGGGGTTAATGTTGCAGTTTTAAAACGTAGTGTAAGCACTCCTCTGGCAAGACAGTGATGGATGAATGTGTGAAATTTTTTTTTTTTTTTCGCGCCACCTGCCTTGGTGGGAATCGGCCGATGTGTTATTAAAAAAAAATGGATATTCTGAAAGAGAAGTTGCGAAGGTTAGCAAATGAGTTTGGGAGGTGGAGTAAAGGAATTTGAAAGTGAACATAGGCAAGAGTAAGGTGATATGGGTATAAAAAAGAGTTGGGAAAAAGAAAAATTGGAAAAAAAAAATTGGGAAAGGATAAAGTATGGAAGGAGTGAATGTGTTAAATTTTTTCTGGAGTGGAGTGTCGGCTGAAGTATATATGTGGAGGGAAAACCTCAGAATCGATGAAGAGAAAAAGTGGGTAGAGCATTGAGGTATCTGTGGAGATAAAGAGCGTTTTTGGGAAAAAAGAAGGAATGATAGAGTCTATTTGTATGAACTTATATGGGTTGTGGCTGCCGAATGTGTCTAAAAATCGTGGCTGTATAATAATTATGAAAAAATTCGTAGTTGGAAATTAGGAGGAGGTGCAGAGTTACTAAAAGTTATTATTCATTTGGCTGGGGAAGGGAATTGAGGTGGTTTGGCTTTTAGGGGGGAAGGAGAAAATAGGATGACTCGGAGAGTGACTAAATCTCTAAGGGGAGGAAAGGAGGAGTTGGGGTCGTTCTATGAGGGATGGAGAGAGGGGGTAAAAAAGGGTTTTTTTTAGTGAAAGGGTTTTTGGACATACAGAAATATGGAAGTGTTAGAAAAAAAAGGGAGACAAATTTTTTTGGGGATTTACGAGCTTTTGGGAGTGTGAGCGGGGAAATTTTTTGTGAAGGGATTGATAAAAACATGTTGGGCCCGATTTGAGCCCCTGGAGGTGGAAAGAACTGCACTCTAAAGAGGAGTATGGGATTTTGTGTTTAGAATGATATCTAATGGGATGAGTTGTGGGGGGAACGTCTCCCTAGTTGGGTTTTTGGGGCTGGGACTTTGGGTATTTTAAAAATTTTAGATTGGTAAGTACATGAGTGGGAGGGGGGGATTTGGGGGGACTTAATAGAGTTGTTCTTGGTGGCATAAAAAATTGGGGTTGGTCAAATGTTTGTTAGTGGGATGAATTGTAAAGGACCTGCCTAAAAGGGCCAACAGGCCTGCTGCGTGTTCCCCCTTTCTTATGTTTTTTGTTTTTATCTAAGCTCCGTTCTGCGACCCTTTTGGCAAGAGAGTGTTAGAGTGAATGATGGTGAAAGGTTCTGTGAGAGACACCCAAGTTTTAAAAAAAAAATCAAAATTTTTATATTTTATTTTTTTTGTTAGAGGTAAAAGAAAATCAAGCTTCTAGTATTATTTGTGTTAAAAATTTGCTGCTTTTAATATGAAATATATGTTTTAAAACCCCACTTTCTGTGCTGGCGGTTCGAGGGGTTTTCATTAGCGCAGCGGTTGTATGTGCACTGCTTGGCAACTGTGTGATTCGGGGGAGCTGTGCATTAGAGAATAACCCCCCTTTAACACCTACAATTGCTACACTGATGTCTGTTTTTCGCTTTTTCTGTTCTCTCTCTTTCTCTCTCTTCTCTCCTCTTTCTCTTATCTATTTATCTATCAATCTATTATCTTTTTTTGAAGTTGCTGATCTGGGTTCGGTTATTTGGACTTTTGTCCTTGTATAAAGGACATGTTGATTATTCCCGCCGGTTTATTTTCGTGTTTTCTCCTTGCCTGACGCTCTGACCTTGTGGCGAGAGCGTAGAAAAGGATGCTTTTGTTCGAGAACCTGTGCTTATTGCCTCTCCTAGTCGAGGTTAGTTTATTTAGGTACATGTTGTTTTTGATTAGCACACTCATGCTGAATCTGTCGCACACTACATATATACATCCATTACTTATTCTTTTTAAATCTGAGTTCAATGTTCCTAGAAACATACCAGATAGTAAGCATATTATTGTTGTACATTTAGGTGCAGCTATAAATTAAAAAAGCAATTGTAAGTTTTATACAGTGATAGACTTACTATGAATCTTTAACTTTCACTAAGTTGTGATCACGAAACAAAGAGTTCCAACATCATTTAACTGTATTAACAAAAGTTAATCTAGAGAAGATTTTTGTTCATTACAGTTCTAAAAAATTTAGTAGCGGGTATTTGTTCCCCATTGAAAACCCTTTTAAGACATGCTCACTATAAAATCAAACAAACCCCACTCCTAAATCCGTAAAAAACCCCTGAAACCCAGTTTGGGATTTTCCTTCAGCAAAACAAAAGAATCACAATGAAAAAGGATAAAATAGTGGGTACTTGAGGAAAATAGGAGGCTAAAAGCTTCGCATAGATGGTTTGGAGCGAGTGTGAGAAGGATTTAGCTGGAAGGGAAGGAATGGTCCCAGCAGTGTAGGGGCAGCCCCGCTCTAAGTGGAAGGGGGTTCACATTCTGAAAAAGGAGATGGGAGAGTTAATAAAAAGTGTAAAGGTAGGAAATCGATTCTCTGTTATCCAAGACGGTGTACTTCAGGGTTACGAAATTGAAGGTACCACTGTTCCCCTTAATAAGGGGAAAGAAATATTTTAAATAGGAAAGATTCTCAGGAAAGATTATGGACATGCATTTTTAAAACAGAGACAGAAAGGGGGTCAGACAAGAGTGTGTCTTCGGAGCTGGTGTTGGCGACAAGTCAGCGGGTTTGGAAAACTTATGGCGGTAATGGGAACAAGCCATTTCTTCTTTGCGGGGGGAAAAAGACATTGGGAAGGGCAGGGGGAGCTGCTGGAAAATACAGGTCAGCCAAGAATAGTTGGGTCTAAGGGGGGACCCCAGTCTATGTAGCTCTTGGCTAAAAGGGGTGGACAATGAATGGATGCTAGGGAAAAAGGTATAAATTGCGGGCTAGACAGGTACTGAAAGGGAAAATTTGAAAACCCCCATTCTTGATAACTGGGACCTTTTCTTTAAAAAAAAAAGGTATGTATGTGGGGGGGGGTTCATTCTTGGGGTGGAGTGGTTGCATTACCAAATTCAATTGAGAGGGTAATTGATGACTTGTCTAGGAATTTTAAAATGATGACTTAGAGGTATGGATGTTTGGGGGGAAACAATCAGGCTGCAGCATTGGGTTAAAAAAAACAGCAGTTTTACCGGGGAACCTCGGGGTATTTTAAAAAAAGAAAATATTAAAAATAAATTGTAGTAATGGCAAATAAATTGATCTCAAACAAAGAGAGATAGTAGAGGGCAACGAGTGACTTTTCCCCTTAAAGGTTTTACTATAAAAATGTAGGAGTTAAAAAAATAAGATAGATGGAAAGATTACTTGCAAGTGTAGGAAATATAGATTATTGGTATAACGGGGCCCAGTTAAACCTAAAAAGATAAGAAATGCTTTGAATGCAAAAAAAAAGGGTTAAAATTTCCACACTGATGGGGTCAAAAGGAAGGGTGGGGGTGGCGAGTATGTCAAGAAAATTTAAATTGTTGTCTTAGACATGAATAAATTAGAGCATCGAAACAGAATCTGTTTGGCTACGTTTTCGGGGACATGAAAAATTTAAATTTTTTGGGTTTGGGGATTTATGGCCCCAAACCTTGATAGGGAGGACAGTAAGCTGTTATGGGACAAAATTTCATAAGGCATTAGATATGAAAAGTTGTTATAAGGGGAGATTTTTTTTTTAGGAAAATTAATTGGAAAAAATATGACGGGAAATCTTGAGCATGACTTTCTTGATACGGTTAGGATTGCTTTTAGAACGGGTTTGGACAGAACCAATAAGGAAAACAATCGCTTGATTGGTTTTTGCCAAAAAAGTTTCACTAATTAAAATAATCTTGAGGTAATGATGAGCTTTGGGAAAGTGATCACAAATCACTTAGTTTCAATTTATCATGGAATTACCCAGATAAATGCAACAAATCTCTGCCCCCAGTTCTCTTTTGGCCGATTCGTGGGACTGAAAAATTCCCTGAGTGGGTAAATTTGGGTGCCCGCAGGGTTTCAGGTAGGTGACTTGGGTTTGCCAATATGACTTTTTTCAGAGATAGTTCTAGCGCCCAGACAACTTTTTTTCCCGGAGTGGGAAATTAGATCTAACAAAAATGATCCCAAAGGGATGAACAATAGATTAAAACATCTTTTTGGGCAAAAGGGGGATATAAGGCATTCAAAAGATGGGATGGGCATTTTAAGAAATCAATATATTAAATTTAAAAGAGAGAAATAAAGAAAGGAAAAAGAAAAGAAAAAAGGGATTAGGGGCTAAGGTCCCAAGGGATTCAAGATTAACCCAAAAGAATTTTTTGGGTATACAAAAAGTAAGTTGGGACAAGATTGGCCCGCTTAGGAAACTCTGGTCAGATCACTGACAGTGAAAGGATATGTGTGAATTTTAAATACCTATTTCCCTTCAGTTTTCCAAAAAAAAATTAGCGTATTCCTGAAATAATAGATTATGGAACAGGATGAAAAAAACATGTAGATTGCGGTAACTGTGACAGGTCCTCAGACAAATAGAGAAACTAAAACCTAACAAATCCCCAGGCCCTAAAGAACTGTTTGCAAGGGTTTAAAGGAATGTAAAGGGGAACTTACTACCTTTAGCTAATTTTTTTAAATATAAATAAAATGGCAATGCTGAAAAGTGGAAAATGGAAAGTAATACTATTTAAAAGGCAGGTGACAGGCCCTTGGCTTCAAAACTATGACCAAAAAGCTACCCCCATAGTGGGAAAATTTATGGAATCATAATTCCCAAAGCAATTCGTCCCATCTTGACAGGCACGATTGTTAAAAATCTCAACACGGTTTTACAAAGGGGCGTTCCTGTTTTAAAAATTTTACAAAATTTTTTTTCACAAGGTGTTTGAGGAGTAGTTAAAACCATACCCCCCCGGGATTGAACCCGCGGTCATAGAGTCTCAAAACTCCAGCCCGTCGCGTTAGCCACTGACCAGTACCCAAAATAAGATTCATCCAACTAGGTTTTTTTTAAACCCCTAGGAAAGTTAGCACAGGCACCTCTGTGACCACAAATGCAAGTGGCTAGGGGTCTGGTTAGGGGCTAACGGGGACGGGCAGTTTTGGACTCTATGCCCGCGGGTTCAATCCCGGCCGGGGGTTTTTTATTTGCAATCGTTCATTACGATTTTGAGTCGAGGGGTTTTCATGGTAAGAATATGATATTGTTATAGGCTTCATAAGGTTTCGATAGAGTTCCACCCAAGGGCTATTGGGAAATTAAGGCACAGGGGAAAGGGGGGAAAATTTTTTTTTCCTGGGTAGGGGGCTGGTTGAAAAATAGGCGCGAGAGTTTGCATAAATGGGGGAAATCAGAATGGGGGCGGGGGTCCAAGGGGTTTTCCCTCGGGGGGCAGTTTTGGGGCCCCGTTGTTGTTCACAATTTACATAAACGACTAGAAAAGGGAAATAAAAGCGACATAAAAAAATTTCTGATGCACCAAAATAGGCCGTCCAATTCTTTTAATGAGGACATTAGGCACTCCGGGAGATTTAAAATAGGGGATGATGCAATGGCGGAGAAGTGGCAGATGCATTTAATATTGACAAATGCAAAGTTCTAAATGTTGGACAGTTAAAAAACCCTTGCCCATATAAATAAATAATGTAGTTTAAATCTACTGTTTGCGAAAAGGATTTAGGATTTTGGGTTAGCAGAAATTTTAAAAACCCAAGACAACAGGCTTTGTGTTCGCAATAAAGCTAACAGAATTTTTTGGCTTTATATCAATTTAAAAAATAACAGAAGTCCTCGGGTTGTTCTTCAATTTATAATCCTTTTTTGGGCCCTCATTTGACTATGTGCTCGTTTTTGGTCCCGTATTTCGAATGGGTAAAATGCTCCCGGAAAAAAAGAGGGAGGAGCAAAGATATTCCCCCGTATCGAAAACTTCCCTATGGGATAGATGAGGGGCCCCGAATCTGCACCCTCGAAAAGGGAAAAGAAATTTGGGGGGGTATGATCGAGGTTAAAAAATGGAAAACAGGAATAAATAAAGGGGGTGTAAATACGTGCTGAAAATTTTCCGTTAATACAGGGCTCCGCAAAGGTTTCAGTTTGGAAAAAATTTAGATTAGGGAAAGGGTTTGGAAAGCACTTGTTTGGTAAAGAGTTGTGGATGAGTGGAACAAAATTCCCCATAAAGTTATCAGGCTAAAACGTTGTGTAGTTTTAAAAGTAGGGTTTGATAAATCGAGGGGTGTGGGTGGGTGTGAGTTGAATGACTAGCTTTTGCTGTGGGTCTGGGGCAGGCCCCCTCCCTGATGGAGATGATCAGACCGGGTGGGTCTTAGGAATTGGGGTGGGGGTATTGGTCTAATCCGGGGGGGGGTGGGCCTGCTCCACATGGGCCAGTAGGCCTGTTGCAGTGTTCCTACTTTTTTTTGTTCTTAGTTTTAAAAAAATCTGTTGATGAGTTTTTTACAATTACCGAATCGATTTATAAAAAGATTAAATTTTGAGTTGATTTTAAAATGTAGCGGGCTAATGTGGGATAAAGGTAAATAAATGGCTAAAGAAAGTTGGAAATTTTATTTCAGAATTTTTGTTGGTAAATTGATTTTGTTATTAGTGTTATTTATAACTTTTAGTTAGTCATTTTTTGTGTTTTTTATCGTTTTGAGGGTCATTTTGTTCTATTTTTTTTTTTTAAAATTTTTTATTTAAAAGACAAATTTTTACATAAAAGTAAACGCAAATTACATGGAAAAAAGTGGTGAAAAAAATTTTGTGTAGACATGTACTTTCCATTTAAAAATTTCTCTAATACACAAAACTGTACTAAAAAATGACCATCCAACCTGAAGTAATGCTTATGTTGGGAACTAAATTAACCCAAAGACTCCTTTGGGAAGTACATCTAAATTTTGATTGTACATCCCCGCCACGGAAAAGTACCCTTTCATTGTCATCCTGCCCGGAATTACACCTTACATTGTACATCCTGGCAGGAATGTACACCCTTAATTGTAATCCTGGACGGAAAGTACACCTTACATTTTACATCCTGGACGGAATGTCACCTTACATTGTACATCCTGGCCGGAAAGACATCTTACATTCTGAAAACGCCACCCCCCCTTTTTTTTTTTTGTTTGTCAAACCCCCTACACGTAAAAATCTTTATATGTAAAATTAATTGTATGAAATATTTCATTTTCCATTGGGAAAACATGATACTTCAGTATCCCAAATTTTTGATAAATATAAAAATCAATTTACATGTTCTGTCAACGTATATTACTAAACACCCAAACTTCACCTTCTCCAGGAAAGTATAAAAAATAATAGTTACATAACCTTTTCAAACAACCCGTAAACTACACAAAAAACCCAATCCTTGTCTCCTCAATTACCTATAATAATACAACTCAACGGTAACCTAAACCCACGGGTCTTAGAGCTCCCATGAAAAAAAAATATGTAATAAGAAAAAAGATGAGTCAAGCTTTCTAAAAAAATTTTTGCCCATTATTAAAACTACAAGATGTAAGTTGTTTTGCACAAAACATAAAAAAGTGCATGCCTTCACACGTCGATAAATACTGAAGCCTTTTACCACCGCAATACTTCATGTGTAAATTATTTCGCATTCACACATGCACCCATTTTGTTTTCATTACACACATACCCTATTTCTTGCAGATATATAAATTCCATCACATTACGAGTCTGTCGTCCCTTTTTCAATTTTAAATTATAATTAAAATTTAAGGAACTTTTATCGTTCCAACACACAACCCGCTTTACACACAGTAAAGGCACTTAGTCTCAGACTTATTTTTTCTTCCACACAAACCCTTTACACTTCCTTTTCGGGGGAAACCGCCCGCCGCGACCCCTTTTAAAAGCCGTAAATCCCATAAACCCCCAACCTAAAACCCCCAAAACCCCCAGTAAAAGCAGTCTCCCCCCTCCCTCCATAAATTTCCCTTTTTAGACACTTGTTCTGTAAAAAGTCGCAGCTAAAACCTTTTTCCTTCATCCACGCCCACCTCCCTCATGGCCATGGTAATATAAAATCCCTGACCAAAACGCAACTGCATTCTCCACCCCTTACCACCCCCCCTATATCCCAAAATTTTGCCCCCAACACCCGCAAATCCCCCCCCACCACTAACCTAACACCTTTCCCAACCAGACCCCCACAACTTTCCTACGTCACAAAATTACCGCATGAAAAATTGTTCCCTGCTTCCAACGTCTAAATTTCCCCCCCCTCCCTTTTCCTCCCATTGAATAGGACAACCCAGACGGCAAAATCCCCCCTTAAAAAAATTTAAAAAATTACCTCCCGAACACCCCGGGTTTTTCCGAATTTTTTTAGCGCTCCTATTTCGTTCACGCAAAATAGGGTTGCCCCTTTAACAGCAACCACCATGACCTACCTTCCCCCCCTTCGAGGATCCGCAAATTTAAACACGCGGTTCCCTCATGTCATTAAAAACTCAACTGGCCTCACCCCATTAAAACCCCACCCCCCCCCACCCGGGGGATATCCTTACGTACTTCACAAATCCACTCCCCTCCCCCCCCCTCTTATATAAAAAAGTCCCCGCCCTCCCCCATGACCGGAAGTGTTAACACCGCTCTACTTTAACCCTTCCGCCCCCCCATCCCCCCTTTAAACCTAAAAACCCCCGTTGAAACGTTTCACTCACCTCTCAGGGGCATGACCGACAGCATATCTTGCGTCAATAGCACGTTCGTCACTATTTCTCTTTGATGCGGTTAGTTGCTAAAACCCCCAAACCCCCAAGTCTTTTCAATACTCCATTCCCCTATTCGCACCGAATTCACCTTGAGCCACCCGGTTTTCTCACAAAAATTTTTCCCCATTTCATTAGTTATAAAAACCTTCCCCCACCCCCTACCACCCCATCCCCCTTTGTACTATCCCTTAGGCTAGAAAATTAGCTTCCAACTTTAATTTCAACCTGAAGCCTCCCCAAACACATCCACCCCTTACCCACCCCAAGCAAGTCCCTTTACCCCTCACCAAAAACAGTGTGTCATCCACAAAACTACGATCCGCCCCCCCCTCCCCCCGGTCAGTACCCTCCCCACCTCCCGCAACAAAACTCCGAATGGCCCCAAAAATGGATCCTGTAACACCCCAAATAATATTTGTGTTTGTGGGGGAAACCCTTGGGGCAGTCCCCCTCGCATCTGTATTTTTAACTGTGGCCTCCGTTTTAAAATGCACCCTCATCGCGCCCCTGATACAATAATTTTTCCCAAGAATTTTTTTCTTCCCTAACCCTTTCCAAGCTGAACCTCCATAAGCTTCCCCTTTTTACACTATCATAAACAGCCTTCCAATCTAAGCCCCAATTCACCCCACCCCAACTCCCCCCGTTTTTATAAAATTCTCGAATTTATTCCATGCCCTTATCTCGACCTTCCGGCACCCCAAATTTTCCCCCCTTTTAAACTTGCCTATACCCTCTTTATTTTGTTCCCCATATTTCGCCAAACAACTTTATAATCTCCACACATAAGCCCAAAGTGCCCCATAATTTTTACCGTTGACGCTCCCCTTTTTGGTACCAACACCACAATGGCCGTCCCCTTGTGTTCCCATTTCTCAGCCGCCTTAAGTATGTTAAAAAGCCTTACTAAAAAACCTCAGAACCCCCCAATTCTTTACGCAGAAATCATTTTCAGTCCGCTTACCGGCGCCTTTCCCAACTCACTCCTTGACAACGCCTCCAAATCTCCACTCCCTAATGGCCCCCCTAAAACCCCCCGATCTTTACCATCAAGCTCACACTGCACAAATTTTCCCATTTCCCCCAAAGCCACTTTCCCGATGCCCCCGCTTTCGTATATGACTTAAAACCCAAACGTCTACATATCACTATCCCTCGTCGTTACCCAAGCTTGACCCGCCTATACCCTTCCTATACATTAAGTTTAACCCCATCATCTTGTCTCCCAATCTCCCTTTTCTGGCCTCTTAACACCAAGCCGACGGCCCATCACCCCCCTAGCACTTTCCAATCCTCCCATAAAATTTGCGCACCCCTCAAAACGCTCGTTTTCAAAACCCTAATACTCTCCTTAAACCTTAGTCCTGACTGGATAGGTTTTCTCCTCCTCGTGCAAAAAATCACGCAGTGCCTTCAAAATATCTTTAAAAAAGTACTTTAACCCATTTTATTCCCTCCCCGACAAATATAATATTTTCTGATACGATTTTTAGCTACCGAAAAATTTCCCCTTTTTCCGTTCTCATCCCCTGGGCCTCAAACCACCAACCCTTCCCACAATTGCGCAAAGACTGCCCCTTCCTCACCTACAAAAACTTCACATTTAATTCCAAAAACCTTGACCCCCTTCTAGGCAAACCCTCCCTTCTAGGTCCACCATTACCCTTGTGACCAAAAAACCCCGTCCACCACACGCACTCTGCTCCTATTATGTTTGGGGGGACTAAAAGCGTCCAGTCTAGCGATATCCACGTTAAAAAAAGTATTTTTCAACAACCCCACCCCCCTTTAACGTCCCTTAACCCCACTCCATTTAATAATTCCCCCAAAATCCCCGAACAAAATGCCCCCCTAGTTCCACATCCTTACCCCTTATCACACAATTCAATCACCCCCAATTACGCTACACCCGGGAAAGACGAAATAATATACTAGGACTCCCCTTTACAATTTTTTTCTTAATCGCAATTCCCTCGCCGGACCCTACCCATACCAAAATTTATCTGACCCTACCCCACCACCAATCTACATGAACACCCTCCCCCCCCCACCCCCACAATGCCCCACTAGAACGGGCTAGTTTTTTTTCCAGGTGGCAACTCCTCCTTTCAACCTTTTTGCATGCTCCACTTTCCATTATACCATTACCCTTTAATCAAAACCGGTCTTTTGTTGTGTTCCTGACAACACCACGTCAACACTATTACGAAAAATTCACTAAACCATACCACTTTCTCTTGATCTCAATTCCATTAAAGTCATGACTTTAAGCTTCAGTGTGGTTTTCCTTTTTAACCCTGTACTGTCTTGCCACCAGTCGTTTTGTGACACCTCGGTCCCTCCCCCCCTTTAGAAACGCTATTAAACCCGCTCCCCCCCATAGGGCCCCTGTGTCCTCTCTGGTAAATTCCGCCCGGACTTTTTGCAGTGCGCTAGCAGATCGATCATGTCCTCGGGGTCAGATGCGCGCCCGCGCGTTCCTGATGCTTCTCCTTTACCGCTTGCATCAAAATATTCTTAACACACTGCGCAGACCCCGATCCTGTTCCACGCCCTGATCCCAGCAGCCCAAAAACTAGGTCTGACTCCCAACCTTCCAAACTCTTGTCAGCCCAAAAACCCCTTTAAAGCCCTGGCTAATGATCTTCCACTCGCTATCACCGAGTCGGGGTGTTTTCTTTTTAACACCTGAGCTGTGTTCAATGAAAGGGGGGTCCCCCGTCACACCTGTGATTCCATCTCCCCTGCTCTCTCGACCTCCTCACTCCAGGACCCACCTTGTTAGGGAGAGTCCTAAGGCAAACTTGCTCCTCACCCTTCTTAGCTGTTGTCATTGCCTTTTTCCATGTTGCCACGCCTCCCTTTCCGCACAGAGCCGCTAGGTGCATTGACCCACACAACCACGGTCCGGCTTTGCCCACGAGTCACAAAAAATAAGAAAATAAAAAAAAGAAAGGAGGAAACCACAGGGCCTGTTGGCCCCCAAATAGGCGGTCCTTTACAATTCTCCCATAAAACATTTTTACCAACCCTGGGTCCGAAATTCTGGGAGCATACGCGACGGGGAATGGGTAAAAGTAACGTCTTTTTCACAGGAAAACGTTCCTTCGGTATCCCTGCGTTGGCCCCGTAGCCCATTCCCCAACAGTGGCCCTAGGGCTGTACCTATTTGCCCTGCAAGCGGATGTCAGAATCTCCGCCTCGAATGGCAAAATTTTTTAATCTAACCCATGTTAATGGCGAGAAACGTCGTGAGTCGCACGGGCACAGCGGAGATAAAATGTCAAAAAACCCCCGGTACTTGTCTACCATCGCCTCATACACACTTGCCAATTAAAATTGACAAAGATCCTCGTGTGCCATTCAGCGCTATCCACAAATCTCCTCGTTAGCAAAACCTATGTATCTCTATGGTTGCCGGTGTAGCAGGTCCATGGGAAAAACCTGCACACCCAGGAAAGCTCACACAGACTGTGTTTTTCGTCTCCCGGGTACCTGCGCCATGCTGGAAAATATAACTCCACTAATCAACGCCGGGGCACAGCAGCGCACGTCCTCACACTCAAGGTTGAGAGACGAAAATGTGTTTATTATAAAATCTTTCTTGAAAGTGTTTTGTGAGGATGATTTGTTGATGGAATCGAATTGTAATATGTTATAAGCCAGTAGCCCCCAGTCTGTGAAAGGTACAAAAAAAATTTACAGTTTAAAATTCTCCATAACTAACAAAACCCTTATGACTTTAGTCATTCTCTTAATCCATGTTGGATTTTAGTACATCATCATAGTGTGACTGCCTAATGCTCTTGTTTCAAGTAATTAATGATATTGTTAATAAGCTACAGTTAAGTGACAAGCAAACTATTCTAGAGTAATTAATCTGTAAAGAAATCTTTTACATGATCACACACACACACACACACACACTCACACACACACACACACACACACAACACACACACACACACCACACACACACACACACACACACACATGACCCAGGTGACAAATTTTCAGAGAATTGGGTGGTTTGCGAGTGGAAGGGTACGGCCTGTCAAAGTAATTTTCAAGGAAGAATCAGTTCGAACCAGGATTCTGCAAGAGAAAGCAAGACTGAGGGACAAACAGGGGTACCAGAGAGTATACCTCGACCGCGACAGAACACAAGACGAAAGGACTACACTGAAAGAGAGGGTACAGAGACGCAAGGAGGAACGAGAGGCAATGACGAAGATGAGCAGGACCCAGACACAGGAGGAAGGGCAAACACACCCCACAGAATCTCCCACCAAAAGACTCCAACCACGACATTCCCAACGCAACTGAGCAACCTATACTACAACTCACTCACTGTTCCCTCTGCCACCAACCCCCATATCACAAACCTCACCCCAACAGCTGTCCCTTTTGGGCATTCTGACCCCCCCCATCATCACAAACCCCACCTACACCACAGCCCCATATAGGCCCCCACCAAGGCTCTCGCTCCCCCAACCCCAATATTCTTGCATGACCACAATGATACAAAAGAAACTGAAAGTTTGGTACACAAACGCGGATGGAATAACGAATAAACATGAGGAGTGGAACGAAAGAATCAGTGAAAAATCCCCAGACATCATAGCAGTCACAGAAACAAAACTCGCTGAGACAATAACAGACACAATCTTCCCAATGGGATATCAGATCCTGAGGAAAGATAGAAGGAGTAGAGGGGGAGGAGGGGTTGCACTGCTCATAAAACACCGATGGGGATTTGAGGAAATGGAAGGCATGGACATGATTGGAGAAAGAGACTACATTGTAGGTACAATTCAGTCCGGAGAACATAAAGTAGTCATTGGAGTGATGTATAACCCACCACAGAACTGCAGGAGGCCAAGAGAGGAGTACGAAGAAAACAACAGGGTGATGGTGGACACACTGGCTGAGGTGGCAAGAAGAGCTCACTCGAGCAGAGCAAAGTTACTGGTAATGGGCGATTTTAACCACAGGGAGATCGACTGGGAAAACCTGGAGCCACATGGGTGTCCCGAAACATGGAGAGCCAAGATGATGGATGTGGTACTTGAAAACCTCATGCATCAACATGTCAGGGACACAACCAGAGAGAGAGGGGAGGATGAGCCAGCAAGACTGGATCTTGTGTTCACCCTGAGCAGTTCAGACATTGAGGACATCACTTACGAGAGGCCCCTTGGAGCTAGCGATCATGTGGTGCTGAGTTTTGATTATATAGTAGAGTTACAAGTGGAGAAGGTAACAGGAACTGAAGGGGTCAGGCCAAACTATAAAAGGGGGGACTAAACAGGTATGAGAAACTTCCTGCAGGAGGTTCAGTGGGACAGAGAAATAGTAGGAAAATCAGTAAACGAGATGATGGAATATGTGGCAACAAAGTGCAAGGAGGCAGAGGAAAGTTTTGTTCCCAAGGGAATCAGAAATAATAGGAAGACCAAAACGAGTCCTTGGTTTACCCGAAGGTGTAGGGAGGCAAAAACTAAGTGCAACAGAGAATGGAAAAGGTACAGGAGGCATAGGACCCAGGAAAACAAGGAGATTAGTAGAAGAGCCAGAAACGAGTATGCACAGATAAGGAGGGAGGCCCAGCGACAGTATGAAAACGACATAGCATCGAAAGTCAAATCTGACCCGAAACTGCTGTATAGCCACATTAGGAGGAAGACAACAGTCAAGGACCAGGTGATAAGGCTGAGGAAAGAAGGTGGAGAACTCACAAGAAACGATCAAGAGGTATGTGAGGAGCTCAACACGAGATTTAAGGAAGTATTTACAGTAGAGACAGGAAGGACTCTGGGGGGACAGACCAGATGAGGACACCAGCAAGGAATACACCAACAAGTGTTGGACGACATACATACAGATGAGGAGGAGGTGAAGAAACTGCTAAGGGACATCGATACCTCAAAGGCAATGGGACCGGACAACATCTCCCCGTGGGTCCTTAGAGAGGGAGCAAATATGTTGTGCGTGCCACTTACCACAATCTTCAACACGTCCCTGGAAACTGGGCAACTACCTGAGGTATGGAAGACGGCAAATGTAGTTCCCATTTTTAAAAAAGGAGACAGAAAAGAGGCACTAAACTATAGACCTGTGTCACTGACGTGTATAGTATGCAAAATTATGGAGAAGATTATCAGGAGGAGAGTGGTGGAGCACCTGGAACGGAACAAGAGTATAAATGCCAACCAGCACGGATTCATGGAAGGCAAATCCTGTGTCACAAACCTTCTGGAGTTTTATGATAAAATAACAGAAGTAAGACACGAGAGAGAGGGGTGGGTTGATTGCATCTTCTTGGACTGCAAGAAGGCCTTTGACACAGTTCCTCACAATAGATTAGTGCAGAAGCTAGAGCATCAGGCGCATATAACAGGAAGGGCACTGCAATGGATCAGAGAATACCTGACAGGGAGACAACAACGAGTCATGGTACGTAATGATGTATCACAGTGGGCACCTGTGACGAGCGGGGTCCCACAGGGGTCGGTCCTAGGACCAGTGCTATTTTTGGTATATGTGAACGACATGATGGAAGGGTTAGACTCAGAAGTGTCCCTGTTTGCAGATGATGTGAAGTTAATGAGGAGAATTAAATCTGATGAGGACCAGGCAGGACTTCAAAGAGACCTGGACAGACTGGACACCTGGTCCAGCAAATGGCTTCTCGAATTTAATCCTGCCAAATGCAAAGTCATGAAGATAGGGGAAGGGCACAGAAGACCACAGACCGAGTATAGGCTAGGTGGCCAAAGACTGCAAACCTCACTCAAGGAGAAAGATCTTGGGGTGAGTATAACACCGAGCATGTCTCCGGAAGCACACATCAACCAGATAACTGCTGCAGCATATGGGCGCCTGGCAAACCTGAGAACAGCATTCCGATACCTTAGTAAGGAATCGTTCAAGACACTGTACACCGTGTATGTTAGGCCCATACTGGAGTATGCAGCACCTGTTTGGAACCCGCACTTGATAAAGCACGTCAAGAAACTAGAGAAAGTACAAAGGTTTGCGACAAGGTTAGTTCCAGAGCTAAGGGGAATGTCCTATGAAGAAAGATTAAGGGAAATCGGCCTGACGACACTGGAGGACAGGAGGGTCAGGGGGGAGACATGATAACGACATATAAAATACTGCGTGGAATAGACAAGGTGGACAAAGACAGGATGTTCCAGGGAGGGGACACAGAAACAAGAGGCCACAATTGGAAGTTGAAGACACAAATGAGTCAGAGAGATATTAGGAAGTATTTCTTCAGTCATAGAGTTGTAAGGCAGTGGAATAGCCTAGAAAATGACGTAGTGGAGGCAGGAACCATACACAGTTTTAAGACGAGGTTTGATAAAGCTCATGGAGCGGGGAGAGAGAGGGCCCAGTAGCAACCGGTGAAGAGACGGGGCCAGGAGCTAAGACTCGACCCCTGCAACCACAAATAGGTGAGTACAAATAGGTGAGTACACACACACACAGTGCATGATCATTTTCTCTGTACACAATAAGACGTAATTGATACTCTTTCTCTGAGGAAGTTGAGTCGGCAGAAGCTTCAGACATACTGTTAGGTAGCTAAGATTTTAGTTTATTGTGCACCCCATATCCATCCTGTGGACGGTAGCGCAAGAGCATATGGATACACAAAAGACCTCGGAACTAGGCCCCAAAAGGGTTAACAGAATTTATATCTACAGTTCACTTATCTACTGGAAGCAAATTTAGGAAAATTGCTTAGTATATCTGGTATCTTATTGTCATTAATAAGATTTCTTGACATGTCACATAGATTATCATACTATCTCTGTATTCCTCAATAAGTGGACAATTAAGCAAATAATGCTCAAGAGAGTGACCACATAATTTGCATTTGTTTTGATCATCATGTGTGTGTCTCCCAAACTGCCAGAAGTGCTTGTAACCAAGCCGAAGCCTGGCCACTACAACATCATAAACGTACTTATCTATGTTCATGTTATCACAGTAGGTTATAGATCTACTCAGGCTAATAGTGCATTCTTGTAACATTCATTTTTATTATTTACTTCTCTCCTAATATTATTCCTAATGCTAAACACAGATATACCAAAGTTATATTCTACATTCTCTTTCTGGGTACTCTTCTTGGCTAACATACCAACTTTATCATGAAGGAGCAATCCAATGTGTGATGGGATCCATAGCAATTGTACATTAATTCCTCTTTCCCAGATTTTTGAGTATCTATACCTGAGCATGTTGTAGGAGTCATTATATTAGTCAAGATTCTTCATTGATGACATCGAATCAGTAATGATGATAATCAAACTCAGTGTCATACGTAAGCTTTAGCGCTATTAGGATTGCAAACAATTTAGTTTACAGTATAGACGCCCAGTTGTTAATTTATTATCATTTTTAACTAGGGAGGTGGCAACAAGAGCAGATGCATCCCTGCCAGAAGACTCCTGTTTAGATCCTCAGTGTATATAACTTGAGCAGTTGCTTTAACAAGTTATTTAAGGAAGGAATTACTAGCAGAAAGCTTAGTACCTGAGTAAAATATAATATACAGTAAAGTGCAGAGACAGCTAAAGCATTCATTACTGATATATTTCATCATCTGATTGTGGAAAACTTTTCTGAATCCTTGTCAGATGCTAAGGAGAGAGATAAGATGCCTCTTAATACTGATTCAAATGATGAAGGCTCTAATGCAGTTGTGTCAAAGCCTAGTGTAACTGCTCCATTTTCAGTCACTCCTTGCCCCAGTAAAATATTAATTCAGAGTAGCAGACAGAATGATTTATTCCCGTCCAACCTATATTATTTTTATGTCTGCTAATACTAGATTTGATTTAGCTTCTCAGAGACTGTCTGGATTAGGCATCAGACCTAAAGAAAATCCAGAGAGATTTATTCCGTTCCCTACTTGTTGTTTGCTTACTGATCCTATCATTTGCTTACTTATCCTGTGTATTTCATTTGCGCCTGACATAGTCGCAAATTCAATGCACAGAGAAACGGAGGAAGTTGAATGAAAAATAATTAAAACGGTTTATGAAAATTAACTTTCTCTTAGAACACAACAACCTTCAAACACAATAAAACATACATTGATAAGACAGATTTAATAAGAGATAAGACCACCTTTTGCATTTATAAGCATTGCTACCTACTTTGGCATAGAAAAGACCAATGTCGAGTACATTTTGACATGTTATTCGTCGTGGTACCAGGTTTTAATAACAGCAGCAATTAACTTCTCCACAAATGAACAGTCCTGTATTGCGATCTTGTGATAGGTTATTGCCCATAGATTCTGAATTGAGTTGAGGCCAGGAGAGTGTTCAAGCCAATTTAGAACTTTTAGGCCACTCTCTTCGAAGAATCTCAGCATTTTTCTGGAAATGTGGCATGGAGCAAGAACCTATTGGAAAATGCCTTCTCATCAGGAAAGTCTCTATACACAATGTAGGAAATGAGTTGCCAGAATTTCGCCTTGTATTTGTCAATATTCATAGTGCACTCAGCAACAAGAAGCTGCCCAGGGCAGTAAAACTACCCCAATATATTTTAGTTGGATGTTTTGGTGCTTGTTGTATGTGTCCATTCCGAAGACTTGTACTTCAAAATGCGCCTCTTCTGAAAATATAAATTTACTCACCTGTTAACTGACCCATATGATCGAATGCTCACTGAAGCCTTTTTTTCATTATAGCAGCAGTCAGTAATTGTTTTTTTTTTTACCGGTTTTCTGACAGTTCTGTCAGTTTCAAGGAGCCTTCGTCCAACAGTAGCTCTTTGCTTGTTTTCTTGGGATCCTTCACACTATTTCTTATGATAACCTTGTCATCATGAGGTGTTGTCTTGAGTTTTCTTCCACATCTTCCTCGACGCAGCGCTCCACAATCACCAGTGTCGTCACCTCTCTTCGGAATCCGACCAACAGTTGACTTTGCTAGGTTAATTTGGATTTTTGGTGATATTCAAATCAGCATGTTTTCATAGAGCTACAATACTTGTATGCTTCTTAGGTGTAACATTCATCATGAATTTCAGCAGTAATCATGAAATGAAGAGGAGAATCTAGCAATATCACATTCACTCACAGTGCATGCCTGCAGGAATAGCCTTGCAGAACAACAGCTGTTGTAACACTGACGAGAGTACAATGAAACATCGCAGCTAGGTAGTTGCCAGAAGCCAGTAACAAACTCTTCTGAAAAGAAAAGAACCTAAATTGCATTAATTAAGCCAGAGACTGAGACATATGAGGTTATCACCAAATTTACTCCTCTTCCAATTAATTTGCACACTACTGTACCTTCGTGTATTAGAGAACCGAGCTTATGCCGTGACTTGACCATGCAGGCAATGGGCATTACCATATACTTCTTTGGTAGGAAGAGCACAGAGCAAACTTATCATGTGATAGGTACATCACTTATGAGACTGAAGGAAACTGTACTTGAAACTTGCACCTTATTACCTGTGAGTTATCAAGGCACATTTCGTAGCATGCAATAAAAACCAATACAAACTTTTTTGGAGTTTGTCTACCAGAAGACAGCTTTCCAGAGGTGGTGAAAAGTTACAGGTACTCGCTTGTGTAAGAATGGTATATAATACCGACAAGATGAAATTAAGACACAATTTGCAACTTTGGGTATCTTTATTGAAAGAACGTTTTCGCCCTTCCAGGGGTTTTTTAATTCAATAAAAAATTTTTGGGAAATTTAATTGAAGCCCAATTTAATGTCCATTCTTGCACAAATTTGGGTCAGCCCCCCAACATATGGAATCTTGATTCTGAGGACATGTACTTTAAACCTTAAACGACTACGACAACATTTAATTCCAACAAAACCCCCCCTTTTTGGGGAAAGGGGACCTACTTTCCACGGGGGAATCCCCCCAAAAAAAGGGGACTAGGGCCCTCGTTTCCCCTTAAAACCTTTGACGTTACTATATAACGCCAGGCCCCTTTTCTTCTGCTTCAAAAATTCCCCCCCGACTTGGTGCTCTTCCCCACCAAACCTCCGGGTTAAAGGGACTGATTCCCTCTCTTCTGTCCCTTATTTCCCTCCTTTTCTTCGGTTTAAGCCCCAAATTTGTATTTTTAAAAGCCCTGGATGGGGGAAAACGTCTACAATAAAGTTTTCCCAAAGATTTTGAAACTTGGGGTCAAAAATTTTCAAGAAACCTCCCCTTATCTGACAAAACCCTTATTGAGTTAATACCTAAGGGAAGATTTCAAAACTTTTATGAGTACCGTCTTTACGGGAAAAATCTCTTTGCCCATACATGTTTAAAAATATTCTAGAGAGGGTTTTTAGTTGGGTTTGATTAATTTTGGGAAAAGGATTCAAAATTTTACGGTGCACACCACAGAAACTAAAACCCCCAAGGTAAAAAACCCCACAGTCATGTTTGGGGTTGGTAAATAAAAAATTTAATGATGCCCAAAACCCCGCAGTTAATTAACTCATTTGTCTTTGAAATTGTAAGGCCCCCATAATTTTTCCCCACCTGCAAATTTAAGTTGACTTAATGTTTTGTGTTTGGGACTACCCTATTTAGAAACCCGTCATGCCCCTTTTTAGAATCGTTGTCCCCCCAACTTGTCCTAAAAAATGTACCTAATCAGGCCTGACTATTTTGTGCTCTAGGTGGGTTTTCCTGCTCGCCCCTTTAAAGGGTGAATGTGGCGGGCCCTTACTAAGGTTTTAAGGCATTGTTTAAAACCCGGGGGGAACAACTAACCTGCCTCCTTTAGGCCAGGGGGCCCTCCCTGCAGTGTTTTTTCCCTTTCTCATGTTCAAAATTTTCTTAGGGGCGGGTTTGTTAGGCATTTCCCTTTTTAATTTACTTTTCCTCTAAGCTTAAAAAAAACACAAGAAAATTTTAACTTAAAAAAACACAAAAAAGTTATGGAAACGAGTGAGAAAGAGACATTGGCTCGGGTGGTGATGTTAGGCCTTTTATGGGGGGCACTTCCTATTTTAAATTAAGTTTTGGGGGCCCCAGGGCTTCTTACCCCTTTTCAATACTAAAGAAAAACAAACAAAGCTAGGATAATGAGTTGGGGGTTTATATCCATCTTTTTCCCAAAAAGTAAATTTAAACCAAAATTTAAATGGCCAAAATTAAAAGAAGTTTATTTCTGATGCTTTCTCATGCCCTGACTTTTTAAATTTTTGATTTATAAAAAGATAAAGAAAAAAAATTTATGCACAAAAAAATTTTTTGATAGTTTCCTTTAAAAATAAACAAAGAAATTTTAACAAACCCTGACACTTTAAAAAATTTTGGGTTTTAAAGGGAAAATGAGGGAAGGGAAATTTGGGGGGGCTAATTTAAGACGTGTGTTATCTCCCCCCGGGATAGTAAACACAATTTCCTTAAAAGTTAAAACAGTGTTTTACACAAATTTGCATTGGGAACGAATGTCAAGATTGGTAACGATTTTTTTGTTACTGAATATAAAGTTAAAGCACTTATTTTTTTCGTTAACGACCCGAGAGTTTAAAATGTTTCAAAGGGAAAAATTAAAGTTAAAAATTTTATTAAAAAAAATGTGTCGGAAAAATAAACAAACCGAAAATTTCCCGGGGTAATATGTAAATTATTAAACTTTGAACGCTCCCTCCCTTCTACTCTCTCTCTCCTCTTCCTCTCTCTCTCTCTTTTTTTTTTTTTTTTTTTTTTTTACAAAGGGTTTGACAAGGTTAAAGGGTCCCTAGCTTTAAATTTCCCGTTTTTAAAAAGGTTAAAGGGTTCACTTTATTGGCAAGCTAAAGTGTTACCTACAAACAGCCCCATTTTTAAAGCATTTTAAGGTTATGGGTCCCCACAAGTAGGGAAAAGGATGAAGTGGAAACCATTTTGTGGGGGCCCGCATTTCCCTTTTATCAACCCGACCCTTTTTCTCGTTGACATCTTTTTGCTGTACGAAAAGGTTCCATACTCGAGTCATCCGGGTATTTTAAAGATCTTGATGGATGATGTTAAGAAAGGGTAAAAGGGACATCAATCCTTGAGATTAAAACATACCCCGGGTGACTCGAGTTTTGGAACACAATTTGAAAAGCTTTAAAGATGTCAACAGATAACGGGCAGTTGATCAAATTAAAATGCTGGCCCACGATGGGTCCAATTCATCCCGTTCCCTAAATTGTATGTCCCCATAACAATAAAAATGCTTTCCAAAAAAGCTGATGAAGGGGAACGGGTCTTAGCTTTTCCCCTCTCTCTCTCTCCCCTTTCTCTCCTCCCCTCTCTCTTTTTCCCTCTCTCTCTCTCTCCTCTCTTCTCTTTTCTTCTCTATTTTCTCTCTATTTTTCTCTCTCTTTTCTCTTTTTTCCCCCTTTTTCTCTCTCTCCCTTTTTTTTTTTTTCTCCTCTCTCTCCCAACCTCTTTTAATTTATTCAAAAGCTAACAGCTGTTACCCCACATCACCCCATTTTAAAGCCTTTCTTTGTTAACATATATACAAATTGGGAACAAGAAGAAGTTGCAAACCATCTGTGGGCCAGCCCATTTAAAAATTTTGGGCGTTATCCCCTTTCGAACATGTCCCGGGTGGAGTCATCCTAGGAACAAAATTTATCTCGGAGAAGTAAATGTATGGAGAAGGGTTTCAGCCCCCAAAAGGGGGGTTGCTGCTTTTTGGGCCCCTCTTTTGTAAAAAGATGACTTTTTCCCGTCCTCCGGATTGGAGCCCCAGTGGGGTACTTTGGGCAATTTGGGGGGTGTAAAAAAAAGAGTAATGGGCCCCCCTCATCCCTCCGGGTTTTGGGAAACTCCCGCTGGAATGATAGAACTGATCCCTGGCTGGGGCCCCGGCGAGAGATTTATCCCTCTTTTCTCTTTTTCTGTGTTTTTTTTAAAAAAAAGCAGATGAGGGCGGGGGGGCAGGCCCAAACCAAAAAAGTGGAGGGATCTTAAGAAGTAAGAAATTAATTGGGCTTCTTTCCCCAAGCTTGAAAACCCCAAAATGGTTCTTCAAGCCAATTTAGAAACAAATTTCAACCCCCAAAGGGTAACCCCGTTTTCATCCCGGTACCAATAAATCTCCACATTCATTCTTACCCTGAAACCCGCATTACCTTCGGGGGCCCCCAGAGATATCATTCTGTTTTCCCCAGGGGCAAAGGGGGAAGGGTGCCCCTCGTTTTCCCCCGGGGGGGGATATAGTGTAAGCCCGGAATTTTTTTGTAGAAAAAACGCAGGTGGTATTAATGTAAAATAGAGCACGGGGATTTCCCTTTTTTGGTAAGTCAATTTTCAAGTGCAGGCATATGCTATGCAAGGGATTTTTGGGATTTTCAAGTAAAAAAGGGCCAAAAAGTTGGGAACAAAAGTAACAAATTTTTTTGTGGCAAAAGATTTGCTTCCAAAGGGGCTTTTATCAAGGCCCTAAATTTTTTTAAAAGGGAAAGGTCACGCGTGAAGCCTTTTAAAAACCCCTCCCCCATGTGGGCCCAAAAAAAACACTTTTATTTAAATTTAAGATCAGCTGTGTTTTTTTGCACGAGGGCAACGCTGATGGGTTTCCACAAGTATGAACCAAGAGACTCTTGGTTTTAAAAAAACAAGCCTAGGAGGGCCCCTGGCTCTGGTGATTCAGAATGGCAGCATTTAATGAGCAGGGGATATGAACATTTAAAAAAAACATAGAGCAATGCCCCCCTTCCCTTTTCTTTGTCTGTCTCTTCTCGTCCATGAGGTGTAACCAGCAAATTTTAGGCAATATTTTCTGGAGTCCTGGCCTTCCCAAAAACCTTTTCGACAAAGACGATATTTTCAGGACGCTGAGGGTTTCCCCCAATACTGTGAGAGCTCTTCCAAAAATTGGCCCCAAAGGAACCTCGATGTTTGGCCCCACAAGATGCTAAATAGAGTGGCCCTCATGATTGTTTCAGGTTGAGTGTTTGATGGGCGGGAATTTCTGTTTCAAAGCCTTGAGAAAAGGGGAGGAACTTGGGGGAAACCCACTGGGACTTAAAAACATTGGTTTGTATAAGGGACAAAACCAAAATTTTGAATCCAAGATAAAGGGGTAGCCTGGGTAAAAATGTTTTTTAAACCCGTCCTGATACCTGTGGCTTTTTTCCAGAAAAAAAATTTTCTAAAAAACTATTTATCCTCTTTGTAAAGATTCTCTTTTTTTTTTTCGACAGTGGTCCTAAGATGTCCGCTATTGTTTGGGAGTAATTGCAGTGGTATCCGCCCGGGAAAAAAAAAGTAGAAGTTCGCCCCACTTGTGACAGGGAGGAGCAACTGACCAGGTGCCTGAAAACGGGAATTTTTTTTAAAGCAGCTCTCTATTTTCTTTTTTTTTTTTTTTTTTTTACGCCCGGGGTTTTTGACAAGGGGTTAAAGGATCCCCAGTTTTTTTGACAGCATTTACAGGTTTTAAGGATTTCCCCAGCTTTATTTTACAAGCTTTTACAGGTTAAGGATTCCTAAATTTAAATTTGGAAGTAAAAGCGGTTTTCCCCACGCTCATTTGAAAGCTTTTTTTTTGGGTTTTGAGACATTTTAAGTAGGGAAAAAGGATGAAAAATTTGGGGCCATCTGTGGGCCAGCATTTTCATTTGATTTAAAAATGACCCTTTTTCTCGTTTACAATCAAATTTTGGTTTTAAAGAATGGTTTTTTCCCTACTCAGAAACCTGGGGGATTATATTCAGAGGGGAAATTTGGGCGTTTTCCCCGGGAAGGGGGAAAACCAGGGGTGAAGTTGCGCTTTCTGCCCGTCTTGTGGTATAAAAGCTAGTTTCTTGCTGTCCTCGAAGTGGATCCAAGTGTGGTACTTTGACAATATTGGCCTTGTACATAACATAAGGCCACCCACATCTCTCCTATGTTGAAGGCTCTGCTGAAATGACAGATCTATCCAGGATGCTTCCAGGCGAGAGATGAGACCGCCTTGCTCTGTTCTCTCTCTCTCCTCTCCCTATATAATATATATATATATATATATATATTATATATATATATATATAATATATATAATTATATATATATATATATATATATATATAATATATATATATATATATATATATATGTCGTGCCGAATATGTAAAACTGGTCAATTAGCAAGAACTCATTTAAAATTAAGTCCTTTCTAAAATTTTCCCTTATACGTTTAAAGATATATTTTTTTCATTAATGTTAATGAAAAAAATTATTAATTTTGCACCAAAAGAATCTTAGAAAACTTACCTAACCTTATTATGACAATAGCAATTTATTTTAGCCTAACCCAATTAAACATATTTTAAATACGTTTACAATAATTTAGTTCTAAACAAACACAAAGAAATATATTTTTTTCGTTAGGTTCAGAATGATTTTGGCGAACTTATTACATACACAAATTTTCACTTGTCCTATATGGCAAAATGAGCGTTGCTATTTAAGCCAAGATCGCAAGTTCTGCCTATTCGGCACGACATATATATATTCTTTCTTTCAACGCACCAGCCATATCCCACTGAGGTGGGGTGGCCCAAAAGGACAAACGAAAGTTTCTCCTTTTAAATTTAGTAATATATACAGGAGAAGGGGTTACTAACCCCGTTGCTGCCCATATATATATCTATAATATATATATATATATTATATATATATATAAATATATATATATAAATATATATATATATATAATATATAATATATATATAATATATATATATATAATATATATAAATATATATAAATATAATTTCGTTCCGAAAATGTAAAACTGGTCAATTAGCAAGAACACATTTAAAATTAAAGTCCGTACTGAAATTTTCCCTATACGTTAAAGATAATTTTTTTCATTAAGTTAATGTAAATTTTTTTTGATTTTGCACCAAAAGAATCTTAGAAACTTACCTAACCTGTTTATAACAAAGAGCAATTTTTATTTAGCTAACCCAACCTAAAAGAAAATTTTTTTTTTATAATTTTAAATACGTTCACAAACAATTTAATACTAAACAAACACAATCAAATATATTTTTTCGTTAGGTACAGAATGATTTTGGCGAAATAATTTGCCTACACAATTGTTCGTTTGTCCTATATTGCAAGATGAGCGTAGCTATTTTTAAGCCAAGATCGCAAGTTCTGCCTATTCGCACGACATATATATATATATATATATATATATATATATAAAATATATAAATATATATATATATATATATATATAGATATATATAATATATATGTATGTATGTATGTATAATATATATATCATTATATATATATAAATAGTATATATATATAAATATATATATAATAAATATATATATATATATAACATAAAAATATATATACTATATATATAAATAATAATATAATATTGGGGTCCCTCCTCTGGTGTAAATTGTGGGAACCCAAGCCATCGGAGATAGTAGATACTAATAAAAAGGCTTCGAGACAAATTTTGGATTCTCCTGAAGCCGTTGAATATTACCACTTCCCCACCACCCCATCTTTTCAATATTTATTTTTTTTACTAATAGGAAATCTTTAATTACATAATATGTACAGAAGATTAAGAGATACTTTATTGTATAAAGGTGGCATATACGGTACATGTTGGACGTGTGTAGTCAACCGATTATAAGTGAAAATTCTCATCCAGCTCCTCATAGCTTGACGTGGTGCCCAAAAACAGCAGGCAATACCCCTTAACAGCCGCACTGAGCCGCTGGAACAGAAAACTAGCTGCCCTGGGATCCCTATTTACCCTGATGATCTTTTTCCCAGCTCCTAAAGAATTTAGATGCACTCTTTCCCATGAGCCAGGTCCTCTGAGCCTAAGTGACACAAACAAATAATGATGGGCAAGTTCTTTCTCCATATTTTCTAGACATATGGGACTCCCTGAGCTGGCAGCTGCCCCTCCATTCCTCCTTTGTATTGGAGATAGGTATCCAGCCAAGTAGATTCACATGTATATCCCACACCACCTGCTTTCCCATCAGTCCAGCATGTAAAGGGTGATACCACTGTACGCTTCCTGGCTGCCATCAGATCGCATAGTTGGGGTGCTCCCTTACTGCAGTGCATGCCCAGCTGTTTTGAGGCTCCTCTCATATTTTATTAAAACCTCCTCATGTCTTGCAATACTTCCCTCGATTTACTGCACACAAGACCATGGTACCCGAACGGTCTCTGCATCACCCACAAATACCCTGTGTTTCGGCGAGAATAGGGCTGCAAGTCGAAGGGAAACACCGATTCGATGGTCTGTGGGTCGAGACGTGTGCCCAAGGCTGGAGTTGGAAAGCCAAAGAAAGTCCCCAGCATTGTGGGGGTCCTCACTCGCAGGAGGCGGCTCTATCCTTCCGTGACACACTCTGAAGTCATTGTTGAGGCACTAATTCCACTATTGGCCCATCCAGGCGATTGTTTTTAGTTGATGGGTGGGAGCAGGTCGGGCACCAGAGCCCATTAGATTATCCCAGACATTGCCTCCGTCAATGAAATATTGTCCTGGGACACCAATCTTGTCCCTAAGATGTTCAGGGAGAACCGCAGCTACAAGCTCTCTGATCAATACACGAGGACAGAAAAGTGCAGGTAACGCAATCTGTGATGACTAGCGGACACCAATGCCTCCTAGTCTGACTGGAAGTGTATCATGGTTCCACTGCCCTTCTTCTAAGTAAGGTTAAGGTACTTTTTCGTAAAATCTGCCCTCAGATTACTGTCATATTCTTGCAGTATAGGGTTATCTATGAAGGGGCACATCTTAGTAAATATTGTCAAACCTGGCAGACTCAAGCACCTTTGTGAGAAGTTACTAAGGCAATTGTGGGTGTCCAGAATTGCCTATATCGTTGTCCATTCTTCTCCTTAACGCTTCCAATTTCTTCCTGAGAATTGTGTCAATTGCATTGCTTCCCAGAGGTGCTCCTAGCAAGACACTATTTGTGTGGGGCATTGACTGCTGCTCCTGGTAGTTTTGATCTCACTGCATTTATCACTTGTTTGACTGACTGAGATGGGAATCACATTGGATGGATTCAGGATTAGACCCATTTTCCTTGTCCCCGTGTCATTAACCTTGTAAGGTCATGTATGAGACTCTTTTGTACCCGCTAGTGTGCCATCATCTAGGAACCAAGTTTAGCTCGCTGGTCATCCGACTGTGATTTCCCTAACTGCTATACATAGAAGAGAAATGGTGGCAAGATGATCTCCCTTAAGTTGGACACCCCCGAAGATGTAATTTCGATGCACTCCAAAGAGAAGCATTGATACCTTCTATGATGACCCTTCTGAAACAAACTGGAAAGACCAAGGTGAATATGATCTGTGCTGTCTGCAAAGTACCACGTCTCTTTTCATGAGATTGAACTCATTCTTGAAATCTAATAATACCACTGCATTGTCCTCAGACAGTTTTTGATATACCCCCTTGTTGTCATGAACCGCTGCTTCACTTCCTTGAGACCCAAAGCCAAGCTGGTTTGGTTGAAGCATCATGGCTGCCTGTCACGATATACTATCGATCAGCAAGCTTTTGAAACTAGGCGGCCGTAAGGTGTGTGCCTACTGCAAATGGCCCGAATTGCCTTCCATCCTTCTTTTTAATGTGTGCACAAAGTGATGCACCAAAAAAGAAAGGTCTAATTTTCATCAGGGATCAGACCCAGCCAAGGAATTGTTGACGAACCTTGTGGATCTCCTGAAGCAGTGTCTCTGCAATTTCCCCAATAACAGGGATTAACCACTTCCTTTAAATGCGTGTCCCCCCCCCGGCCTCCCCCCCCCCCCCGGCCCCCCCCTTATTCCAGTTAACCCCCACAGAGCCAATGGGAACGACCATTATTGCTTGTAAATGTCTAGTCCATTCCACTATCAATGTTCCATAGAGGGACAGAAGGTGTTGGAATCTGTTGGTGCCACTGGATACCCTGGCAGGGTGCTTTCCTCTAAGTGCTTCATCCGGTCAGTCAAGCAACCCTGTTAGCAACTGTATCTTCACTGTTAATAAATTCCATATTGCTCCCACTGTTTGCCCTCTTCAAATTTTCCCTTGCTCACACTGGGCTTCTGACTTTTTCACTGTCAGTAGAGAGAGTGAGGTTTCAGCCTCTCCCTTTTTTGGTGTGACGGGGAATGCGAATGACGTTATCAACTCCTAGGAAAATCTCTTAAGGAATTAATTAACCATTGAAGGCTTAGCCTCATGCACCCTTCTTTTTCCGTCACACTAAACGGCAGACATTGCCAAAAAAGTAGCAAGTTGTGCCATGCCTTGATGGGTGGTGTGAGCATTTAAGATAGTGGAACCATCGTTTACTTTTTTCATGGAGGTCAGTAAGAATCCCAGCTGCGTGTGGACGGCCAGCTGATGGGAATATGTAGTGTCCTGCACCTGTTTGCTTTAATTGCTTCCAAGAGATTGTCTGATTGATATGAAATCTTTTTGGTGAGGGTTCAGTGGCCTGAGGTGGCTCTGGATCATCACTTTCCACAGGAGTACATCCTGAAACCAGGGCAACTACCGTGTTTTGCGGAGGAAACCATTCGAGTTGTTGAGACACGAAAGCTGGTAAGCAGACGACACTTGCCTCCTAGAATTTGCCAACCGTGCCATTTTCCCTGGCTGCTTCTCCTTCCTGGTTTGGCATAGCCCACTGCTATAGAACTAGACAATAGGAGTGGAATATGACATGCTGGGTGGTATGGTGCTGAAGTAGTGAACTGACGTGGGGGCCCTGGTTAGTTTTGATGGGCTGGGAGGGGAAGGGGAAAACTTCCCCGGGAATAGTGTGGAGGCGCAGTAGTTGAGTGGGGTTATCCCTGGGATTACACATACAACACATGGACTTGCCCCACTATATATGTTCACACTGTCTAACAAACACAATACTTTATTTGTTTTTCCCATGACACTAATGATCACAGTGGGTATGGGCACTGCTGAACCAATGTGTTTCACTGCTCACCATCTAGTTACACATCCAAGTTACACATCCCGCCTCTTCCACCCCCACCACCCCGTACGTGGGGTGGAAGCACTGAAATGGTCACTCCTCGTTAACCATTAATTTCACATGTTTTTTTTCCATATCATATTTCCTCTAAATAGACCATGCATCGACCACCATCATTTCCAAGTTATACTGAAGCAAGGGCATGTGCGGATATACTATTTGTTAAAGAGCTTTTCGAGTTTATAAGTACGATAATCTTGGCCAGTACTCATTCACAGTGTAGGCCTTGTACTACCCCACCCCCCACGGGCCGTCTTCCTCACCTACAACCCCTCACCACCATTTACAAACTGCAACAACACTTTCCACAATTACCTTGAATGGCCGCACTGAAATGTCTTCTCGCTTCACTGAATCTTCCCCAATATTCACAATAAGTCCTGTCGAGTCTTAACCTGTCAGCCTCGTGATCCGAGTTATAATTGAAAATCCCGCAGCTAGCCCGCCACACGTCTTGCCATGCATCGCATAGGTCTTAATTATATATAAATTATATATATATATCATATATATATAATATATATATATATATATATATATATATATAATATATATATAATTATATATATAATATATAAATATATATATATATATGTCGTGCCGATAGGCAGAAGAACTTGCGAATCTTGGGCTTAAATAGCAAACGCACACTTGCCAAGATAGGACAGAGTGAAAATTTGTGAATGCCAAAATTTCGCCAAAATCATCTGAACCTAAACGAAAAAAATATATTTCGAATGTGTTTGTTTTAATAATAAATTATTGTAACAAAATCTAAAAATATATTTAGTTAGGTAGGCTAAAATAAATTGTTGCTTGTTTTAATACGGTATAGTAAGTTTTTCTAAGTTCCATTTGTGCAAATTATAAATTATTACATAACATTTAATGAAAAAAATATATCTTTAAACGTACAAGAGAAAATTTTAGAAAGGACTTTTAATTTAAATGAGTTCTTGCTAATTGACCAGATTACCTGTATCGGCACGACACATAAATATAAATATATATATATATATATATATATAAATAATATATATATATATACATATATATAGATATATATAAAAATTTTATATATAAATATATATATAAGATATAAAAAATATAATATATATATATATATATATATATAAATATATAATATATATATAGTTTAAAAATTAAGTGCCTCTAAAAGTTTTCTCTTATACGTTTACAAGATATATTTTTTTTCATTAATGTTGATGTAAAAATTCAAATTTTGCACCAAAAGTAACTAAAAAACATACCTAAACCTTATATAACAAGCGCAATTTAGTTTAGCCTAACCCAACTAAATATATTTTAGATTTGTATTTTACAACATTAATACTCAAGCAAACACGTGAAATATCTATTTTTTTCGTTAGGTTCAGAATGATTTTGGCGAGAATTATTGCATACACAAATTTTCACTTGCTCCTATATGGCAAGATGAGCGTTTGCTATTTAAAGCCCAAGATAGCAAGTTCTGCCTATTCGGCACGACATATATATATATATATATATATATATATATATTATATATATATATATATATAAATATATATAAATATATAAATTTATATTTATATATATAATATATTATTATATATATGAAATAATATATATATATATATATATATATATATATAATACATATATATATATATAATATGTAATCAACAGCTGGATGCCCAGTAAGTAAGGGAGCCACCCCAACTAAGGCAGAATCTGTTGCAGCCCAGAAGCGTCCCAGATGGTATCCACCCCTCAAAGCCTGGAACCAGATGGACGCAGGGTTGTTGTGGGACTTATACATGGTGCATCCCTACCTTGGCTGATACCTACTCCAATACACCAGGGAGGAATGATGGGCAGCTGCCAGCTTTAGGAGTCCCCAAAAGGTCTAGAAATTATGGAGAAACAAGCCCAACATAATATGTTTTTCCCCATAGGCTCAGAGACCCTTGGCTCAAGGGGAAGAGTGCATCTTAAATTTCCTTACGACTGGGAAAAAGACCTCTCATGGTAACCATGGATCCCAGGGCACAAGTATTTTCTGTTCCAGCCTGCTCAGTTGCGGCTGTTCAACAGTGGTAATGCATGCTGCATTTTGGCAACGGCCCCCAGCTCTGAGGAGCTGGAAGAGATTTTTGCCTTATAATCGGTGATAACCCACTTAACACATGGTACCGTATATTCCGGACCTTATATCAACAATGTATTCTCTTAAATCTTCTAGATGCCCATATTATGAAATATAATATACCTATTGGTAAAAAAAATAGTTTAAAAGATGGGTGGTAGGGAAGTGAATATCAAAAGGCTTCAGGAAGAAATCCAAATATTCATCCTTGAAGCCTTTTATCCACTTCACCGAGGCTATGGTCCCCACAATTTACCCCAAGTGACCCCATCCTATATATAAATAATATATATATATTTATATATATATAAATATATATATATATATCGTATCTCTGTCTCTCTGAGGTAACACATGATTCGTAACACCTACATGAATCTAATAAAAACTCTTACAGTAACTTGGACATTTATTAAATATATATTCCACTAGTCAGCTGCTGTTGCACATAAAAAAATATTAAACCGGTCATGTCAGGTGATTCTGAAGGTTGACTGGGTGAGCTAGTGAGGGATGTAATCTGGGTCGGCACCTTTTTCCTGATTCCATTAACCTGTTTGTGTTTTGAGCAACAGTGTTGGCAGTGTTGAGAGTAGATTTAAAAAGAGCCTGACATTTTGAAAGTCCATGAGAATGGAATGGGTTGTATGTTGCAGATGTTAATTTGCCTCTCTCCTCTCCCCTCTCTCACTCTCTCTCTCTCTCATCTTTTATTAAACAGGGTTTGACAATGTTAAGATCCCTAGCTTTATGACAGCGATTTACAGTTTAAGAGATCCTAACTTTATTGGCAAGCTAAGAGCTGTTACCTACAATCAGCTCATTGAAAGGCATTTTATTGTTATAGACATACAATCAGATACAGAAGAAGTTGGAGCCATCTGTGAGCCATCATTTTCATTTGATCACCTGACTTTATCTCGTTTGGAACATCAGTATGCTGTACGAATTGTCCATACTCGGAGTCATCCTGGGTATATAAGATCTCAATGGAATGAAGTTTCCTGGAGAAGGGTACAGCCAGAGTGAAGTTGCAGCATACTGGCCCGTCTTGTGGTAATAAAAGCTTTTTCACACAGTCCTCGAAGTGGATCCAAGTGTGGTACTTTGACAATATTGCCTTGTACATACAGTAAGGCCACCCACATGCCCACCCTGTGTTGAAGGCTCTGCTGAAATGACAGATCTATCCATGATGGATCCAGGCGAGAGATAAGACGTCTTGGTCTGTTCTCTACTCTGTCAAGCAGTCGCAGAATAAGGTGGGGGCAGGCAAACCAAGAAAGTGGAGACATACTCCAGGAGTGAGCGTATTTGTGCCTCGTAGAAAATCTTGCCAACCCATACTGTCAATCAGATGTGAGATACGGCGAAGGTTGTTGTAAGCTTCCTGGCTGCCTTGTTTGCTAGATTTACAATCATGGTTCTTCATGTTTTATATAGTTTGGAGTCCAATCCCACCCCCAAGGATATCACGACTTCTCTCCATGTGCAAGCACCTCCTATTCATCCTTAGCTACAGCAGCAGCATCACCATCATGGCGGCCTAAGATTATCATCATTTGAGCTTTTCCCTTCAAGTGCAAATGTTACTTGCCATCTATTTCCCCAAGCTGATATAGCTCTTAGCTGTGATTGATGAAGCTTAGAGCAGCTGGCATTTCTTCTCTGGATAAACGAATGTCAGTGTACAGTCATCTGCATATGCATGTGGTATCCTGGACGATATGAAAAGCGTCGTTGAAGTAGACAATCCAAAACAATGTTCCCGGAGCACGTCTTCCTTGTGAACACTTGCCTCAATAGGATTTCTTGCTGATCTCCGTTCATTGAGAACTACACTTAGAAGATCGACCAATGAAGGTAATTGAGGAACATAGCGTAGAACGGCAATTCCCAGTGCTTGAAGTTTTGCAAAGAGGCCCTGGTCCACACCCGGTCCGAAAGCAACCAGCAATGTCCACCTTGGGGGTTTTTCCTTTTCCCCTTTGAGCATCCCCCCCCTTCTTTCTGGAATTTTTTTCACTTTTTAAATTTCCCCAGTTCTAGGTTGCGGGTTAACGGGGTTTTCTCCAAAATTAACCAAAATTCTTAAGTTTTTTTGAATTTTAAATTTTTTTGGTTTTCCCCTTTTATTTGGATTTTTTTGTTTTCCCGGGGGTGGTTAAACCCCCCAAATTTGGGGGGTTTTAAATTTGGGGGTTTATTTCCCCCTCCCTTTTTTGGCGGGGGTTTTTTTTTTCCCCCTTTTGATTTTGACGATTTTTCTTCCCAAACCCTGGGGGGCTTTCCCCTTTTTGGATTTTGATTTTTCCCCCCCCCCTTTTTGGGCCTTTGGGGGGTTTTTTTTTTTTTTTTTTTTTAGGGTTTTTTGGGTTTTTTTTGGGTTTTGGTGTTTTTGGGGGGGGGGGGGCCCCCCCCCGGGGGGTTTTGAAAAATTTACTCCACATTTCCCCCAAATTTTTTTCCTTTTTCCCGGGGTTTTCCCCCAAATTTTTGCCCTTCTTTCCCTTGTTTTAAAATTTTTAAAATCGTTTCTTTCCCCCCCCCTCTGGTTTACGTTTTCCTTAACCTTTCCCGGGCTTTAAACCCCGGGTTTTTTTTGACCTTTTTTTTTTCTCCGTTTTTTGGCTTAAAATGGAAAGGGGGTTTTTTTTTCCTCCAATTTTTAATTAACTTTTTGGGGAAATTTTTGGGGATTTTAAAATTTTTTTTAATTTTTTTTGGGGACCCAGGGGTCCTGAATTCCCCCAAACCCTTGGGGAGTTTTACCCGGCCCCCCCTTTGAGACTTTGGGTCCCCCCCCCCCTCCTTTTTTTTGGGTTTTTCCCATTGGGGCCACCCTTGGCCCCTTTTTTGGCCCCCCCTTTTTAAAAAATTCTCTCCTTTCCCGGGGAAAACCTTCTTTTCTATTCCTTTTTTTTCCCCCTTTTTTTACACCCCCGGGCCCCATCTTTCCCCGGCCCCCTGCGGGGGTTTGGGGTTTGGTTTGGGGTTTTATGTTGGGGTTTCCCCCCTTTTTGGGCCCTTTTTTTGGGCTGTTTGGCCCTTTTTTTAACCCCCAAAATGAAACCAAATTTTCAATGAACCCAAGTTTTGCGCCCCACCCTTTGCGTTTCCTTCTTTGAAACCCTTTTTGGGTCACCCCCCTTTGCTAATTCTAGGCCGGTAATTTTATGTTCGCCTTTTTTTAAAAAAAACCTTTTTTTTTAAAAGTGTTAAATTTTTTGGGGGGAAACCTGGGCCCCAAAACCCCCTTCCCGGGGAAAGTTTTACCGCCCCCCCAAAGGTTTTAACCCCCGGGCCCTTCCCTTTTTCCTCGGTTTTTTTTTTCCCGGGGGGTGGTTCCCCCCCTTGGGAGCCCCTTTTTGGGCCCAAATTTCTCCTTTTTTGGTTTCCTTCCTTCCTTCCTCCAATTTGGGGACTTTGTTTTCTTTCGGGCGGCGCGTTCGGGGTTGTGTGTTTTTGGGTGTGTTGTTGGGTGTGTTGTTGGGGGGGGGTTTTGTTGGGGGCTCTATTCTCGGAAAAGGGTTGGTCCAAACTGCCTCTTCCGGGGTTTCAGTAAAACTTTTTCGGGGAAAACTTGTAGTTTGGGGAAACTGCTCCTATTCTAGAACTCCCCTGCCAAAAAGATGTCCCCGGGAAACTGCGTACTGTCTCGGAGAAGCTGCCCTGCTCGGGGAACTGGCTACGTCTCGGGAGAACCTGCTACTCCCCCGGGAGAACTGCGCTCTGCCTCGGGAGAATTTCTGCTACTTTTCCCCCGGAGAACTGCGTACTGTCTCGGGAAAACGCGCTACTGTCTCGGGAAATGCTGTACTGTCTCGGGAGAACCTCTGCTACTGTCTCGGGGAATGCTGTACGTCCGGGAGAACTGCTGCTACTGTTGGGGAGAACTCTGCTACTGTCTCGGGAAAACGCTGACTGCCCGGAGAACTGCTCACGTCTCGGGAAAAAGTTCTGTCTCGGGGGAAACCTGCTACTGTCGGGGGAGAACTGGTACTGCTGGGGAGAACTGCTGCACTTCCGGGAACGCTGCTACTGCTCGGGGAACCCTGCTCTGTCTCCGGGAACTGCTGCTACTGTCTCGGGAGAACTGCGGGGCCCTACTGTTCCGGAGAACTGCTCCTACGTCTCGGGAAACTCTGCTCCCCTTCCGGGAGAACTGCTGCTACTGTCCGGGAAACTGCTGCTACGTCTCGGGAGAACTCTGCTACTGTCTGGGGAGAACTGCTGCTACTTTTGGGGAGAACCTCTACCCCGGGGAAAATGCTGCACTGTCTGGGGAGAACTCTGCTACTGTCCCCGGGAGAACGCTGCAAATTCTCGGGAGAACGCGCACTGCCGGGGAGAACTGCTGCTACTGTCTCGGAAAACCTCTGCTACTGTCTCGGAGAACTGCTGCTACTGTCTCGGAGAATGCTGCACTGTCTCGGGAAAACTTGTACTTCTCGGAGAATGCTGCTACGTTCGGGAAAAACTGCTGCACTTCTTGGAGAAGCTGCTCTGTCTGGGGAAAACCCCTCGTACTGTCCCCGGGAGAATGCTCTATGCCGGGAGAACGCTGTATTTCCCGGGAAACGCTGCTACGTCTCGGGAAAACCCTTGCACTGTCTCCGGAGAACGCTGCACTGTCTGGGAGAACTCTGCTACTGTCTCGGGGAACTGTGCTACTGTCTCGGGAGAACCTCGACTGTCTGGGAAAACGTGCTACTGCCGGGGAGAACGCTGCACTGTCTGGGGAAAACCTCGCTACTGTTGGGGGAGAAGCTGCACTGTCCGGGAGAACTGCGCTATCTCGGGAGAACCTGCTACTGCTCGGAGAACCCTGCTACGTCCCCAGAACCTGTACTGTCTCGGGAGAACTCTGAACGTTGGGGAGAACGTGCTACTGCTCGGGAAACCCTGCTATTCCCGGAAAACCCCTTGCTACTGTTTCGGGGCGCTGCTATTCCCGGGAGAACGCTCACTTCTCGGGGAACGCTGTACTGTCTCGGGAGAACTGCGTACTGTCTGGGGAGAACCGCTCCCCAAAACTGTCCCTCGGGAGAACCCCCTTTACTGTCTGGGGAGAACGCTGCTACTTTCGGAAACCTGCATTTTTCCGGAGACGCTGCTACTGTCCCCGGGAAAACCGCTGCTACTGTCTCGGGAGAACGCTGACTGCTCGGGAAACTGCTGCACTGTCTCGGGGAACCCTCTGCTACTGTCTGGGGGAAACGCTGCTACGTCTCGAGAATTGTACTGTCCCCGGAGAACTGCTACTGTCTGGGGAAACCGCTGCTACTGTCCCGGAGAACTGTGCTACGCCCGGGGAAACCCTGCTAGCCCTCGGAAAACCCCGTGCTACTGTTCGGAGAACCGCGTACTTTCGGGGCCCTCTGT
Source organism: Cherax quadricarinatus (assembly GCF_026875155.1). Lineage (NCBI taxonomy): Eukaryota > Metazoa > Arthropoda > Malacostraca > Decapoda > Parastacidae > Cherax > Cherax quadricarinatus. The sequence continues at coordinate 3,184,690 of NC_069468.1, read as the reverse complement.
CTGTTCGGGGAACGCTCTACTGTCTGGGGAAACCCGCTACGTCTCGGAGCCCGCTCTACTGTCTCGGAAACGCTGTAAGTCTCGGGAGAACCCGCTATTTCCGGGGGAAACCCTGCACTGTTCGGGAAACTGTGCTATCCCCTGGGGAAACGCTGCTACTGTCTCGGGAAACCGCAAAAAATGCCCGGGGGAGAACCCTGACTTTTCCCGGAAACCCTGCTCTTTTTCCGGGAATGCGCCTGTCTGGGGAAACTGCTGCTACTGTCTCGGAAACTCTCACTGTTGGGAAACTGCTGCTTTTGTCTCGGGAGAAGCTCTACTGTTCTGAGAACTCTGCTACTGTCTCGGAAAACCTCTGCACTGTCCCGGAAATGCTGCTACTGTTGGGGAGAATCTGCTACTTCTCCGGAAACTGCTGTATTCTGGGGAAAACGCTGCTACTGCCCGGGGAGAACTGTGCTACGTCTGGGGAAACTGCGCTACGTCTCGGGGAACGCTGCTACGTCTGGGGGAGAACTGCTGCTACGCCCGGGAGAACCTTGCACTGTTTGGGGAGAATGCGCTACGTCTCGGGAGAACTCCTACTGTCCCGGAGAACTGCTGCTACTGTCTCGGAAACCCTCTGCTACTGCCCCGGAGAACGTGCTATTTTGCGGGAAACTGCTGTACTTCGGGAGAATGCTGCTACTGTCTCGGGAGAACCTTGGACGTCTCGGGAGAACTCCTATTTCGGGAAACTCTGCTATTTGGGGTGTTAGTTTTTTTCTGTCTGGGAGAACTGCTGCTACTGTCTCGGGAGAACGCTGCTCGTTCGGGAAACCTCTGCTACTGCCGGGGAGAACTGCTGCTACTGTCCGGGAGAACTGCTGCTACTGTCCGGAGAACCCTGCTACTTTTCCCCGGAGAACTGCTGTACGCCTCGGGAGAAGCTGCTACTGCTGGGAGAACTGCTGCTACTGTCTCGGAAACTGCTGTATGCGGGGGAAAAACGCGCTACTGCCCGGGGAGAACTCTGCTACTGTCTCGGGAAAACGCTGCTACTGTCTCGGGAGAACTGCGTACTGTTCCGGAAACCTGCTACTTTTTCCCGGAGAACTCTGTTACGTCTGGGGGAAACTGCTCACTGCTCGGAGAACTGCTGCTACTTCGGGAAAAACTGCTGCACTGTCTGGGGAGAATCTGCTACTGTCGGGGGGAAAACTGCTGCTCTGTCTCGGGAAAACCCCTTGCTACTGTTTGGGGGGGGGGGAGAACTCGCTACTGTCTGGGGAGAACTCTGCTACTGCTCGGGAAACTGCTGCTACTGTCTGGGGAAAAACTCTGCTACTTCTCGGGAGAACGCTGCACTGCCGGGGAACTGCTGCTACTGTCTCGGAGAACTTGCTACTGTCTCCGGAGAAGCTGCTACTGTCTCGGGAGAACTGCTGCACTGTTGGGGAAACTGCTGCTACTGTCCGGGGAACCTGCTACGTCTCGGGAAAACCCGCTGCACGTCTCGGGAACCCTGCTACTGTCTCGGGAACTGTTGCTACGTCTGGGGGAGAATGCGCTACTGTTCGGGGAACTGCTGTATGCCCGGGGAGAACCTCTGCAGTCCCCCGGGAAACTCTGCTACTCCCCGGGGAGAACTCTCTACTGTCTCGGGGAACTGCTGCAAAGTCTGGGGAACCTCTGCTACGCCCGGGGAGAACGGTATGTTGGGGAAATGCTGCTACTGTTCGGGAGAACCTCTGCTACTGTGGGGGAACGCTGCTACTTCCGGGAGAACTGCTGCTACTTCCGGGAAACCCTGCCTGTCTCGGGAGAAGCTCTACTGTCCGGGAAAACCCGCTGCAACTGTCTGGGGAGAACTCTGTACTGTCTCCGGGAGAACGCGCTCGTTGGGGAGAACGCTGCTCTGTCTCGGAAACGGCAAACTGTCTCGGGAGAACCTCTGCTATTCCCAAAAACTGTCCTGGGAAAGCTGTACTTTCTGGGGGAGAACGCTGTACTGTCTCGGAGAACGCGCTACGTCCGGGAGAAGCTGCTACTGTCTGGGAAACGCTCTCTTTCCCCGGGAGAACCTGCTACTGTCTGGGAAAACCCGGCTACTGCTCGGGAAACCGTTTGTTAAATTCCCCGCCCGGGAGAACCGCGCTACTGCCCGGGGAGAACGCTGCTCTGTTCGGGGAAACCCTGCTACTTCTCGGAGAACCGCTGCTACTGTCTGGGGTTTGCAAAGCCTTGCTACTGTCTCGGGAGAACCCGCTGCTCTGTCTCGGAGAACCGCTGCTACGTCTCGGGAGGAACTGCCCCTGCTCTGTCTCGGGAGAACCGCTGCTACTGTTCGGGAGAACCGCTGCTATGTTCGGGAGAAACGCTGCTACTTTCCGGGAGAACGCTGCACTGTCTGGGGAAAAACCGCCTACTGTCTGGGGAGAACTGCGCTACTGTCTCGGGAAAACCCCGCTGTACTTTGGGGGAGAACCGCTCTACTGCTGGGGAAAACCCCGCTGCTCGTCTCGGGAGAACGCGCTACTGTCTCGGGAAAACCCCTGCAAAAGGGTCTCGGGAAACCCGCTGCTACTGCCCTGGGGAGAACCGCTGTACTGTTTGGGGAAAACCGCTGCTACTGTCTGGGGAGAACCCTCACTGTCTGAGAACTGCTGCTACGTTCGGGAAAACCCGCTGCTACTGTCTGGGGAAAACCCCGGGCTACTGTTGGGAGAACTGCGCACGTCCGGGAAAAACCGCTGCTACGCTCGGAGAACCCCTACTGTTTGGGGAGAACCGCTGCTAAAAATGGAAACGCTGCTCTTTTCCGGGAGAACCGCTGTCGTCTCGGGAGAATGCGCTACTGTCTGGGGAAAACCCGCTGTACTGTCTGGGGAGAACTGCTGCTACTGCTCGGAAACTGCGCTACTTTCGGGGAACGCTGCTACTTCTCGGAAAACCCTTGCCTGTTCCGGAGAACTGCTGCTCTGTCTCGGAGAATGCTGCTACTGTCTGGGGAGAACTGCTGCTACTGTCTCGGGAAAACCCTCTGCTACGTCGGGAGAACTGCTGCTACTGTCTGGGGAGAACTGCTCACTGTCTCGGGAAACCTCTGTACTGTTCGGAGAACTGCGCTACTGCCCGGGAAATGCTGCTACTGTCCGGGAAACCTTGAAAATTCTCGGAAACTTGTTTCCCCTAAAGGGGGTCCTGGGGAGAACTGTGCTACTGTCTCGGGAGAACTGCTGCACTGTCTCGGGGAACTCGTACGTCTCGGGAGAACTGCTGCTACTGCTCGGGAGAATGCGCTACTGTTTCGGAAAACTGCTGTACTGTCTGGGGAAAACCCCGCTACTTTTCCCCGGAAACTGCTGCTACTGTCTCGGGAGAATGTGCTATGTCTCGGGAGAACTGTGAAAACTGTCTCAGAACTGCTGCTACGCTCGGGAGAATCTGCTACTGTCTCGGAGAACTGCTGCTACTGTCTGGGGAGAACCTTGCTACTTTTTTCCGAGAACTGCTGTAGTCTGGGGAGAACTTGGCTACTGCTCGGGAGAACTGTGTCTGCTCGGGAAACTGCTGCTACTGCTCGGGAAACGCTGCACTTCTCGGGAATCTGCTACTTCTCGGAAACTCTCTACTGCTCGGAAAAAAGCTGCTACTGTCTCGGGAAAACTCTGTACTTTCCCCGGAGAATGCTGCTACTGTCTGGGGAAACCCTGCTACGTCTCGGGAAAAACTTGCTACTGTCTGGGGAGAACTGTGCTATTTTCCGGGGAGAACTGCTCTATTTCTGGGGAGAACTGTTTCTCTGTCTCGGGAGAACCTCTGCACTGTCTCCGGAGAACTGCTGCTACTGTCTCGGGAAACTCTGCTTCTGTCTCGGAAAACTGCTGCTACTGCCCGGGGAGAACCTCTGCTACGTCTCCGGAGAACTTTTTCTCCCAAAACGTACTTTTGGGGAACTGCTGCTACGTCTGGAAGAACTCTGTACTGTCCCGGGAGAACTGCGCTCTGCTCGGGAAACGCTGTATTTTCTGGAGAACCCTGCTTGCTGCGGAAAATTTGCTGCTACTGTCTCGGGAGAACGCTGCTACTGTCTGGGGAAAACCCTCTGTACTGTCTCGGGAGAATCGCTACTGTCCGGGAGAAGCTGCTACTTCTGGGAGAACTGCGCTACGTCTGGGGGAGAACCTGCACTGTCCCGGAGAAGCTCCCTAGTCTGGGGAGAACTGCTGCTACTGTCTCGGGAGAACTCGCTACTGTCCGGGAGACCCTGCTATGTCCCCGGAAACGGCTACGTTTTCGGAGAACCTCTTTGGAAACTGACTTCCGGGGAACGCTGCTACTGTTCGGGAGAACGCTGCTACTGTCTGGGGAAAAACGCGCTGGCTGGGGAGAACGCTGCTACTGTCTCGGGAAACGCTGTACGTCTGGGAGAACGCTGCTACTGTCTCGGGGAGAACCCTGCACTGTTCGGGGAACCGCTGCTACTTCTGGGAGAACCGCAACTGTCTGGGGAAAAACCCCTTTTGCTACGTCTCGGGAAAACCCGCTGCTACTGTCTCGGGGAAACGCTGCTATGTCTGGGGAAACCTCTCTACTGTCTCGGGGAACCGCTCACTTTTTCCCGGGAGAACCGCGCTCGTCTGGGGAGAACCCGTACTGTCTGGGAGAACGCTGTACTGTCTCGGGAAAACCCGCTGCTACTGTCTCGGAAAACCGTTTGCTACTGTCTCGGAAAACCCTGCTACTGTCTCGGGAAACCCTTATGTTGGGGAAAACCCGCTGCTTTCCTCGGGAGAACTGCGCTACTTTTTCCGGAGAACCCTGCTATGTCTCGGGAAAACCGCTCACGTCTCGGAAAACCGCTGTACTGTCTGGGGAACCCTTCTGTCTCGGGGAACCCGCTCCAAATGTCTCGGAGAACCCTGCTACTGTCTCGGGAGAACCGTTGCTATGTTTCGGAACCCGCTGCTACTGTTCGGAGAACCGCTGTACTCCCCGGGGAGAACGCGCACTGTCGGGGGGGGGGGGGGGGAATTTGCTACGTCTCGGGAAAACCTGTTACTGTCCGGAGAACGCTTATTTGGGGGGGGGGGGGGGGGAAAACCCTGCTACTGCCCGGGGAAACCGCTGTATTTTGGGGAGAACGCTCTACTGTCCGGAAACCCTGCTACTGTTCGGGAGAACCGCTGCTACTGTCTCGGGAGAACCGCTGCTACTGTCTCGGGGAAACCTCTAACGTCTCGGGGAACCGCGCTACTTCGGGGAGAACCGCTGCTACTGCGGGGGGAAAACCGCTGCTCCTGCCCGGGAGAACGTGCTACTGTCTGGGGAGAACCGCTGCTACTGTTCGGGAGAACCGCTGCTACTTTTCGGAGAACTCTGAACGTCTCGGGAACCGCTGCTACTGTTGGGGAGAACCGTCTACTGTCTGGGGAGAACCGCTGTACTGTCCCCGGAAAACCGCTGCTACTGCCGGAGAACGCGCTATGCTCGGGAGAACCGCGCCGTCTCGGGAGAACCCTGCTACTGTTCGAGCCCGCGCTACTTTCGGGAAAACCCGCTGCAAAACTGTCTCGAGAACTGCGCACTGTCTCGGGAACCCTGCTACTGTCTGGGAAAACCCCGTGCTACTGTCTGGGGAGAACTGCTATGCCGGGAAACCCTGCACTGCTGGGAAAACCCGCTGCTACTTTTTCGGGAAACCCTGCTACTTCGGGAGAATCTGTTGTCTGGGGAGAACGCTGCTACTGCTCGGAGAACTGCTGTACGCCCGGGGAAACCCGTGTACGCCCGGGGAGAACGCTGTACTGCTGGGGAAGAACTGCGCACTGTTGGGGAGAACTGCTGTTTTTAGTTGCTACGTCTGGGGAGAACTGTGTACGTCTCGGGGAACCTGCTACTGTTGGGGAGAACTCTGTCTGTTCGGGAAAACCCTCGCTACTTTTTAGGAGAACTCTGCACTGTCTCGGGAAAAACTGCGTACTGTCTCGGGAAAACCCTTTTTCCTGTCTCGGAAAAAAGCTCTACTGTCCGGAGAACTGCTGCTACGTCTCGGGAGAACCTTGCACTGTTCCGAGAACTGCTGCTACGCCTGGGGAAAAACTGCGACGTTGGGGAGAACTGCTGCACGCCCTGGGGAAAACTGCTGCTACTGCCGGGAACTGCTGCTACTGTCTCGGAGAACTGCTGCTACTGTCTCGGGAACTCTGCATGTCGGGGGAGAACTGCTGCTACTGTCTGGGGAAAACCTCCTACTTTTTTCCGGAGAAGCTGCTACTGTTGGGGAGAACGCTGCTACTGTCTCGGGGAACTGCTGCACGTCTCGGAGAACTGCTGCTACTGCCCGGGGAGAACTGCTGCTAGCCGGGAAACTGCTGCTACTGCTCGGGAGAACCTCTGCTTTTTTAAAATGTCTCCCGGAGAACGTGCACTGTCGGGGGAGAACTGCTGCTACCCGGGGTCCCTTTCGGGAGAAATGCTGCTATGTCTGGGGAGAACTCTCTAGCTAAAATCTGTCCGGGGGAAAATGCGTACGCGGGGAGAACGCTGCTACGTCTCGGAGAACGCTGCTACTGTCTCGGGGAACCTCTGTTTTAAAGTCACCCGGGAGAACGCTGCTACTGTCTGGAGAACTGCTGCTACTGCCGGGGAGAACTCTGCTACTGTCTGGGGAGAATCTGCTACTGTCCCCGGGAACGCTGTACTTTCGGGAGAACCTCTAGCTAAACCTGACCTCGGGAGAACCCTGCTACTGTCCGGGGAGAACTCTGTTATTTCCTGGGGAAACTGCTGCTACTGTCTCGGGAGAACTCTGCAAATGTCGGGGGAAAACCCTTCTACTGTCCCCGGAAAAACTGCGCTACTGTCTCGGGAGAACTCTGCTACTGTCTCGGGAGAACCTCTGCTACTGTCTCGGAATTGCTGTACGTCCGGGAAAACGTGCACGTCTGGAAACCCTCTGTACTGTCTGGAGAACCTGTTTACTGTCCGGGAAACTGCTGCTACTTCCCCGGGAAATTTGCTGCCGTCTGGGGAGAATTTCTGACTGTCTCCGGAAACGTGCACTGTCTCGGGAGAACTGCTGCTCTGCCCTGGGGGAGAACTCTCACTTTTCCGGGAAACCCTGCTACTGTTGGGGGAGAACGCTGCACTGTCTCGGGAAACTCTGCTCTGTCTCGGAGAACGCGCTACTGCTCGGGAGAACGCTGCCGGGGGCTGGCACTGTCTGGGGAAAAACCTGTCTGTCCGGAGAACGCGCTACTGTTCGGGAGAACGCGCTACTGTCTCGGGAACTCTGAACTGTTCGGAGAACCCTGTCTGTCTCGGGAGAACCGCTGCTACTGTCTCGGGAACGTCACTGTTCGGGAAACCCTGCTACTGTCTCGGGGGCCCGCTGCTCTGTCTCGGGAGAATGCTGCACTGTCTCGGGAAAACCTTGCTACTGTCTCGGGAGAACCGCTCTCTGTTGGGGAAACCGCTCTACTGTTGGGGAGAACCCTGATACTGTCTCGGGAGAACCCTGCTACGGGGGAAACCCCTTTCTGGGGAGAACCGCTGCAATGTCTGGGGAGAACCGCGCCAGCCCTTACTGTCCGGGAGAACCGCTGCTACTGTTGGGGAAAAACGCGCTACTGTCTCGGGAAAACCCCGCGCTACTGTCTGGGGAAAACCGCCCCGTTGGGAGCCGCTGCTACTGTCCGGAGAAAACCGCTGCTACTGTCTCGGGAGAACGGCGCAAATGTCTCGGGAAAACCCGCTGCTACTTTAGCCGTCACCGGGGAAAAACCGTGCTACTGTCTGGGGAAAACCCGCTGCTACTGTTCGAGAAACGCGCTACTTTCGGAGAACGCGCTACTGTCTCGGGAGAACCGCGTCTGCCGGGGAGAACGTGCAAACTGTCTCGGGAAAAACCGCTGCACTGTCCCGGGAAAACCCCGCTGTACTTTTTGGGCCGCTCTTTCGGAGAACGCGTACTGTCTCGGGAAACCGCTGCTACTTCCGGGAGAACTGCTGTACTGCCGGGGAGAACCGCTGCACTTCTCGGAAGAACCGTTTACTGTCCGGAGAACCGCTGACGTCCGGGAAACCCGCTGCTCTTTTCGGAGAACTCTGCTACTGCTCGGGAAAACCCGCTGACTTCTGGGGAGAACGCTGCTACTTCCCGGGAGAACCGCTGCTCTGTCTGGGGAAAACCCTGCTCTGCTCAAAACTTCCTTTTTCTGGGGAGAACGCTGCTACTGTCTCGGGAAACCGCGCTACTGTCCGGGAAACCGCGCTACTGTCTGGGGAGAACTGCTGCTACTGTCTCGGAGAACTGCTGCTACTGCCCTGGGGAGAACGCTGCTACTTCTAACCCCTCTCCTCGGGAGAACTGCTGTCTGTCTAAACTGTTTTTGCTCGGGAAAAAACCGGGCCCCCGGGGCCTGGTACTGTCTGGGGGAAAAGACTTTGGGCTGCTGCTACTGTCTCGGAGAACTGCTGTACTGTCCGGGAGAACCGCGCTACTGTCTGGGGAGAACCGTGCAACTGTCTCGGAGAACTGCTGCTACGCCCGGGGAACTGTGCTACTGTCTCGGGAGAACTGCTGCACTGTCTGGGGGAAAAAAGCTGCTCTGTCCGGGGAACGCTCTACTGTCTCGGGAAAACTGCGCTACGTCTCGGGAGAACTGCTTACTGTTTCGGGAGAACGCTGCTACGGGCTCGGGAAAAACTGCTGCACGTCTGGGGAAAACCCGCTGCTACTGTCTCGGGAACCTGGGCACTGTCTCGGGAGAACGCTGCTACTTCTCGGGGAAACTCTGCACTTTTGGGGGAGAACGCTGTATGTTCGGAGAATGCTGCTACGTCTCGGGAGAACTGCCTACGCTCGGGAAAACCTCAGATTACCAAGAGTGATACGCTCCTTTTCCATTTTAAAGGGGTATAATAATTATAATCAAGTATTCGGGTGTTTTTGGTTTTGGTGGGGGTTTTGTGTGTGTGTGTGTGTGGCATGTGTGTTTGTGGTGTGTGTGTGTGTGGTGTTTGTTGTCTGGGTGTCTGGTTTGTGTGTGGTGTGTTGGGGTTTTGTTGTGTGTGTGTGTGTGTGTGTGTGTGGGGTTTGTGTGTGTCATTTTTGGTGTGTGGGTACTCACCAAATTTTGGGGTTTTCAGGGGTCGAACTCAGCTCCTGGCCCCGCCTCTTCACTGTCGCTACTGGATCCTTCCCCCTTTTTCCCTAGCTTTGTCATACCTCTTCTTAAAACTATTATTTCCTGCCCCCACTACTTCACTTGCTGGGCTTTCCACTTGTGACAATCTAACTGAAGAAATATTCCCAAACGCCCCTGTCTCGTGGGGTCTTCAGCTTCCAGTTGTCCCCCTTTTCCCCCTGTGTCCCCTCTCTGAACACCCTTCTCTTCCACCTGTCTTTCCCCCGCGTATCTTGTATTGTGGTGTGTGTGTTTTGGTTGTGTGTGTGTGGTGTGTTGTTTGTGTGGTGTGGTGGTGTGTGCGTGTGTGTGTGTGTGTGTGTGGTGTGTGTGGGGTGGGGGTGTGTGTTGTGTGTGTTGTGGGTGTTTGTTGTTGGTTGGTGTCGTGCTTTGTTGGTTTGGTGTTTGTGTGTGTTTTGGTGTGTGGGTTGTTGTGTGTTGTGTGTGTGTGTGTGTGTGTGTGTGTGTGAGTGTGTTGTGTGGTGTGCGTGTGTTGTGTGGTGTGTGTGTGTGTGTGTGTGTGGTGTGTGTGTTGGTACTCACCTATTTGTGGTTGCAGGTGTCGGGGGACTCAGCTCCTGGCCTCCGCTTCACTTATCGCTAAAACCCTCTCTTCCTGCCCTGAGCTTTGCATCCTCTCGAATGCAAGCAGGGTTCCTGCCTCCACTACTCACTTTCCAGACTATTCCACTTCCTGAAACTCTGTGACTGAAAAATACTTTCAACTTTCCCTTTGACTCATTGAGTCTTCAATTTCCCAACTGTGACCCTTTGTTTCTGTGTGCCATCTCGGGAACACCCGTCTCTGTCCAATTTATTTTTCCTCGCACATTTTTGCTGTGTTATGTCCCCGCCCTCCTGTCCTCCATGTCTCGCCGTTTTCCCCTTTAACCTTTCTTCGTAAGACATTCCCCCAGCTCGGGATACCTTGTCGCAACATTTGCATTTTCTGATGTACACTGGTACATGTCTTGAGCGTTTCCTTCTAAGGTTTCGAATGCTATTCCGGGACCCCATAGTTGCAGCTTATCTGGTTATGTGTGTTTCCCGGGAACGTGCTCGGTGAAATATCACCAAATCTTTCTCCTGATAAGTTTGCAGTCTTTGGCCCCCTAGCCTATACTCTTCTGCAGTTTTTTTTGCCCTTCCCGATTTGTGATAAAATTGGTCCTTTATCCGTACTGGTTGTCGTTTTGGGTACCTTCCACTCTCCTGAAAATTTTCGACTTGGGCATCATACACGTTAGTGCACTGGTAATAGTTTGGTGCCTCTTTTCTGTCCCTTTTTTAAAAAAGGGGGACTATATTCCGTCTTCTACCGAGGTATTCCCCAGTTTTAAAGGGATTTTTGGGAAATTGCGTTAGTGGCACACACAGCATCTTGCTCCATTCCCTAAGGCCCTGGGGAGATGTTTTGGCCCCTTTGCCTTTGAGGTATCAAGGCCCTTTTGAGCTTCTTACCCCTCCTCGGTTGTGGATGTCATCCAACACTTTTTGGGTTTAATTCCTTGTTGGTGTCCCCATCTTGTTTTCTTCCCAGAGTCTTTTCTCTCTACTGTGTGGTGTGCACGATGGTGTGTTGGGGTGGTGGTGTGGTGGTGGTGTGTTGGTGTGGTGTTTTTTTTTGTGGTGTGTGTGTGTGTGTGTGTGTGGTGTGGTGTGTTTAAAATTAAAATGGACCCTCCCTCCACAACATTGCTCCCAGACTTTTCCATTTCCTGACTACATTTGACTGAAAAAATACCCCTAACATCCCTGTGATTTATCTTTCCCTTCACTTCCAACTGTGTCCCTTGTTTTTTGTGTCCCATCTCTAAAACATTCTGTCTCTGTCCACCTTGAATTCCCCCCAGTATTTTATAGTCGTTTCATGCCCCCTTCCATCGTCCTGCCCCCATGTCGTCGGGTCATTTTCCTTAACCTCTCCTCGTGGGACATACCCTTAGCTCGGGACATCTTTTGAAAAACCTTTGCACCTTTCCCCGTTTCTTACGTGCTTGGCAATATAGGTTCCAAACTGGGCCGTATACTCCAATATGGACTCATCTACCAATGTACGGGGTCCGAACGATTCCTGTTAAGAGGCAGAATGCGTTCTTATTTTTGCTACGTCGATATGCTCAGCAGTTATTTATTGATGTGCACCCAGGGATGTGCCGGGTATACTCACCCCAAATCTTTGTCCTTGGTGGGGGTTTGTAGTCTCTGGCCCCCTAACTGTACTCTGTCTGCAGTCTTTTTTCCCCTTCCCCCCTTTTCATGTTTTTGCACTTGGTGGGGTTTTTGAACCCCAGGCCAAATTTGCTGGACCAGGCCTGTTGCCTTTTCAGATCCCTTTGTAGTTCTGCCGGGTCCTCGTCTGATTGAATCTTCTCCAACTTTCATCACTGCAAACGGGACACTTCGGGTCTTTTCCTTCTGTCATGTCGTCACAAATACCAAAAACAGCCCCGGGCCCACTAAAACACCCCCCACGCACCATGACCGCCTTGCTTCCTGACGGGTTTTCCCCGATCTTTGTGTGCCTTCCTTTATCCCGCTTGTCCTCCATTTTTGCGCTAGCTCTTGTGTGGAACTTTTTTCAAACGCCTTTTTACAGTCCAAGAAATCAATTCCCACCCCACATAGAACCCATAGGTTGTGAAACAGGATTTACAATCCCTGAAACCGTGTTGACTGCTGTTGACGGATCATTCCTTCTAGGGGCCCCACCCTTTTTCCATAATCTCCCCGCTTTGCATATAACTGCCAGGACACGGGCCTATAGTTTAATGCTTCATGTCTTTCTACTTTTTTAAAATTGGAACTACATTTGTTGTTTTCCATAGAAGTGTTGAATATTGTTGTTAGGGATACACATAGCGCCTCTGGCACCCTCTCTCAGTACCCATGGAGAGTTTGTTATCCGGCCCCATCCCTTTGAGACGTCTAGCTCACTCACCAGCCTCTTCACTTTTTCCTCTGTTGTATGTATTGTGTCCAGCACTTGGGGGCGTACCCCACCTCTCCGTGGGTACGCCTCTTTATGGAGTCCCTCACATACTTCTCGGTCGTTTTTTGGGTGTCTCTCCTCCTTCCTTCCTTAGCCTGTTACCTGGTCCTTGACTGTTGTTTTCCCCCTGATGTGGCTGTACAGCAGCTTCGGGTCAGTTTTTGCCTTGTGTGCGGTGTGCGTGCGTGTGGGGTGTGTGGTGTGTGGGGTGTGTGTGTATGTGTGGTGTGTGTGCGTGTGTGTCTGTGTGTGTCTTGTGTGTGTGTCTGTGTGTCTGTGTACTCACCTAGTTGTACTCACCTAGTTGAGGTTGCAGAGGTCGAGTCCAAGCTCCTGGCCCGTCTCTTCACTGGTCGCTAATAGGTCACTCTCCCTGAACCATGACTTTATCGTACCTCTGCTTAAAGCTATGTATGAATCCTGCATCCACTACATCGCTTCCTAAACTATTCCATTTCCTGACTACTCAGTGGCTGAAGAAATACTTCCTAACATCCCTGTGATTCATCTGTGCCTTCAGCTTCCAACTTTTGTCCCAGTGTTGCTGTGTCCAGTCTCTAGAACATCCCGTCTTTTTCCACCTTGTCAATTCCTCTCAGAATTTTGTAAGTCGCTACCATGTTCCCCCTATCTCTCCTGTCCTCCAGTGTCGTCAGGTTGATTTCCCTTAACCTCTCCTCGAAGGACATATCTCTTAGCTCTGGGACTAGTCTTGTTGCAAACCTTTGCATTTCTCTAGTTTCTTTACATGCTTGGCTAGGTGGGGTTCCAAACTGGTGCCGTATACTCCAATATGGGCCTAACGTACCAGGGTGTACAGGGTCCTGAACGATTCCTTATTGAGATGTGGAAAGGTTCTGAGGTTTGCCAGGCGCCATGTGCAGCAGCAGTTATTTGGTTGATGTGCGCTTCAGGAGATATACCTGGTGTTATACTCACCCCAAGATCTTTTTTTTGAGTGGGGGTTTGCGTCTCTGGCCCCCTAAATGTACTCCCTCTGCAGTTTTCTTTGCCCTCCACAATCTTCATGACTTTGCACTTGGTGGGATTGAACTCCCGGAGCCAATTGCTGGACCGGTCTGCAGCCTGTCCAGATCCCTTTGTAGTTCTGCCTGGTCCCTTTGATCGAATGAATTCTTCTCATCAACTTCACGTCATGTGCAAACAGGGACACCTCGGAGTTTATTCCTTCCGTCATGTCGTTCACAAATACCAGAAACAGCACTGGTCCTATGACTGACCCCTGTGGGACCCCGCTGGTCACAGGTGCCCACTCTGACACCTCGCCACATACCATTACTCGCTGCTGTCTTCCTGACAAGTATTCCTTGATCCATTCTAGTGCCTTCCCTGTTATCCCTGCTTGGTCCTCCAGTTTTTGCACTAATCTCTTGTGTGGTACTGTGTCAAATGCCTTCTTGCAGTCCAAGAAAATGCAATCCACCCACCCATCTCTCTCTTGTCTTACTGCTGTCACCTTGTCATAGAACTCCAGTAGGTTTGTGACACAGGATTTCCCATCCCTGAAACCATGTTTGCTGATGTTGATGAGATCATTTCTTTCTAGGTGCTCCACCACTCTTCTCCTGACAATCTTCTCCATGACTTTGCATACTATACATGTCAGTGAGACTGGTCTGTAGTTTAGTGCTTCATGTCTGTCTGCTTTTTTAAAGATTGGGACTACATTTGCTGTCTTCCATGCCTCAGGCAATCTCCCTGTTTCTATAGATGTATTGAATAGCGCCTCTGCTCCCTCTCTCAAGACCCATGGAGAGATGTTATCTGGCCCCATTGCCTTTGAGGTATCTAGCTCACTCAGAAGCCTCTTCACTTCTTCCTTGGTTGTGTGTACTGTGTCCAGCACCTGGTGGTGTGCCCCACCTCTCCGTCTTTCTGGAGCCCCTTCTGTCTCCTCTGTGAACACTTCTTTGAATCTCTTGTTGAGTTCCTCACATACTTCACGGTCATTTCTTGTTGTCTCTCCTCCTTCCTTCCTTAGCCTGATTACCTGGTCCTTGACTGTTGTTTTCCTCCTGATGTGGCTGTATAACAGCTGCTCCCTCTCTCAAGACCCATGGAGAGATGTTATCTGGCCCCATTGCCTTTGAGGTATCTAGCTCACTCAGAAGCCTCTTCACTTCTTCCTTGGTTGTGTGTACTGTGTCCAGCACCTGGTGGTGTGCCCCACCTCTCCGTCTTTCTGGAGCCCCTTCTGTCTCCTCTGTGAACACTTCTTTGAATCTCTTGTTGAGTTCCTCACATACTTCACGGTCATTTCTTGTTGTCTCTCCTCCTTCCTTCCTTAGCCTGATTACCTGGTCCTTGACTGTTGTTTCCTCCTGATGTGGCTGTATAACAGCTTCGGGGCAGATTTGGCTTTCGCTGCTATGTCGTTTTCATATTGTCGTTGGGCCTCCCTTCTTATCTGTGCATATTCGTTTCTGGCTCTACGACTGCTCTCCTTATTCTCCTGGGTCCTTTGCCTTCTATATTTCTTCCATTCCTTAGCACACTTGGTTTTTGCCTCCTTGCACCTTTGGGTGAACCATGGGCTCATCCTGGCTTTTTCATTATTCCTGTTTCCCTTGTGTACAAACCTCTCCCCTGCCTCCTTGCACATTGTTGCTACATATTCCATCATCTCATTAACTGGCTTCCCTGCCAGTTCTCTGTCCCACTGAACCTCGTTCAGGAAGTTCCTCATTCCCGTGTAGTCCCCTTTCTTGTAGTTTGGTTTCATTTGTCCTGGCCTTCCTGCTTCCCCCTCCACTTGTAGCTCTACTGTGTATTCGAAGCTCAAAACCACATGATCACTGGCCCGAAGGGGTCTTTCATATGTGATGTCCTCAATATCTGCAGTACTCAAGGTGAATAATAAGTCCAGTCTTGCTGGTTCATCCTCTCCTCTCTCTTTTTTGTAGTGTCCCTTACGTATTGGTACATGAAGTTTTCCAGTACCACCTCCATCATCTTAGCCCTCCATGTTTCTTGGCTCCCATGTGGCTCCAAGTTCGCCCAGTCGATCTCCTTGTGGTTAAAGTCACCCATGATCAGGAGCTTTGCCCTGCATGCATGAGCTCTTCTGGCCACTGCAGCCAGTGTGTCAACCATCGCTCTATTGCTCTCATCATATCTCTTGCCCTGGCCCCCTGCTGTTCTGTGGTGGTTATAAAACACTGAAATTTAAACCAGCTTGGGCCTCCAGAGTGAAGCGTTCTCGCTATGTAATCACTTTCTTCTCCGCTGTCTCCTCTCTCCAGCTCGTCAAAATTCCATCGGTGTTTTATCAGCAGTGCCACCCCCCCCTGTTCCTTCTGTCTTTTCTCAGGATCTGGTATCCCATTGGAAAGATGGCATCTGTTATCATACCTGTAAGCTTGGTTTCTGTGAGCGCTATGATGTCCGGTGATGCCTCTTTGACTCTTTTGTGCCACTCCTCCCACTTGTTTGTTATTCCATCAGCGTTTGTGTACCATACCTTTAGTTTCCTTTCCAACACTGTGGTTTGGGGGGCCTGTGAGGGTGAGAGACCTGGTAGCATACTGTGGGATTCTATGGTTGGGGGTTAGGTGGAAGCTGTGGGTATGGATTGTAGTGTGTGTTGGGATGGTGTGATAGGTTTTGGGGTTCTTAGGATTGTTGTGTGTGTGCTTGCCCTTGCTGCTCTGTTCTGCTCTGACTGACCTCTGCTGGTTCCATCCTTGTCTCCTTTCCTAGCTCCGTTTGCTTTTTTGTCCTCTTCCTCAGCTACTGTCGCTCTGTTTGTGTTCTGTCTCTGTCTAGGAGCACCTTCTTGTACTCTTCCGAGTTTTTCATCCGTGGTTTTTGGAGGATCCCGTTCCACACTGTTTCTGTCCTGAGAATCAGCTTGATCGATCGGTTTCTCCCCTTCAAGTACCCCCCTATTCTCTGAAAATTTACAATCTCGTCCATGTCTTCTCTCCCTATTTCTGTGATGATTTTCTCAATCTCCTTTCTTTCTTCCTGCCGTCTTTCAGTGTGTGTCCTTTCCTCTCTCTCCCGAAGCCCATGGATAAACACTGATTTTGCCCTTTCCTCCTCCCATTGCCTCTCCCTCTGTGACTCTGGTTCCTGTCTTATGTAGTCATTTTCTCCCTTGATTTTTTCCAGTGGCTCTTGTTAGTATGGTTGTGCACCCAGCTGCTCTTCCCTTTCACTCCCTGGCTCTTCTTTGCAGGCTGATATGACCTTAGCATAATTCATAAACTTCTTCCTTCCTGTTCCGCCTGTGTCTTCTCTGGTCACTGGGCCCCCGAGACTTGCTTCAGCCTATTTTTCCTCAAATTCTATGACCCTTACCCTGGTTACTGCAGTTTCGACTTGGGGCCTCCCAATTCTTCATCTCCTTCTGCAACCACTTTTCCCATTCACAGAGAGCTCTTTTTTCCATTTTTTCAGAAAGCTCTCCAACTTTCTCTCCCATTTTTGCTCAAATCCTCCTCCACTACTCTTCCATCCATTCCTCCCTACCAATACCATTGTCATCTGATCCCTGATTCCTGCGAGTCCCAACCATTTTTTTTAGTGAAAAAAAGGGAAAGAGAGAAAAGAGAGAGGGAAAGGTAAAGGAGAGAGAGAGAGAGGGAGTGAGAAGGGAAAGGGGGAGAGAATGGGAGGGGGGGAGGAAGAGAGAGAAGGGGAGGGTAGAAGGAGAGAGGGGGAAAGAAGGAAAAGAAGGGAGAGAGAGATAGAGAGAGAGAGAGAGAGGGGGGAGAGGGGAAAGGTAAGAGAGAGAGAAGGGGGGAGAGTGAGAAGGAAAAAAAAAGGGGGGAGAGAAAGAGTAGAGAGAGAGGGGAGAGGGAGAGAAGGGAAAGATAGGAGAGAGGGGGAGAGTAAAGAAGGGAAAAGAAAGGAAGAGAGAGGGAAGAGAGAGGGAGAGGAAAAGAGTGAGAGAGGAAGAGAAAGAGAAGGAAGAAGAGAGAGGAGGAGAGAGGAAGAGAGGAAGAGAGGAAAAAGAGAGAGAGGAAGAGAGAGAGAGAGGAAGAGAGGAAGAGAGAGAGGAAGAGAGAGAGAGGAAGAGAGAGAGAGAGGCAGAGGAGAGAAGGGAGGGTTAGAGGGTCAATTCACGGGAAAGGGTGTGAAATCCTGTATGTGTTGGTGTGTGTATGTATGTGGTGTGTGGTGTGTGTGCGTGGAAACAACTATTCAAGTGCCTAACAGCAGATCCTGTACTCACCTGCTGTGTGTGTATGCTGTGTTTATGTAAACAGTCCTTATTTCCCACCACATGTACTACATAAGTATTGCATATGTACCCAATCTCTTGGTTCGTACTGTACTGTCTTGTGTGCTTAAAATCACGTTCAATTCTGTGTGTGTGTCGCTTCCTCTCATTAACTGCTTAACTCTCCTACACCTCAATAAATTCTATTAAATGCCAGTAAATGCTGCTTATTCTAATTCGATAGCTCGAGGAGAGTGACCCCCAATTTCCAGCTAGAGACTGTTACTGTTGACCCCATGCAACTCAAACTAGGTAAATAAAAAGTGCGGCTGGCAGGGATAACGTTCCCGTCCTAGGTCCCATATTGAAGATGCTTGATGTTTTTCGGAATTTTTCCTCTAATTCATGTAGCACTGTAGTGACTTCTCATCTAATTTTTTTCACTCATCACTGTATTTATGACACATCTATTAATTCTTATTCGCTGTTTTTGAGTCACACTTATTCTTCAAATACCCCCCTGCTTATGTGTGGCAACACTATTTAGGTTGACAAAACCATTCCCCTTTCCTTGCTCCTGGCCTCACTTAGCACTTTAAATTTCTTGTTTTCTTTCTGGACACTTATATTTTATGCATGAACATCATTCCCACACTTTTCCTTTTGGATAATCAAAATTTACCGCCAAAACACAGCTCAAACTGTTGACCCTCCCCCTGTCGTGTGTGTGTGTGTGTGACTCACCTATTTTTACTCACCATTTGTGGTTCAGGGGGGGATTCATAGATCCCCGGCCCCGCCCCCTTTTCTGATTGTACTAGGGCCCCTCTCCCCTGCCCCCTGACTTTTTCATTCCTCACCTTTAAAAAATTGTATGGTTCCCGCCCCCACTACGTCACTTTCTAGGCTATTCTTGGCCTGACAACTATGACTGAAAAATACTTCCTAAATCCCTTATTTACTGAGTCTTTAACTTCCATTTTGACCCCCCGTTTCTGTTTTCCCTTTTCCCGGAACATCCAGTCTTTTTTCCACCTTTTTATTTCCCGGCAGTATTTTTTATGCCCTTTTCAGTCTCCCCCGACCCCCCTGTCCCCCCGTGTCTCAGGCCCATTTCCCTCAACCTTTCTTCGTAGGACAAACCCCGAGCCCGGGGGGCTACTTTTTGCAAACCTTTGCACTTTCTTTTTAATTTTTTGACGTGCTTGATAGGTGTGGGTTCCAAACTGGTGCGCCTACTCAGTATGGGCCTGACTAAATGGTATCAGATCTTGAAAAGATTCTTACTGAATTCAGAACATATCCGTAGGTTTGCAGACCCGTATGCGCAGCAGTTATTGATTGATGTGCCCCTCGGGAGATATGCCGGTATTAACCACCCCCAGATTTTTTTTCCTTGAGTGGGGTTTTGCAGCTTTGCCATCTAAACAATTGTGCGCGGTCTTCTTGCCCCCTTCCGCAGTCTTCATAACTTTGCATTTGGCAGGATAAACCAAGGAGCCAGTTGCTGGACCAGGCTTTACCCTTTCCCCAGGCCCTTTTGTATCCTCCCTGATCCTCATCCGATTGATTCTTCTCTTTTAACTCACATCACTAAAAATAAGGACCTTCTCAGTCTATCTTTTCCTTATTCTTCACATATACCAAGAACACACAGGTCCAGACTACCCCTGGGGAACCCCGCTGTCACGGGCGCCTACTCGACACCTCGTCACGTCCCATGACCGTTGTTGCCCCCCCTGTCAGGTATTCTCTGATCCATTGCAGTCCCTTTCCTGTTATGTTCCGATCATCACTTTTGCAGTAACCTTTTGTGAGACTGTTCGAAGGCCTTCTGCAGTCCAAAAAAGCAGTCGACCACCCCTCTCCCTCTATTGTCTTACTTCTGTCACCTTGTCATAAAAATCTATAGGTTTGTGACACAGGTTTTTCCTTCCCTGAAACTGTGCGGTTTCAATTATACCTGTTTCCCCCTTCCAGGGGCTCCCCCTACCTCCTCCTGAGACTTCTCCATGACCTGCATACCAACACTTAGTGATACAGGTCTTTGTTTAGTGGGTCAAGTCTGTCTCCCCCTTTTTAAAAATTTGGACTACATTTTCCATTTTCCCCCACCTCAGGGAGGGTTTTAAGATCTTTTTAATGCACCCAAGTATCCTGCCCCTCTTTAAAGACCCACAGAGAGATGTTGTCTGGCCCCACTGCCTTTGAGTGTCAAATTTGCATGCACTTTTTCACTTCCTCCTTAGTTTTTTGTACCCACCAGCACTTGCTGAGTTCCCCCCTGTTTTGATTTCCTGGTCCTACGGGTTTCCACTGTAAATACTTCTTTTAAAACTCATTTTACTCCCCGACTTCTCCGGGCATTTCTTGTGAAATCCCCATCTCCTTCCCAGTCTGAACCAGTCCTTTACGTTGTTTTCCTCCTTTTGTGGCTGTCAACAGCTTCGGGTCAGTCTTTCTTTCGATCTATTCATTTTTATATTTTCGCTGAGCCCCTTCTTATCTGTGCATATTCGTTTCTGCTCTTTGCTAATCTCTTTTTTTCTGATTCTCGTCTTTGTACCTTTTTTCCCTTCTCAGTACACCTAGTTTTTTTCTCCCACACCCTTTGGGGAACCAAAGGGCTCGTTTTTGTTCTTCCCATTATTTCTGTTCCCTTGGGGCAAACCTCTCCTCTGCCCCTTTCATTTTGTTGCCACATAGTCCACATTTCTTGACTGGTTTTTTCCGTCATTTTCTCCCACTGAATGTCTTGAAGGGGTTCCTCAGCTGAGTTTTCCCCCCTTTTAGTTTGGGTTTTTCCCCAAACCCATTCCGCTACTCCCCTCCACTTAGCCAACTTGTAGTCGAAGCACAGAACCACAAAAACACATCCCCCAGGGCCCCTTTCTACATGATATCCTCGATGTCCGAACGCTCAAGGTAATACAAGGGCCAGTCTTTCTGTTCACCCTCCCTCTCTCTGGTAGTGTCCTAACATGTTGATGCATGAGGGTTTTCCCCGTACCACACCATCATCTTGGGTCTCCATGTTTCACGACCCCCAGGGCTCCATTTTTTCCCCGTCAACTCCCTTTTGATTGAAATCACCCAAACAGTAACTTTGTCCCCCCAGTGTCCTCCGGCCACCCGACAGTGGGGTCGACCATTCCTGTTTCTCTCCTCGTATTTTTCTCTGGTCTCCGCAGTTTGTGGTGGTTTACTCTGCAATTATCACCTTATGTCCCCAACCATTGTTCGTCTAATAGTCCCTTTCGCCTTGCCATCCATTCCTTCCATTTTCTCAACCCCCCACGGTTTTTTAATGAGCATGGGAAATCCCCCCCTCTCCTCCCTCTTTCTTTCCTAGGATTTTATATCTGGATAAAGATTGAACTGCTATTATTTTGCTGAGTTTTGCTTCTGGAGTGCATTAGTCTGGGATGTCTCCTTGATTCTTTCTGCCACTCCTCATACTTTTTTGTTATTCCACTGCATTTGTATACCACACCTTCAATTTCTTTTCTAAGACTGTGGTCTGGGGGTATATTAGGGTTTTGGGAAGGGAAACCTGGGAAGGAAAATGGGGTTTTGCTGTGGGGTCGAGTTTGTAATTATGGGGGGGGGCATTGGGGAT
>NC_069468.1:3137769-3163218 GCF_026875155.1 Cherax quadricarinatus | reverse complement strand
GATTTTTGTTTATATCCCTGGAAAAAAAATTTTTTTGGGTTAGTTTAGAATCCCTAGCAACTTTAATTTCATAGTCCCTTTAGCTTTTCTTATCCCCTTTTTAATGTCCCTCTTAGTGTCAATATACTGATTCATAAGATGACCCTCGCCTCTTTTGATACGCCTATAAATTCCTTTCTTATGCCCAGTAGATATTTCAGCCTATTATTCATCCATTTTGGGTCATTTCTATTTGATCTAATTTCTTTGTAAGGGATAAATGTTCTTTGAGCAGCATGTATTGTGTTCAGAAAACTGTCATATTGATAGCTCTCTTCGTTACCCCAGTCCAACAGATGATAAGTGTTCTCTAAGCCCATCGTAATCTGCTAAGCGAAAATCTGGGACTGTTACTGAGTTATCCCTACTATCATACTTCCATTCAATTCTAAATGTAATTGATTTGTGGTCGCTAGCACCCAGTTCTTCTGAAACTTCTAAATTATTAACAAGGGATTCATTGTTTGCCTTAACAAGTCAAGCAGGTTATTACCCCTTGTAGGTTCTGTCACAAACTGCTTCAGAAAACAATCCTGAACTACTTCTAAGAAGTCGTATGATTCTAAATTCCAGTCAAGAAATTCCAATCAATATGACTAAAGTTAAAGTCTCCTAGAATTACTACATTATCGTGCCTTGTGGCCCTAACAATTTCCTCCCATAGTAGTCTTCCCTGGTCCCTATCTAAATTTGGGGGACGGTATATCACACCTAAAGTTAATTTTTCATGCCCCTCTGAAAATTCTATCCAAACAGACTCTGTATGTGTTACTTCAGACTTAATACCCGTTTTCATGCACAGTTCAAGCGATCTCGGACATACAATGCCACCCCCCCACCCCCTTCCCGATACTTCTATCTACTTGGAACAATTTGAAACCCTGAATGTGACATTCTGCAGGCATGTCCCGACTTTTTGAATTAAACCACGTCTCAGTAATGGCAAATACATCTATGTTACCTGCACTAGCAACTAGTCTCAACTCGTCCATCTTATTCCTAGCACTGCGACTATTTGTGTAATATATACTTAAGGACCCTCCTTTCTCTTTATCATTCCTGCTCCTTTCTGTTATTCCACTAAACCTATTGACTGTCCTTGTCAATTAGTGCCACTGGCCTTCCGATATCCACCTCATTTTGCCTATTACTAGTTCTCCTAGTACTCATATTACTACCCTGAGACTTCACAGTTTCCCGCAGAAACCCATACCACTAACTATTCCTAGTTTAAAGACCTAACAGATCCCTCCACTGCGTTGGCCAGTGCTCCCACCCCACACCTAGACAAGTGAACCCCATCCCTGGCATACATGTCATTTCTGCCATAGAAGAGGTCCCAGTTGTCAATGAATGTTACCGCATTTTCCTTACAGTATTTGTCCACCAGCAATTGACACCAATTGCTCTGGACAACCATTCATTTCCAACTCCTCTCCTTGGCAAAATGCCACATATGACAGGTTTCCCACCCTCTTCTAATTATCTCTATTGCTGACCTATACCTGCTAATCAGGTCCTCACTCCTACGTCTGCCAACATCGTTGCCTCCAGCACTGAGACAGATAATAGGATTGCTCCCATTACCTCTCATGATGTCATCCAGACGGCTAACAATATCCTTCATCCCAGCCCCAGGAAAACACACTCTCTGCCTCCTACTCCTATCCTTCAAACAGAATGCCCTATCCATGTACCTAATCTGACTATCCCCAACAAAAACAATGTTTTTACCTTCCTTGGCGTCGTCCGTAGTGATGCTCCGAGTAGTCGACTCAAATTCGCCAGGTAGCATTACACCACTTGTAGAATTCGTCATGACGTTCTCGAGGTCTTCGTTGGGGTTTCTAGGGATGTCTCACTCACGTCTGCCAATGCTTCCTTGGTGCTCGTTGTGGCATTCCCAGTAGAAACACTCACATTCGTCAGGTAGCACCGAGAATGAGTTGGAAGTTTCCACGGCAGTCTTCTGGTTTCTCGTTGTTTCTGCCTCTCCAACCGTTTTCTTAATCTTCAGCTTGGTTCCATGTTGCCCGACCACTGACCAAGCTCCCCTCTTAACCTGGGGACTCACAACAGGAGGATTACTACGAATCCTCTTGTTCTCCCCGTTAATCGCGATCTCCAGTTTAGCAACTCTGGATTTCTTCTCTAAAACTGCTGGGAAACTCTCAAAAGGGGATCCCGGTTAGATTCACAAGAGCACACAAAAGGGGCTTCACAAGCTAAGTACACTCACCCCTCAAAGCTAAGTTACACGTCACCACTGAGCTAAGTACCGTCACCACTCAGCAAGTACACGCACCACGGAGCAAGTAACGTCAACCCCTCAAAGTAAGTACCAAAAGCACCCCTGACAAGTAACATCACCACTCAGCTAAGACACGTCACCACTGGAGCAAGTACACGTCCCCCACTCAAAAATAAGTACACTCACCACTGGCTAAGTACACATCACCACTCAGCTAAATACACGTCACCCCTGGAGTAAGTCACGTCACCACGGAGCTAAGTACACGTCACCCCCCGGGCTAAGTAACTCACCATGGGCTAAGTACACGTCACCACGGGGTAAGTACACGCACCACTGGAGCTAAGTAACGCACCATGGCTAAGACACGTCACCACGGGGCTAAGACACGTCACCCTGGAGCTAAGTACACGTCACCACTGGGGGTTTAAATACACGTCACCACTGGGGTGTACACGTCACCACGGGCTAAGTACACCCCACTGGAGCTAAGTACCTCACCACTGGAGCAAGTCCGTCACCACTGACAAAATACAGTCACCCACTGGAGCAAGTAAGTCACCACTGGAGCTAAGTACACTCACCACTGGGCTAAGTACACGTCACCACTGGAGAAGTACACTCACCACTGGAGCAATACACGTCACCACGACTAAGTACAAATCACCACTGGGGGTAAGTACACGTCACCACGGAGCTAAAATACAAAAGTCACCACTGGAGCTAAGTACAAAGTCACCACGAGCTAAGTACACGTCCCCTGGGGCAAGACAAAAGTCCCCCACTGGGGCTAAGTACACCAACAGGGGCTAAGAAAGTCACCAGGGCTAAGTACACGCACCAAGGAGCTAATACACGTCACCACTGGAGCTAAGACACTCACCACTGGGCTAAATACCGTCACCACTGGAGCTAAGTCACCACCACTGGGCAAGTACACGTCACCACTGGGCTAAGTACACTCACCACGGAGCTAAGTACACTCACCCCGGGGGTAAGTACACGTCACCACTGGAGCTAATACACGTCACCATGAGCTAATACCGTCACCCCGAGCTAAGTACACGCACCCCTGGGGCTAAGTAAACGTCACCCCCTGGGGCTAATACACGTCACCCTGGGCTAAGTTTCCGTCACCACGGGCTAAGTACACGTCACCACTGGGCAAGTACACGTCACCCCTGAGCTAAGTAACGTCCCACTGGGGCTAAGTACACGTCACCACTGGAGAAGTACACGTCACCACTGGAGCTAAGTCACGCACCACTGAGTAAGTACACGTACCATGGAGCTAAATACCTCACCACTGGAGCTAAAAACACTTTACCCCCTGGAGCAAAATACACGCACCACTACTAAGACACGCACCCCCTGGAGCAAGTACAGTCACCACTGGAAATAATACACCACCACTGGGGCTAAGTAACCACCACGGGGCTAAGTACACGTCACCACTGAGCTAAGTACACGTCACCACTGGGCTAATAAAAAGTCACCACTGGAGCTAAGTACAGCACCACTGGAGCTAAGTACACGTCACCATGGAGCTAAATACAAAAGTACCACTGGAGCAAGTACAACGCACCCTGAGCTAATCAAAGTACCCCCTGGGGCTAATTTCACGTCACCAACCCCGGGGCTAAGGACACGCACACTGAGCTAAGTCACGTCACCCTGGGGCTAAGTACACGTCCCACTGACAAAATACACGTCACCCCTGGAGCTAAGTCACGTCACCCCTGGAAATAAAGTCACCCCATGGGGCTAAGACAAATCACCACTGAGCTAATACACGTCACCACGGGGGCTAAGTACACGTCACCACTGGAGCTAAGTACACGTCCCACGGGCAATACACGTCACCACTGGAGCTAATACACCGTCACCATGGAGTAAGTAAGTCACCCCCTAGCAAGTACACGTCACCACTGGGGCTAAATACACGTCACCACTGGGGCTAAGTACAGCACCCCTGGAGCTAAGTCACGTCACCAGGAGGGTAAGTAACGTCACCACGAGCAAATACACCCACCACGGGAAGACACGTCACCACTGGGGGCTAAGTACCAAATCAAACCACTGGAAACAAGTAACTCCCACTGAGTAAGTACACCACCACTGGGGGGCAAGTACAGTCAACCCCCTGGAGCTAAATACACGTCACCACGTAAATTGTTTTAGACGCGTCCATATTTCGTTCCACGCATACATATGGTATGTTCCTTCAACAGCAGCCACCACTGACCTACCTTCCACTCCTTCGAGGATCCGCAATTTAACACACGTCGGTTCCCTCACTGTCATTAATAACCTCAACATGGCCTCACCAACTATCTTGAGGATATCTCTCCAAGAGAGAACCCGCAGTAATGGATTTAAATTAGATAAGTTTAGATTTAGAAAGGACATAGGAAAGTATTGGTTTGGAAATAGGGTAGTAGATGAGTGGAACAGTCTACCAGTTGGTTTTTTATTGAGGCTAGACTTTAGGTTTTCAAATTAGGTTGGATAAATACATGAGTGGGAGGGGTTGGATTTGAGTGGGACTTGCATCAGAGCTTATTTCTTGGGTAGCATTGAAAATTGGGTTGGTCAAATTTTTGTTAGTGGGATGAATTGTAAAGGACCTGCCTAGTATGGGCCAACAGGCCTGCTGCAGTGTTCCTCCTTTCTTATGTTCTTATGTTCTTAAATCCCTACCCCCCCACCACCGGTGGATATCCTTACGTACTCGCACAAGTCCACCTCCCCTCCCACCCCCCTCCCTTATATTAACTTCGTTTTAGGTAAAACGCTCATCATCCTTTTTCCAGAGGTAAAAGTCCCAGCCCTCCCCGACTGACCGGAAGTGTTAAAAAACCACTCTACTTAACCATTCGCAGCCAAATCCCCATATAAACCTAAAAACCCCATGTTGTAAACATTCACCTCACGTCTCTCAGGGTACATGACAACGACTGCTATCTTGCTGTACAATAGCCGTTCGTCCTATTACTCTTGATGCAGCGTTAGTTGCTCAACCCTCAAACCACCAATCTTTTCAATACTCCACCCACTATTCGCACCGAATTCACCTCTTGAGCCACCCGTGTATTTCTCACATAAATTATCCCACATATCATTAGTTGATCCACCACCTTCCACCCACCCCCTACCACCTCATCCCCATTTGTACTATCCCTTAGTTCTAAAAACCCTTAGTCTTCTCCAACATTAATTTTCATACCTGAAGCCCCCCCAAAAACACATCCACCACCTTACCCACCCTAAGCAAGTCCCTATTACCTCTCACCAAAACAGTCGTGTCATCCACATAACCTACGATACCAGCCCCCCCCTCCCCCCGGTCAGTCCCTCCCCACCTCCCCGCAACACACCTCCGAATGGCCCTATAAAATGGATCCTGTATACACGAAAAAATAATATTTGTGATAGTGGCAACCTTGGGGGCAGTCCCCGCCCGCATCTGTATTTTAAACTCCAAACCTCCCGTTAACCTGCACCCTCATCGACGCCCCTGATTAACAATAATTTTGCCCAAGATATTATTTCTTCCCCAAACCTTGCCAACGCATGAACCTCCATAACGCTCCCTTTCTACCTATCATAAGCACCCTTTCCAATCTAATGCCAATACACCTCCATCACCCAACTCCCCCCGTTTCTCTAAAATTTTCTCGAATCATGCCATGCCCTTCATACACGACCTTCCTGGCCCCCCATATTGCCCCCTATCAATTACCTTGCCTATTACCCTCTTGATTCTGTTCCCTAATATTCTCGCAAACAACTTATAATCTCCACACATAAGCGAAAGTGCCCGATAATCCATTACCTTTGACTGCTCCCCTTTCGGTACCAACACCACAACGGCCGTCCGTTGCTGCTCTCCCATTACCTCAGCCACTTAAGTATTTTAAAAACAGCCTTACAAAAAAAAAACTCAGAACCCCCCAATTCTTTACGTAGAAATCATTTGGCAGTCCTGTCTATCCCCGGGTGCCTTTCCCAAGCCACTCCTAAACAACCTGCCAAATCTCACACTCCGTAATCGGCCCACCTAATGCACCCCGATCTTTACCATCAAGCTCACATTTGCACATACTCTCCCCATTTCCCCCCAATGCCACTTCACAGATGCCCACGCTTTGCATATATGACTTAAACCAAGCGTCTACATATCCCTATACCCTCTGTCGTTACCAATGCTTGACCTGCTCTATACCCTTCCATCACTACATGTACGTTTTAACCCCATCATCTTCGTCGTCACTCTCCTCTTTCTCTGGCCTTTTAAACAACGCAAGCCGACGGCCGATCACCCCATAGCACTTCTTCCAATCCTCCCATAATTCGCGCACCATCAAAACGCTCGTTTGCAGTACCCTAATACTCTCCTTTAAACCCTCTATGTCCTGCACTGGATGGGTTGCTCCTCCTCGGGGCATAACAGTCAGCAGCTGCCCTCAAGATATCTTTGAAACAGATACTTTAAAACCGATTATATTCCCTCCCACGACAAATAAAAATATTCTCTGATACGATTTTTGGGCCACCGAATCTCACCAATTTACCAGTTCATCATCCCTGGCGCCTCATCCACCAACCGTTCCCACAATTGCGCAAAGACTGACGACATTCCTCACCCTACAAAAGCTTCACATTTAACTTCCAATAACCTTGACCCCTTCTGGGCAATCCCTCCCATTTCTAGGTCCACCATTACTCCTCTGTGATCCAAAAAACCGCGTCCACCACACGCACTCTGCTCACTATTACCCGTTTTGGGGCACATACAAGCGATCCATCTGCAGCATAAACCACGTCTAACAAAAGAAAGTTCAACAACCCCACCCCCTTCAACGTCCATTAACCCCACTCCATTTAATAATTCCTCCAAAATCCCCGAACAATACCCTGCCCCTCTAGGTTCCACATCCTTACCCCTATCACACAATTCCAATCACCACCAATTACAGCTACACCCGCAAAGCACGCAAATAAATATACTAGGACATCCTTCACAATTTATTCTTTAAAATGCACATCTCCCTCTGCCGGACCATACACACATACCAATTCATCTGTACCCTACCCCACCACCAATCTACATGAATCACCCCCCCTCCCCACCCTCACAATGCCCCACTAAAGAACGGGCTAGTTTTCCCTTACCAGGATGGCAACTCCTCCTTTCAACCTTATCCATGCTCCACATACACTATATACCCCCTTCACCTTTAACTCATAACCTGGTCTGTAGTTGTGTTTCCTGCACGAACACCACGTCAACACTATTACGCACCAAATATTCACTAAACCATACACACTTTCTCTCTGATCTCAATCCATTAATGTCATGCACTTCAAGCTTACAGTGTGGTTTTCCTTCTTGACCCTGGTACTGTCTTGCCACCAGATCGTTTCGTGACACCTCGGTCCCTCTCCCCCCCTTTAGAAACGCTATTAACCAGCTCCTGCCCCATAGGGCCACTGTGTCCTCTCTGCGTAACTTCCGCCCAGGACTTTTTGCCAGTGCGCTGAGCAGACGCGATCATGTCCTCGGAGTCAGATAGCGCAGCAGCACGCTTCCGTGATGCTTCTCCTTCACCGCTTGCATCAAAATATTCTTATCACACTGCGCAGACCGCAGATCCTGTTCCACGCCCTGATCCACAGCAGACCCAAGAACTAGGTCTAGACTCCCAACCTTCCCAATACTCTTGTCAGCCAATAACACATTTAAAGCCATGGCTAATGAGTCTTCCACATCGCTATCACTCGCAGTCGGGGTGTTCTCTTTCAACACCTGAGCTGTGTTCAATGAAGGGGTGTCCCCCGTCACACCTGCTGATTCCATCTCCTCTGCTCTCTCGACCTCCTCACTCCAGGACCCACCTTGTGTAGGCAGAGTCACATAAGGCAAATCTTGCTCTTCACCCTTCTCTACTGCTGTATGTCATTGCCGTTGTTCCATGTTGCCACGCCTCCTTCCGCACAGAGCCGCTAGGTGATCATATGACCCACACAACCGACAGGTCCGGCTTTGCCCAGCGTATGTCACAAACACATGGGTTTCCCAAATTCTGGCAGCACTAACGTACGACGGAATAGGGTAACGTAACGTCATCTTCACAGAAAAACGTTCCTTCGAGTAAACCCTGCGTATGGCCCAGTAGCCCACTTCCCAACAGTGGCCATATGTCTGTACCAATTTGCCCATCGCAAGACGGATGTCAGAATCATCAGCCTCGAATGGCACATTTCTAATCTTAACCCATGTGTAATGGTGAGAAACGTCGTGAAGTCGCACGGTCACAGCGGAGTTAACCCGTCAAAGTAACCTCCTGGGACTTGTCTACCATCGCCTCATACACACTTGCCAAATTAAACTTGACAAAGATCCTCGTCGTGCCATTCAGCGCTACTCCACATATCTCCTCGTTAGCAATACCATATGTATCTCGTATGGTTGCAGGTAGTAGCAGGTCCATAGAAGTTCCTGTCACAGCCCCACGGATAAGCTCAACACAGACTGTGTTTATGCGTCTCCGGCTAGCCTGCGCCATGCTGTGAAAATATAACTGCCACTAATCAACGCCAGGGGCAGCAGCAGCGCACGTCCTCACTACTCAAAGGTTGAGAGACGAAAATGTGTTCCTATTATAAAATCTTACTTGAAAGTGTTTTGCTGAGGATGATTAGTTGATGGAATCGTACTTGTAAATATGTTATAAGCCAGTAGCCGGCAGTCTGCTAGAATGGTATCAATAAATTGACAGTCTAATATTCTCCACTAACTAACAACCGTTATAGACTTCAGTCATTCTCTTAATCCATGTTGCTTATTCTAGTACATCATGCATAGTGTGTACTGCCTAATGCTCTTGTTTCAAGTAAATAATGATATTGTTAATAAGCTACAGTTAAGTGACAAGCAAACTATTCTACAGTAATTAATCTATAAAGAAATCTTTTACATGATCACACACACACACACACACACACTCACACACACACACACGATGAGGTACATATAACCAAGGAGGAGGTGAAGAAGCTGCTATGCGAACTTGACACCTCAAAGGCGGTGGGACCAGACAACATCTCTCCATGGGTCCTTAAAGAGGGAGCAGAGATATTGTGTGAGCCAATAACAAAGATCTTCAACACATCATTTGAAACTGGGCAACTCCCTGAGGTATGGAAAATGGCAAATGTAGTCCCAATTTTTAAAAAGGGAGACAGACATGAGGCACTAAACTACAGACCTGTATCACTAACGTGTATAGTAGGGAAGGTCAGGAGAAGATCATCAGGGGGAGAGTGGTGGGGCACCTGGAAAGAAACAAGTGTATAATTGACAACCAGCACGGTGTTCGGGGAAGGAAAATCCTGTGTCACAAACCACTAGAGTTTTATGACAAGGTGACAGAAGTAAGACAAGAGAGAGAGGGGTGGATCGACTGCGTATTTTTGGACTGCAAGAAGGGCTTTCGACACAGTTCCTCACAAGAGGTTTACTGCAAAAGCTAGAGGACCAGGCACACATAAAAAGGAAAGGCACTGCACTGGATCAGAGAATATCTGACAGGGAGGCAACAACGAGTCATGCTACGCGACGAGGTGTCAGAGTGGGCGCCTGTGACAAGGGGGGGTTCCACAGGGGTCAGTCCTAGGACCTGTGCTGTTCTTGGTATACGTGAACGACATAACGGAAGGGATAGACCAAAGTGTCCTTGTTTGCAGACGATGTGAAGTTAATGAGAAGAATCGAATCGGCGAGGATCAGGCAGGACTACAAAGAGATCTGGACAGGCTACAAGCCGGGTCCAGCAACGGGCTCCTTGAATTTAACCCTGCCAAATGCAAAGTCATGAAGATTGGGGAAGGGCAAGAAGACCGCAGACACAATATAGTTTAGATGGCCAAAGACTGCAAACCTCACTCAAGGAAAAAGATCTGGGGGGTGAGTATAACACCGAGCATATCCCCTGAGGCGCATATCAATCAGATAACTGCTGCAGCATACGGGCGCCTGGCAAACCAAACGGAAAAGCGTTCCCATACCTCAGTAAGGATTCGTTTAAGTCTCTGTACAACCATCTACGTCAGGCCCATACTGGAGTATGCAGCACCAGTTTGGAATCCACACCTAGTCAAGCACGTCAAGAAATTAGAGAAAGTCCCAAAGGTTTGCAGCAAGACTAGTCCCAGAGCTACGGGGATTGTCCTAGAAGAAAGGTTGAGGGAAATCGGCCTGACGACACTGGAGGACAGAGGGTCAGGGGAGACATGATAAACGACATATAAAATACTGCGGGGAAATAGACGAGGTGGACAAAGACGGGATGTTCCAGAGATGGGACACAGACAAAAGGGAGGTCACAATTGGAAGTTGAAGACTCAGATGAATCTAAGGGATGTTAGGAAGTTTTCTTCAGTCATAGAGTAGTCAGGCCATGGAATAGCCAGAAAGTGATGTGGTGGAGGCAGGAACATACATAGTTTTAAAGGCGAGGTTGATAGAGCTCATGGGGCAGGGAGAGAGAGGACCTAGTAGCAATCACAAAGAGGCGGGGCCAGGAGCTGTGACTCGACCCCTGCAACCACAAATAGGTGAGTACAAATAGGTGAGTACACACACACACACACACACACACACACACACATGACCCAGGTGACAAATTTTCAGAGAATTGGGTGGTTTGCGAGGGAAGGATACGGCCTGCCCAAAGTAATTTTCAAGGAAGAATCATTCGAACCAGATTCTGCAAGAGAAAGCAAGACTGAGGGACAAACGGGGGTTACCAGAGAGTATACCTCGACCGCGACAGAACACAAGACGAAAGGACTACACTGAAAGAGAGGGTACAGAGACGCAAGGAGGAACGAGAGGCAATGACGAAGATGAGCAGGACCCGACACAGGGGGAAAGGGGCAAACACACCCCACAGAATCTCCCACCAAAAGACTCCAACCACGACATTCCAACGCAACTGAGCAACCAAATACTACAACCCACTCACTGTTCCCTCTGCCATCAACCCCCATATCACAAACCTCACCTCAACAGCTGTCCCTTATGGGCATTCTGACCCCACCCCCCCTCAACACAAACCCCACCTACACCACAGCCCCATATAAAGGGCCCCCCCCAAGGCTCTTCCGCTCCCCCAACCCAATATTCTTGCATGACCACAATGATAGAAAAGAAACTGAAAGTTTGGTAAACAAACGCGGATGGAATAACGAATAAACATGAGGAGTGGAACGAAGAATCAGTGAAAAATCCCCCGACATCATAGCAGTCAAAGAAACAAAACTCGCTGAGACAATAACAGACACAATCTTTTCCCCAAAGGGATTTTCAGATCCTGAGGAAAGATAGAAGGAAATAGAGGGGGGGGGAGGGGTTGCACTGCTCATAAAACACCGATGGGGGTTTGAGGAAATGGAAGGCATGGACATGATTGGAGAAAGAGACTACATTGTAAGGGACAATTCAGTCCAGAGAACATAAAGTAGTCATTGGAGTGATGTATAACCCACCACAGACTGCAGGAGGCCAAGAGAGGAGTACGAAGAAAACAACAGGGTGATGGGGACACACTGGCTGAGGTGGCAAGAAGAGCTCACCTCGAACAGAGCAAAGTTACTGGTAATGGCGATTTCAACCACAGGGGGAAACGACTGGGAAAACCTGGAGCCCCATGGGGGTCCCGAAACATGGAGAGCCAAAATGATGGAGTGGTACTTGAAAACCTCATGCATCAACATGTCAGGGACACAACCAGAGAGAGAGGGGAGGATGAGCCAGCAAGACTGGATCTTGTGTTCACCCTGAGCATTCAGACATTGAGGACATCACTTACGAGAGGCCCCTTGGAGCTAGCGATCATGTGGTTCTGAGTTTTGATTATATAGTAGAGTTACAAGTGGAGAAGGTAACAGGAACTGAAGGGGTCAGGCCAAACTATAAAGGGGGGAAATACACAGTATGAGAAACTTCCTGCAGGAGGTTCAGTGGGACAGAGAAATAGTAGGAAAATCAGTAAACGAGAAGATGGAATATGTGGCAACAAAGTGCAAGGAGGCAGAGGAAAGTGCAAGGAGGCAGAGGAAGACCAAAACGAGTCCTTGGTTTACCCGAAGGTGTAGGGAGGCAAAAACTAAGTGCAACAGAGAATGGAAAAGGGACAGGAGGCACAGGACCCAGGAAAACAAGGAGATTAGTAGAAGAGCCAGAAACGAGTATGCACAGATAAGGAGGGAGGCCCAGCGACAGTATGAAAACGACATACATCGAAAGTCAAATCTGACCCGAAACTGCTGTATAAACCACATTAGGAGAAGACAACAGTCAAGGACCAGGTGATAAGGCTGAGGAAAGAAGGTGGAGAACTCACAAGAAACGATCAAGGGTATGTGAGGAGCTCAACACGAGATTTAAGGGAAATATTTACAGTAGAGACAGGAAGGACTCTGGGGGGACAGAAACCCGATGGGACACCAGCAAGGAAAACACCAACAAGTGTTGGACGACATACATCAGATGAGGAGGAGGGGAAGAAACTGCTAAGGGACATCGATACCTCAAAGCAATGGGACCGGACAACATCTCCCCGTGGGTCCTTAGAGAGGGAGCAATATGTTGTGGTGCCACTTACCACAAAACTTCAACACGTTCCCCTGGAAACTGGGGCAACTACCTGAGGTAATGGAAGACGGCAAATGTAGTTCCCATTTTTAAAAAAGGAGACAGAAAAGAGGCACTAAACTATAGACCTGTGTCACTAACGTGTATAGTAAAGCAAAATTATGGAGAAGATTATCAGGAGGAGGAGTGGGGGAGCACCTGGAATGGAACAAGAGTATAAATGCCAACCAGCACGGATTCATGGAAGGCAAATCCTGTGTCACAAACCTTCTGGAGTTTTATGATAAAATAACAGAAGTAAGACACCGAGAAAGAGGGGTGGGTTGATTGCATCTTCTTGGACTGCAAGAAGGCCTTTGACACAGTTCCTCACAAGAGATTAGTGCAGAAGCTAGAGCATCAGGCGCATATAACAGGAAGGGGACTGCAATGGATCAGAGAGTACCTGACAGGGAGACAACAACGAGTCATGGGACGTAATGATGTATCACAGTGGGGACCTGTGACGAGCGGGGTCCCACAGGGGTCGGTACTAGGACCCGTGCTATTTTTGGTATATGTGAACGACATGATGGAAGGGTTAGACTCAGAAGTGTCCCTGTTTGCAGATGATGTGAAGTTAATGAGGAGAATTAAATCTGATGACCTGGACAGACTGGACACCTGGTCCAGCAAATGGCTTTCTCGAATTTAATCCTGCCAAAAGCAAAGTCATGAAGATAGGGGAAGGGCACAGAAGACCACAGACCGAGTATAGGCTAGGTGGCCAAAGACTGAAAAACCTCACTCAAGGAGAAAGATCTTGGGTGAGTATAACACTGAGCATGTCTCCAGAAGCACACATCAACCAGATAACTGCTGCAGCATATGGGCGCCTGGCAAACCTGAGAACAGCATTCCGATACCTTAGTAAGGAATCGTTCAAGACACTGTACACCGTGTATGTCAGGCCCATACTGGAGTATGCAGCACCTGTTTGGAACCCGCACTTGATAAAGCACGTCAAGAAACTAAGAAAGTACAAAGGTTTGCGACAAGGTTTAGTTCCAGAGCTAAGGGGAATGTCCTATGAAGAAAGATTAAGGGAAATCGGCCTGACGACACTGGAGGACAGGAGGGTCAGGGGAGACATGATAACGACATATAAAATACTGCGTGGAATAGACAAGGTGGACAAAGACAGGATGTTCCAAGGAGGGGACACAGAAACAAGAGGCCACAATTGGAAGTTGAAGACACAAAATGAGTCAGAGAGATATTAGGAAGTATTTCTTCAGTCATAGAGTTGTAAGGCAGTGGAATAGCCTAGAAAATGACGTAGTGGAGGCAGGAACCATACACAGTTTTAAGACGAGGTTTGATAAAGCTCATGGAGCGGGTAGAGAGAGGGCCCAGTAGCAACCGGTGAAGAGGCGGGGCCAGGAGCTAAGACTCGACCCCTGCAACCACAAATAGGTGAGTACAAATAGGTGAGTACACACACACACAGTGCATGATCATTTTCTCTGTTTGTGCACAATGAGACGTAACTGATACTCTTTCTCTGAGGAAGTTGAGTCGGCAGAAGCTTCAGACATACTGTTAGGTAGCTAAGATTTTAGTTTATTGTGCACCCCATATCCATCCTGTGGACGGTAGCGCAAGAGCATATGGATTCACAAAAGACCTCGGAACTAGGCCCCAAAAGGGTTAACAGAATTTATATCTACAGTTCACTTATCTGCTGGAAGCAAATTTAGGAAAATTGCTTAGTATATCTGGTATCTTATTGTCATTAATAAGATTTCTTGACATGTCACATAGATTATCATACTATCTCTGTATTCCTCAATAAGTGGACAATTAAGCACATAATGCTCAAGAGAGTGACCACATAATTTGCATTTGTTTTGATCATCATGTGTGTGTCTCCCAAACTGCCAGAAATGCTTGTAACCAAGCCGAAGCCTGGCCACTACAACATCATAAACGTACTTATCTATGTTCATGTTATCACAGTAGGTTATAGATCTACTCAAGCTAATAGTGCATTCTTGTAACATTCATTTTTATTATTTACTTCTCTCCTAATATTATTCCTAATGCTAAACACAGATATACCAAAGTTATATTCTACATTCTCTTTCTGGGTACTCTTCTTGGCTAACATACCAACTTTATCATGAAGGAGCAATCCAATGTGTGATGGGATCCATAGCAATTTGTACATTAATTCCTCTTTCCCAGATTTTTGAGTATCTATACCTGAGCATGTTGTAGGAGTCATTATATTAGTCAAGATTCTTCATTGATGACATCGAATCAGTAATGATGATAATCAAACTCAGTGTCAACGTAAGCTTTAGCGCTATTAGGATTGCAAAAAATTTTAGTTTACAGTATAGACGCCCAATTGTTAATTTTTTATCATTTTTAACTAGGGAGGTGGCAACAAGAGCAGATGCATTCCTGCCAGAAGACTCCTGTTTAGATCCTCAGTGTATATAACTTGTGATAACTTATTACTACCAGCTAGGCGAGAAATTTTTTCTTGAGCAGTTGCTTTAACAAGTTATTTAAGGAAGGGATTACTAGCAGAAAGCTTAGTACCTGAGTAAAATATAATATACAGTAAAGTGCAGAGACAGCTAAAGCATTCATTACTGATATATTTCATCATCTGATTGTGGAAAACTTTTCTGAATCCTTGTCAGATGCTAAGGAGAGAGATAAGATGCCTCTTTATACTGATTCAAATGATGAAGGCTCTAATGCAGTTGTGTCAAAGCCTAGTGTAACTGCTCCATTTTCAGTCACTCCTTGCCCAGTAAAATATTAATTCAGAGTAGCAGACAGAATGATTTATTCCCGTCCAACCTATATTATTTTTATGTCTGCTAATACTAGATTTGATTTAGCTTCTCTTGATTTAGCGTTCCCTACTTGTTCTTTGCTTACTGATCCTATCATTTGCTTACTTATCCTGTGTATTTCATTTGCGCCTGACATAGTCGCAAATTCAATGCACAGAGAAACGGAGGAAGTTGAATGAAAAATAATTAAAACGGTTTATGAAAATTAACTTTCTCTTAGAACACAACAACCTTCAAACACAATAAAACATACATTGATAAGACAGATTTAATAAGAGATAAGACCACCTTTTGCATTTATAAGCATTGTTTACCTACTTTGGCATAGAAAAGACCAATGTCGAGTACATTTTGACATGTTATTCGTCGTGGTACCAGGTTTTAATAACAGCAGCAATTAACTTCTCCACAAATGAACAGTCCTGTATTGCGATCTTGTGATAGGTTATTGCCCATAGATTCTGAATTGAGTTGAGGCCAGGAGAGTGCTCAAGCCAATTTAGAACTTTAGGCCACTCTCTTCGAAGAATCTCAGCATTTTTTCTGGAAATGTGGCATGGAGCAAGAACCTATTGGAAAATGCCTTCTCATCAGAAAGTCTCTATCCACAATGTAGGAAAATGAGTTGCCAGAATTTCGCCTTGTATTTGTCAATATTCATAGTGCACTCAGCAACAAGAAGCTGCCCAGGGCAGTAAAACTACCCCAATATATTTTAGTTGGATGTTTTGGTGCTTTTTGTATGTGTCCATTCCGAAGACTTGTACTTCAAAATGCGCCTCTTCTGAAAATATAAATTTACTCACCTGTTAACTGACCCATATGATCGAATGCTCACTGAAGCCTTTTTTTCATTATAGCAGCAGTCAGTAATTGTTTTTTTTTTTACCGGTTTTCTGACAGTTCTGTCAGTTTCAAGGAGCCTTCGTCCAACAGTAGCTCTTTGCTTGTTTTCTTGGGATCCTTCACACTATTTCTTATGATAACCTTGTCATCATGAGGTGTTGTCTTGAGTTTTCTTCCACATCTTCTTCGACGCAGCGCTCCACAATCACCAGTGTCGTCACCTCTCTTCGGAATCCGACCAACAGTTGACTTTGCTAGGTTAAAATTTTTGGCGATTTGATATTCAAATCAGCATGTTTACAAAGAGCTACAATACTTGTATGCTTCTTAGGTGTAACATCCATCATGAATTTCAGTAGTAATCATGAAATGAAGAGGAGAATCTAGCAATATCACATTCACTCACAGCGCATGCCTGCAGGAATAGCCTTGCAGAACAACAGCTGTTGTAACACTGACGAGAGTACAATGTAACATCGCAGCTAGGTAGTTGCCAGAAGCCAGTAACAAACTCTTCTGAAAAGAAAAGAACCCAAATTGCATTAATTAAGCCAGAGACTGAGACATATGAGGTTATCACCAAATTTACTCCTCTTCCAATTATTTGCACACAACGTACCTTCGTGTAATTAGAAACCGAGCTTATCCCGGGAAACTTGGCCATGCAGGCAATGGGCATTACCATATACTTCTTTGGTAGGAAGAGCACAGACCAAACTTATCATGTGATAGGTACATCAATTATGAGACTGAAGGAAACTGTACTTGAAACTTGCACCTTATTACCTGTGAGTTATCAAGGCACATTTCGTAGCATGCAATAAAAACCAATACAAACTTTTTTGGAGTTTGTCTACCAGAAGACAGCTTTCCAGAGGTGGTGAAAAGTTACAGGTACTCGCTTGTGTAAGAATGGTATATAATACCGACAAGATGAAATTAAGACACAAGTGCAACATCTGGGTATCTTTATTGTAGACGTTTCGCCATCCAGTGGCTTTAACAATACAAATTCTGGGACATAACTTGAAGACAGGAGAACTATGTACAGAAGATGAGGTAATCAGTCCCTCAACCTAGGAGTAGGTGTGAAGAGCACCATAGTCGTGGAGATTCTGAAGCAGAAGAAAGGAGCCTGGCGCTTATATAGTAACGTCAGGTGTAGCAGACGAGGGCATAGTCACTGGTAGGCGGGATTCCCCAGTGGAAGTAGGTCCTTCCCAAAGAGATGGGTTAGTTGTAGTAGTAGTTGTCGTAGTCGTGAAGGTTATGTACATGTCCTCAGAATCAAGATTCCATGATGTTGCAGTGTCTGACAAGTTGTGCAAGAATGGACATAACTTGTCTTCAAGTTATGTCCTAGAATTTGTATTGATAAAGCCACTGGATGGCGAAACGTCTACAATAAAGATACCCAGATGTTGGACTTGTGTCTTAATTTCAAGTACTCGCTTATTTGACGAACTTATTGAGTTAATACCTAATGAAGATTTCTATAACTATATGAGTACCGTCATACTGGAATATCTCATTGTCCATACATGATTAAATATTCTAGAGACGGTAGCTCTGGTTGATAACTTTGGAAGGATTCAAATTACTGTGCACACCACAGTACTGAAACCCCAAGGTAATTAACCACAGTCATGTTTGAGTTGGTAATACACATTAGCTGATAGTCCAAACCTGCAGTTAATTAACTCACTTGTCTATGAAACTTGTCTATGAAACTTGTCAGTGCTAAACAAACATGTTTCTCACCTGCAGAGTTAGTTGATCTTAATGATTTGTGTTTGAATATGCTATTTAACAACGTTATGTCTTAGCATCGTTGTCACCAACTTGTCCTAAATATGTACCTAATCAGGACTGACTAGCTTGTGCTACTAGGTCAGATTCCGTGCTCGTCCCTTAAGTGAATGTGGCTGGCCTGACTAGGTTAAGGCATTGGCTTAAACCGGTGGGACAACTGGACCTGCCTCGCATAGGCCAGTAGGCCTGCTGCAGTGTTTCTTCTTTCTTATGTTCTAATGTTCTTATGGGGCAGGTGTTAGGCACTTCCATTTTATGTTACTTTTCCTCTAAGCTTAAATAACACAAGCAAAGTTATGGCACGAGTGAGAAAGAGACATTAGGTCTGATGGTGATGTTAGGCCTTCATGTGGGCACTTCCTATTTTAAATTAACTGTTTGTAGACCACAGTCTTCTCACCTTTATCAATACTGTGAAATCAAACAATGCTAGGATAATGAGTTAGCTGTTTATATCCATCTTTTTTCAAGTTAGTAATAACCATATAAATGGTCATTACAGAGTCATTGCTGATGCTTTCTCATGTCCCTGACTTGTAATTATTGATTTATAAATGATAATGAAAAATATTGATGCACAAAATTCTTGATAGTTGCCTTAAGATAAACAAAGAAACTTCAACACCGTGACACTATAAACAGTTGGTTTCAAGGAAGATGAGAAGAATTAGGGCGCTAATGAAGACGTGTGTTATCTCCCCGGGATAGTAAACACAATTTCCTTATGAGTGAATACAGTGTCTACACAATTAGCATTGTAACGAATGTCAAGATTGGTAGACGAGTTGTCGATTTCTGAATATAATGTTAATGCACTTATTTTTGTCGTTAACGACCTGAGAGTAAGTGTGCAAGGAAAATTATGTTACATTTGATAATTATATGTGTCGAAGAATATACAAACCGAATTGCAGTGTAATATGTAAATTATTAAACTTTGATCGCTCCCTCCCTCTACTCTCTCTCTCTCTCTCTCTCTCTCCTCCTCACTCTCCTCTCTCCCCTTCTCCTCTCTCTCTCCTCTCCTCTCTCTCTCTCTCCTCTTCTCTCCTCTCGCCCTCTCTCTCCTCTCCTCTTTTTTTTTTTTTTTTTTTTTTACACAGGGTTTGACAAGGTTAAGGATCCCTAGCTTTATTGACAGCTATTTACAGGTTAAGGATTCCTAACTTTATTGGCAAGCTAAGAGCTGTTACCTACATCAGCTCATTTGAAAGCATTTTTATTGTTATGAACATACAAGTAGGGAACAGGATGAAGTTGGAGCCATCTGTGGGCCAGATTTCATTTGATCAACCCGACGTTATCTCGTTTACATCATTATGCTGTACGAATGTGTTCCATACTCGAGTCATCCTGGTATGTATGATCTCAGATGGAGTGAATGTTCTGGAGAAGGGTACAGCACATCACTCCATCTGAGATCATACATACCCAGGATGACTCGAGTATGGAACACATTCGTACAGCATAATGATGTCAACGAGATAACGTCAGTTGATCAAATGAAAATGCTGGCCCACAGATGGCTCCAACTTCATCCTGTTCCCTACTGTATGTCTCATAAAAATAAAAATGCTTTCAAATGAGCTGATGTAGGTAACAGCTCTTAGCATGCCTCTCTCTCTCTCATCTCTTTCTCTCTCTCTCTCTCTCATCTCATCTCTCCTCTCTCCTCCTCTCTTCTCTATCTCTCTCTCTCTCTCTCATCTCTCTCTCTCTCTTCTCTCATCTCTTCTCTTCTCTCTCTCTCTCTCTCTCTCACTTCTCTCTCTCTCTCTCTACTCTCTCTCTCCTCTCTCTCTCTCTTCTCTCTCTCTCTCTCATCGTCTCTCTCTCTCTCCTTCCCTCTCCTCTCTCTCTCTCTCCTGCTCTCTCTCTCTCTCTACTCTCTCATCTCTCCTCTCTCTCTCTCTCTCTCTCTCTCTCTCTTTTTCTCTCTCTCTCTCTCTCTCTCTAACTCTCTCTAACTTTATTCACAAGCTAACAGCTGTTACCTACATCAGCTCATTTGAAAGCCTTTCTATTGTTAACATATATACAAATTGGGAACAAGATGAAGTTGCAGCCATCTGTGGGCCAGCGATTTAATTTGGTCGTTATCCAGTACGAACATGTTCCAGACTGGAGTCATCCTAGGAACAAATGATCTCGGATGAAGTAAATGTACTGGAGAAGGGTACAGCCAGAGTGAAGTTGCTGCTTGCTGCCCGTCTTGTGTAGAAGATGACTTCTTCCTGTCCTCGGATTGGAGCCTAGTGTAGTACTTAGACAATACTGGGAGTGTATATAAGAGTAATGCCACCCTCATCCCTCCGGTGTTGGAAGCTCTGCTGGAATGATAGAACTGATCATGGCTGGTCCAGGCGAGAGATGAGTCATCTTGCTCTGTTCTGTGTTTTGTGAAAAAATAGCAGATGAGACGGAGGGCAGGCAATCCAAGAAAGTGGAGCATACTCAAGATGTAAGAGTACTTGTGCTTCGTACCGAAGCTTGCAACCTCAACTGGTTCTTCATAGCCAATTTAGAATCAAATTTCACCCCAAGGATATATGTTTCATCCCAGGTACCAATACTCTCCACATTCATTCTTACCACTGATCCAGCATTACCTTCATGGTGCCTAGAGACTATCATTCTGTTTTCTCAGGAGCAAATGTGAGCTGCCATCGTTTTCTCCGGGCTGATATAGCTGTAAGCTGGAATTTGTTGTAGATAAACAGCAGGTGGTGATTAATGTAACTTAGAGCAGCTGGCATTTCCCTTTCTTGGATAATAAATGTCAGAGTCAGTCTCTGCTATCGGGGATTCTGGGGGGGTCAAGAAAAAAAGACACAAGGAAACAATGTAACATTTTATTGTGGCAACGATTCGCTCTCCGGGAGCTTTATCAAGCCGAAACCTTTTAAAGGTAAGGCACTGCGCTGATCCTTTTTTTAAACCTCCCATAGTGGCCCCATCACTTTTAATTTCAGATCGCTGTGTTGTAGCACGGACAACGCTGATGTTTTCCACAAGTATGACACCAGAGACCTTGGAAAAACACAAGCACAGGAGCGCTGGGTCTGCAGTGGTTGTTTTTAAGCACGATTTTGAACACATTTCAGGGGGATTCAGGATGGGAGCATCAATGACGGGGATATGAAAATTTACAAAAGCAAGAGCAAAGCCCCTTCTTGTCTTTTTCTCCTCTCTCGTCCCTGAGGTGTAACCAGCAATTCTAGCAACATTTTTTGGAGTCCTGGCCTTCAAAACCCTCTCGACAACACATCTATCAGGGCGCTGTTGTTCACAAAACGTGGAGCTCTCCAACATTGGCAATGGAGCCCGAGTTTGGCCCACAAGAGCAAATAGAGTGGCTCCTCATGATTTTTTCAGGTTTATGAGTTGGGGGGTATACTGGCATGCCTGAAAAGTTTGGGGACGGGGAAGCTACTGGACTTTGACATGTGGCTTGATAAGGCACAAAGCCACCTACTGATCCAATAAGAAACTGGGGAAGTGTATTTTCCCGTTCTATATCCGCTGGCCATTCCCAGAATAAACGTAAAGAACAAATGACCCCTTGTAAAAATTCTCTTTTTTTTACGAAGTGGTCTCATGATTCCGCTTTGTGGCAGTAATTTTGCTGTATCCGCAGAGTTAGAGCAAAACCTCCCCCATAACAGTAGGACACTGACCAGGGGCCCGAGCGGTGATTTATTTCATGCACTCTCTATCTTTTTTTTTTTTTTTTTTTACCAGGGTTTGACAAGGTTAAGGATCCCTAGCTTTATGACCTATTACAGTTTAAGGATCCCTACTTTTTTGACAAACTATTTTTTAGGGTTTAAGGGCCCAGCTTTAATGACAAGCTTTTTACAGTTTAAGGGTTCCCAAAAAATTGGGAAGCTAAAGCTGTTACCTACATCAGCTCATTTGAAAGCACTTTTTTTGTTTTTGAGACATATAAGTAGGGAACAGGATGAAGTTGGAACCATCTGTGGGCCAGCATTTTCATTTGATCAACTGACTTTATCTCGTTGGCATCATTATGGTGTACGAATGTGTTCCATACTCGAGTCATCCTGGGTATATATGATCTCAGAAGGAGTGACGTTCTGGAGAAGGGAACAGCCAGAGGAAGTTGCCTGCTTTCTTGCCCGTCCCTTTTGGTATAAAAGCTAGTTTCTTTTGCTGTCCTCGAAATGGATCCAAGTGTGGTACTTTGACAATATTGGCCTTGTACATAACAGTAAGGCCACCCACATCTCTCCTAGGTTGAAGGCTCTGCTGAAATGACAGATCTATCCAGGATGCTTCCAGGCGAGAGATGAGACGCCTTGCTCTGTTCTCTCTCTCCCCTCTCTCTCTCCCTATATATATATATATATATATATATATATATATATATATTTTATATATATATAAAATTATATATTAATATATATATATATAATATATATATTGGGGTCCACCCTGGTGTAAATTGTGGGACCCATAGCCTCGGAGAAGTGGGAAAAAAAAAGGCTTCTAGGAAAAATATTGGATTTCTTCCTGAAGCCGTTTGAATATTCCACTTCCCCTACCACCCCCATCTTTTCATTTTATTTTTTTTTACTAATAGGAATATTTTATTACATAATATGGTACAGAAGATTTAAGAGATACATTATTGATATAAAAGTGGCATATACGGTACATGTTGTTACGTGTTTATCACCGATTATAAGGTGAAAATTCATCCAGCTCCTCAGAGCTGGGGCGTGTGCCCAAAATACAGCGGGCATTACCCCTTTAAAACACCGCACTGAGCCGCTGGAACAAAAAAACTAGCTGCCCTGGGATCCCTATTACCCTGATAGTCTTTTTCCCAGCTCCTTAAGGAATTTAAAATGCACTCTTCCCCATGAGCCAAGGGTCTCAAACCTATGGGAACAAACATATAATGAGGGGCAAGTTCCCCCATATTTCTAGACTTTTGGGACTCCCTGAAGCTGGCAGCTGCCCCCTCCTTCCTCCCTGGTGTATTGGAGATAGGTATCAGCCAAGGTAGATGCACATGTATAGTCCCACACCCCCTGCTTCCCATCTGTCCAGGCTTGAAGGGTGATACCATCGGACGCTTCTGCTGCCATCAGATCTGCATAGTTGGGGTGGCTCCCTTACTGCGGGGCATCCAGCTGTTGTGAGGCTCCTCTTGATAATGTTATTAACCTCCTCAGGTCTTGCAATCTTTCCCTGGGATTTACGGCACACAAGACCATGGTACCCGAATCGGTCTGCTGCTTCACTGCCACAAATACACCTGTGTTCGGCGAGAATAGGGGCGGCAAGTCGAAGGCAACACCGATGCGGATGGTCTGTGGGTCGAGAGGGTGTGCCAAGGCTGGAGTTGGAACAGCCAACAGAAAGTCCCCAGCATGAGGGGCTCTCACTGCCAGGAGGCGGGCTCTATCCTTCCCTGACAAAACTCTGAAGCATTGTTGAGGCAATATTTTCCACTATGGACCATCCCAGTGCGATTGTTTGTGTTATTGGGGG
Source organism: Cherax quadricarinatus (assembly GCF_026875155.1). Classification (NCBI taxonomy): domain Eukaryota; kingdom Metazoa; phylum Arthropoda; class Malacostraca; order Decapoda; family Parastacidae; genus Cherax; species Cherax quadricarinatus. The sequence goes on along the minus strand of NC_069468.1, from coordinate 3,139,238 downwards.
GAGCGGGTCTGGCTCCAGAGCCCGTTAGATTATCCCAGATCATTGCTCCGTCAATGAATTTTTGGTCCTGGACTCCTATCTTGTCCCTAAGATGTTCAGGGAGAATCGCTGCTACAAGCCTCGGGAAATGCAATACACGGGGACAGAAAAGCAGGTAAACGCAATCTGTGATGACTTGCGACACCAATGCCTCCTATTTCTGACTGGAAGTGTAGCTTGGTTCCACTGCCCGTCTTCTAGAGTAAGGTTAAGTACTTTCGTAAAAATCTGCCTCAGAAAAACTGTCAATTTGTGCATATAGGGTTATCATATGAAGGTGCACATCTTAGAAATATGTCAACCTGGGCAGACTCAAGCACTTTGTGAGAAGGTACAAGGCATTGTGGGTTGTCCAGATTGCCTATTCGTTGTTCCATTCTCCTTAACTCTTCCAATTTCTTCCTGAGAATTGTGTCAAGGGCATTGCTTCCCAAGGTGCTCCTAGCAAGGCAATTTTGTGGGGCAATGACTGCTGCTCCTGGTAGTTTTGATCTCACTGCATTTATCACTTGTTGACTGACTGAGATGATTTCACATTTGGATGGATTCAGGATGAGACCATTTCCTGTCCCCGTGTAAATTACCTGTGTAAGGTCATGTAGGGGGACTCTTTTGTCCTCTAGTGTGCCATCATCTAGGAACCAATTTTTAGCTCGCTGGTCAGTCTGACTGTGATTTCCCAAACTGCTATACAGAAGAGAAATGGTGCAAGAGGATCTCCTTTTTTGGACACCCCCGATGATGTAATTTCATGCTCTCCAAAGAGAAGCATTGATTCCTTGCTATACCCGGCTGAAACAAAAGGGAAGAGACCAGGGAAATGTTCTTGTACTGCTGCAATACCACGTCTCTTTTCAGGAGATTAAAACGCATTCTTGAAATCTAATTTTAACCACTGCATTGTCCTCAGACAGGTTTGTTGATATACGCCCTTGTTGCATGAACCGCTGCTTCACTTCCTTGAGAGACCCCAAAGCCAAGCTGGGTTTGGTTGAAGCATCATGGCTGCCTGTGCAAAGAATTTCTTCGGACAGCAGCTTTGGATACGAGGCGGCGTAAGGTGTTGCCTACTGCAATTGGCCGAATTCCTCCATCCTTCTTTTTTAAATGGCACAAAGTGTTGCACCAAAACGAAAGGTCTAATTTCATCAGGGATCAGACCAGCCAAGGAATTGTTGACGAACCTTGTGATCTCTGCAATTTCCCCAAAACTGGAAATAACCATTTCCTTTAAATGCTGTGGCCTTATTCCAGTGTAACCCCCAGCAGAGCCAGATGGAACGACATTATTGCTTTGTAAATGTCTGAGTCTTCCACTATCAAATGGTTCCATAGTGGGGACAGAGGTGTTGGAAACTGTTTGGTGCCACTGGTTTTTCCCTGGCAGGGTGCTTTCTCTAAGTGCTTCAGCCGTTTTCAGCATCCCTGGG
>NC_069468.1:3098613-3132269 GCF_026875155.1 Cherax quadricarinatus | reverse complement strand
TATTTTTTAAAAAGGGGCAAAAAAAAAATCCGTTGTCCGTGCTACAACACAGTGATCTTAAAAAAAATCAAGTGACTTTTCCCACATGTGGAGAGGTTTAAAAGCGATCAGCAGCAGTGACCGTCCCTTTTTAAAAAGTTACGGCTTGAAAAAGCCCCGGGGAGAGCAAATGTTGCCACAATAAATTTACATTAGTGCACTTGTGCCCTTTTTATTGAACCAGAATCCCAGCCCCAATTGACTGCACTCTGACATTGATTACCAAAAAGGGAAAATCCCACTGCTCTAAGTTACTTAATCACCACCTGCTGTTTATTACAAAAAATTTCCCGCTTCCCGCTATATCACCCCGGAGAAAACGATGGCAGCTCACATTGCTCCTGAAAAAACAGAATGTATTTCTGGGCAACATAAAGGTAATGTGGATCAGGGTAAGAATGAAAGGGAGATATTGGTCCCGGGGTTTTAAAAACGATACTTGGGGTAAAAATTTGATTCTAAAATTTGCTAGAAAACCCCAATTTGGGGTTTGAAGCTTCGGTCAAAGCAAAATACTTTAATCTTGATTTGCTCCACTTTCTTTGGTTTGCCTGCCCTGTCTCTTTGCTTTTTTTTTCAAAAAACACAGAAAAGCAAGATGATATTTTCCGCCTGGACCGCCATGATCAGTTCTACATTCCGCAGGTTTTCCAACCCCGGAGGGATGGGGGTGGCATTACTCTTAATCACCCCCAGTTTTCTAAGTACTACACTGGCCCCAAATCCGAGGAAGGAAGAAGTCATCTTCTACACAAGAGGGGCAGCAAGCAGAAACCTTCACTCTGCGTACCCTTCTCCAGTACATTTAACCTCCGAGATCATTTATTCCCTAGGATGATCCAGTCTGGAACTGTTCGTATGGATAACGCCCAAAATTTAAAAATCGCGGGCCCCACGATGGCTGCAACTTCTTTTGTTCCCAAATTTTTTATTGTTTAAAATAGAAAAGGCTTTCAAATGAGCTGATGTAGGAACACTGTTTTGCTTTTGAAAAAAGTTTAAAAAGAGAGAGAGAGAGAGAAGAGAGAGAGAAAGAGAAAGAGAGAGAAGAGAGAGAGAGAGAGAGAAGGAAGAGAGAGAGAGAGAGAGAGAGAGAGAGGGGAGAGAGAGAGAGGGGAGAAGAGAGGGAGAGAGAGAAAAAGAGAAAGAGAGAGAGAGAGAGAGAAGAGAAGAGAGAGAGAGAGAGAGAGAGAGAGGAGAGAGAGAGAGAGAGAGATCATACTTTGTGATGTCAATATGGGTTAGGAAAGGTTCTTGCTGTGATTTTGTTAACCTCTCCCTAAGTGGACGTCACTGGGTGAATCCAAAGTTGCTGGTTTTGGAGCATGGACTTGCTTCGCTTTCGACCGGGTGTGGCACCAGGGCCCCTTGCAAAACTTCAAACATGGGAATTTCAGGGTCTACGCTATGTCTCCTCAGTGATTACCTTCATGGGAGATTCAAGTGAGTCTCAAAGGAACGGAATCAGCAAGGCTCCTATTTTGGGGGAAACGTTCCACAAGGAAGTGTGCTGGGGCCCCCTGTTATGGAATGTTACTTCAAAAGACCCTTTTTCATTTATCCCAGAATCCAAAAGCAATGCAGAGATGTCATGACTTCACTTACCAAGGAAGAAATGCCAGGTGCTCTAAGCTACATCAATCACCAGCTGGGGCTATATCAGTTTGGGGGGAAATAATGGAAGAACTTTGCCCCTAGAAAACGCAAAGATGATGTCTCTAGGCCCTGTGGAAAGTGGTGCGTAGAAAGGATGACGGGGAGTGTTGGCCCCTGGGGGGGAAGAATTTGATACTTGGGGTGAAATTTGACTCCAACTAACCATGAAGAACCAGTTGTAAATCTTGCAAACAAGGGAGCCGGAAGTTACGCATTCGCCGTACTCGCCCTGCTTTTCGTAGGGGGTTTCAAGATCCTGTACGAGGACAAGTACCTCACACCTTGGGTATGCTCCACTTCTTTTTGCCCCCCCCCCTCTATTCGACGCTACGAGTAGAGAACAGAGAAACGTCTCATCTCTCGCCTGGACCCCCGGGTGATCTGTATTTCAGCGGCCTTAAAATAGGAGGGATGTGGGGGGCCTTATGTTATGACAAGGCCAAATTTTTCAAAATCCACACTTGGTCCACTTTGAGGACAGCGTGAAACAAGCTTTTATGCCACAAGATGGGCAGAAAACCAAATTCACTTGGGTGTACCCTTCTCCAGAACACCTCCACTGAGATCTCATACCCCGGATGACTCGGTATGGAACACATTCGTACAGCTAATGATTCAACGAGATAAGTCAGTTGATCAAATGAAAATGCTGGCCACAAGGCTCCAACTTCACCGTTCCCTTTTGTATGTCAAAACAAAAAATCTTTTTAAAAGGTGATGTAGGTAACAGCCCCTTTGCTTGCCAAAAAAAGTTAGGAAACCTTTAAACCCGTAATAGTGTCAATAAAGCTAGGGTTTCCCTTTAAACCTTTTCAAACCCCGTTTTAAAAAAAAAAAAAAAAAAAAAAAAAAAAAAAAAAAAAAAAAAAAAAAAAAGAGAGAGAGATAGAGAGATAGACCGAGAAGTTAGAGGAGGGAGCGATCAAATGTATTAATAAATTACATATTACAATTACACTGCAATTCGGTGTGTAAATTCTTCGACGACATATAATTACAAAATGAACATAATTTTCCTAAGCACACTTACTCTCAGGTCGTTAACGACTAAAAAAGTGCAATTAACATTATATTCAGAAAATCGACAACTTCGTCTACTTTCCCAATCTTACATTCGTTACAAATGCTAATGGTGTAGACAACTGTATTCAACTCACAAGAAATTGTGTATACTATCTCCCGGGGAGATAACACACGTCTTCATTAGGCCCTAATTCTTCTTCATCTTCCTTGAAACCAACGTTATAGTGTCACGGTGTTTGAAGTTTCTTTGTTTATCTTAAAGGCAACTATCAAGAATTTTGTGGCATCAATTTTTTTTCATTATCATTATAAATCAATAATTACAAGTCAGGGACCATGAAAAGCAGCAGCAATGACTTCTGGTAATGACCAAGTTATAGTGTTTATTTACTAATTGTAAAAGAGGATATAAACAGCCAACTCATTTAATCCTAGCTTTTGTTTGATTTCATAGTATTGATACAGGTGAGAAACTGTGGTCTACAAACAGTTTAATTTAAAATAGGAATGCCCACATAAAGGCCTAACATCACCACCAGAGCCAATGTCTCTTTCTCACTCGTGCCATAACTTTGCTTGTGTTATTTAAGCTTAACTTTGCTTGTGGGGGGTTATTTACGCTTAGAGAAAATAACATAAAATGGGAGTGCCTAACACCTGCCCATAAGAAACATAAGAACATGAGAAAGAAGAAACACTGCAGCAGGCCTACGGCCTATGCGAGGCAGGTCTAGTTTCCCACCCGGTTTTAAGCCAATGCCTTAATCCTAGACAGGGCCAGACACATTCACTTAAGGGACGAGCCACTGAATCCTGACCTAGTAGGCACACAAAAAAGGCTTAGTCATCCTGATTAGGTACATATTTAGGACAAGTTGGTGACACAACGATGCTAAGAACATGACGTTTGCTAAATAGGATAGTAAACACAAATCATTAAGATCAACTAACTCTGCTGCAAGGAGATAAACATATTTGTTAGCACTACAAGTTTCAAAACCAAGTGAGTTAATGAACTGCAGGTTTGGACTAATCACTAATGTGTATTACCAACTCAACATGGACTTTGGTTAAATTACCTAGGGGTTTTCAGTACTGTGGTGTGCACAGTAATTTGAATCCTTCCAAAGTATCAACCAGAGCTACCGTCTCAGAATAATTAATCATGTATGGACAATGGAATATCCAGTATGACGGTACTCATATAGTTATAGAAATCTTCATTAGGTATTAACTCAATAAATTTCGTCAGATAAGCGAGTACTTGAAATTAAGACACAATTGCAACATCTGGGTACATTATTGTAGACGTTCCGCCCATCCAGTGGCTTTAACAATACAAAATTCTGGGACATAACTTGAAGACAGGAGAACTATGTACAGAAGATGAGGTAATCAGTCCCTCAACCTAGAGTAGGTGCGAAAGCACCATAGTCTAGGAGATTCTTAAGCAGAAGAAAGGCGCCTGGCGCTTATAGTAGTAACGTCAGGTGTAGCAACGAGCATAGTCCCACTGTAGGGTCGGGATTCCACCATGGAAGTAGGGTCCTTCTCGCAAAGAGATGGGTTAGTTTTAGTAGTAGTTGTCGTATCGTGAAGTATGTACATGTCCCACAGAACAAGATCCATGATGTTGCAGTGTCTGACAAGTTGTGCAAGAAATGGACATAAACTTGTCCATTCAAGTTATGTCCTAGAATTTGTAGTGATAAAGCCCACTGATGCGAAACGGTCTACAATAAAGATACCCAGATGTTGCACTTGTGTCTTAATTTCATCTTGTCGTATTATGTACCATTCTTACACATCGAGTACCTGTACTTTCCACCTCTCTGAAAGCTGTCTTCTGGTAGACAAACTTTCCAAAAAGTTTGTATGGTTTTTTATTGCATGCTACGAAATGTGCCTGATACCTCAACAGGTATAAGGTTCAAGTTTCAAGTACAGTTTTCCATCAGTCTCATAAGTGCAATTACCTATCACAATGATAAGTTTGCTCTGTACTCTCTCTATCCAAAGAAGTAATGGAACTGCCCATTGCCTGTCATGGTCAAGTATCACTGCATAAGCTCGGTTCTCCTAAAAACACGAAAGGTACAGTAGTGTGCAAATTAATTGAAGAGGAGTAAATTTTGTGATAACCACCATATGTCTCAGTCTCTGGCCTTAATTAATGCAATTTAGGTTCTTTTCATTCCAGAAGAGGTTTGTTACTGGCTTCTGGCAACTACGCTAGCCGCGATGTTTTCATTGTACTCTCGTCAGTGTTAACAACAGCTGTTGTACTGCACGGCTATTCCTGCTAGGCATGCACAGTGAGTGAATGTGATATTGCTAGATTCTCCTCTTTTTTATTCCCCCATTTCATGATTACTGTCTTGAAATTCATGATGAATGTTACACCTAAGATGCATACAAGTATTGTAGCACTATGAAAACTGCCTGATTTGAATATCAAATCGCCAAAAATTTTAACCTAGCAAAGTCAACTGTTGGTCGGATTCCGAAGAGAGGTGACGACACTGGTGATTGTGGAGCGCTGCGTCGAAGAAGATGTGGAAGAAAACTCAAGACAACACCTCATGATGACAAGGTTATCATAAGAAATAGTGTGAAGGATCCCAAGAAAACAAGCAAAGAGCTACTGTTGGACGAAGGCTCCTTGAAACTGACAGAACTGTCAGAAAACCGTAAAAAAAAAAAACAATTACTGACTGCTGCTATAATGAAAAAAAGGCTTCAGTGAGCATTCGATCATATGGGTCAGTTAACAGGTGAGTAAATTTATATTTTCAGAAGAGGCGCATTTTGAAGTACAAGTCTTCGGAATGGACACATACAACAAGCACCAAAACATCCAACTAAAATATATTGGGGTAGTTTTACTGCCCTGGGCAGCTTCTTGTTGCTGAGTGCACTATGAATATTGACAAATACAAGGCGAAATTCTGGCAACTCATTTCCTACATTGTGGATAGAGACTTTCCTGATGAGAAGGCATTTTCCAATAGGTTCTTGCTCCATGCCACATTTCCAGAAAAATGCTGAGATTCTTCGAAGAGAGTGGCCTAAAAGTTCTAAATTGGCTTGAGCACTCTCCTGGCCTCAACTCAATTCAGAATCTATGGGCAATAACCTATCACAAGATCGCAATACAGGACTGTTCATTTGTGGAGAAGTTAATTGCTGCTGTTATTAAAACCTGGTACCACGACGAATAACATGTCAAAATGTACTCGACATTGGTCTTTTCTATGCCAAAGTAGGTAGCAATGCTTATAAATGCAAAAGGTGGTCTTATCTCTTATTAAATCTGTCTTATCAATGTATGTTTTATTGTGTTTGAAGGTTGTTGTGTTCTAAGAGAAAGTTAATTTTCATAAACCGTTTTAATTATTTTTCATTCAACTTCCTCCGTTTCTCTGTGCATTGAATTTGCGACTATGTCAGGCGCAAATGAAATACACAGGATAAGTAAGCAAATGATAGGATCAGTAAGCAAACAAAGAGGAACAAAGGTTTTTAGGGAACCTAAATCAAGAGAAGCTAAATCAAATCTAGTATTAGCAGACATAAAAATAATATAGGTTGGACGGGAATAAATCATTCTGTCTGCTACTCTGAATTAATATTTTACTGGGCAAGGAGTGACTGAAAATGGAGCAGTTACACTAGGCTTTGACACAACTGCATTAGAGCCTTCATCATTTGAATCAGTATAAGAGGCATCTTATCTCTCTCCTTAGCATCTGACAAGGATTCAGAAAAGTTTTCCACAATCAGATGATGAAATATATCAGTAATGAATGCTTTAGCTGTCTCTGCACTTTACTGTATATTATATTTTACTCAGGTACTAAGCTTTCTGCTAGTAATCCCTTCCTTAAATAACTTGTTAAAGCAACTGCCCCAAGAAAAAATTTCTCGCCTAGCTGGTAGTAATAATGTTAAAACAACAAGTTATATACACTGAGGATCTAAACAGGAGTCTTCTGGCAGGAATGCATCTGCTCTTGTTGCCACCTCCCTAGTTAAAAATGATAATAAATTAACAATTGGGCGTCTATACTGTAAACTAAATTGTTTGCAATCCTAATAGCGCTAAAGCTTACGTATGACACTGAGTTTGATTATCATCATTACTGATTCGATGTCATCAATGAAGAATCTTGACTAATATAATGACTCCTACAACATGCTCAGGTATAGATACTCAAAAATCTGGGAAAGAGGAATTAATGTACAATTGCTATGGATCCCATCACACATTGGATTGCTCCTTCATGATAAAGTTGGTATGTTAGCCAAGAAGAGTACCCAGAAAGAGAATGTAGAATATAACTTTGGTATATCTGTGTTTAGCATTAGGAATAATATTAGGAGAGAAGTAAATAATAAAAATGAATGTTACAAGAATGCACTATTAGCCTGAGTAGATCTATAACCTACTGTGATAACATGAACATAGATAAGTACGTTTATGATGTTGTAGTGGCCAGGCTTCGGCTTGGTTACAAGCACTTCTGGCAGTTTGGGAGACACACACATGATGATCAAAACAAATGCAAATTATGTGGTCACTCTCTTGAGCATTATTTGCTTAATTGTCCACTTATTGAGGAATACAGAGATAGTATGATAATCTATGTGACATGTCAAGAAATCTTATTAATGACAATAAGATACCCAGATATACTGACAATTTTCTAAATTTGCTTCCAGCAGATTAAGTGAACTGTAGATATAAATTCTGTTAACCCTTTTGGGCTTCGTTCCGAGGTCTTTTGTGAATCCATATGCTCTTGCGCTACCGTTCCACGGGATGGATTGGGACAGTGCACAATAAACTAATATTTAGCTACCTAAACAGTATGTCTGAAGCTTCTGCCGACTCAACTTCCTCAGTGAAGAGTATCAGTTACCGTATCATTTGTGACAACAGAGAAAATGATATGCACTGTGTGTTGTGTGTACTCACCTATTTGTTACTACTATTTGTGGTTGCAGGGTTCGAGTCTTAGCTCCTGGCCCGCCTCTTCACCGGTTGCTTACTGGGGCCCTATCTCTACACGCTCCATGAGCTTTATCAATACCAGTCTTTAAACTGTGTATGGTTCCCTGCTCCACTACGTCATTTTCTAGGCTATTCCACTGCCTTTACAACTCTATGACTGAAGAAAATATTCCTAATGTCTCTCTGACTCATTTGGTTCTTCAACGTTCCAATTGTGGCCTCTTGTTTCTGTGTACCATCATTGGAACATCTGTCTTTGTCCACCTTGTCTATTCCACGCAGTATTTTTATATGTCGGTATCATGTTCCCCTGACCTCCTGTCTCAGTGTCGGTCAGGCCGAATTTCCCTTAATCTTCTTCATTAGGACATTCCCCTTAGCTTCTTGGAACTAACCTTGTCGCATAACCTTGTATTTCTCTAGTTTCTTGGACCGTGCTTTATCAGAGTGGGGGTTTCGCCAACAGGTGCTGCATACTCCAGTATGGGCCTGACACTTACTAGGTGTACAGTGTCTTGAACGATTCCTTACCGAAGGTATCGGAATGCTGTTTCAGGTTTGCCAGGCGCATATGCTGCAGCAGTTAGTCTGGTTGATAGGGTGTTCTGGAGACATGCTCAGTGTTATACTCACCCATGATCTTTCTCTTGAGTGAGGTTTGCCAGTCTTTGGCCACTAGCCTATTATCAGGTCTGTGGTTTCTGTGCCCTTCCCCTATCTTCATGACTGTGCATTTGGGCCAGGAATTACTTCGAGAAGCATTTGTCTGGACATGAGAGAGTCCTGGTATGTCCAGGTCATCAGATTTAATTTCCTCATTAACTTCAATCATCTGCAAACAGGGAACTTTGGGTAGTCTAACCCTTCTTCATGTCGTTCACATATTCCATAATTGCACTGGTCCTAGGACGACCCCTGTGGGAACACCGTTCGTCACAGGTGCCACTGTGATACTCATTACAGTATCTACATGACTCGTGTTGTTCCTGTCAGGTACTCTTCTGATCATTGCAAGTGCCCTTTGTTTTATGCAGCCTGATGCTCTAGCTGTCTGCCATAATCTCTTGTGAGGGAACTGTGTCAAAGGCTTCTTGCATTCCAAGAAGATGCAATCCAACCACCCCTTTTCTCGAGTCTTAACTTCTGTTATTTTATCATAAAACTCAGAAGGTTTGTGACACAGGATTTGCTCTTCCATTGAATCCGTGCTGAGTTGGCATTTATACTCTTGTTCCATTCCAGGTGCTCCACCACTCTCCTCCTGATAATCTTCTCATAATTTTGCATACTATTAAGTTAGTGACACAGGTTTATAGTTTAGTGCCTCTTTTCTGTCTACTTTTTTAATGGGAACTACATTGCAGTCTTCCATACAGTTCAGGGTAGTTGCCCAGTTTTCCAGGGACGTGTTGAAGATTGTGGTAAAGTGGCAGCAAACCATATCTGCTCCCTCTCGAAGGACACACGGGGAGGATGTTGTCGGTCCCATTGCCGTTGAGGTAATCGAATGTCCCTTAGCAGTTTCTCTTCACTCCTCCTTCGTAGTATTGTCGTCCAAACACTTGTTGTGAGTATTCCTTGCTGGTGATGTCCCATCTGGTCTGTTCCCCCCAGATTCTTCCTTGTCTCTACTGTAAATTCTTAAATCTCGTGTTGAGCTACGCACATACATTTGATCGTTCTTGTGTGAGTCTCACCTTCTTTCTCAGCCTCTATCACCTGGTCCTTGACTGTTTGTCTTCCTCTAATGTGGCTATACACAGTGCTGGGGTCAGATTTGAACTTTCGTTGCTATGCGTTTTGATACTGTCGCAGGGCCTCCACTCCTATCTGTGCATTACTCGTTTCTGGGTCTTCTGACTTATATCCTTGTTTTACTGGGTACTGTGCCTCTGTACCTTGTCCATTTCTCTGTATTGCACTTAGTTTTTGCTCTCCTACACTTAGGTAAGAACCAGGGGATCGTTTTGGTTTCCTCTGCCTCTGGTGGCACTTTCCTCGCCGGCTTGCCTTTTGTGTGCCACAATATTCCTCTTCTCGATTAAGATTATCCCTACTATTCTCTGTCCCATCGTGAACCTCCTGCAGGAAGTTTCTCATACCTGTGTAGTCCCTTTTATTTGTTTGCCTGACCTTAGTTTCCTGTTACCTCTCCGACTTGTATACTTACTATATAATCAAAACCTCAGAACCACATGATCGCTAGCTACAAGGGGCCTCTCGTAAGTGATGTCCTCAAATGTCTTGAAACTGTCAGGGTAACCAAGATTCCAGTCTTGCTGGCTCATCCTCCACTTCTCTCTGGTCATGTGTCCTGACATGTGGATGCATGAGGTTTCATGTCCACATCCATCTTCTTGGGCTTCCATGTTTCGGGCCCCATGTGGCTCAGGTTTTCCTGTGATCTCCTGTGGTTGAAATCGCCTTACCAGTAACTGTGCTACATGTTCGAGTGAGGCTCTTCTTGCACTAGCCAGTTGTGTCCACCTTCACTGTTGTTTTCTTCGTAATCTCTCTTGGCTCCTGCAGTTCTGTGGTGGGTTATAATCACTCCAAATGGACCTATTTGTTCTCTGGACTGAATGTACCTTCCCAATGTAGGTCTCTTTTCTCCAATCATGTCCTGGCTTCCATTCCTCAAATCCGCCATCGGTGTTTTTGAGCAGTGCAACCCTCCTCCCTCTTTCCTTTATCTTTCCTCAGGATCTGTAATATCCATTGGGGAAGATTGTAATGTCTGTTATTGTTCTCAGCGAGTTTTGTTTTTCTGTGACTGCTTTGATGTCTGAGGATTTTTCACTGATTCTTTCGTTCCACTCCTCTTGTATACTGTTATTCCATCCCCGCGTTTGTTACCATACTTTCAGTTTCTTGTCTATCATTGTGGTCATGTCAAGGATTATTGGGTGTTGGATGGGAGCGAGAGCTTGGTGGGGGCCTATTTGGGGCTGTGGTGTAGGTTGGGTTTTGTGTGTGGGGGTGGGGTTCAGATTGCCCATAAGGGACAGGGTTGAGGTGAGGTTTGTGATTATGGGGCAGGGGTTGATGGCAGAGGGAAAAAGTGAGTGGGTTGTAGTATAGGTTGCTCGTTGCGTTGGGATTGTCGTGGTTTTGGAGTCTTTGGTGGGAGAGGTCTGTGGGGTGTGTTTGCCTTCTTGGTCTGGGTTGTCATCCTTCGTCATGTCTCGTTCCTCCTTGCGTTCTTTGTACCTCTTCTTTCTTGTAAGTCTTTGTCTTGTTGTTCTGTCGTCGGTCGAGGTATATACTCTCTGGTACCTGTTTGCCTCAGTTTCGCTTGTCTCTTGCAGAATCCTTGGTTCGGAACTGATTATTCCTTGAAAATTACTTTGACAGGCAGTATCTTCCACTCGACAAACACCCAATTCTCTGAAATTTGTACATGGTCATGTGTGTGTGGTGTGGTGTGTGTGTGTGTGTGTGTACTCACCTATTTGTACTACCTATTGTGGTTATTGCAGGGGTCGAGTCTCAGCTCTGGCCCCGCCTATGCGCTGATTGGTACTAGGTTCTCTCTTCCCTGACCAATGAGCTTATCATTTACCTCGCCTTAAAACTATGTATGGTTCACTGCCTCCACCCATAACTTTCTAAGGTATTCCATGGCTGATTACTCTAGGACTGTATGAAATACTTTTTTTCCTAACATCCCTTGAATTCATCTGTGTCTTCAACTTCCAATTGTGACCTCTTGTGTCTGTGTCCCATCTCTGGAACATCACCGTCTTGTCCACCTCGTCTATTCCGGCTGTATTTTTTATGTCGTTATCATGTTCCTGTCCTCCTGTCCTCCAGTGTCGTCAGGGACGATTCCTAACTTTTCTTCATAGGACAATCCGTAGCTCTGGGACTAGTCTTGCTGCAAACCTTTGCATCTTTCTCAAATTTCTTGACGTGCTGAGACTTAGGTGTGATTCCAAACTTGGTCTGGACAATACTCCAGTATGGGCCTGGACGTAGATGGTGTACAGAGTCTTAACGAATCCATACTGAGGTCTGGGAAACGCTTATCCGTAGGTTTTGCCAGGGCGCCCGTATGCTGCAAGAAGTTATTGATTGATATGCGCACTCAGGAGATATGTTCGGTGTTATACTCACCCCCAGATCTTTTTCCTTGAGTGAGGTATGCAGTCTTTGGCCATCTAAAGTATATTGTGGTTGCGGTCTTCTTTGCCCTTCCCCTCAATCTTCATGAGTTTGCATTTGGAGGGGTTAAATTCAAGGAGGCCAGTTGTTGGTCCGCAGGCTTGTAGCCTGTCCAGATATCTTTGTAGTCCTGCATATCTCGTACACGTATTCGATTCTTTCTCATTTAATTCACATCGTCGGCAAACATGGACACTCTGAGTCTATCTTTCAGTTATTGCGTTCACGTTATACCAAGAACAGCACAGTCCAGGAGCTGACCACTGTGGGAACCGCTTGGTCACAGGCGCCCACTCTGACACCTCGTCCGTAGCATGACTCGTTGATGCCCTCCCTGTCAGTTTTTCTTACTGATCCAGTGGTGCCTTTCCTGTTATGGTGTGCCTGGTCGTCTAGCTTTTGAAGTAACCTCTTGTGTGGGGATACTGTGGTCGAAAGACTGTCTTGCAGTCCAAGAAAATTACGCAGTCGAATGCCACCCCTCTATCTTCTGGTCTTACTTCTGTCACTCCTTTGTTTCTTTAGATAAACTCTTGGTAGGTTTGTGACACTGGATTTTCCTTCCCTGAAAACCGTGTGGTTGTCAATTATACACTTGTTTCTTTCCAGGGTGGTCCCACCAATTCCTCTCTGATGATTCTTCTCGCCATGACCTGTGCATTACTATATCGATAGTGATACAGGTCTGTAGTTTAGTGATCATGTCTGATCTCCCTTTTTAAAAATTGGGACAACCATTTTGCATTTTCCATTCCTCGGGGAGATTGCCCAGTTTGTCAAATGAATGTTGTTGAAAGATCTTGTTATTGGACTCAAACAATATCTTTGCTCCTGCTTAAGGATCCCATGGAGAGTTGTTTGTTGGTCCACCGCGCCTTTGAGGTGTGGCAAGTTTCGTGCATTAGGCAGTCTTCTTTAACCTCCTCCTTGGTGTTTATATTAGTAACTCATAGTGTGGTGTGGTGTGAGTGTGTGTGTTTTTTGTGGTGTGTGTGTGATCATGTAAAAGATTGTCTTGTATTAGATTATAACTTGTAGAATGTTTGGATCTTGTCACTTAACTGTAGCTTATTTACAAATATCTATTATTTACTTGAACAAGAGCATTTGGCAGTACACACTATGCATGATGTACTAGAATAAGCAACATGATTAAGAGAAGATCTGAAGTCTATAAACGTGTTGTTAGTTAGTGGAGAATATTAGACTGTTCAATTTATGATACCATTCTGCAGACTGCCGCTACTGGTTATAAATTTTTACATGGTACGATTCCATCATACTAATCATCTCAGCAAAAACACTTTAAAGTTAGATTTTATATAGGGAACAAATTTTCGTCTTAAACCTTTGAGTAGTGAGGACGTGCGATGTGTGCCTGGCGTGATTAGTGGCAGTTTATTTTTTCACAGCATGGCCGCGGCTAGCGGAGAAGCATAAGAACACAGGTCCTGTGTTGAGCTAATCCGTGGGGCTGTGACAGGAACTTTATGGACCTGCTACTACTGCAACTACAGAGATACATATGGTATTGCCTAACGAGGAGATATGTGGAGTAAGTAGGCTGAATGGCACGACGAGGATCTTTGTCAAGTTAATTTGGCAAGTGAGTATGAGGCGGTGGTTTAGACAAGTACGGGAGGTTACTTTGACAGTTAACTCGCTGTGACCGTGCGGAGCTTCACGACGTTTCTCTCATTAACATGGGTTAAGATTAGAAATGTGCCATTCGGGCTGATTGATTTGACATCAGTTCTTGCGATGGGCAAATATGGTACAGTACATTTATGGCACTGTTGGGGAAAGAATGTGGGCTATGGGCCTACGCAGGGATACTCTAAGAGGAACGTATTCTGTGAAGATGAGTTTTACGTTTCCCTATTCCGCGTGTAGTAGTTGCTGCCAGAATTTCGGACCAAGTGTTTGTGCATACGCTGGGCACAAGCCGGACCTGTCGGTTGTGTGGGTATATGACACCTAGCGGCTCTGTGCGGAAAGAGGGTCGTGGCCCAACATGAACAACGGCAATGACTTACAGCATTAGAGAAGGGTGGTTTGATGAGCAAGATTTGACCTTAGTGACTATGCCTACACAAGGTGGGTCCTTGGTGGAGGAGGTCAGAGAGCAGAGGAGATGGAATCAGCAGGTGTGACGGGGGACACCCTTCATTGACACAGCTCAGGTGTTGAAAAAGAGAACACCCCGATGCGAGTGATGCGATGTGAAGACTCATAGACCATGGGCTTTATTTGTTGTTATTGGCTGACAAGAGTATGGAAGGTTGGGAGGTCTAGACCTAGTTCTTTGGGTACTGTTTTGGATCAGGGGTGGGAACGGGAATCTGCGGTATGTTTGGCAGGTGTGATAAGAATGTATTTGATGTCAAGCGGGTTGAAGGAGAATGCATCACGGTAAGCGTGCTGATGCGCTATCTGACCGAGGAATGATTCGCGTTGCTCAGCGACACTGGCAATAAAAGTCCTGGGCGGAAGTTTACGCAGAGAGGACACGTTTGGCCCCATGGGGCAGGAGTGGTTTAAGAGGTTTTAAAGGGCGGGAGGAGGGACGAGGGTGTTTTCCCACCGGGGGGGTGAAAAAAAAACGATAAACTATCTGGGTGGCAGAGACAGTACCAGGGTCAAGAAGGAAACCACTCTGTAAGCTTGAATGCATGGTACATTGAACATTAATGGATTGAGTCAAGAGAGAAAGTGTGTATGTTTAGTGAATATTTGGTGGTCAATTAGTGTTGATGTTGGTGTTCGTGAGGAACACAACTACTGACCAAGGTTATGAGGTTAATGGTGAATGGTATAATGTGTATGTGGTAGACATGCGATAAGGTTGAATAGAGGAGTTGCCATCATGGTTAAGGGAAACTAGCCCGTTCGTTTGTGAGGCATTGTGAAGGGTGTGGAGGGGAGGGTGTTTCATGAGATAGATTGGTGGTGGTGTAGGGTACAGATGAATTTGGTAATGTGTGTATGGTCCGGGCAGAGGGAAGTGTGCATATTAAGAATATAATTTGTGAAGGAATCCTAGTATATTATTTGCGTGCTTTCCGGGTGTAGTGTAATTGGTGGTGATTGGATGTGTGATAAGGGGTAAGGATGTGTGAACCTAGAGGGGCTGGGCGACTTGTTCGGGGATTTTGGGGAATTATTAAATGGAGTGGGTTAATGGACGTTGAAGGGGGTGGGGGTTGTTGGAACTATTTTGTTAGACGTGATATGATTGCTTGGACTGGAGATCGCTTGTATGTGCCCGAACAGTAATAGTGAGCAGAGTGCGTGTGGTGGACGCGGTTTTTTTGCGGATCACAGAGGGGGTAAAGGTGGACCTAGAATGGGAGGGATTGCCTAGAAGGGGGGTGTCAAGGTTATTGGAGAGTTTTTAAATGTGAAAGCTTTGTGTTTGGGTGGGGAATGTCGTCAGTTTTTGCGCAATTGTGGGAACGGTTGGTGGATGAGGCGCAGGGGATGATGGGACTGTAGTAAATTGGTGAGATTCGGTGGCTAAAAATCGTGATAGAGAATTATTAATTGTCGTGGGAGGAATTTAATCGTTTAAGTACGTGTGTTCAAAGTTATTCTTGAGGTGGGCTGTGCGTGGACTGTTATGCTCGTGGAGGGAGCAAACTCTATCCAGTGCAGGACATAGAGGTTTTTTAAAGGAGAGTATTAGGGGTACGCTAAACGAAGCGTTTTTGATGGTGCAGCGTGATTTATGGGAGGATTGGAAGAAGTGCTATGGGGGATCGGCGGTCGGCTTGCGTGTTAAGAGGCCATGAGATAAGAGGAGAGTGACGACGATGATGATGGGGTTGGTTAAACGTAATGTAGTGATGGAAGGGTATAGAGCGGTCAAGCATTGGTAACGACAGAGTGGTATGAGTGGTTATGTAGACGCTTGTTTAAGTCTATATGCAAAAGGTGGGCATCTGTGTAAGTGGCATTGGGGGAAATGGGAGAGTTATGTGCAGTGTGAGCTTGATGGTAAAGATCGTGGGGTGGCATTAGGGTGGGCCGATTACGGAGGTGTGAGATTTGGCAGGCGTTTTGGTCAGGAGTGAGCTTGGGTAAAGGCACCGGGTATAGACGGACTGCCAATGATTTTCTAGTAATGGAATTTGGGGCGTTCTGAGGGATTTTTTTTAGTAAGGTGGGTTTAACATATCTTAAGGTGCCTGAGGTTAATGGGGGTGAGAGCTGCAACGGACGGCCGTTGTTGGTGTTGGTACGAAAGTGGAGCAGTCAACGGTAATGGATTATCGGGCACTTTCGGGCTTATGTTGTGGAGATTTATATTGTTTGCGAGAATATTAGGGAACAGAATCAAGAGGGTATATGAAACGGAAAATTAGATAGGGGGCAATAATATGGGGGTGCCAGGGAAGGTCGATGTATGAAGGGCACTGGCATGATTCGAGAATTATAGAGAAAACGGGGGGAGTGTGGTGTGAGGAGGATGTATTGGCATTAGATTGGAAGGTGCTTATGATAGTGTAGAAAAGGGAAGCGTTATGGAGGTTCATGCGTTGGGCAGGTTTTGGGGAAGAAGATAATATCTTGGGCAAATTTTTGTATCAGGGGGCGCGATGAGGGTGCAGGTTAACGGGAGGATAGAGTTAAAATACAGATGCGACGGGGGCATGGCGCCAAGGTTGCCCACTATCACAATATTATTTTCGGTATACATGATCCATTTTATAGGGCCATTCGGATGTGTGTTGGGGAGGTGGGGGGTCTTGACCGGGGGGAGGGGGGGATTGAGTGAGGGGGCTGGGTATCGTAGGTTATGTGGGATGACACGACTGTTTTGGTGAGAGGTTATAGGGACTTGCTTAGGGTGTGGTAATTTTAGGTGGTGGATGTGTTTGGGGAGGAGGGCTTCAGGTATGAAAAAAGTTATGTTGAGAAGACTAAGTTTTCTAGACCTAAGGGGATAGTACAAATGGGATGAGGTGGGTGGGGGTGGGTGGAGGTGGTGGATCAATAAATGGTTATGTGGGATTATTTATGTGAGAAGATACACGGGTGGCTCAAGAGGGTGATTTCGGTGCGAATAGTGGATGGAGTATGAAAGCTTGGTGGTAGGAGGGTTGAGCCACTAACGCGCATTCAAAGAGTAATAGTGACGAAAGTGCTATTGTTCAGCAGTTATGGCCATGTCGTTGTCATGTACCCGCTGATGAGGCGTGAGGTGAAATGTTTACAACATGGGGTTTTTAGGTTTATATGGGGATAGGGTGCGAATGGTTTTGTAGAGTGGGGTTAACACTTCCGGTTTCCGGGGAGGGCTGGGGCTTTTTCCCTGGAAAAAGGATGATGAGCGTGTCCCAAAAAAAGAAGTTATTAAGGGAGGGGGGTGGGAGGGAGGTGGACTTGGCGAGTACGTAAGGAATCCACCGGTGGTGGGGGGGGTAGGGTTTAAAAAACATAAGAACATAAGATAAGGGGAACACTGCAAGGCCTGTTGGCCCATATAGGCAGGCCTTTTACAATTCTTTCCCCTAACAAAAATTGACCAACCCTTTTTCAAGGGCTCCCCAAGAAAAAAGCTTAAAGGCAAGTCCCCCCCAAATCCAACCCCCCCCCAATCATGTATTTTACCCAACCAAAATTTTGAAACTACCTAAAGTCCTAGCCTCAAAAACCCCAACTAGGAGATTTTCCCAATTCATTACAAACCCTATTCCAAACCAAAACTTTCCTATTTTTCCTTTCAAAATCTAAACTTTTTAAATTTAAACCCTTTTCCGGGGGTTCCCTTCTTGGAAAAGATACCTCAAGTTATTTGGGGTGAGGCCTTTTTGAGGTTTTTAATGACAGTGGGGGAAACCCAAAGTGTTTTAAATTGCGGTCCTCAAAGGAGGGGGAAGGGTGGGTCATTGGGGGCCTGTGTTAAAGGGAAAACTTTACCATTTGTAGGGGGCGGGGAAACCCAAAATAGGGACGCGTCTAAAAAAATTTAAACAGTGGTGACTGTATTTGCTCCTTGGTGAGTGAAATTGCTCCAGGGGGATTTACTTAGTCAGGGTGACGTGAAATTAGCTCCAGTGGTGAGGGTTTTTTTTTTTTAAAAAACCCCTTAGCTCCATGGTGACGTGAAATTTTAGCTCCAGTGGTGACGTGTATTGGGCCCCATTGGGGGAGTGTACTTAGCTCCATGGTGCTTTTGTACTTAGCTCCAGTGGGGGACGTGTATTTTAGCTCCAGTGGGACTTTGAAACTTGCCCAGTGGTGCCGTGTACTTAGCTCATGGTGCGTTTTTACTTAGCCCCCGTGGTGACTTGTACTTGCCCCAGTGGGGGACTTTGTACTTAGCCCCATGGTGACGTGTACTTAGTCCAGTGGTGAGTGTATTAGCCCCCTTGGTGACTTTGAACTTGCTCAGTGGTGACGGTATTAGCTCCAGTGGGACTTTTGTATTTTCTCCAGTGGGGGACTTTGTATCTTAGCTCCAGGGGTAAACGTGTACTGGGCCAGGGGTGACGTTACTTGCTCCATTTGGTGCCGTGTACTTAGCTCCAGGGGTGACTTTTGTACTTAGCCCCAGGGGTTTGCTTTTGTATTGGGGCCCCATTGGTGACTTTGTACTTGCTCTTTTGGTGACGTGTACTTAGCTCCAGTGGTAAATTTGAAACTTAGCCCCGTGGTAGGGATTTAGCTCCAGTGGTGAGTGTACTTAGCCCCCTTTGGTGAGGTACTTAGCTCCAGGGGGAAACGTGTACTTAGCTCAGTGGTAAAGGTGTACTTGCCCCAGTGGTGAGGTTTTCTTAGCTCCGGGTGGTGACGTGTATTGGGCTCCAGGTGACGTTTTTACTTGCTCCAGGGGTAAAGTTTTATTTAGCCCCAGTGTGACGTGTATTTTAGCCCAAAAAATGGTGACGTTTACTTAGCTCCAGTGGTGACGTTTTATTTAGCCCGTGGTAAACTTTTGTACTTGTCAGTGGGACGTTTACTTAGCTCCAGGGGTGACGTTTTACTTAGTTTCCAGGGGTTTGACTTTGTACTTATCCAGTGGTGAGTGTACTTAGCTCAGTGGGAGTGTACTTAGCTCCATTGGTGACGTGTACTTAGCTCCATGGTGGACTTTGTACTTAGCCCAGGGGTTTAAACGTGAAACTTAGCTCCAGTGGTGACGTGTACTTGCTCCATGGTGACTGTATTTTAGCTCAGTGGTGACGGTTTTTAAGCTCCTTTGGGGGACTTTTGAAACTTAGTTCCATGGTGACGTGTACTTACCCAGTGGGGGAGTGTTTTAGCTCCAGGGAAACTGTATTTTACCCCCGTGGTGACGTGTACTTAGCCCAGTGTGGTGTACTAGTCCAGGGGGTTGACGGTATTTAACCCCAGTGGGGGCCCTTTTGTACTTAGCTCCAGTGGTGACTTTTGGTATTAAACCCCAGTGGGAGTGTATTACCCCAGTGGGGGACTGAAACTTAGTTTCCAGGGGTGACGTGTACTTACCCCCAGGGGTGAGTGTATTTTAGCCCCAGTGGGGGACGTGATTACTCTGGTTGACGTGTATTAGTCCAGTGGGGGACTTTGTATTTGCTCCAGTGGTGAGGGGTATTAGCCCAGGGGTGACGTGTACTTAGCTCGTGGTGACTTTGTATTTAAAGCTCCAGGGTGCGGGTACTTGGGCTCCAGTGGTGGACGTGAATTTACCGTGGTGAGTGAAACTTAGTTTCCGGGGTGATTTTGTACTTAGTCCAGGGGTAAAGTGTACTTAGCTAGTGGTGACGTGTATTTACCCAGTTTGACTTTTTAGCTCCAGGGGTGATTTGAAACTTAGCCCATTTGGTGACGGTATTACTCCAGTGGTGACGTGTATTTGGGCCCCAGTGGTGACGTTTTTACTTAGCCCCAGTGGGGGACGTGTACTTAGCCCCATTTGGGGGAGGGTGTACTTACCCCAGTGGTGGGGTGTACTTGGGTCCAGGGGGTGACGTTTTTAATTTAAGCCCCGTGGGGGACGTGTATTTAAAGCCCAGGGTAAACGTGTACTTAGTCCAGGGGTTTACTTTTACTTAGCCCCATTGGTTAAGTTTACTTAGTTTCCAGTGGTGACGTGTACTTGGGCTAAATGGTGAGGTTACTTACTCAGGGGGTTGACGTTTTTATTTAAAGCTTTGAGTGGGGGGACGTGTACTTAGCTCCAGTGGTGACGTTTTATTTTTTTTTTAGTTTAGGGGTGTTTTTGTACTTAGCTCATGGGGTGAGGTACTTAGCTTTGGGGTGGTGACTTGGTACTTAGCTCCCAGTGGTGATTTTTGGAACTTGGGCTGAGGGGTTTGACTTTGGTTACTTACCAGGGTGACTTTTGTTTTTAGTTTTGAGGGGTGACTTTGTACTTAAGCTCTGGAAACCTGTTTGGGGTGCTTTTCCTGTAAATCTGAACCGGGATGCCCCTCTTGAGCATTTTTAAACCAGCAGCGAGAGAAAAAATCAAAAGTTGCTAAACGGGAGATACGGCGATTAACGGGGGGAAACAAGGGGATTCGTAAAATCCCCCTGTTGTGAGTCCCCGGGTTTAAAGGGGGGAAGTTGGTTTTTTGGGGGGAAACCCGGAACCAAGCTGAAGAAAAGAAAAGGTTGGAGAGGCGGAAAAAACGGGGAAAACCAAAGACTGCCGGGGAAAACCTTCCAACTCATTCTGGGTGTTTATGACGAATGTGAGTGTTTACGGGGGAATGCCACAACGAGCACCAAAAAAAGAAAAAATTGGCAGACGTGAGTGAACACCCCTAAAAACCCCCCAACGAAGCCCCACGAGAACGTCATGACGAATTCTACAAGTGGTGTAATGTTTACCGGGCGAATTTGAGTCGACTACTCGGTGCCTCACTCCGGACAAACGCCAAAAAGGGTAAAAACTTTGGGTTTTTTTTGGGGTTTTTTTTAGTCGATTAGGTACATGGATAGGGCATTCTGTTTAAAGGGATAGGGGGGAGGCAGGGGTTTTTTTTTTTCCCGGGGCGGGGATAAAGGGGATATTGTTAGCCGTTTGGATACCATGGGGGTAATGGGAGCAACCCCTTTTAAATTTTGTTCAGTGCGGGAGGAAAACGTTTTGGCAAAACTTGGGGAGTGAGGACCTATTAGCAGGTATAGGTCAGCAATAGAGATAATTGGGAAGAAGGTGGGAAACCTGTCAAAAGTGGAAATTTTGCAAGGAGAGGATTTGGGAAAATGAATGGTTGTCCAGAGAAAATTGGTTTCAATTGCGGGGCTGGAAAAATACTTTTAAGGGAAAAAATGCGGAAACATTCATTGCCCAACGGGGACCTTTTTCTATGGCAGAAAGACATTTTCCCAGGGAGGGGGTTTTCACTTGTTAGGTGGGGGGGGGGGAAAGCACGGGCCAAACCGCAGTGGGGGGGATTGTTGGGTTTTTAAAAACTGGGAATAGTTAGTGGTAGGGGTTTTCTGGGGGAAAAACTGTAAGGGTCTCGGGGTATTAAAATTTTGGTTTATAGGAGAACTAGAATGGGCCCAAAAGGGGTGGATATGGGGAAAGGGCCCCAGTGGCACTAATTGAAAAGGACAGTCTTGGGTTTATTGGAATAACAGAAAGGAGCAGGAATGAAAAAGAGAAAGGAGGGTCCTTAAGTATATTTACACAAATAGTCGCATGTTTAGGAATAAAAGGACGGGGGGGACTATTTTGTTGAAGGTAAAAGATGTATTTGCCTTACTGAAAACGGGGTTTTAATTTAAAAAAGTCGGGACATCCCTGCAAAAGGGTCACATTCGGGTTTTTAAAAATTGCCCCCAAGTAGATAGAAGTATCGGGAAGGGGGGGGGGGTTTGGCATTGTATGCCCAGATCGCTTGAACTTTTGCATAAAAAAGGGGTTTATTAAGTTGAAATACACATACAATTCTGTTTGGTTTAAAATTTTTCAGAGGGGCATAAAAAAATTAACTTTGGGGTGTAAATTTACCGCCCCCCAAATTTTAGATAGGCCCCAGGGAATAAACAAAGGGAGGAAATTGTTAGGGCCCCCAAGGCCGATAATTTAGAAAATTCAGGAGATTTTTAACTTTAGTCATATTGTTTGGGAAAATTTCTTGACGGGGAATTTAAAATTTCAACGACTTCTTAAAAATTTGTTCGGGATTTTTTCTGAAGCAGTTTGTGACAAAACCCTACAAGGGGTAAAAACCCTTTCTTGACTTATTTAAAAGGCAACAATGAACCCCTTGTTAAAAATTTAGAATTTTTCAAAAGAATTTGGGTGCTAGCGACCACAATCAATTACATTTAGAATTGAATGGAAGTTATAGTGGGGGAAAACTCAGTAACGTCCCAGATTTTCGTTTGGGGCAGTTTTACGTGGGCTTAGAAACCTTATCACTGTTGCTGGGGAAAACAAAGGGAGAGCTATCAATAGGGCCAGTTTTCTGAACACAATACAGCTCCCAAAAAGAAAATTTTCCCTTACAAAGAAATTAAAACCAATTGAAATAAACCCAAAATGGATAAAAAATTTTAGGCTGAAATATTACAGGGCAAAAAAAAAGGGAATTTTTAAAAGGCTAAAAAAAGGGGCCCAAAGGGGTTCATCTTATAAATCAGTATTTTGACACTAAGAGGGAAAATTAAAAAAGGGGAAAAGAAAAGCTAAAAGGGGACTTAAAATTTAAAATTTGCAAGGGTAAACAAAAACCCAAAAAAAGTTTTTTTTCCAGTTTTATAGAAAAAAAGGCCCGAGAAAAGCTTAGGCCCCCTTTTAAAAAAAAATTTGGGGCATTTTATTGACAAGAAAAATGAAATGCCCTCGATTTTAAAAATTTAAATTTTCTCCGGTTTTACACAGGAAGACACAAGTAGTGTTCCGGAAAATTAATTTTTTTGGGGGCCCAGAAAAAGGGGAAAAAAAATTTTTTGTAACATCTAGTCCAAAGGGGAAATGGTTTTGAAGCAGATAAACCGCTGAAGCAAAAAAATTTCCACCGGGTCCTGATGGGGTTTTTTTAAAGGGGTTTCTAAAGGAATCAAAAGGGAAAGTCTGGAACCATTAACAAAAAATTTTTAATTTATCTCTTCAAAAAAGGTGTAGTTCTGATATGGGGAAAGGGAAATTTGTAATTCCTTTTTTAAAAAAACAGGGGCCCAAGTCGAAAAACCGTAAAAATTACCCCCCCAAATAAGCCTCCCCAAATTGTGGGCAAATTACTAGAGTAAATTAAGCTAAAAATTTATAAAAAACCCATCCGATAAGCAAGCTTGTTTAATGATACTCAGCATTTTTTTCACAAGGGCCGGGTCATGTTTTAACTAATTTTTTAACTTTTTTCAGTAAAGCTTTTGGGCTGTTGACCACGATAAAAAATTTTATTATTTACTTAGATTTTAGTAAGGCTTTTGATAGAGTTCCGCCCCCCAAAAGACTTTTAAAGGAAAAGTAGCAGCTCAGGGCTTTGGGGGGAAAGGGGTGCCTGGGGGATCAAAATCATGGGCTCACAGACAGGAAGCAGAGAGTGTCCATAAATGGGGTTAAATCCCAGGGGGGTCAGTAACAAGTGGGGTTCCACAGGGATCAGTCTTGGGCCCGTTTTTTTTAAATATTTTATCAATGATCTTGAAGAAGGAATTACTAGTGATTTGAGCAAATTCGCCGATTTAAACGAAGATATAGGTAAATTTATTCAAACGTAGGGTGTTTTGGGACTTTAGGAGGATTTTTGACCCAAACCCCTATCTTTGGGAGAAAAGTGGCGAAAGCATTAATGTAAAATAAATGCAAGGTTTGAAGTCGGGGAAATGTCCAAACCCTAGCACTTATAAGTTAAATAATGTAGAACTTACCATACAGAAATTTCGAAAAAGGGCTTGGGGGGGTTTTGGGGAAACAGCAAACCTTAAAACCCAAAAAGCCCAAAGTAAGGTACGTAATAAGGCAAATAGATTATGGGAATTTATATCAAGAAGTGTAAAACAAAAAAGGCCGGAGGGTTTTAAACTGCAGTTTATAACATCATTAGGGAAAGGCCCCCCACCCGATTATGGCAAACCAATTCGGTCTCATAAATTTCAGAAAGGACATAAATTGTTAAAAAAACATTTAGCGTTTGGATGGGCTAAATTAATACATAGCATTAAAAAATCTTCCCCTTAAAGAAGAAAAATTGAAACTCCTTTTAAATTACATTCACTTGAAAAACGAAAATGAGGGGAGGGCCTGACGAATGTTAAAAAGTGGAAGATAGGTATTAATTTAAAAAGGATTTAAAAAAGGTTTTTGGGGATATCCTCCCAAGAGAGGGAAACCCCCAGTAATGGGGTTTAAATTTTGATAAGTTTCGATTTAGAAAGGACCCAAAGGAAAATATTGGTTTTTGGAAAAAGGGTAGGGTTTATGGGGGAACAATTTACCTGTTGGGTTTTTGAAAGGGTGGGGCTTTGGGTTTTGTTTTCAAATTTAGGGGTTTGGGTAAATCATTATGGGAGGGGGTTTGGGTTTGAGTGGGGCTTGCACATAAGCTTTTTTTCTTGGGTACTTTTAAAATGGGTTGGCCAAAAATTTGTTAGTGGGAAAGAAATTTTAAAGGGCCTGCCAAGTAAGGGGCCCAAAAGGCCTGCTTTCAGGTTCCCCCTTTCTTATGTTCTTATGTTCCCTTTTGTAAAACCCGGGTGTTTTGGGAGGTAATGTTTAGATTTTTTTTCAGGGAAAATTTTTCCGTTGGGGTTGTCCTATTCCAAAAAGGGGGGATAAGGGAGGGGGGGGGAAAGTAGAGCTTTTGGGAAAACATGGGACCTTTTTTTTTATTTGGGGATATTTTTGTGACTGTATAGAAAATTTGCGGGTCTGGTTAGGAAAGGTGTTCAGGTTAGTGGGGGGGGGGGATTGCATGTGTTGCGGGGTTTAAGTTTTGGGTATAAAATGGGGTGAGTAAGATGGTTTGGGGAATGCAGTGGCGTATTTTGGTCACGGATTTTATATATCCCCGGCATGGGCCCTGGGGGGTGGGCGTGGATGAGAAAGGGGAAAAAAGGGGTTAGCTTTCGACATTTTCAGAAAATAAGTGCCCTTTAAAAGGGGAAATTTTTTGGGGGGGAAAAGGGAGATGCTTTTAAATAGGGCTATCGGGGTTTAGGGGGGGGGGATTTATGGATTTACGTGAATGAAAAGGGGCGCGGGGGCTGGCCCTTCCCCATAAGGGGCAGTGTGAAAGGGTTTGTGTGGAAGAAAAGAAAAATAGTACTGAGACAAAAGTTTCCCTTTTACTGTGGGATGAGCGGGGGTTTTGTGTTGTGAACGATAATAAAACATAAGAAAAATAAGAAAAGGGGGACAAAAACCCCGTCAGGGCCCGTTTGGGGGCCCCTATAGGCAGGGCCCTTTTCAATTCATCCCCTAACCCAAAAATTTTTACCAACCCAAAATTTTTAATGTAACCCAAGAAATAAGCCGATGTGCAAGTCCCAAATCAAATCCAACCCCCCCCACTCCTTGGGACTTATCCAACCTAAATTTGAAACTACCCAAGGGCCTGCCCAAAAAACCCAAATAGGAAAACGGGTTTCCCCTCATCAAAAACCCTATTTCCAAACCCAAAACTTTCCCATGTTCCTTTTTAAATCTAAACTTTTTCTAATTAAAACCCTTAAAGGGGGTTCTCTCTTTTAGAGATATCCCCAAGACCTTGTTAAATCCCCTTTATTAATACCAAACTTCCATTATACACTTCGATCAGGTTCCCCCCATTCTTTGTTAACAATTTAATGTAACTTAAGAGTCTTCCAAACTTTTTCCTAAGGGGGTTTTAAGGGTATGTATTAATTTAGTCATCCTAAAGCTGAATGTTTTTTTAACGAATTTTTTGTCCCTTTTTTGTAATTTTGGAGACCAAAAATTGAGCTTAATCTAGGTGAGGGCCTTTCTAATTTATTTTATAAAGCTGCAGATGGGCCCCCGGACTTCTGTTTCTTACACTTCTTGATAAAAATCCGAAAACTATTTGCCTTATTTTCGTACGGTTTGGGGATTGCGTTTTGGGGTTTTGGTTGCTGCTTACCCTAAACCCCCCAAATCCCTTTTTGCAATCCCGTATGGGTTTAAATTTTTACATTAAATTTTAAATTATAAGTGCTAGGGTTATGGACACTTCCCAGCTTCAGAACCTTTCATTTATCTACATTTGATCTGCCCCTTTTTGCCAGGGTAAAGTTTTTTCTAAATCCTCCCGGGAAATTCCCTAAAAATCTCCGTTTGAAACAATTATCCTACCCATTTCGTGTCCAAACGGGGAAATTTTTCCCCATATCACTTTGTAATTCCTTCATCAAGATATTTTTATATATTATAAACAACAACGGGGGCCCCAAGGGCTGAAACCCGTGGAAAGCCACTTGTTTTCTGTTCCCCCACTCGGGGGTTTTAACCCCCCTTTTTGGGGGCCTCTCTGCCCTTTCCCGTCTTTTGAGCCATGATTCATCCCCGGAGCACTTTCCCCCAATGCATGAGCTGCTACTTTTTTTCAACAAATCTTTGGTGCGGAAAATCTATCAAAATGCCTTTCTAAAAACTAAGTAAAAAAATATTTTAAAACTTTATCGTGGTCCCCAGCCTCAAAAACTTTACTGAAAAAAAGTTAATAAATTAGTTAGACAAGACCGGCCCTTGTGAATCCATGCTGAGTATCATTAATCAAACATGCTTATCGAGTGGCTTCTTATAAGGGGCTTAATTGACCTTTTAAAATTTTCCAACAAAATTTAAGGTCAGGTTTTTGGGGGGTAATTACGGTAAAAGACTTTTCCCCTGTTTTAAAAAAAAGGGGAAATTTAAATTTTTCCATTTCCACATTTTCAGACCCCTACCCTGTTTTAAGAGATAAATTAAAAATAATTTTGTTTAAAGGTTTACAGACTTCCATTTTGGGATTCCTTTTTGGGAAACCCCCAAAAAAACCCCACAGGACTCGGTGACTTTTTTTGGGTTCAGTCGGGGCTACTCTTCAAACCATTTCAAAAGGGACTATGTGTTTTTTTAGAAAGGGCACGTAAAACAAACACTATAAATATTTAAACTTTTTCTGGCCCCCTATAAAAATTAAAATTTCCGGAACACTCTAGTGTTTCCTGTGAAAAAACCCAGAGAAAAATTTAAATTTTTTAAAATCGGCACATTTCATTCTCTTTGTCAGTAAGGGTCCCATAGTTATTTTAAAAGGGGCCTATCTTATCTCTGACTTTT
Organism: Cherax quadricarinatus; assembly: GCF_026875155.1. NCBI lineage: Eukaryota > Metazoa > Arthropoda > Malacostraca > Decapoda > Parastacidae > Cherax > Cherax quadricarinatus. Next base: position 3,105,162 of record NC_069468.1, on the reverse strand, counting down.
GTTTATATACCCGGAAAAAACTTTTTTGGGGTTAAATTTTAAAAATCCCAGAACTTTAATTTCATTGGGGGGGGGGGGGCCCCCCCCCCCTTTGCTTTTTTTATTTCCCCCTTTTTAAAGTCCCCCTTAGTGTAATATAAAGGGTTTATAAGGGTGACCCTGCCCCTTTTTAAGCCCATAAATTCCTTTCTTATGCCCCAGTAGATTTTTTCCCGGCCCAAATTTTTCATCCATTTTGGGTCATTTCTATTTGATTTAATTTTTTTTGTAAGGGAAAAAAGTTTTTTTGAGGGAAACATGTATTGTGTTAGAAAACTGTTTATATTGATAGCTCCTTTTGTTACCCCCGTCAACAGGGTGTAAGGGGTTCTCTAAGCCCCTCGTAATCTGCCCAAACGAAATCTGGGGTGTTACTGGTTTTTCCCCATTTTCATACTTCCATTCAATTTTAAATTTTTTTTTGATTTTTGGTCGCTAGCACCCAGTTCTTCTGGGAAAATTCTAAATTTTTAACAAGGGGTTCATTGTTTGCCAGAACTAAGGGCAAGCAGGGATTACCCCCTTTTAGGTTTTTCACAAAAATGCTTCGAAACAATCCTGAAAACCCCCCTTCTAAGAAGTCGTATGATTCCCAAATTCCAGTCAAGAAAATTTCCCAAAAAAATTTTACTAAAGTTTAAAATCTCCTAGAATTACTACCTTTATCTCCTTGTGGCCCCCCAACAATTTCCTTTCCCAAAGTAGTCTTTCCCCGTTTCCCCATCCCAAAAATTTGGGGGGCGGTTTTATCACACCTAAAGTTTTTAAATTTTTTATGCCCCCCTGAAATTCTATCCAAACAGGCTCGTTGTGAAAACTTAACTTAATACCCCTTTTTATGGAACGTTCCAAAACGATCTCGGACATACAAAGCCAACCCCCCCCCCCTTCCCGAAAACTTCTAACTCCCTTGGGAACAATTTGAAACCCGTGTTTACATTCCCCGCAGGCATGCCCCCACTTTTTGAATTAAAAAACCCCGTTTTCATTTTTGGGAAAAACATCCCATGTTACCTTTCACTACAACCCAGTCTCAATCGTCCATCTTATTCCTACATGCGGAAATATTTGGTTAAAATATACTTAAGGACCCTCCTTTCTCTTTAACATTTTCCCGCTCCCTTTCTGTTATTCACTAAACCCATTATGGGTTTTTCAATTAGTTTCCATGGCCCTTCCCATATCCACCTCTTTTTTCCCATTATAGTTTTCCCCCAAATCATATTAAATACCCCCGAGACTTCACTTTTTCCCCCAGAAACCCTACCACTAACTTTTTCCCAGTTTAAAGACCTAAAGCTCCCCCCCACCCTTGGGGCCCGTGCTCCCACCCCACCCCCAGACAAGTGAAAAACCCCCTCCCTGGGTCCCTGTCATTTCTGCCAAAAGAAGAGGTCCCAGTTGTTTAAAGAATTTACCGCAAATTTTTCCCTTTCAGTATTTGTAAACCAGCAATTGGGCACCAATTGCTCTGGAAAAAAAAACCATTCATTTTTCCCAAATCCCCCCCTCCTTGGCAAAAACCACATATGCAGGTTTCCCACCCTCTTCCTAATTACTTTTATTGCGACCCATTCCTGCCCTTTTTTGGTCCTCCTCCCACGTCCCCCCAACATCGTTGCCCCCAGCATGAACAGATAAAAGGGTTTTCCCTTACCTCTCATGATGTCCCTCCAGCGGTAACAAAATCCTTCATCTAGGGCCCCCGGAAAAACCCTTTTCTGCCTCCAATCCTTTTCCCTTTAAAAAAATGCCCTATCCAAAGTACCCAATCTGACTATCCCCAACAACAACAATGTTTTTACCTTCCTTGGCGTCGTCCGTAGTGATGCTCCGAGTAGTCGACTCAAATTCATCAGGTAGGATTACACCACTTGTAGAATTCGTCATGACGTTCTCGATGGTCTTCGTTGGGGTTTCTAGGGATGTCTCACTCACGTCTGCCAATGCTTCCTTGGTGCTCGTTGTGGCATTCCCAGTAGAACACTCACATTCGTCAGGTAGCACCGAGAATGAGTTTGAAGTTTCCACGGCAGTCTTCTGGTTTCTCGTTGTTTCTGCCTCTCCAACCGTTTTCTTAATCTTCAGCTTGGTTCCATGTTGCCCGACCACTGACCAAGCTCCCCTCTTAACCTGGGGACTCACAACAGGAGGATTTCTACGAATCCTCTTGTTCTCCTCCGTTAATCGCCGTATCTCCAGTTTAGCAACTCTGAGTTCTTCTCTCAGCTGCTGGTAAAGCTGCTCAAGAGAGGGCATCCTGGTTCAGATTCACAGAGAGCACACAAACAGGTCTTCACAGAGCTAAGTACACGTCACCACTGAGCTAAGTTCTTCAATTTAATTATTAATTATATAATTGACAAAGGACGACAGATGTCGTAATGTGATGGAATATTATTCATCTGCAACGAAATTATTGGTATGTGTGTAATGAAATGACAAAATGGATGCACTGTGTGAATGCGAAATATATATATACACATGAAGTATTGTGTGTGGTAGGAAGGCTTCAGTATTTATCGACGTGTGAAGGTCATGCACTGTTATGTTTTGTGCTAACAGACTTACATCTTAGTAGTGGTTTTAATGATATTGGCGAAATATTTTTAGAAAGCTTGACTCATCCTGTTTTCTTATTACATATTATTTTTCATGGGAGCCTATAGAGCCCGAAAGGTTTGGGTTTAAACCGTTGAGTTGATATATATTATAGGGTAAATTGATGGATACATAGTATTAGGTTTTTGTAGTTTCACTGGTTGTGTTGTAAAGTGTAGTAACATATGTATATATTTATACTTCCTGAGAAGGTATATGTTTGGGGTTTTTTAGTAAAATATACGTTGTACTTGAATCATGAGAATTGAATTTTATTTATCTCAATACATGATGATACTGAAGTTTTCATGTTGTTCAATATGGAATAATGAAAGTGTTTCATACAATATAAGTTACATATAAAGATTGTTTACGTGCAGTGGATTGACATGCAAGAAGGGGGGGGGTATGTTTTCTAATTTTAAGGTGTACATTCCGTGGCGGGATGTACAATGTAAGGTGTACATTCTGTGGCAGGATGTACAATGTAAGGTGTACATTCTGTGGCAGGATGTACAATGTAAGGTGGTACATTCTGTGGCAGGATGTACAATGTAAGGTGTACATTCCGTGGCAGGATGTACAATGTAAGGTGTAAAATTCTGTGGCAGGAGTACAATGTAAGGTGTAACATTCCGTGGCAGGATGTACAATTGTAAGGTGTACACTCCGTGGCAGGATGTACAATGTAAGGTGTACATTCCGTGGCAGGATGTACAATGTAAGGTGTACATTCTGTGGCAGGATGTACAATGTAAGGTGTACATTCTGTGGCAGGAAGTACAATGTAAGGTGTACATTCTGTGGCAGGATGTACAATGTAAGGTGTACATTCCGGGGCAGATGTACAATGTAAGGTGTACTTTCCCTGTGGGCAGGATGTACAATGTAAGGTGTACATTCTGTGGCAGGATTGTAAAATGTAAGGTGTACATTCCGTGGCAGGATGTACAATGTAAGGTGTACTTTCTGTGGCAGGATGAAACAATGTAAGGTGTACATTCCGTGGCAGGAAGTACAATGTAAGGTGTACATTCTGTGGCAGGATTACAATGAAAGGGTTTGTACACTCCGTGGCAGGAAGTTACATTAAGGTTACACCCGTGGCAGGATGTACAATGAAAGGTGTACATCCGGGCAGGATGTACAATGGTAGGTGTACATTCTGTGGCGGATGTACAATGTAGGTGTACTTCCGGGCAGATGTACAATTAAGGTGTACATCGTGGCAGGATGTACAATGTAAGGTGTACACTCCGTGGCAGATGTACAATGTAAGGTGTACATTCCGTGGCAGGATGTACAATGTAAGGTGTACAATTCTGTGGCAGGATGTACAAGTAAGGTGTACATTCCGTGGCGGGAAATGACAATGTAAGGTGTACATTCCGTGGAAAGGATTAAAAATGTAAGGTGTACATTCCGTGGCGGGATGTACAATGTAAGGTGTACATTCGTGGCAGGATGTACAATGTAAGTGTACATTCCGTGGCAGGATGTACAATGTAAGGGTGTACATTCCGTGCAGGATGTACAATGTAAGGTGTACATTCCGGGCAGGATGTAAAATTTGTAAGGTGTACATTCCGTGGCAGGAGGGTACAATGTAAGGTGTACATTCCGTGGCAGGATTGTACAATGTAAGGTGTACATTCCGTGGCAGGAATGTACAATGTAAGGTGTACATTCCGGGCAGAGGGTACAATGTAAGGTGTACATTCCGTGGCAGGAGTACAATCGGGAATGAGATGTACTTGCCAAGGAGTCTTTAGGTTAGATTTAGTGTTCCAGACATAATTCATTACTTCAAGGATTGGAATGGTCATTGTTTACTGTACAGATTTGTGTATTTCAGATGTAATATGTTAATTGGAAAGTACATGTGCTACACAGAATTTTCACCACTGTTTTCACTATGTAATTTGTCGTTTACTTTTATGTACTATGTATGTCTTTAAAAAAATATGAAAAAAAATAGGAACTAATGACCTCTCGAAAACTGATATAAATACATCAATAAATGACTAATCTAAAAGTTAAAAATAACACTAATAACAAAATCAAATTTACCAACAAAAATTCTGAAATAAAATTTCCAACTTTCTTTAGCCATTATATTTATCCTTATGACCACATTAGTCGGTTACATCTTAATTAACTCAGAATTTAATCTATTTATCAATCGATTCGGTAATTGTAGCAAACTCATCAAGAGATATTTTTAAGAACATAAGAACAAAAGAAAGTAGGAACACTGCAACAGGCCTACTGGCCCATGCGGAGCAGGTCCATGTCCCCCCCGGATTAGACCAATAACCCCCCATCCCAGATTAGCCCAATGACCCATCCGGTCTGATAATCTCCACTCAGGGATGGAGCACTGCACCAGACCCAGCAGCACAAGCTAGTCAGGTTCAACTCACACCCACCCACACCCACTCATGTATTTATCTAACCTATTTTTAAAACTACACAACGTTTTAGCCTGAATAACTTTACTCGGGAGTTTGTTCCACTCATCCACAACTCTATTACCAAACCAGTGCTTTCCTATATCCTTCCTGAATCTGAATTTTTCCAACTTGAAACCATTGCTGCGAGTCCTGCCTTAACTGTAAATTTTCAGCACGCTATTTACATCCCCTTTATTTATTCCTGTTTTCCATTTATACACCTCGATCATATCCCCCCTAATTCTATGCCTTTCGAGAGAGTGCAGATTCAGGGCCCTCAGTCTATCCTCATAGGGAAGATTTCTGATACATGGGATCATCTTTGTCATCCTCCTCAGTACGTTCTCTAGTGCATTTATATCCATTCTGTAATACGGTGACCAGAACTGAGCAGCATAGTCTAAATGAGGCCTAACAAAGGATATGTAGAATTGAAGAACAACCTGAGAACTTCTGTTATTTATACTTCTAGATATGAAGCCAAGAATTCTGTTAGCTTTATTGCGAACACTAATGCACTGTTGTCTTGGTTTTAGATTACTGCTAACCAGAACTCCTAAATCCTTTTCGCAATCAGTAGTGTTTTGCATCAACCATCGAAGATAAAGGGGGTATCTCCATCAGAGGTACACCTGTAGCCATTAGAAACCCTAACAAGATCTTGGGATATGAAATAGACAGGCTGCTCCACTCAACATCTCATGTAACTAAAAAGATCAACACAGCCAAAGCCGGTCTTAGCAGACTCTTTCGATTCAATCAAGCCCCTCAACATGTCAAAAAACATCTGTATAAAATGATAATAAGACCTATACTCGAATACCCTTGTGTCCCAATGTCCATTAACAACAAAGACCAACATGCTACGGTTACAAAGGGTCCAGAATAGAGCTCTTCGCTTTATTACCGATACCAGGAGGAGAGACAGAGTTAAATGGAAGATTTACACACACAACAAGATATTACATGCCATAAAATGTACGCCTTGACACCCTAAAAAAGAAAAAAACTTTATACAATGCAAGAACTATACATGCCAGATAGAGAACATCCTATACAAGCGATAAATACCACCGATTACACCATCAATACTCCGCCTCACAGGACTCAAAGAAATGACTCTCCCACAGAGGGTTCGTCGTTTTATTCATAAAGATGATTACCCTCGACCCATGATTTTGAGCATCTTACCTGATGAAGAAGATTGGGTACCACCAGAACCCTTCTATGTATATTGAGAAAATCATCGCCCCAATTAGGGAGACATCTTAAATTGACTCTCTAATGTAAAATTATGCTATTGACTATTGTTGGACACCACCATTAAGAAGCTATTGTCACGAACTTATAAATGGCCAGAAAAATTTTGCCTTTTTTGTTGTATAAATATCCGTTGTGCAATCGCGAAAAAAAAAAAAAAGCAATTGCAACTTGTAAATTACTACCAATCAGAGGC
>NC_069468.1:3003116-3098113 GCF_026875155.1 Cherax quadricarinatus | reverse complement strand
AATATAGCCCTCCGGTGTCCGTCACGATTTCACTATAAAAAAAAAATGTTTTGAACTAAAGGCTTAAAATTAATAACTGAAATTTTCCCTTGCTTAGAACTTATTTAACTACTTGCCTAAAAAAGGGTTTTAAAAGTAAGGTTTATTTTTAAATTTTGGCCATGTTGTTCAAATTTTTTGGGGGGGAAGTCGAAAAATTTAAATTCTCCTTGGCCAAGCCGCTTTTGTTAAGATTAAAATCACTTGTTTCAGTTTCATTGACATATAGACTGCTCGTGAAGGCTGGACAGAAAACTTTATTATGGAGGTAAAAAAAGGGGAATTTATGAAAGTATAGAGTCCCAAACACTCTTATAGGGGTGTGGCTTGGGTTGTGAAGCTGCACGGGAGGTGGTTGGGGGCAGTGGAGATGCCTGTCTGAGGGCAATGGTGGGTAAAAATTTTGAAAAAAATTCGGAGTGGGAAAATTAGGAAAAGGTGTGGATTAAAAAAGTTTTAAGTAAAGGGGGCCCTGAAGAGGGGTTGTTGAGAGGTTTTTGGTCATTTAGGGGAAAAGGGGTTCAAAGTGATTATTGGGAAAGACATAAAAAATTGGGGGTGGGGGGTCTCTTGGTAGGTTGGAGGGGGGGGGGAAAAGGGAGGTTTTGTGGGCGAAGGGCGGGATTTCCAGAAAGTGGGGGATGTGTGTTAGATGGGAGTGAATGGGGGCGAAGGGTTTTTTGGGGCTTGACGGTGTTGCGTGTGAGCCGGTAATATCTAGGAAGGGATTCGGGGAAAAAACTTTTTTGGGGACTTAAGTCCCGGAAATGGGAAAGTACAATCCTGAATTTTAAAAAAGAGGCGTTTGGGGGATTTTTGCTTTTGGGGGGACACTTCTAACGTCGTACTGAGCGCCTCTTAAAAAAGGATTATGTATGAGCGGGTGCAGTGTTGTGATGGGGTTTTTCTTTTTTTTTGGGGTTACCCGACTCGGGGGGAGACGGCCCCGGGCTTGTTAAAATACCCCACACACACAACCCCCCCAAACACACACACACCAACACACACACACACACACACAAAACACACACACACACAATTTAATATATATAATATATTAATTATAAAATTTTAATTACTATATATATAATATTATAATATATATATTATATAATATATATATATATTATATTTATTTTATATATATTATATATGCAATAAGATCCAGTAAACAGGTGATTCAAAATATGCAAAACAACCCTCTGAAAGATAGAAAAATTCCCAAGGTTTTCGTGCTATCACATTTTTTTTTCCTTGAAATGTGAGTAGTCACGAAACGCTTGGAATTTTTTTTCTTTCAGGGGTTGTTTTGCATATTTATATTAATAATATATATATTATATAAAATTATATATAATATAATATTTAATATATATATATATATTTTTTATATATAATATTATATTTTAAAATTTATTTATTTTTATATATTATATTATAATATATATATATATATATATTATATATATTTTTAATATATTTTTTATATATATATATATTTTCTAAAAAGATTTTATTCCCCTTCCCCATACACGAAATCACAGTTCCCTATCCTAAACATTTAAAAAATTCCTCAAAATATTCCCTCCATCTTCCCAATACCTCAAATCTCCATTTAATAATTCCCCTTCTTTTTCATTGCTTCACCACTTCTTAGCCTTTCTTTTTCTCCATCTCTTCCCTCCTTGTCCTTTATTTCGTAAAAACTTCCTTACCAAACTTTTTCTCCCTTACACTCTCTTTACATCATCATTCCCCAATCGTCCTCTCCCCCCTGCACCCCTTTCCGTACCCAAAAAAATTCTCTAACCTCTAACACTACATTTTTTAAACCTACCCCATACCTCTTCGACCCCCATTCCCTACTATTAGCCCATTATCCCCCAATAGCGTTATATGTTACCCACTCCTCCTTTTTTTAGTTAAAAACCTTCACCTCTCTTTCCCTGAGCTTCAATCCCCTTTACCCCATTACCTTTTTCCCTCTCAGTGTAGCTACAAAAAGAAAGTGATTGTTATCTGTGGGGCCCTCTATAAACATGTACATCCTGAAGTCTATCACAGTCTTTTTTACCATAATAAACCCAAAAAACACTGTCATTTTTGCCCTACAATCATATTGTATCTTTCCCTTTTTCTTAAAATTTGTTTACCAAAACTAACCCCTTTCTATACAAAGTTCAATCAAAGGGTCCCATTACTTTCCCTGGCACCCCAAAATTACCTACCACAAACCCCCCCTAAAAGTTTCTCCTACTTTGCATTTTAGGTCCCCACCCCCAATTTCTCCTCCTTGGTTTAAAGGTCCTTAATTCACTTAACATCTCCCAAAAAAACTCTCTTCTCCTCTACTCCTCTCTTCCAGGTGCATACCGCTTATTATGACCCCCTTTTTCGCTCAAACCCTTTTTTTAATCCACATACTCCTTGAATATACACATTCATTTTCTCTTTTCTCCTTCCATAACTGCCCCTTTAACATTATTCTACCCCCCCCCTTAGCTCTCTCTCTCGTACTCCAGATTTAAAACCCACTTAATCCCCCAAAAATTTTATATATATTATTAATATATATATTTTTATATTTATATATATTTATATTTTTAATATATATATATATAATTTGCAATAAGATCACATAAACAGGTGATTTCAAAATATGCAAAAAAAACCACTTGAAAGAATAGGAAATTCCAAACGCTTTCGTGGCTATATCATGGGGAGTTCGATACTGGATTAGGGTAGAAATACTCACGTAGGTGTTATTTTCTTATAAATTTCTGTTATGTGGAGGGGGCCCGCAGCCGTTACCCATCTCCTTGGTTACACTCTAAAAAAGACTAGCCCCTGGCCAGACCCAGTGGGTCTTTTGAAATAGGTCGCTCAGCCAAAGACCGTGACTCGACGGTTGGTCGTTGACACGGGGCGGTTTCTGGTAACTGGTTACTGGTAATGGTTTGGTAACTGGGTTTCAAAAGGAGGGTGGGGACGCTAACGTATTTGTCCCGACTTTTCAACTAATCAAACAGAGATGGCAGGTTTCGGCTGGGGTGATTCTTACAATGTCAAAAAACAAACATTAAAATTATAGATACATAAGTAGAAAAATTTGAATGAAAACGTACGTAATGAAACTGAAAGCAATACAAGGTTTACTATAGTACAACTTAAAAATCAACAAATGAACAACGAATCAACCCTTGAGATTACAAGTGAATAAAAAAAATTTTGATCGATCGATCTGTATTCATGGATCTACGGATTTTGAGGAAGGGAAAATATAAAAGAAGAGTGTTTAAAAAAAAAGGCAGATTCGGGTGCAAACCCAAAATTTGAGTTAACTCCAATTCGGAAGAACTGAAACAAAAAAAATTCTTGGTATGTTTGTTGATCTTAATTATTCACATACAGGGTTTTTTACATTTAACCCCAACTTGCAGGGTAAGATTGGCATTGCAGAATGGGGGTACTCTGGAGGTCAAAATCGTAGCATTGGCTAGCTCATGCTGTATTTGGGCAAATCTGAATTAGAAGTTTTCAAAAGATTTGAGGGTTTTCAAAACTGGGGCTGTACGTGGGAATAACGACATTCAGTTATCGTCTGACTGGATAGGGAAGAGAGACAGGATCAGGAGGGTTGTCAAGTCTTCACATTAGTCGGGTTGGGGAAAATTCTTTTCACACATACAACTTCATTGATCCCAAAAGCGATTTTTTTTATAGACCAGATAAAATTTTTCCTATCTTATTACCAGTGATATGTTCAAATACCGATAAGGGCCAACAACTTTGATCAACTTTGGATTGAGACGTTTTTTTTAAAATTAATAGCATAACTCTCGAAACCCACTTTGATTTTTTGGGTGGCTTTCCCGAGTATTTTCGATCTTTTAAATAAACTGTTGATTTTGAAGTGTTTAAAGGATTCCCCTTTTAAAAAAATTTGAGCTAACTGGGACGAGTTGCTACAAATCACAGGGGTTTTAATTTGGTTTGGGTTAAAATAAAAAATCATAAGGCAAACGTTTACTCACCTACAAAAGCATAATGGGAGTGTCACCTATGAAAAATTTTAAGCAGAATTTAACCCCCACCCAATCAGGGATAACTTATCCCAAGTTTCATGTTGGGTTGAAGGGCTCTCAAAATCAAGTACTTTTTTATTTTTTCGTTTTTGAACCCATTCGGCGGAGATGAGGAAAAATGGTGGGTTTAGGATCGAAAGGTACACAAATTTTCAAGAATTTCATTTAAAATTCACCTCCCTTATTGTTAAAGGGACTTGGGTGGTATGCCTGCAGATAATCTTCTTTAAACCTTTAGCTACGGTCTCGGCAGTCTTGTCTGCAATAGGAACACTCGCAATAATCTGGTGAAATGGTCTCCATAACACACAGATTTTGTTTACCTTTGGAGGGAACTGGAATTAGTTAACAAATCTAGCGCAAACTCTTTCCCAAGGTTCGCATAGTATTGGATACACTTGGATTGATTAGGACCATTACATTGCCTTATGGTTGCATGCAACAACTACATTTCTAAACATACTCAGAAATAACATTGCCATAATACGAGGCCAAAAGTATTTCAATCTGCTTTGTTTACTGACTATCCATACCAGGGTGTGCAACACCTGGTACATCGTGAACTAGCTGTAAGGCTACATTCACAATTGACTGTCGGAATTACAAACTGGTATACTCTCTGCAGAGTACCCACTCGGCTGTTCGATACAGTAATTCTTGTTCATGAAGAAAGTCACTGAGTGGGTGCTGGTGGCTTCACATTTAGAATTAAGTCTTCCTGGAGCAGGAATCGAATCACACCCAAACCACAGGGATCTTTCGTTGAGCATTTCTTTACATCTTCAGCACTAAATGGAGGGTTCTGCAGTTACTATACTAACATGTCGCGATAATGCATCTGCGACTACATTTGACTTGCCAGGTAATAATGCTCAAAGGAGGGATTGAACCTGGATAGTCCCCAAAGTCCATCTAAGCTAACCTTCCAGTAGTTTGTTTGTTTCTGGATAAGGGTAATCAGTGGAGCATGATCTGTCAAGACTGAACAGAGTACTGATAAATAATGTCTCGAAGTGCTTTAAAGACCATACTAATGCTAAGCTTCTTGCTCAGTTCTGTATAATTTACGTTCACCTTCGAAAGGACTCGCTCAGCAAAATGCAACTGCGTTGTACTTGCCATCGGTCTTCTGAGCTAGTACGGCACCTATGCCAATTGAACTAGCATAGTTTGTCAGATAGAAGGGCTAGAAAATCAGGAAATTTCAATATGGAGCAGAAGTTTAGCTTTTTCCTTTTAGAGTTGGAATGCACTTTCTTGACGAAGGTCCAAACACAAGGAGCATCTTTTCTTTAGCAACGCAGTTAGAGGAGAGGCTATGTAAGAAAAATTGGCAATGAAAACTATACAAACCTGCTAAGCCCACAAAGGATCTTACGGCATCAGCAAGTATTTTTGGGAGTTGGAAATTTAGTACTGCAGTTACTTACTTGATTACAGTCCGAACCCCTTCTAGGCATTGAGACTACGTGACCAAGAAGCTCATAATTTCTGATCTAAAAAATTGCCATTTTGACAGTTAGATCTTTAAATTGGCTTTCTTCAAGCTTACCAAGTAGAACATCAAGTCCTTTTCAAGTGTGTATCCCACGTCTTTAAAGACATGACGATTACGTTCATCTAAGTACACCATTAAGTGCATTACCTATGAGACCTCTAAAGAATATTTAGTTCATGAGCCGTGAGAAGCGGTATGACAGGGGAAGATCGTAAGCCGCTCGCGAGCATAACGGAAGGAATGACTAAAGAGGCTCGAGGTAGGAGTATAGTGGAGAAGCAGTTAGTTCTGCTGTCCTCGTGAAAGAGGGACTTTTGCAAAACCCCTTGTAACAAATCGCAGGGTTGAAACTACTTTGATTATCTCCGATATTACGTAAAAGATCACCCAGTACACAGGGAGTGGAAAGCGACTGGAATGGTTTTCGCGTTAACTTCCTAAAGTCAATTACTGGACGCCAAGTACCATCCTTCTTAGTACTATATCCAAGTTGCATTCCAAGGTGAATTGCTAGGTGCACTAACTCCATATCAAGCATTTGATTGATCAATTCTCTGCGACAGCAACTTGTGAATGAGGGCATTCTGTACGCATAGTAGAATAGGTCTAGTACCAAGTTCAAGCGAATACGATGGACAATAAGTTCGTTTACCCATCTTCTCACCTGTAAGGCAATGTCTTTACGACGTTTGTTCAACAAGTCAACAACGCCTGACTTCATCTGGGAAGTCAGTGGAGCTAAGTCTTTCCTCCTCTACTGGTGGAACAGATTGACCAGTGAGTGGATGAGGTCTCCCCGGCAGAAATAGCACACCGACCACTGTTTCCCCCAGGGGACAACTCATCCTCTACCTGAACAGGGTAAGGATAGTGAACAAGGTTCCCAACAAGATTGGTATTTGCTCCTAAGCGAACACTGTGACCATAAGAGTTGCCAGTAAAATGGATCTTACTATGGTCTTACAACATGTAAGATGGTTCAACAAATATACCTATTACTGCAGGAATCACTGTCAACTAGACGTTAACACCATCTGGGACACTTAGGAAAAACTACAGACACTCTAGTAGAGCACAAGCCCGCAACAGAAACTTCTTTCTTTCTGCAGATGCGCATTGACATCAACAAGAATGGCCTTTACAGTGCAAGTAATTGTTTTCCGACAAGGCGTCCCCTGTGGAGAATCTACCACTCGAACTAGCAGGCATTGCAGGATAGGTTGAGCACTTCAAGGCAATCTGAGCGTCAGCTCGACACTTGAGGCATCGGACTATCCGCAATTCTGAAGGTAAAGTGGAACACTATTGGAGTGACAGAATTACCAGTGCCTGACCGCTTGGGTACGCTACTGGATAATGCATTACTGTAAGGACTTAATCCTACATCGATACTCTGCAGCATATAACATATTTTCGATCCAAGCTGGTAACCCCAGAATGGAACGATCAATCGTCAATTTGTGCATGCCATCGATACGGGTCGAGCACAATGCGTAAGTCCGCATGGAAGAAATCCCAGTAGATAGGTCACCAGGAAAGTAATCTGGTCCGACTACAAAGAAGGAAACAGGTGAAGTCTCTACCTTGGATAGAAAAAGGTTAGGGAAGTCCGACCTCGGACACGCAGGTGAGAACCAGATACACCACTAAGGGATGACACAGGAGTCGGTTCTACGAGAAGGACATGTCGTAACTTCTTATCCTTAAACAAAACTAGACCTCATAATATTGATTTGGCGCACCAGAGTCCATGAACAATTGAACGGCCATTATAAAACAGATCTTGCACTATAGCCTAATGTTGCATTGGAAGTTACGTGCAAACAAAAGGTGGATTTTCATCAGAAAAGACTGTTTCGACTCCATCCCCAAAAATTCATCTATGTTCAGAAAACATGTGAAGCAACACAGCAGCAGGGTTGTCATGCTCGAGACTGCCTCAGGCTTTCAAAGGAGTTGTGAACCTGGGAGGTGTACTCATTATTACCTACTGTACCATGGGGGCGGTTTGACTGGGGCGCTTCGAATTCCCCCGACTGGGAAGAACACCTGGTTCTGGTTAGTTTAGAATTGAACGAATGAGCCTGGTCTGGTTATTTGAAAACCACGAGACTTTTTCCTCGACGGGATCTGCGTTGGAACGACCACGGGAAAGACTAAGTACTGAAGGTTATAGAGAGCATTACACTCAGATGTGTCAATGTCCATGTATTCTATGATAAGTACAGGAAGGAAGATCTGAGTACTCATCAACATACGACGTCTCTGAGGGTAACTATCAGACATTTTAATTGCAATATGTCCACGGAAACCACAGTTGTAACAATTCCGCCGACATGGTTTACTAATGTACTATTTGAAACTACGAGGTTGAATATCGACTCTGTACACTGGTTCTTGGTGATCTCTGGAGATGGTTTTGACGACCACATTTGTCCTCTGTGGCGCAAACAGAGGTGGTGCAGACTGAGGCCTATGTGTGACATTATTTTAATACAGAAAGTACCCTGGGGGCACAAGGACGTACATATTTAAGGCTGTAAGTGGTTCCATCGTTTACAGTTTGAGATGAGCCTCATAAGCACACACAGAAGCAGGCGGCATTAGTTCTTTAATTTCTCCAAAAGCTGCTATTTAGCATTGATTCTGTAATTGTTTAGCCCTCGTCAGGAGAAAAGATGATGATTGGACAGCAATGATAAATGATGATAAAAGTTTGTCTAATCTAACAGGAAAAAAAAAAACATCAAATGCACTCAACGATTCTGTACTCATGGTGAGCATTACACTAGTTCCCTAAGATCGACATATGTATTCAGCTGTTGTTTACTGGACAAGGAAAGAACGAATCATTTCCTCATATTGAGAACCACTTATAGAATTCCTGAAGTCTCGCATATCAAGGAGATCACAACGTGAACATCACAGGAGAACGACAAAGAGCTTCTTTACATTCTGATAAAGCTTTTCCTCGAGAAGGAGGACCTTCAATCAGGGCACTAGCACGAGAACGAATGGCTGCTAACCAATGCTTTCAAGACTATGTACATGGCCATTGAATAAAGGTCACGCATCAAGGGAATCACGAGTAAAAATATAATATCTCGTATGTCTGAGTCGGTCTGTCCAGTCGGTAAGGAACTGTGAGGACTGATGACAGACCAGCAGTAGTAGCCTAGAGGTCGAGTGTCGACATTCACTAAAGTATCACTTGACGGTAATGTGAGACATAATGGCAAGTAACACGAGAAAAAATAAGGCAAACATAATAACAATAAATGAATATAAAATTCTAGAATTGAAATGAAAAAGAGTATACAACTAATATTGCAAAAATAATAAAAAAATTACTGTCTAATATACACTGCAAGAGGAAGGAAAAACTCAATTTACAGGACTATTGACCAAGAAAAAAAAAATTTACATTGAAATATACAAGTTAAAAATATATTACTGGAGACGAAATTAAATGCAAAATGGAGACTGTCTTTACTCTTGCTAATAAAAAAATTAATTATTAGAATTTTAAATCAATTGTGAAAGTGTAAAATAAAATTAATAAATTTTAACTGGGAATTTTAAATATTTTCTAAGTATGCATAGACAAAAATTAAAATATAAATAATAAAAAATAGCATAAAAAGAAAATATTCACTGCAGAACAGTTCAAACAAAATTAATTCACTCAGAACAAGTGCAACAAACTAAGGTGTAGAAACAATCACTGCAGAAATAAAGTGTCACTGGAACACACAGGTAAATAATGACTTAAACTTATGAAAACAAAAAAAATAAACTAATTGAACACGTTTTAACTCTAATTGTAAATTCGACAAAACAATATTTTACTCAAACAGAGTAAAGAAAACACATTACGTTAAAAGTTACTTGAAATTACATCAAGAGTGCATTTGTTCCAAGAATATAAAATAATGAAAAAAAAAAAACACAGGAACAAAACACGTAATGTAACTCTTACAGTGACGGAGCAACACAACAGTATTAGTTTATTCTTACAACAAATTCCTGCTGTGACTGATACAACAAAATCTTGCTGTGGACTGATACGAACAAAAAATTGCTGGCAAAAATAAGGGTACACAGGCAGCGAAAAAATTAAGTAAGAGACACTGTTGGCAAATACGAAAAAAGACACACATAGAAATAAAAGGGAAAATTTAGTAAACTGAAAGAATACAATAAAAAAAAAACGAATCCTTCACACTAGGGTGACTGACGGTACCACTACACAATAATACTTACTACAGACGAGTAGCATAAAGAAAAAACACAGAAAAAATAATATAAGAATAAGTGAAAACAATGAAAAATATTCTAAAACTACTGATTCCCAAAGAAAATACGGGCGTTTACACTGAAAACACAAGTTTAGTGTACACAAACAATTTACTATAAATGTCCTCACACACGCAAATGTCTTAAATGCAAGAAAAATATCCAACGAAAATTTCACTGGATCGGGAGAAGTAGGACGGGTGAATACTGTGAATGAGCGGGCGTGTTGTGTTTCCTCCTCCAATCACACTGTTGTCGTGAAGAAATGTGCGTTCTAGGCGAACTCACATAACTGGCTTTATCGTTGGCACCAGCTACAATCTCTTGACCAATTATGTGAGCCAAAACATAACTAGGACCCGGTACAATGGGGGGTACAAACAACCACAGGTAGATGGGTGGATGGCTGGTGGTGGTGGAGAGAATGGTGGTGGTGGGAGAGAATGGTGGTGGTGGGGTGGTGTGAGTAGAGGGGGGGTGGTGGGTGTGACTCTGGCTGGCGCTCACTTGCGCGGACTTCCACTCTCTACCCACGAAGGTGCTTAAAACCCACTCTAGCCACAGAATGGTGAAAAACCACTCTTAGGCATCCAACCGGGAGCACCAAGCCGATATATACAATACCTCAGAGGAACTTGCTTACTTCTTACTGTGTGGCTTACTTCTCTCTCGGCAGCTGGGTTAGAAGCTGGTTGGCTGACCTGGCTTAACCCCACAAGAATGGCTGACGGAAGACGTGTAACGATGCACAAAGCACGGAGGAGCGTTGGATGACAGAGACAGGCTGATGATAGGCAGACTGGCGTTCCCTTCCACAGTCTGGCTTACTGACTGGCTTAATTGCAAATCCGGGTCAACCCTCGGAGATTGAAGCAATTAAGCACACGAACTAAGCCAGAAGCTGAAACGGCTGCCACAGGCTTGCAGGAAAATGTTGTGAGTGTATAAGCGCTGGCTGTAGGGTTGAGGGAGGTTGCTGCTGGAGATACCACCTTGACCCTGCCGGCTACTCACAACAGTCTTTCTTCTAACGCCTGAATTACACTAAAAACGAAAATCCACGCTCCACCAAGAACCGCTGTACACCATTTATCGTGTGGAGTTCGATACGTGCAATAGGTGGAAATACTTCACGTAGGCTGTTATTACTTATAATTGCTGTTATGTGGAGGAGCCCGCAGCCCGTTACCTATCTCCTTGGTTACACTCGTAAAACTGACTAGCCGGCTGGCCAGTACCCCGTAGTGGGTCTTTTGAAATAGTGTCAGCTCAGCACAGACCGTGACTCAAGACGGTTGGTCCTTGAGTCAACGGACAGGTTACTGGTAACTGGTTACTGGTAACTGGTTACTACTACTGAGAACTACTCACATTATCAAGGAACTATGAAAGTGAAGAATCCAAGGAAGCTATATAAGGGGTCGGCCAGCACCTCACTATCAGATCCCACAACGGTTAAACACGTGACGCGCGGCGAGCCAACTTGAATAGGTCCTTTGCACAACTCACCCCCAAGCTATTCTACCCAAGAAAATTTAAAAATTATTTGTCCAGTGTATTATTAAAATCTTCCCAAAATCTATTAATTATAAATGGATCTAATTTATATAAACCAAATTAAATATTCATATTATTGTCAAAACTGCTTTTTATGAAAGAAGATTCAATTATATTCCTGTAGACCATGGACTTGCTAGATACTACTTTCTCAACTTTTTGAAAATCAATAGGATGGTTAAAATCTCTTACATGGATAAATAGAGCATTGGAATCTTGTCCAGTTCTAATGCTATATTTATGTTGTTTTAATCTTAGTTCGAGATTTTTACCAGTTTGACCGTAATAAACTTTATCGCAAATTTTACAAGGAATCTTATAGACACATCCATCAGCATTTTGGGGGGAATTCTTTATCAAAAGTTTTTTTTACTGTATCAAGATTTTTTAATACAATTTTAATATTAAAAGTCTTAAGAAGAGAAGGCATATCAACCAAGTTTTCATGGTAAGGGAGAACCAACATATTTTTAGTTGAATAAGGCTGGTTGCCCCTTTTTGGATTATAAAAAGTGTTTCTAGCAACTTTAAAAGATTTATCAATTACATTTCTTGGGTATTTTAAATCATTACCTATTTCATAAATTTTGGATATTTCCTCATCTATGAACTCAGGACTACAAATTCGTAAAGCTATCAAAAACATTGATGAGAAAACAGACAGTTTGACTCTATCTTGATGCGAGGAATAATAGTGGACATAGGAACAGTTATTTGTAGGTTTTCTGCTCTTGAGTTCATTACAAATTCTTCTGAGTTTATTATAGCAATGATCCAACATACTGTGTTTCCATTCTGATGGAATGGCCTGATTAAAAGAGTATTTTTTGTTTCTCAATATTTTGAATGCTTCCTTCTCCTGTATTTTAGTTATTTCAATATGTTTCTGAAGAATAATTCTCATAAAATCATCAAAAGGACGATCTCCCATGTCAAGGAGTCTATTGGGTAAAAGAGACTTGGGCAGAACTTGTTCATTTAAACAATTTTTTAAAAAATTTAGTCGAATTTTTAACTTGTGGGACTTGATCAGTGCAGAAGAAAACTGTGAAACAAAAGATATATCATTAGGAAAGCTTATCGAGAACATTCTGAAGAGTCGTGTGGTATCCATTAATGCAATAAGATCACAGTAAACAGGTGATTTCAAAATATGCAAAACAACCACTCTGAAAGAATAGAGAAATTCCAAGCGCTTTCGTGACTACTCACATTATCAAGGAACTATGAAAGTGAAGCATCCAAGGAAGCTATATAAGGGGTCCGGCCAGCACCTCACTATCAATAAAAGCAGACAAAATAAATGCAATAGTAATTATGAAAGAAAATGATCACCAAGAAAAAATGAATAATCTCTTAGATGATACTGAAACCTATTCTAAACTTAGGAAAAATCCCCTAGAAACCGTTAACAGCAATTTCAATAAAACAATAAAACTTCTACTGAAAGGCAAAGATGAATTAGTCAAACAATTTACTTCCACTAATCGATCTTTACCTTACATGTATGGACTAATAAAAACACACAAACCAGGGAATCCAGTCAGACCAATTATTAGCTCCATAGGGTCAGTTTCATATAAATTATCCAAATGGCTTGTTGATATTTTGAGCCCTATTGTTGGCAAAATTTCTAACTTTAATGTTAAAAACAACATAGACTTGGTTGATAAATTAAGCTCCTTGACTGACTTAAATGATTTTAACATGGTTAGTTTTGATGTTACTTCCTTGTTTACGAAAGTTCCTGTTGATGATTTTATTAAGTTTCTTATCTGAAGAAACTCGTTAACTATGAATTACCATTGCCAGTTCCTACTATCATTAAACTTATTAAACTTTGCATTGTTGATGCAAAATTTGTATTTAATGATAAGTTTTACACTCAGAAGTTTGGTATGGCAATGGGAAATCCTCTTTCACCTGTTCTTAGTAACCTATACATGGAATTTTTTTGAAACAAGGTTGCTTAACACAATCTCCCTAATAGAGCTAAATGGTTCAGATATGTTGATGATATTTTGTGTCTTATGCCCAAAAATGTAGATATACACCATTTTCTTGGAAAATTAAATAGCTTAGCCCATTCTATAAACTTTACTGTTGAGTTTGAAGAAAATAACTCATTGCCTTTTCTAGATGTTTTAATTATTAAGGGTAATAATGAATTCAAATTTAAAATTTACAGAAAACCTACAAATAACTGTTCCTATGTCCACTATTATTCCTCGCATCAAGATAGAGTCAAACTGTTGTTTTCTCATCAATGTTTTTGAGAGCTTTACGAATTTGTAGTCCTGAGTTCATAGATGAGGAAATATCCAAAATTTATGAAATATGGTAATGAATTTAAATACCCAAGAAATGTAATTGATAAATCTTTTAAAGTTGCTAGAAACACTTTTTATAATCCAAAAAGGGGCAACCAGCCTTATTCAACTAAAAATATGTTGGTTCTCCCTTACCATGAAAACTTGGTTGATATGCCTTCTTTTCTTAAGACTTTTAATATTAAAGTTGTATTCAAAAATCTTGATGCAGTAAAAAAACTTTTGATAAAGAATTCCCCCAAAATGCTGATGGATGTGTCTATAAGATTCCTTTTTAAAATTTGCGATAAAGTTTATTACGGTCAAACTGGTATAAAATCTCGAACTAAGATTAAAACAACAAAAAATTTATAGCATTAGAACGGACAAGATTCCAATGCTCTATTATTCATGTAAGAGTTTTTTAACCATCCTATTGATTTTCAAAAAGTTGAGAAAGTAGTACCTAGCAAGTCCATGGTCGACAGGAAATATAATGAATCTTGTTTCAAAAAAAGCAGTTTTGACAATAATATGAATATTTCCTTTGGTTTATATAAATTAGATCCATTTATAATTAATAGAATTTGGGAAGAATTTAATAATACACTGGACAAAAAATTTTTTAAATTTTTTTGGGGGTTAGAATAGCTTGGGGGTGAGTTGTGCAAAGGACCTATTCAAGTTGGCTCGCCGCGCGTCACGTGTTTAACCCGTTGTGGGACTGATAGTGAGGTGCTGGCCGGACCCCTTATATAGCTTCCTTGGTGCTCACTTTCATATTTCCTTGATAATGTGAGTAGTCACGAAAGCGCTTGGAATTCTCTATTCTTTCAGAGTGGTTGTTTTGCAATTTTATAATATATATATATATAATATTTTTTATATTTATTATATAATATTATATATATATATATTTTTTATAATATAAAAACATTATTATATATATATATATTTATATTATATATATATAAATTATATATATTATATATATATATATATATATATTTTATGTCGTGCCGAATACGAAAAAAACTGGTCAATTAGCAAGAATTCATTTAAAATTAAGTCCTTTCTAAAATTTTCTTTTATACGTTTAAAGATATATTTTTTCCGTTAATGTTAATGTAATTTTTTTTTATTTTTGCACCAAAAGAATCTTAGAAAACTTACCTAACCTTATTATAACAAGCGCAATTTATTTTAGAATAACCCAACTAAATATATTTTAGATTTAATACTAAACAAACACAGTGAAATATATTTTTTTCGTTAGGTTCAGAATGACTTTTGCGAAATTATTGCATACACAAATTTTCACTTGTCCTATATGGCAAGATGAGCGTTGCTATTTAAGCCAAGATCGCAAGTTCTGCCTATTCGGCACGACACACACACACACACACACACACACACACACAGAGAGAAACTGACCACACACAGGCAGGATCCAGAGCCACAGAGGGTGAGGCAATGCGAGGAAGAAAGGGCAAAATCAGTGTTTATCCATGGGCTTCAGGAGAGAGAGGAAAGGACACACACTGAAAGGAAGCAGGAAGAAAGGAAGGAGAATTGAGAAAAAACATAAACAGAAATAGGTGAAGAGAGGGACGAGATTGTAAATTTTCAGAGAATAGGGGGGTACTCGAAGGTGAAAAACCGACCAATCAAGCTGTTTCTCGGACAAAAACAGTGCGGAACGGGATCCCCCAAGAGAAACCACGATTGAAATACTCGGAAGAGTAAAAGAGGGTGTTCCTAGACGGGGAGACAGAACAAAATCAGAACGACAGCGCTGGGGGGGGACAAAAAGCGAAAGAGCTAGGAAAAGAGACAGGAGGGAACCACAGAGGTCATCAGAGCAGACAAACGCAAGGGCAAGAAACACAACTACTCTCAGAACCCCCAAAACCCTATCACCCACCCCAAACACACCCTACATCCATCCCACACCCCCCCCCCAAACCCCAAGCTATAAAACCCCACAGTATGCCACCAGGTCTCCCCCCTCAAGGCCCCCCAAACCACAGTTTTGGGAAAGGGAAAACGAAGGTATGGTACACAAACGCTGAGGAAAATAACAAATAAGGGGGGTGGCAAAAAAGAGTCAAAAACTCACCGGACACTAGCCTACAGAAACCAAGTTACGGGTATGATAACGATGCCATCTTTCCAACGGGATAAAAAATCCTGAGGAAAGAAGGGGAACGGGGGGGGGTGGAGGAGTGGCGTTGTGATCAAAAATCGCGGGAAATTTTGAGAGCGGAGAGAGAAGATAGCGGAGAAAAAAGTGATTACATAGTGGGAACACCCCCTTGGGGGGCCCCAAGGGGGTAATAGCAGTGATGTATAACCCCCCACAGAACACAGGAGGCCAAGGCAAGAGTACGCGAGAGAAATAGAGGTGGTTGCACACTGGCTAATGCCAGAAGAGCCTGCATGCAGGGCAAAGCTCCTGATCAGGGGTGACTTTATCCACAAGGAGTAGATTGGGAGAACTTGGACCCAAAATGGGGGCCAAGATACTTGGGGCAAAGATGATGGAGGGGGTAGGGAGAACTTCAGTACCAACATAAGGGACCTAAAGAGAAGGGGAGAGGATAAACCAGCAAGGTGGACTTATATTCACCTTCAGTGTGCAGAATCGAGACCACATATAAAAAGACCCCTTTGGGGGCCAGTGACCATGGGGTTGTAAGCTTCGAATACCAGTGGCTACAAGGGGAGGGAGAAGCAGGGGGGCCGGACATGAAGCCAAACTACAAGAAGGGGACTCACAGGAATGAGGAACTACTGGGGGGTTCAGTGGGACAGAGAACTGGCAGGGAAACCATTTAAATGAGAGATGGAATATGTAGAAAAAAGCAAGGAGGCTGAGGAGAGGTTTTCCCAAAAGGGTAACGGAGAATGAAAAACCCCGGAGGCCCAGGGTTTCCCCAAAAGGGGGCAGGGAGGAAAAAACCCAAAGGGCTAGGGAAGGGAAGAAATTAGAAGGCAAAGGACCCAGGAAATAAGGAGAACAGTCGTAGACCAGAAATGAAATCCGTAAAAAGGGGGGCCCCAAAGCAATATGAAAATGACATAGCAGCGAAAGCCAAATCTGACCCGAAATGTTGTACGCCACATCAGGGGGAAAAAAACAGTCAAAGGCCGTAATAGGTAAAGGGAAAGGAAAGGGGGAGAGACAACAGGAAAGACCGGGAAATTGTGAAAAACTCAACAAGAGTTCAAAAAAATTTCACAGAGGAACAAAGGGGGCTCCAAAAAAAGGGGAGGTGGGGGACACCCCCAAGTGTGGACACAGTGCACACAAAGAGGGGAAGTAAGAGGGTTCTGAGTGAGCTAGATACCTCAAAGGGAATGGGGGCCCGATAACATCTCCCCATGGGTATTGAGAGAGGGGCAAGGGGCCCATGTGTACCCCAACAACAATATTCAATACTCTATCGAAAAAGGGGATTGCCCGAGGGGATGGAAGACAGCAATTAGTCCAATTTTAAAAAAAAGGGGACGACTGAACATTAAACTACAGACAGTGTCACTGACATGTATAGATGCAAAACATGGAGAAGATTATCAGGAGAAAATGGGGAACACCTGAAAGGAATATCCAAACAACAGCAGCCACATGGTTTTAGGACGGGAAATCCTTGTCACAAACCACTGGAGTTCTATGACATGTGACAGCATAAGACAAGAGAGAGGGGTGGGTGGATGCATTTTCTTGGACTGAAAAAGGGGTTTGACACAGTTTCCCCCAAAAAGGATTGGTGCAAAAACGGAGGACCCAAACAGGGGTAACAGGGAAGGGGCCCACAATGGGCAGGGGGAAAATTGTCAGGGAAGAAGCAGCGATCATGGTAGTGGCGAGGTGTCAGAGTGGGGACCTGTGACCAGCGGGGCCCGCAGGGGTCAGTCCCTAGGACCGTGCTTTTCTGGATTTTTGAAAGACAGACAAGGGGAATAGACTTGAGGGTCCCTGTTTGCAGATGACGTGAAGTTGATGAGAAAAATAATCGATCGAAGACCGGGAGAACTACAAAGGATCTGGGCAGGTGCAGAACTGGTCCAGCTTGGCTCCCGGATTCAATCCCCCAAGTGCAAAGTCATAAAATTTGGGGGGGCAAAGAAAGGGCCCCGAGGAGTACGTCTGGGGTCAGAGTACAAACCTCACTAAAAGGAAAAGATTTGGGGTGAGTTAAAACCAGGCAATCTCCTGAAGCGCACATAAACCCAAAAAACCCGGTTTCCCATAGGGGGCCCCTACCCCCAGCACACCCTCAAAAAAAGGAATTCTTTAATTTATTAATTAAAAGGAAAATGGGGCCAGGCCCCCCCTGTTAAAACACCAATTTTTTTTTTTAACCCTTTTTTTTGGGTTTTCCCCCCCCCCCCCCCTTTGGGGGCCGGGGCCCCGGGGGGGGTGGCCGAGAAATTTGCAAAGGTTTCCCAAAAAGGGACTAGCCCGGGAGCAAAGGGGTATGTCCTACAAAAAAAGGGGTTTAAAGGGAAAACCCAACCCGGGACGACACTGGAGGAGGGAATAGGGGGGGACAGGGATAAGGGCATACAAAAATACTGGAGGAATTGAAAAGGGTTTGGAAAAAAAAAACAGGATGTTCCAGGATTGGAACATTTCCCAAAGGGGCCCCAGTTGGAAGCTAAAAGACACGGGATAAATCACGGGTGTTGGGAAAAGTATTTCTTCGCCCAGAGTATTTCAGTAAAGTGGAATATTTTTGGGAAAAAGCGATTTTAGTGGAGGAGGATCCATACTTTGCTTTAAGCAGAGGTACGTTTAAAGTCACGGCTAGGAGGTGACTAGTAGCGATCAGTGAAGGGGGGGCCAGGAGCCGGACTCGACCCCCCAACCTCAACTAGGTGGAAAACTAGGTGAGTACAAAACCCCACAAGGACCCGAAAGCGACCAAAAAAGGGCGGGCCCAGGGCGAGTCTCGCCCCCTGAAACCCAACAATTAGGTAAAAAAATTTTGGGGAGAACACATACACACACACACGCACCACACCCTCACACACAACACACACACACCAACACACCCCCAACACCACAAAACACACACACAAAACTTTGTTTTTTAAAATTTCAGGCAAGTGGCAAACACTTTTGGGTTTTAAGCGTTTCCTTTTAACCAAACCCAGCCTGGCTTGAACAAAAATCGTCTTTGGGCAAATTTCTCTAAAATGGGGGGGACAAAAAGTGGCTGGCTGAAAGTGAAAACGACCCCTACCAACAAAGGGTGTTAGAAGGGCAACGCCCAATAAAAATTCCCTGCCCCCTGGTGAAAATGACTCTTTCCCTCGAGGGGCCCACCACCCAAATATCAACAGGGACCCAAAAATTAAAGTATGAGGTTACCTTTTACATTGTAAAATTAAACCAGGCCACGGCAATTTCCAACTGCCCTTTTTAACCCCTCCCCCAAAGGGGGAAAATCGTAATTGCATTCCTCTTTTTCTCTTAAAAGCATTTGGAAAAAAACTGTTTTTTTCTGTCTCTTTAAAAAAAAGATACATGGGGCAGGGGGCAAATTTTATACAGGTTATTTGACTGTAGGCGTTTCTGAGGGATTCTCTATGAAAGATGCCATGTTAAACGAAAAAAATGTCCAGAACCTATAATGACCAAAGCCCAAAGGCGGGGTCATCTGACTAAGACCTCCCATCGGGAAACATTTCCCCTTTTTCCTGACAAAACCTTTTATCAAAACCTAACCTAATTTTTTCTTCTCCATGTTGGGCCCCTAACTGGGCAAAACCCCAAAGGGATATCTGTGGGAGAATGCGGGCCCCCATTTTTTGGGGGCGACCCCCAGATCTAGGGGAAAAACAATTTTTTTTTGCGAGGAAAACGGGGCGGACCCTTTCGAAAATTTTTAAGGGGATAAGTCCCAGCCCAAGCTTCTTACCCCGGGGTTTGAGGATTCCCGGATATCCTGTTTCCATGCCCGAGGGAGTTCTATGGGGAAAGAAAGGATGAAACCCTTAAAAGTTGCTTTTCAGGCAGAAATGGGTAAACCCCACACAACCCACCCAGTCAAATATGATTTTTAAAACACACCCTTTACTGCACTGCACGGGCATGTAAGTCGTTTCATCGGGCCCTTTACAAAGGGAATGGTGAAGAACAGAAGGAGTTTAAGGAAAATCAGCCCCCTCAGCCTTGAGTCGATGTAATCAGCCTTCAATTTTGAAAAGTATACAGCATTTGTGCAAACGAAGTGGCTTATATACTGTAGACAGGGGGGAGGTAAGCAGTCGTGGTGGTATAAACACTTGACAAAACCCCAAATTTGCGGAAGTGGGTTTCTTGCCTGGGTTTTAGGCCATGTTTTAAAGGATTTGTCAAATTTGTTTTACCACCACGACTGTTTGCAATCACCTTTTTCCCAGTATTTTAAGTAAATTCATCGCGGCTTTTCTTTTGAAGATTGAGGGAAATTGATTACTTCGATAAAGGGCTGAGGGCCCTGTTACCTCAAACTCCTCGGGGATGAGGGAAAACCACGTGTGGCAAAATGTTTCCTCAAAAAAGAAAACCCCAAGTGTTCCTCAGTATTTTAAATTTTGTCAAAAAATTTGTAATAACAGTTTTAAATGTAGTGTTTCCCAAAAGTCATGTTACTTTTATCTTTGGACGGGACATTTTTAAAAATTCCCTTAAAACAGTAAACAATAGAAGTTTAATATAAGTCGCCTTTTTCCTGTTTTTGACCGTACATTAATACAATATGCAACGTATTTTCTGAAAAATTGAAAACATGTGCAACTTTTGGGGTATCTTTTTTAAAAGGAAAGGGTTTCGAACGCAGTGGCTTCACCCAACCCTTACACGGAGAAGGAAGAAAAAATTAGGGAAATAGGAGGAGAATGAGGAAAACCCAGTTTGTGTATGGACTGATGAACCCAAACCTGCGTGGCAAAAAAACGTTTCCTTAAAAAAAAAAAAAGGGTTTCCCAAGGTTTGCCCCATGTTTTAAAATTTTTTTAACTGTCGGTTCTGGAACCATTACCCCACAAAACTGTAAATCTGTTTTAGCTTTTGGTTTTAAAAAATTTAAATTTTTTAAATAAAAATTTTTCAACTTTTTTAAATTTTTTTTATGAAAAAAAGTCTATAAATGCTTTTTTTTTTTTAAAATGATTTTTGGGTTAAAAAAAAATTTTTAACACCATCCTAAAAATTGTTAAAGTTATTGCAAAAAATTATCCCAAAATTTGGGTTACTATTTTTTTAATTTAAACACATTTTATAACCCCAGAGATAAAAAAATTTTTTTTACGGTACTATCATCACATTTAAAAAGAAAAAGGGGACAAAAGGGTGCGGGTTGGCCCGGTGGCCTGGGGGCCCAAAAGCTCCCGTTTACACACGGGGGGCCCCGGGTTCAAATTCCGGCGGGGGGAAAAAATTTCGACACTTTTTCCTTACCTGTTGTCCTGTTCACCTAGCACCCAAATTGGGTTTCCTGGGTGTTGTGGGAAGGGTGTGGGTCGCTTTCCTGGGGGACAATTTTAAGGACCCCAATGGAAATAAGTTGACAGTCCCCCGATGACGCACTGCTTTCTTGGGTTATCTGGGTGGCAAAACCCCCCGGGGGTTTAAAAAAATCCAAACGAAATCTTACCCTTTTTTTATTTAAAAATAATGGGGACATTTCATTGCCAAAATTTAAAATGTCACATTTTTTTGCAATTTGGCCCTTTTTACTTTACATATTGTGGAAATTTTCTCCCAACTTTATTACATCATCACATTACTTTTGACGCCCAACTTTTTGTTGGTTGTAACTAATCACACTACCTGTACTGATGTACTAACAAAAAACTTTTCATTTGTGCTGGAAAAAAAATTAAAGACGCAGTTTCTAAAAGAATGCTTTGTAGGGTCCGAACTGAAGGAAACCGAGAAAAAAAACACCAAAAAAAAATTTGAAAGTAGGCACTTTTGGACCCAACGAATGAAACCTACTGAGGTGGGACACTGAAGGTGAGGGGTTTATACCCCAAATGTTAGGTCTTTGTTGTTCTATACAAAACCCACTTTGGGGAAAAGAAATGGTGATTGCTTCTTACAATATCCTGCTTGATATGGATGCACCCTTTGCAGGATTAAAATTTTAAAATAAAAAAAAAGGCACAGTACCCGGGACGGGAAAGGGATTTTAAAAATAACCCGACATAGAAGAAGGAGAAAAAACGTCTTTCGTAAGACACGTTTGGGCCCGACTTGGACCATTTAAAAAAAATCACATAACAAAAAGGGAAAGAGGGGGGAGGGGTTTAAAATATAGCCGGGAGGTGATTATTTAGTAGTAGTAAGGGTGGTAGGGGGAAGGGCCCTTTAGTTAGTGGGGGTAAAAGGGTTTGGAGGGGGTGGCGTAGTAGAAGTGGAGGTAAAAGGGGTAGTAGATGGGGGTAGGGGATTTTGGGGGGTAAGAAGGAGGGGGCCAGTCAAAAACTAAGATAGAGGGGGCACTAAAAAGGGGGAGCTAGCTGCCCAAAAAGGGTAAAGAGCAAGAACTTTGAGGGGGGAAAAATTTAATTTAAAAAAAATAAAAAAACAAAGGAAACAGATGAAAAGGGCCCAGAAAAAAAGGAAAACCCCAAAAGGGAAAGAAAAAGGAAAGGGAAAGGGAAAGAGGGAGAAAAAGATAAAGGGGGGGAAATTTTTTGGGGGTTAAGTCACGGGTGTTCGGGAAAGTTTCGGCCCCAAAGCGGACCGAAACGTCGTCGTAAGCTCCTTTTTATTTTTTCCCGGTTTTTGTGTATTTTAAAAGGGGATTATTTTGAAAAATTCCTTATGTACTCTACCGTTAAGAATTTCCCTTTACTGGGGGGGCCCAACTTTTCCCCGAGGAAAATTAAAAAATCACCCGCCATGGAACCTTTTTCTCCAATAACATTTGGCAAAAAATTACTTTCGGTTCGTATTTAAAAGCATAGTTTCGAAAAATTTTGGGGAAGGCGAATTTGAGTCTAAAACTTACGTTTGCTTCAAACTTTACATTTCTGTGGACAGACCCCAACGAAGGGGTAAAAAAAAGAAGAGAAAAAACAAAGAAAAGATAACAAAGAAGAGATATAAACAAAAGAGATATAAAAAGGAAACCAAAAGTGATCAGTTTGATGGCCGACTTTTCGGAATGTAAAATGAAAACCAACGCGGAAACAGTAATGTAAATGTTTTTGTATAACTGTAGGGGAAATTTTCCGGGCTATTTTTATGTATCTATTATAATGGGGTTAAACCCTTTCAGAATTAGTCTTTTTTGTCATTGCGGTTTAACGAAATTAACTTTAAATATTTTATTCATAATAAAAAACCCAATGTTTTGTTGGTAAGAGGGAATTTCAAGTAAATTTTAAACCCCTTAATAAACCGGGACTATTTTTGTTTTTACCAAAAAGGAACTCGGGTTTTTGTGATTCCCAAAACCCAAATTTAGTCTAAAAAAACCAATTTTGTATCTGATTTTTAATTGAGAAGTTATTTTTTGTTTGCTTGGTAACTATCACTTTTTTTATGTCAACAGGGGGGCCCACCCTCTCTATGGAAATTTTATCCTAGTGCCCCCAAGGGGGGGGGGGGGGGATTCAAGTAAAGAAAAAGGCCTTCAGTTATTATTTTTGTTAGATAAAAGGAACTTAAAACGCAATTTAATTTGGGAAAAATTTTTTGAGGCAACTTTTCGCTTGCGGGGGGTTTGTATGGATGTATAAATTTTTTGTATGTATAATGTTTTGCCAAGACCGTAGGGCCGGGCACGGGTCTCAATCTTGGATGACCCGGGCTCTGGGCTCCCGAGGGGAAAGGGGTTTTTACATGATTGACGTTTGCTGCTCAAACAAATCTTCTGGGGGCATCTCATAAGCGAAAAGCCCCCATATGTACTCCTAACTGGACCCCTAGCGAGGAAAAAGAATATGTGTTATCACGGGGGAAAAAACTTGTTTGGTTCGTTGATCCATGGGAACTAGTGTGGCCCGCAGTCATTTTCTGGTTCCTTTTTCGGGGGGGATATTTAGTCCTTTGTTGCCTATGGAGATTTCAGTAACTTCGCACTCAGGAAGATTTGGGGTTTTTGGGGGCGTGGAAAAGTGCTGGCAGTTCTGGCACATCTCCTCCTCAGCCCCTTTTCTTTCCATCATCTTGGCTGTGGGGAAAGCCAAAACCCAATTTTATAAATAATGAAGGGGTTTTTTAGGGGGAGTTAAGAAGCACCCCCTAACAGTGTTGTTTTACTCAATAAAAACTGTGATTCCCGTGAGACATAATAAAAGAGAGGATATTAGAAGAAGAAGAATCCATCATAAAATTTTGAAAAAAAAGACACCGTGGTCAAACAGGCCCATTTATTGAAAGGGCCGGGGAATTTGTGTAATGCAAAATGAAACTGGACAGAGTTGATTTTTAAACCCCTTTTTTCATACAATAAACCAAATTGGATGGGTGGGGGAAAATTTGAGGTTTCCTCGTTTTCCCTTTGGAAAAAAAAAACTTTACCCTTATTGGAAAAAAAGAATAAAATATAGGGGACCCCCGGGGCTCAAGAAATCGTAATGACCCCGAATTTCAAATAAACCATACCCCCCGGGCCGGGGTTGGGGAAACCCGCGGTCATTTTGAGTCTCAAAACTCCGCCCGTGGCTAACGCGGGCGGGGCTGGAGTTTTGAGACTCTATGACCCCGGGTTCAATCCCCGGGCCCGGGGGGATGGTTTTTAGCGACAAGGACACAAATAAGGCAATATAGTTGTAGCAGAACGAGAAATGGACAAGAGCAGCAAAGCCCCAATGATTTCCCGAGTTTTTATCAAGGTTTTGATATACATATATAATTGTCTGCGGGGAAAAGTTGGTCTTCTTTGGGAGCATCGCCTGGAAAATTGAGCGGAAGGTTTTACCAATTGCTCGACTCTCCAGGAAAAAATTTTCTACCCTAATAAAAAACAATTCATAGACCCTACACCCGTTACTCATATGGCAGTAAGGGGAGTGAGGAGGGTAACAAAGAAGTTTTTGACAAAAAGGTTTAAAGAAAATTTTCAAGGTGGGGGTGTCAGGCCCAAAGGGGGCCACATGGGAAATGTGTCACAGGGAGTAATGCCCCCGGTTGTAAAAAATTTTTTGGTCCAAATTTTTTAGGACAGTGTTTTAGTAGTTTGGGGAAATAAACCCAAAAGAACTTTTAAAAATTTTCACAGAGTTGCGCAAAGGGCCCTTTCAATGAAAAACCAAAAGTGGAGTGTGTGGGGTATCCCATACGAAAGCAAGGGAGGGAAATTTGTCTCCCCCGCATGACAGTGAAAAAAAAAGGCCCTTTTGAAACTCAAACCCAAAGGGTGGACAGAATACAATTTGTTATGGATTTAGCTCAGACCATGTAGTTGCCCAATGGCAGCGAGGTTGTCAAAAAAAATTTGTGCAAAAAATTTGAGAGTGGAAAAAAAAACCCATATGAAAAGAAAAAGGGGTCATGGGAAAAGCCCGGAAACCCTGCAGTAGATCTGCCTGCTCGTTATCCCGAAAAAACAAACCCTGAACAAGGACCCAACAAAAAACCCATGTCTTTCTTTTTTCTAGAAATGCATTGCAACCAAAGTTGTATCCAAAGAACGACAGTCTGAAAAAATGAATGTCATTTCCTTTTTATATTCATGGAAAAAAATTTTCCCTTTCCCCAGCCTCTGTTTTTTTTCAAAATTTCCCATGTGAAAATCTATCCAAAAATCTTACTGAAAATCCAAATACACAATTTCGTATTTTAAAAAAAAATAAATAAAATTTTTTTAAAACAGGGGTACCCCCTTTTAAAACCATGCAGACATTCATCAATTTATGTCCTTAAAAGTGGTTCGAAAAAACCCCTCCCAAAAATTGATTCCATACATTTTTCCCCAATAGAGGCTAGGGGTTTAAATTTCTCTATGTTTTTGAAAATTTTAAGGATCTTTCTCCGCTTTTTTAAATATAGGTTTTTTCATTTGACATTTTAAACCTTTTACTTTGCACTAAGCCCGTGTTTTTCTAAACTACTGGGTAGGCTTTATTCCCCTATAACACTTTAGAAAGTTCATCAGGGCCCAAAAATTTTTTAAGGTTTTAACAGATGTTTTCTGGGGAAACCCGGTCTCTAATGACTTTCATCATTTCAAAACTTATTTGTGGGCCCCGATTTACACCTTTTTTATTTCTGGGGGTTTCTTAGTATCTTCCTTCATAAAAAAAATGAGAGGTAATAAATGGCGAAAGGGTTGTACACATTTCTTTGTCACGTCAGTGAGCTGACCCGAAAATATTTTTAAATGGAAACCCGTTTGGGACCAATCATAAAAAATTGGGATACTTATAAAAAAAACTTTTGGGTTTAAAACCCCGAAAACCCCGCAACTTTTTAAACTTAAATTTTCTTTTGGCGGGTTTTTTACCCTTTTTTTAAATTTAACTTTTGAATTTAAATATATTGATTTTTTTAGCTCCCTTTTTTCCTTTTTAATTTGCCCGTGATGGCCCTCTCTAAGAAGTGTTTTAAAATTTTTGTTTATTAAATTTGGGTCATTTTCCCTTTTCTAATTTTTCCTTTCTTTTCCAAAAAAGGAAAATTTTTTTGTTTCTAAATTAGGGGTTTGTTAATTTTTTTTACGGGATTTTCGGTCCTGAATCCAAATTTTTACCTTTAAAAAAAAATTATTGGTATAGGTTTTAAAAATTTAAAAGACTGTAAAATTTGATTTTATTATCCCCTTTTTAAAGTGTTTAAATATGTTTTAAAATTAATCCGACCTACTTTCTGCCTTTTTGCTTGACGGGTTATAGTTGGGTTTAAGAATTTTTTTGCCAATGTCCAGCAACAGTCTGCCCAACCCTTTGGGCCCATTTTGGTTTCCCGGTACCCTTTTTTTTCCTGGCTGAAAAATCTTGGTGAAGCCTTTCAATATGTTGTCATAATGCCCCCCAGTTGCTGGAAAAAAAAAAGTTTTTAAAAGTGGCCAAAAAGTGGAATTTTTAAATGAATTTTCACAAACCCCTGTTCACATCCCATGACTGTCACATCCCATGGGTTTCCTTTTGGGGAGGTTTTTCCACCAATTCTTCATGTTCCCTTCTCCTTGTTTCCCCGAAAACCCTTCGCCCTAACTTTTAATGGGTTCCCCGGCGGCTTTTTCCTCCCATGAAGGGGCTGATTTCATTGTCACTATTATTAAAAAAAACTTTTCGAAACTGGGACCACTGAAGACCCTCCCTTAGCTTTGGGGTCAGTGGGGGGATTTTTGATGGGGTTTAAAAAACTTGAATCCCTTGACCGGATTTTTCCAAAAGCTTTTACGAATTTTTTATGAGTTCAGTTTTATTTTGTAGTGGTAGCAAAATTTTATTTCTTCAAGACGGAGGATGTTGAAAAAATTTCATCCCAGGATCCAAAAAATTTACGAGGTAGGCCCCCCCCCCCCCCTTCCTGGGTTAGTGGGAACCCCTTGCCCCGGCTGCCCCCTTCACATATAAAGCAAAAAAATACTTGGTTTTATCCCCCCTGCAAGCCATTCCCCAAGAGCAAAAAAACCTTTTAAGGGCACCACAGAGCCCGCCATTGTTGTTTTTCTATTTATTTTTTGCAACATGTGTTTTTTATTCATATGTTTGGGGACATGCCCCCCAGGGTTTTCTATTGCCGTTTTACAGCAAGGCAAAATTTCAGATTTTGTTTCTGTTTAAATTTTGAACAGCCTCCATTTGGTGGGTTCGTAGTCGATGCCAAGGGTTTTTCCCCTCAGACCATTTTAAAATTGTTACAGGCCCCTAAATCACCTTCCATTTTGAAAAAAAAAATCGTTGAAAATGTGCTAACCCCACGAAATTTTTGGGAAAACTTCACAATAAATTTAAAAGGGCAGGGGAGCTTTTGAGTTTTTGGTTAAAAAAACACACTACCGCAAGCCCGCTGGAATTGTTTTTTAAAAGTAGGTGTTTATGAAAAGTAGAGCAACAAAAAAATTTTAACCAAGATATTCATTATCGGGACCTAAAATTGTTGGAAATTGTACTCAGGTTCGGGAAACATTTTTGGGTTTCTGTCCCAGTGGAATTATTTGGGGCTGGGCACCCCTGCACTATGCTCTGAAAAATGTTTTATTTACAACCACCCCACCTGTGACACCAGGGGTTTAATTTACCAATCGGGTTAACCCCTTTAAAAAACCCCTCAGGTTTAAATTTTTCATTTTCCCAAAAAAATCAGTCCAGCCAAAATTCGGGACATCGACGTGGTTATAGTTACTTCAAATTTGCCCTTGTTTTAAATTTAAAATCGTGATTTTTGTTTTGCCCTTTTTCAAGCTCTTCACAAAACCCCAAAATTATTAATGGGGCCCAAATTTCTGGCAAGAAAACCCAAATCAAGAAAGGGTTTTTCCTATAGTCGATTTATTTTTCACAAATTGTTATAGAAAACAATTCTGGATGGTATCAAAGCAAGTCGCTTTGATCAATATTTTATGTTCATATTTCCCAGTCAAGTGTCTGAAATTAAAAAAACTCCCCTTTTAACCCCAATATTTTTTTTATCAGATGCCTTATGAATTTCGTTCCATAGAGGTTTAAAAAAATTTCCCCTAACAAGGTTTTTTGGGGGGTGTAAATCACTCCCAAGCTTTGTTTTTCACGACCCTTGAAAACTGTTTGTTTAAACGATTTTTTGTCCGTCATTTCAAAAATTTTTTTATTTTTTCTAATGTACAGATAAATTTTTGTCTGGGAATTTCGTTGCCACAAAACCAACCCTTTCTATTTGGGTATTGGTGTTGAATAATTTATTGCCTTGTAGTGACATTTAGAAAAGCATTCCTCAGTGTCTCCGCTATACCCAAAAAGTGTTTAAAAGGATTTAGAAAAACCCCCAAGTTGAAGAAAAGAAAACACTTAGGCAACATATGGGGGAAACTATTTTTAAAGGGAAAAATTTCGCCACACGTGGCTTTATCAGTCCAATACAGAGAAGAATGGTGTAAGCAGAGGAGGAATTTCAGGTAATCAGTACCTCGGCCTGCAGTGGAGTGGAGATGGCTTTAAACTATAAATAGTTAGTGGTATGGGTTTTTGTGGGAAATAAATTAATTCTCAGTGTAGCGATAGCGTAAGTTTTAGGGAAAAAAGTTATAGGCAGTATTAGGTAGAGTTATTGGTGATTATTGGAAAGCCAGTGGAACTAAGTGATAAGGACAGTAACAGGGATAGTGGAGGAACAGAAACGAGCAGTGTAGATAAATGATTCAGAGAACCGACAACTTGATAAATTAGACACATGTACAACAATTGGATGTCTTCAATGAGGAAACGTTTCGCCACACAGTGGCTTCATCAGACCATACAAAGGAGAATAGTGAATAACAGAAGAAGTCTGAGGTAATCAGTCCATCAGCCTTCAGTCGATGTAATCAGTCCATCAATCTTGAGACCCATCATGGGCTTGGCCTCCCTAGTTTTGAAGGTTCTTATTATCCATCCTATTATCTTCTTAGCAGATGTGAGAAACATTGTTGTGAATCTTGAAAGTGAGATCCTCTGACATTTTCACTCCTACGTCTTTCACATAAGTTTTTGCTTTATTATGTGGTTAAAATTTGCTTTATACTGCGATATGGTTTTAATTTTCTCGAATTTTCCATGTCGGAGTAACTGAAATTTCTCTTCATTGAACTTCATGTTTTCCGTGGCTCCAAGCAGGCATCAGCCAAATCTTTAAATAGATTTGGCTTATGTCCGCTTGGAGTCTTGCAGTGTCTTCGATGAATGACACGTCATGCAAATTCGGGTGTCACACGCAAAGGAAAACACGATGGTGTTGCTTACATCTCTATCTCAGATATGAGGAAAAGGAACAGGATGGGGGCAAGTAGAGTGCCTTGTGGAACAGAGCTTTTTACTGTAGCCGCCTCAAACTTTACTCTGTTTACTATTACTCTTTGTGCTCTATTTGTTAGGAAGTTATAGATCCATCTACCAACTTTTTCTGTTATTCCTTTATCATGCATTTTGTATGCTATTACACCATGGTCAAACTGTCGAAGGCTTTTGCAAAGTCTGTGTATACTACATCTGCATTTTGTTTACCGTCTAGTGCATCTAAGACCTTGTTATAGTGGTCATGACTATCCATTGTAAATTCATGTTGAGACTCATTTAAATTTTGCTCATCTATGTGGCTTCATATCGTATAGGTTATCATTTATTCAAATTATTTTTTTCTTTTTGGGAAAAGTACTTATTTCCTTTTTTTAAAAATAGGAATTCACGAGTCATCGGGCCTCATTTTTAAACCCCCCCCCCTTTGCACTAGTTTTGCCGTTTAATTATTAAAGACTAATTCGCAGATTTTTAAAGGGTTCCATCTCTACTTTTGTTTTGGGAAGAATTTTTCCCTTTTAAAGCGTGATCAAAGGCCCAAAAACCCAAAAAGGCCCCGACGCGTTAGCCACTGGACCAGTTTTGCTACAAAAGATCCAGTGGCTAACCCCGTGGGGGCTGGGTTTTGTGGCCTCTGTCACGGGGTTCTAAAACCAACCATTTGGTAGGGTTTTGGGTTTCAATCATGTCATTACGATTTGTGAGTCCCAGGGACTGTCCCTATATTAAAATCATAAAAAACTTTTTTCCAATTGAACACAATTTTTAATTCCAACTGTGTTGGGTTCTCCGCTATGAAAAACTTTGTATGTTTACAAATAGCAACAAATATGTATTATAGGGGGGGGGGCCTAAATATAAATAACAAAACGATTTTTGTTGGGGCCCCAAGGGTTTATTACTCCAGGAGCAGCCATAAAAACAATAATAAACAAAAATTTGCACGGGGAAAAAATAACTCAGCAAAACGTTTTGGGTGGGAAAAAATTTATACACTAAAGGCGGGAAGCTGTTTTGGGGCATGTAGCAGAATTTTTGTAAGGGAAAAAAATACACTCGGGGAACAGAAAATTTACCTCCAGAGACTGTTTGTAGGGGAAGAATGGGAAAAAAACCTTTTTTTCTAGGGCTGCCCTTTGGGAAAAATTGGGGGGGCTGTTATTTTCAAAAATCTAATTTTAAAATTTTTATTATTATTATTATTTTATTATTATTATTATTATTTATATAGTGTAGTTGTTAGTAGGGGAATTTAGTAGAAAGTATAGTAGTTTTAAAATTTGTAAAGGTTTAAAAAAAGCGAAAAGTTATAAATCGGACATTGGCTCTTTTGGAAATTTTTATATTCTGGAAACTTTTCGCCAGTCGTAGTTTATTCAGTTTTAACATGATAAGAAATTTTTGAAAGATGAAATTTTTGAGGTTATCTTCCCTAAGTTTTAAATTTTTTCGTAATTTTATCCATCACGTGACTTATGTAACTGCCGGGTTGTGCTTTTATACATTTTAATAACTTTTTTGGGTTCTGAGAACCATTATATTTGGAAAATTTTTTTTAAAAATTACTCTTTTACCCTTTCATACATCAGGAAATTTTAAAATTTAACATTTTTGGGTATGGAACAGTTTAAAATTTCCCATTTCTAGTTATATTTTAAAAATATTTTTTCCAAACCTCTTTAAAACCCTGCCCCGCCCAAAATAAAAATTTTGGGTGCTGTCCCTCTTTATTTAAGAAAATAACCTTTTTTTGTTTTTTTAATGAAAAATAAATAATGGTGGAGAAAATTCTAGTTGTCGATTATAACAATAAACTTCATTTTAATTTCGGAATAACGTTATTTATATTTATTTTTTTTAGTCTGTGATGCTGAAAAAACCCCATTAATCAACATTTTTTTTTTTTGTAGGAGCATTAACTTTAGTTCATAAAAAGTAAAATTTTTTATTCATTTGAATATTAAAAAGGTTTTTAAATCGGGGGTAAAAGGGGGGGGGGGGGGTTGTTTTCGTCCAACCACCTTCCGGGGCCCTAAAACCTTTTTTGGGAAATTTCGGGAATTTTGGAAAACAAAGTTTTTTGTACCCCAAATTGGGGTTTTTTCTTCAGGTTTCCCACTTTCCCTTTTCATTGCAGGGTTTCCCGTAATTGCCAAAAAACTCCCTTTCCCGGGCCCCCACACGTTACGTTTTTAGCCACATATTCTCAAAGGGGCTAATTAAAACCCTTACTAATCCGGGAAAAAAATTTTGGGGTTTTTAATAATTGTGTAAAGTGTTGTTTTTGGGACGATCGAAAGATTTTAGAGTTCAATTGCTCCAGAAGTTGGGAAATTATTTCGCGAGGATGTGCTTTTGAAAACGATTGGTTTGTGGGGAATAATAGTGGGAAGCCATAGCAGCAGTAGTAAAGTAGCATTAACGTTAGATAGAAAGTTTAGTAGTAGTGAATTGTAGAAATTTGGGTTGCTTGTTTTATGGGGGTTCGTTTTTTTTGAGGATAACTCGCCAATATTCAGAGGTAAAGAAACTATTCTTTTTCGTTTTTTATGTTTGGAAATGGCAATTAAGGATAATTAAAGTCACCTCAAATTGTTATTTTTTAAAAAATATATATTTTTTATATTATATATATAAAAAATTTTATATATATAAAATATTTTATATATATATAATATATTTTATATATAAAATATTATATTTTTTTGGCATTCCCGGGGATGCAAACCCGCCCCCTTTCCCCCCTCCTAGGGCGACAACCACCCGCCGGGGAAAAATCCCAACAAAAAGGACCCCCCCGGGACGCCTAAAAAAATCAAGCCCCCAAATTAGCAAAAAAAAAAAAAAGAGGGAAATACATGGAGCTCTGGGGGGCTTATAACCAGTGAGGATACCATCGCCCCCAAAGGACGTCCCCCGGGCGCAAGCCTAAAGGGAAAAAACATCCACCCAGGGCCCCCCATTTACCAACATTGACCCCCCGACAGTGTGGCGGGTGCTGAGGTGCTGTTGTGTATAAAGTTTCTATTGTTTTTTCCCCCGGGCTCGGCAGGGGTTTCCCCCGGTTTTAAAGGGCCCTTTCAACACTTAAAAAAAAAATACTAAACCCCGCGACTTGATGGGGTTTTTCAGAGGGGGCTGCTGTCGGGAAACTCCCCAAAATTTTCCAACCTTTTGCCTGGTGGCGGTGCCCCAGAGGGCCATCAAAACCCCTTTTCCCTTTGGGCCTTTTTTTTGTGCTCCCCGGGAAAAAAGGATGGAGAAATCGGGCCCCCTTGCGTGGGGTAACACCCTTCGGCCCCCTAGCCCGCCAAGGCTGCAAAAAGGAAGGGTGGTCAAAAAGGCTGCTGCAAGGGCTAAAACCCAAACCCTCAGCTCGGTTTGGGGCGTTAAAACGGGGCTTTTGAAGCAGCTGCCCCCGCAGCAAAAAGTAATATTCAAATACAGGTCCGTTTAAAAAGCCTTGGTCAAATTGGACTTTCCCAAAGTTTTAAAAACTCAGTCAGAAGGGATGCTGCCCCAAGCATTTTTAGAAATTTCCCCTTTCCCCCTTTACCCCCTTAAAAAGAATGGGTTTTAAAATTAGTGGGGAATTTCCCCCAAACTATTTTTTTGGGGAAACCATGAAACTGATTTAATTTTGGGGGGCGGCAACAGGGGGACCCTCTCCCCTCTTTCATTCTTTTTTGGTCTAAAAGGAAGTCACGAAGCACTCTCCGCGAGCTCAATTTTTTGGTTTCCCTGGATGGGGTACCCTAGGGGCAAAAACAGAACTCTCCTAGAGGTTTCCCAGTAAAATTAAAGACATGGGAAAAGCCGGGGCCCTTTTTTTAAAACCCCAAACCAAAAAAAATTGGGGGGGAAAACAGTTTCTCCCAATCAACAGATGATCCAGAATAAAAGCGCCGTTTTCCCGGGAAAGCAAAAGAAATTGATCCAGCCAATAGTTCTCTCCTTGGTGTTTCCTTTTGGGGTCCAGGTCATCGATTTGACCCGGGAAAGCGGGATGAAAGCCCACTGAAAACAGGATGCCTTC
The DNA here is from genome assembly GCF_026875155.1 of Cherax quadricarinatus. NCBI lineage: Eukaryota > Metazoa > Arthropoda > Malacostraca > Decapoda > Parastacidae > Cherax > Cherax quadricarinatus. The sequence continues at coordinate 3,064,372 of NC_069468.1, read as the reverse complement.
TACCTATCCCCAGGTGCCTGTCAATCCCAAAACTTACCTACTTTCTGAAAAGGCTCCCCACCCCTTCACAGTCCAAAACCAAAAAATTTTGGACTCTCTCCTAAAAAACCATGCTAGAGAGTGAAATTGGAACCCTTTCCCCTTTGGGGGAAATTTGGTACGTGGTTGCAAGTTTCACTTCCGGCCCAAGGTTTGGGGGGCAAAGGAGTAAAACGTTTCCCCCCGATTGCTCTACCAGTTTTTCCTTTCCCTTTTCCCCATAGCATAAAACGATTTGAAAGCCCAATTTCTTCCTGAAAAACCCCCAGTGACGCAGTTTGGAATAAAAGGGGCCCCCTAGTTTATGCCATTGCCATAAATGAAGGGGGATTTTTGCGCTCCAGCCCCCAAAACCCTAGGGGAAACCAACTGGCTAACAAACAGCCCAAGCGGGGTGGCCCGATCGTTGAAAAAGGGTCCCTTTCCAACATGCCCAGGCGCAACGTCAATAGGGAGACTCCCCGGCTCCGGGGCTGTGAGTGCACATCACCCCGGGGAAATTTCCCCAAACAGTTTCCCATATGGGCCTAGGAAGGGCGACTAAAACCCTATGACCCCCCGTATTGCAGGGGGGTTTCTGGGCCTTGCTCCCCCAATTTTCACAGGGAAATATGTGTTTTTTGCGGCGAAGGCAACCCCAAAATACGGTCTACATAGTCTTTAACTTTTCCCAAAAACCCAAGGCTGGCATGAAGACACAAGGGGAGGTCAACGATATAAAAGGGGAAAACCCTTGCTACAGCTGTTTCCCACCGAGGGGAGCCGCGATCACTCCACCCAACAGTACAACCAGAAAAACCACCCCAGGGGGATCCCCTTTTTGGGAAAAATGGCAACTCTTAGCATGGGGATTTAGACCCGTGTGTCCACACTGGCTGAAAACCCTTTCCATCCATCACGGGGTTTTTGGGCGACAAAGGGGGAGCTGCTGACTGAGGGAGGATTAAAAAATCGGGCAAAAAACGGGGACAAAAAACCCAACAGAAAAAAATTTTTTTCCCAGGGGGATCAAAGCCCTTTGGGGGTCAGGGGGAAAAAAAGCCAACATTTTTTTTAAAAGGGAATTTTGGGTTCCGACTCATCAAAACCCCAAACGGGGGGCCCCAAGGGAAACCCCTTTCATGATCCAGTCCCTTCAGCGGGCCACCCAAAGAGGGGAAAATGCTTGCGGGCGTTTTTGGCTCGCTTTCCGGCTTGGGGGGAAAGGGGGAGGAAATTCAAGTCTTTTATACATTGTCCCATTGTTTTAAAGTTTTTTTTTTTTTCCCCTGCAAATTTTATTTCTGTTTTTTAAAAAATGTTCACTTTAGAATAAAAAAAATATAGGGGGGGTGGAAAGGAGAAAAAAAATATTAAAACCAGTTTGGGGAAGAACCTCGATTTTTTCCTGGGGTTTACTTTTTAATTTGTTTTCCCTATGGGGAAAGGGCCCCCTTTCCCCAGCTATAGAGGTGGTATGCTGAGGTCAGTGGTCCCCTGCGGTCATAGCCCCCTAAGCTTTTTGGGGATTTTAGCGTGGGCTGTTACCAACCCCCCAAGGCCTTGTTGTTAAATGGGTTTTTGAATTCCCCAGGTTTTTAAGGTTGAAAAAAGGAGATTCTACTTCTTTGGAGGAAAAATTTGGGGGTTTAAAAATTGATAGATGAGTCTGGGAGCGAGTTTTTGGGGGGGATTTAGCTTGGTTTAAAGGGGAAAATTTGGGCATCAGCAGTGAAGTGGCAGCCGCTTTAAGTGGCAAGTATTTCCCCAGTTCCCCGGAAAGAAGGAAGATGGGAGAGTAAAAAAAGAGAAAGAAAGGAAGGTAGGAAATGATTCTTTTGTTCCCAAAACGAGTGTACTTCAATGGGTTTGTGAGTTTTAAGGTCCACTGATTCCCCTGCTTAAACAAAAGGGAAGAATATTTTAATTTGTAGGCAATTCTCAGTAAGATATTTTTGGGCTGGGGCATTTGTTAACAGACACAGAAAGGTCAGACAGAGAAATGGCCTTCCCCGGGGCTGGTGTTTGGCCCACAGAGTCAGCAGGGTTGGGGGAAATTTTTGGCAGGTAATGGGAACAAGCCCATTTCTGCCCTTTGTCTCGGGGTTTAAAGAAATTGGGGAAAGGGGAGGAGAGAGGAGTTTCTGGGTAAGTACAAAGGGCAGGGGCCCTAGAAGTAGGGGTTTGGTTCCCAAGGCAGGGTCCCAGTCCCTATGAGCTCTTTTCCTGAGGGAGTGGGGAAGGGAAAGGAAAGTCTAAAGGGGAATTGGTTAAAAAAACTGGTTTGACAGGTACTCAAGGAACTTGGGAATCCCATTCATTGATAATGGGACCTTTTTCTTTTTGGGAAACGTGATTGTTGGCCCCGGCCAGGGTTCATCTCTCTGGGGGGTGGAGTGGTTTTCATTAGCCAATTCAATTGGGGATGGTAATTGAAAGAATTTTACTAGGAATTTAAAATGGGTGATTATAGAGGTATGGGTGTTTGTTTGGGGAAAAAATCAGGCTGCAGCATTTTGGGTTAAAAAAAGCAAATTTTTTACCCGGGGTTTTCCTCAGGGATTTGTTTAAAAGACAAATATTCAAAATAAAGTTTTAGTAATGGGAAATCAATTTTCAACAAACAAAGAGAGATAGTAGAGGGCAAAAGAGTGACTAGTTCCCTTAAAGGGTTTTATATACAAAAAAAGTAAAGGGGTCCCAAAAAAAAAGATTAAAATTAGCTAAAATTACTTGCAAGGTAGGTAATATAGATATTATTTTTATAACAGGGGACCTTTTTCAACCTGAAAGGGTAGAGAATTTCCTTTGAAGCAAAATAAAAGGATTAATAAAAATATTCCACACTGAACCAAAGGGGCAACATGAAGGGTGGTGGTGTGGCGTTTTTTTCAAGAAAAATTTTTAAATTTTTTGTTTTTAGGGCATGGGTATAAGAAATTTGAAACATCGAACAACCCGAAACGTTTGGGTACAGTTTCTTGGGGTCGTGACAAAATTTAATTTTTTTGGGTGGGGAAATTATAGGCCCCCAAAAACCCTTTATAGTTTGTGCTGTAAGCTGTTATGGGGCGAAAATTTATAAGGCTCTAGATATGAAAATGTTGTTATAATGGAGAATTTAACTTTAGACAAAATTTTTCTGGAACAAATTTTGACAGGGAAAAACCCTTTTGGGCTAATGACTTTCTTGATACGGTTTTTAGGGTTGCTTTTTAGGAACGGTTGGGAGAAACCAATAGAGGAAAAAAATCTGCTTTTATTGGTTTTTTGCCAACAAAGAAATTTACTAATTAATAATTTTTAGGTTAATGATGAAACTTGGGGAAAGTGATCACAAATCCTGAGTTTTAATTATCCCTGGAATTACCCCGGTAACTGCAAACAAAACTCTGTCCCAGATTTTTCGCTTGGGGCCCACTTCATGGGACTGAAAAAAAATTTCCTGGGTGGGCTAAAAGGGGTGTCCTGACTAAAAGGGTCAGGTGGTGATTTGGGTTTTCCAATATTAAAGTTTTTTCAGAGCATGTTCTAGCTGCCCAAACAAATTTTGTTCCCCAGTAGGGGGAAAATTTGATCTAACAAAAAATGATCCCAAATGGATGAACAAAAGAATTAAAACCCTTTATTGGTTTAAAAGAAGAGGCATATAAAAAGGGGTTTCAAAAAAAGGGGGATGGGCATTAAGAAACAATATATTAATTAAAAAAAGAGAAATAAAGAAAGGAATAAGGAAAAAACAAAAAGGATTTTTGAGGCTAAGGTCCCAAAGGGGTTCAAAAGGGGCTAACCCCCAAAAAGGGTTTTTTTCCCGGGATACAGAGGTAAGATTTGGTTTAAAAAGATTGGCCCCCTTTAAAAAGGGGAAAACCCGGTCAGATCACTGACAGTGAAAGGGGTATGGTTTTGAAATTTTAAATACCTTTTTCCTATCATTTTTTTTCCCCCCAGGGAAAATACTAGGGGTATTCCTGAAATTTAAAAGATTTTGTAAAAAGGGTTTAAATTTAAAATTGTTTCGAAATTTGGGTAAATAGTGGGCATGGTCCTCAGGGCAAATAGAGGAAAAAAAAAACATAACAAATCCCATTTTGGGCCTTTTGAACTGTTTGCAAGGGGGTTTTAAAAGGGAAAGTAAAGAGGAATTAGCATACCTTTGGGTAATTTTTTAAAATATCAAATACAAACCATAGTGCCCATAAATGGGGAAAAAAGGCAAATGTAATACCAAATTTACAAGGCAGGTGAAGGTCCTTGACTTCGAACTTTAGACCAATTAAAACCTTAAACCCCAAAAATTTGGGAAAAAATTTTTGGGAAACAATTGCCGAAGCAATTTTAGCCATCTTGACAGCACAGATTGATTAATGAAACCCAACCGGGTTTTTCAAAGGGGGGTTCCTGTCTTACGAAATTTACAAAATTTTTTTCCCCTAAGGGGTTTTTAGGAGGTTTGATCATGGGAATTTAAAATGGGTATTGTGTATTGGACTTTTGTAAGGCTTTCGATTGGTTCCACATCAGAGGGTATTGAGGAAACTTAAGGGACAAGGAAAAGGTGGAAAGGGGGTTTTGAGTTCTGGTTAAACTGTAAACCCCCAAACCCAAAAAACAGTGCATTAGTTGGGTTTGCAATAAAACTAACAGAATTCTTGGCTTTTTATATCCAGAGTATAAATTTAAAAGAAATCCTTCCCGGTTTTTTTCTTCAACTCTTTTTTTCCTTGGTTAGGCCCCCATTTAGGGTATGCTGGGTCAAATTCTGGTCACCGTATTGAATTTGGGTTAAAGGGTCTGGGGAAAAATACAGAAAAGGGGGATTACAAAAAAGATCCCAAAGATCAGAAAAACTTCCCTATGAGGATAGACTGAGGGGCCCCCTTTAAACGTGAATTTGGGAAAGTGGGGGTTTTAAAAAGGAAAAAAATAAAGGAGATGTAAAAAAGCTTTTTGAAAATTTTCCGCCAAGACCGGGTTCGCAGCAAAGGTTTTAAATTGGAAAAAAATTTAGATTCAGGAAGATATAGGAAAACACTGGTTTGATAATAGAGTTTGTGGGTGAGTGGAAAAAACTCACGAGTAAAAATTAAAGGGCTTTAAAAAAGGGGTTTTAAAAAAGTTAAAGGGATAAATTTAAAGTTGTGGGGGGTTAAAATTCCAAAAGGGGTTTTTTTCCTGTAAAAAACCGTGGGGGTAAGATGGGTTCCCCCAAAATTTAACCATGGGCCCCTTTCTAACCCGGGGGGAAAGGGAAATGCTCCCCATTTTTGTTTTTTTCCTTTTTCCTTTGGGTTTTAAAAAAATATAATTTTAAAATTGGTTTTTTTTTGTGGTGGGGTAAATTATTCACCGTTTTCCCATAAAAATTTTAAAGCAATTAAACCACGAAAAAAATGGGGACAAATGGGTTTTTTAAAAAGGGTTTTTAAGGGAAGCAAAATTATGGGCTTGACCCATTTTTTTAAAAATGTTTTAATTTTTTTAAAAATTGTTAAGGTTTTTTGTTAAGGTAATTTAAACAAATTTTTAAACGGGAAACCCCAAATTTTTCCGGATGTTTAAAATTTTTGGAACCCAGATCAATTTTAACTAATTTGGGTTTCCTCAAACGGAATGATACCCCAAAATTTACAAGAGGCCTTTTTGGGCAATTTAAATTTAAAATTTAAATTTTTGTTAAAAGGTTTTTTACTTTACCCCGTTATTTTAAAAATTGTTTCGGGTTTTTTAAAAACATTGGGAAAAGGCCCCCAAAGACGTTGTGAAAATAGGCATATCTTGGGGGGAAAAAAAATCTTGGGTTTTATAAAGGGGTCAGACAGGAAATTAATGGGCCAAAATTGGGGATTTCCCTTGGGGTCAAAAAAAAGGGGCGGAAGGGGTAGCTTCCTTTTGAAAAATATCAATACTTTGTGGGTTTATTATTTAACAAAGCCAAACGAAAAAGGTAAAAAGCAAAGGGGAGGGTTGGGAACTTGGGGTTTTTAAAAAACTTATCTTTTCAGAAAAGGGGGGAGAGATTAAAGGAAAAAAAAGGGTTTGAAGGGCCCGGGAGGCCGATAACCCAATTCAAAGGGTTTTAAAATTTAAACTTTTTTCCTGACAAAAGGAAATTGGGGGCCGGTTTTTAAACGGGGGGTTTAAAAAGGGCGTGCCTTTTAAAAGGGAAAGAATGGAAATAAATTTCTGGGTTTTAACCCCGAAGTTAAAAAGGAAACCAAAGGAACCGTTTATACATATTTTAAGGGCCTCTACCTGAATACCCAATTTTGGTTAAATTACGTGCCCCTAAAACGGGAAAAAACCATTTGCCCAAAGACTAAAAATAAAAAGATAGGAAAATTTTTAAAGAAGAAAAAATTGAAAACTCAAAACAAACTTGTTGCCAAAATTTTAAGGGGGCTTAAGGATTAATTGGAAAAATTTAAATGGGGAAATTTAAAACCTTTAGGTTTTCCAAAAAAAACCGCCAAAGGATTTTTTTAGTAATTTAAATTTTTAAAAGGGCCCAAAGGGAAAGAGGGGAAAAGGGGGTTTTCTTTATTTTTTGGGGTTTAAAAAGGGGGGGTTCAAAATTTTTTTGGAATAAAAAAAAACAAAAAAGGGGTTAATTTAAAAATGGAAAAAGTAAACAGGGGAGGTGAGCAAATAACGGATTTCTACTAATGTCCGTTACTATCCTGTATGTAGAAGGATCGTGAAGGTCACGAGAGCAGACAAAATAAGGGTCGCAATGGGAATCACGTCGATCGTTCAAGGATGGAATATTCGCCTCTGCGTACAGGGTCTCGACAAGGGAGGAGCGAAGAACAAAATAATCTGAGAATGAAATGCCTCTGTATGAAACTGGAAGACCATGTACTGCTGACCATGCATCAGAGTCTACCTGCCCGTTGCTCTAAAATCAACATTCCCAGGTACCCAGTAGAAAACGATTTCTTTGTTTTTGCTAGAAATGCAGCACAACAAAAGTTGTATACGAGGAACTAGTGGATGCGATGAATTAATTTTTTTTGATAGCTTGTAAAGCATTAAAGGAGTAAAAATCTACCACAAATGATGAGGTAGTCCTGGACGCAATAAAGATAATACCTATGAGAACTGCATACGGTTCAGCTGTGAGGATGCTAGTTCAGTCTAATAAATGACCTCCACAACACTGCCCGGGAACACTGCTGGAAATCAAACACCGTCAGAGGATTTAGAACCATCAGTGTAAACTGTAATCGACTTGAGAATGAGACCAGAAGGGGTTGAGAAAAAGGGAGCAAGAAGCCACTGTAGGTATTTGAGCTTTCGCGCGTGGCAGTGGGGAAGAAAAGACAAGACCTGTTGTAACCTCTCAAGGGGGAAGAGAAAAGTTAGTTGTCAGAAGTACGTATAAAGGGGTAAATTGAATAGAATTAAATAACGAGTGAAGACGATGAGAAAAAGAACGGAGTTGCCAGGGGCCGCGAAAAAGTAATGGACTTCTACTAATGTCCGTTACTATCCTGTATGTAGAAGGATCGTGAATGTCATATAAAGCGGACAAAATAACGGAAACAATCATTCAAGGGTGGAAAATTCGCCTCTGCATATAGGCTCTCGACATGGAAGGAGCGAAAAGCACCTAACATAAACGTAATCTCTGATGGATGCATTAAGTTTAGAAAAGCTGTGGGAGAGGCTGCAGAATATATCTGGTTGCCTAGTTTAATTTCGATAAAATTAGGGCTGAATGCAGTCGAAGGAAAACATGACGATCCTCACTCTTTCCCCCTCCAACAAAAGATGAGCAAGGGCTTGAAGGCAATTCAGCCAGCTATGGCAAGTTACTTTCAGGGAGGTAATGTGAGGTTTTCAGAACAGTCGGTGATCAAACAGAAGGCCAAGAAATCTGGCGGTATCAAGTTCAGGGATACGGAGGCCATTCAGGTACAATGTATCAGAGACAACAGAACGTCTGGTGAAAGTAATTCGGTACATTTTAGCACAAGAAAATTTAAACCCGTGAATAGTTTCCCAATAGAAAACACGGTTGACAGCATTCTGGAATGAGGCTGCTATATGATGGCAATCAGCGCCTGCACGAGCTATAGCGAAGTCATCAACAAATAGTTATGACCAAATACTTGATAGGAGAACAGAGGCCAGATCATTTATAGCAATTAGAAAGAGAGTGGTGTTAAGGACACACACCCTTGAAGGACACCTCCAACTTAGACAAAGTCCGGAGAAAGCAAATTATTAACCCGGACTCAGAAATAGTTCTCAGATAAGAAGTTTTAAGGAAAAGTGGCAGTTTGCTTTAGAGACCTAAGGAATGAGCTTGGGCCAAGATTTTATATCTACAAATAGTGTCATGTGCCTTTTCAAGATAAAAAACGACTGTCCTAATTGAGTGGTTACTAGCAAAGGTATTACGAACATAGGTATCTGAGTGGAGAATGGGGTCAATAGTGGAGTTGCCCTTACGAAAGCCAAATTGAGTAGTGGAGAGACTATTGTGCGTCTCTAAATACCACACCAAACGTCCATTTACTTGACGTTCCATCAACTTGCAGATTACACTAGTAAGAGCTATGGATGATAGTTTGAGGTACCATAACCCGAAGTACCAGGTTTGCGGAAAAGGTAGAACAACGGTAGTTTCCACGGCTCGGAAAGAACGCCTTGCGATCACTTAAGAGGAAAAAAAGACGTAAGGGGACTGCAAGGGTTGACGAATGTAAATGCTGAAGCATACGAATATAAATGCTATCAGGCCCAGCTTCTGACGTTCGGTAAGCAGAGTGTTGACTCTAGTTCCAAAAGCGTAGAAGGCACATTATAAGACTTTTCTCTGCTAGGGAAAACGTCTAAAGGCAGTAACCCTCTGGCAAACTTTGAGGTAAAAAACGAGGGGTATAGACAGAGGCCCTGAGAGATGCGGACAAGATGATTTCCAGTGTCAGTTTATTCTGCTGACACTGGCAACTCTAAGAACGGGAACTGGCTCTTGAGAGTTTCCATACTTTTTTGCCAAATTGCACTCATAAAAGAAGCCGAAGTGACTGCAAAAACACAATCCTGCCAAAAAGTACGTTTAGCTTCTTGTATGACACGTTGGGCAACCTCCTTCGCCCGCCTAAAATCAAGAAATCGCTCTGTGGTACTATTGTTTCATACACACACACAAAACAAACTAGACCTACTCTCGATATGTGTGATTCCTCCCAAATTTACACTTACACTCACTAAATGACTGTAAACTTAAAATTACGTAATTAAGCTGTTACCTAATGAATCTTAAACTAGTCATAAGTTTGCCTGAGATACTCCAGTATAGAAGCTTTAATACAAAACCATTCACACTACTAAATTTACAAAATGTAATGCAGTTACCTAGCCTTAATATCAATATACTCCATAGCATGTATCAATAAAGAGTTTGAATTATTAATAGTCTGCCCGAAATGCCTAGTCATGCTAGGCATCATAGAGGCCCTGTCTGTAATTACCATTTTATAATATGTAAACCCCACATTGCAATCTTTATAGAGAATAAACTTTTGATTTGATTTGATTTGATTTGATTGTAACGATATCTGCCCCAAGCAGCGTGTTTCAATCTCAACGCACGAGCAAAAGCAGAAGACCCTCGAGGCAGGCATTTCTGAGAGTGTTTACCTGAGGTTTGAGTGACTGTATTCGAGGCTGTGGTTAAAACCGGCCACAAAAGTATTGTAACAGCTCTGCAGTTGAGAACAAAGGAAAAGGTTCATCACTGAAAAAGTCTGACATGGAGAAATGGCCCAGTTCGCTGTCCTGTAAATCAGGGAACACAGGCCAGTCAAGTGCAGTTGAGAAAGAGCAAATTGTGAGATCTCTGCAAGAGTGGTTGATTACGAGGGTCGAAATGAGTGGGAGTTCCTGTATTTAAAACATGGAGAGAAAAAGAAGTGAGAAAAGCCTCTAACTGATCACCACGAAAGTCACATTGAGACCCCCCCCCTCACCCAAGGAAAAGATGAGCATTATAATGTCCTAATATGAGAGAAAGATGCTTATTTCAGCATAAAATTGAATTATTCACACAGAGAATAACAAAATGAGAGGGCTAGGGGCCCACCTCCCTCACAGTATCTGTGCTAGGGGCCCACCTCCCTCACAGTATCTGTGCTAGGGGCCCACCTCCCTCACAGTATCTGTGCTAGGGGCCCACCTCCCTCACAGTATCTGTGCTAGGGGCCCACCTCCCTCACAGTATCTGTGCTAGGGGTCCACCTCCATCACAGTATCTGTGCTAGGGGCCCACCTCCCTCACAGTATCTGTGCTAGGGGCCCACCTCCCTCACAGTATCTGTGCTAGGGGCCCACCTCCCTCACAATATCTGTGCTAGGGGCCCACCTCCCTCACAGTATCTGTGCTAGGGGCCCACCTCTCTCACAGTATATGTGCTAGGGGCCCACCTCCCTCACAGTATCTGTGCTAGGGGTCCACCTCCCTCACAGTATATGTGCTAGGGGCCCACCTCCCTCACAGTATCTGTGCTAGGGGCCCACCTCCCTCACAATATCTGTACTAGGGGCCCACCTCCCTCACAGTATCTGTGCTAGGGGCCAACCTCCCTCACAGTATATGTGCTAGGGGCCCACCTCCCTCACAGTATCTGTGCTAGGGGTCCACCTCCCTCACAGTATATGTGCTAGGGGCCCACCTCCCTCACAGTATCTGTGCTAGTGGCCCACCTCCCTCACAGTATCTGTGCTAGGGGCCCACCTCCCTCACAGTATATGTGCTAGGGGCCCACCTCCCTCACAGTATCTGTGCTAGGGGTCCACCTCCCTCACAGTATATGTGCTAGGGGCCCACCTCCCTCACAGCATCTGTGCTAGGGGCCCACCTCCCTCACAGTATATGTACTAGGGGCCCACCTCCCTCACAGTATATGTGCTAGGGGCCCACCTCCCTCACAGTATCTGTGCTAGGGGCCCACCTCCCTCACAGTATATGTGCTAGGGGCCCACCTCCCTGACAGTATCTGTGCTAGGGGTCCACCTCCCTCACAGTATCTGTGCTAGGGGCCCACCTCCCTCACAGTATATGTCCTAGGGGCCCACCTCCCTCACAGTATCTGTGCTAGGGGCCCACCTCCCTCACAGTATCTGTGCTAGGGGTCCACCTCCCTCACAGTATCTGTGCTAGGGGCCCACCTCCCTCACAGTATCTGTGCTAGAGGCCCACCTCCCTCACAGTATCTGTGCTAGGGGCCCACCTCCCTCACAGTATCTGTGCTAGAGACCCACCTCCCTCACAGTATCTGTGCTAGGGGCCCACCTCCCTCACAGTATCTGTGCTAGGGGCCCACCTCCCTCACAGTATCTGTGCTAGGGGCCCACCTCCCTCACAGCATCTGTGCTAGGGGCCCACCTCCCTCACAGTATCTGTGCTAGGGGCCCACCTCCCTCACAATATCTGTGCTAGGGGCCTACCTCCCTCACAGTATCTGTGCTAGGGGCCCACCTCCCTCACAGTATCTGTGCTAGGGGCCCACCTCCCTCACAGTATCTGTGCTAGGAGCCCACCTCCCTCACAGTATCTGTGCTAGGGGTCCACCTCCCTCACAGTATCTGTGCTAGGGGTCCACCTCCCTCACAGTATCTGTGCTAGGGGTCCACCTCCCTCACAGTATCTGTGCTAGGAGCCCACCTCCCTCACAGTATCTGTGCTAGGGGCCCACCTCCCTCACAGCATCTGTGCTAGGGGTCCACCTCCCTCACAGTATCTGTGCTAGGGGCCCACCTCCCTCACAGCATCTGTGCTAGGGGTCCACCCCAAACAGTTGTCAACTAGTAAGTGTATCTCATGACTTCATTCAAAAAGAACTAAGCAGGTTAAACCCAACTAAGAGCACAGGCCCTGATAACATCCCGTCTAAGTTCCTAAAAGATGGTGCTTCTGAACTGTCAATCCCTATTGCTCACATAATAAATCTATCAATAACCACTAATACCGTACCGGAGGGGTTCAAGGAGGCCAGAGTTACTCCTATCTTCAAGAAAAATAATAGGTCTGATGTAAGCAACTACAGACCTGTTAGTATACTCAGTATAATATCTAAAATTCTGGAGAGGGCGGTGTATTCTCAAGTAGTTAAGTACCTTAATGACAACAACATTCTCCATAGCTATCAATCGGGCTTTAGAAGATCCTACTCAACCGATACCTCCCTTATTAATCTGATGGATTACCTGAGAACTGAAATGTCAAAAGGGAACCTCATAGGTATGGTAACCTTAGACCTGCAAAAGGCCTTCGATACTGTCAACCACAATATATTATGTAAGAAACTTCAAGCTATCGGTATAGGTTCTGTAGACTGGTTTAAGTCCTACCTTAGCAACAGAAGACAAATAGTCAAAATCAACTAAACGGAATCAGAACCCCTGCCGATAACATGTGGAGTTCCCCAAGGTAGTGTTCTGGGTCCCTTATTATTCTTATGTTATGTCAATGATATGCCTATCAGTGTCAAGTGCAAACTCCTACTGTATGCAGATGACAGTGCTCTGTTAGTGTCAGGTAAAGACCCACAAGATATTGCTAATGTTTTAACACTGGAACTGGAGTCCTGCAGCAAATGGTTAGTAGACAACAAACTATCATTACACCCTGGGAAAACTGAAGCCATTCTCTTTGGAACGAAACATAAACTGAGAAGGGTAAATAATTTTAATGTTCAGTGTAATGGGGAGTCCATCACTTTGGTTTCATCAGTAAAATATCTGGGAATCCCCTTTGACCCATGCATGTCAGGAGAATTGATAGGGAACAGTGTAGTAAAGAAAGCGAATGCCAGACTGAAGTTCCTGAATAGACAAGCACAGTGTCTACCTACTGAGGCTCGCAGGACCCTATGTCTAGCCCTTATACAATGCCATATGGATTACGCTTGCTCTTCATGGTACTCTGCCTTGACAAAAAAACTGAAAGATAGACTGCAAATCACCCAGAACAAAATCGTAAGATTCATCCTGGGGCTGGGACCAAGAGAACATGTAGGCCAGGATGAATAACAGCAGTTGGATATGCTGAATGTTGAAGACAGAGTAAAACAACTGAAGCTAAATCATGTTTATAAAATTGCTCACGAACAGTGTCCAGAATATCTTGCTGTCAATTTTGTCAAGGTTGGGAACCAAAGCATCATAGTACTAGGGGGAGAGAGCACAACTTTGTAGTACCCACAGTCAGTGGCCAGGCGTCAAACACCTTTATTGTACAGCAATAAAGGAATGGAACAGACCTACCCGCACATGTCAAAGCCAGTCATACCATGAACCAGTTCAAGAAGAGTGCCAAAAGGTGTCTGATGAATGTAGCTACAGAAAGGGAGGGGGAATGATTTTCTATTTTTTTAGCTAAAATACGTGTAAATTTTACCTTTATTCCTAGTAATGACCCTCGTATTGTAGATAGTCTTAATGACCCTCGTGTAGTAGATAGTCTTTTTAGTATGATAATAAGATGTTATCTTCATTGTAGAATAATAAGAAAATATTATAACCTTTATATTATAATAATAAGGTAAAAGGACCCCAATGGAAATAAGTCACTCTGTCTGACTTTTTTGGGTTATCCCAGGTTCTCTACACATATGCTGCTATGTATGATAATTCTATGTAACTGTATTTGTGTATACCTGAATAAATTTACTTACTTACTTACTTACCTCCCTCACAGTATCTGTGCTAGGGGCTCTACTAATACCAATCACACAACACCTCTGGTTACCCAGAAGAAATCAGCTGTTAGATTAACACACAATCAAGTTTCAGCAACTAGCACCCCAGCTATTTAAAACTCGACTAATTCATCACATCCACACTTGTTACTTTCATATATATACAGGGAACTTAGAACTTCAGTTTAGTGTGCAAAGTAAGGCTGTACACAGGATACTTAGACACCATACAATAAATAATGTATTTGCTATACCACGTGTTCGACTCAACCTATAAATTCCATGTTAATAAAGGGGGCTAAAATTTGGAAAAATATTTCCGAAGATGCAAAAAGTGTTATTGCTGTTCTTACTGTTGAACAGCGGTTTAGTGCCGATGAAGGTAGCGTAGGTAGCAATGATACGGCCGTGGACTAGATTGGCTTTAATCGGGTAGGAGTGAGTACACAACGGGCAGTGTGAGGAAGTGACCGCAAGCCAGTCCGTGGAGGGGGGAGAACTTGTGTACGGCAAGTCGGTCCAGGCGGGAGTGAGAGAGGGTGGACTGTGTGTCCCACCGACCTAGGTAGGCCTACAGAGGGCAGCACTGAATGCCGCGAAATATGAACTAGTCAAGCAGACGGCTAGGCTGTGTCTCTGCCAGTACGGGCTGTCTACATTTGGCTCGGCACGCACCTCGCGTCGTCCCGACGCGACAATACTGGTTGGCCCATAGGTATAAAGGAATTACACTAGCTACCCCAGAGAGGGGACTGGGCTTTCGCTCACTAGTAAATAAAAAAATGGACAAAAAAATGCAACAGGCAAAAAAAAAAAACTCTCCCATCCAGGGGAAGAGAAAACGGGTTTGCCCGCGCTGTTCATCGAGTAGAGAGCCGGGAGACGTCCAGCACTGGAACTAAAATCTTCTATATACAGGTTGTCCGCAGGGCTGAACATCAGTTGAACCACTCGTCTACTAACGTTGTTGCACGCTCACATCTGCAACCAATGACTGACAGTAGCATTTCCTAAGGTGTGACATGAAAACTCAGAGGGCAGCACTGCCCTGACCGTAATACAGGCTTTTTCCTTTAGTTAAAAAAACCACTGGTGCAAAATACATACAATAATACTATATCCATGGAATTCATTACACTCTGGGTACCCTTCTAAAAGTATTACATAATTACATGATGTTGTCCACCCTGACTCTATTATCGACTAGCTATACAATGTGTGTGCATTTATACCCATTTCTGCAAGCAAACAATTAGCAAAAACTAGCGTAGGAGTCGGACAAGTCAGTAGGTACGTCAATGTCACAGAAATGTAACTTTTGGGTCCTGGGCGCAGGCCATAAGTATGGAGCCTTACGGGCCGTCTTCCGTACCAGCAGTAGCGGGAGAAGGGGAAAGACGGTTTGTCCCTAACTTTAGTCTGATCGTGGCGTTGCAACGCACGCGCCTCCAGCTCTACTTCGGCCTGCATATGGTCCACATACTTAAATGTGATCAAGGTGGGCTTCCTTGATAGCTCCCGTAGCAATCTCCCTAAACCTCGAACTTATTGCCACGGAGCTGTCGTAGGACACGGTAAGGACCCACAAACTTTGGGACAAGTTTGTGCATACCGGGGGTTTCTGCACGGGGTTTTGAGCAACATAACTTTGCAACCTGGTTCCACTTTGCTTTCCTTGGCGCGGGCATTTGCGCTCTGACGTGAACCTATCAGTAGCTTTCATAAGGTTCTCTCGTACCCCGCGGGAAAAGACAACTGCGTTGTCCTCATCTTTACTACACTGGGGTTATCAGTTTCGTAAGTAGGTCTAGGTGGAGTAAACAGAATTTCATAGGTAAGCGCTTGTCATAGCCATACAAAGCAAAATGAGGTGTCTCACCGATCGAGCTGTTGAGGGAGGAATTTAATGTACACTGAACTTTCTGGGATAGCCTCATCCCATGTAGTACAACTTGGTAAGGGTTACTCTGAGCACCTCCAGGACTTTGCGTTTTTGTACGTTCAGCAAAAAACCATTACTCGCAGGGTGGCGTGGAGCTACTGGCGCTTGATGAATGTTGAATCTGGAGCAAAGATCCTGCATTATGCCATTTATAAACTCAGACCCATTGTCTGACAGAAGGAAAACGTGGGCAAGTATGACGAAGAAAAACATGCTCACGGAAAGCACTAGCGACCGTTTCAGGGGTTTTAATCCAGGAATGGTACTAATTCACTGTACCGCGTCAAGTTATCTACCTTTAAACAAGCAGGTGCTTATTTCCCTTCTCCGAGGTCGAGAAGTTCGTCAACAGGTCGACAGAAGTTCTCTCCCAGGGCTCCTTTGTAAGGGATACTTTAAAATTTGGGGTTAGGACCTGTAAAGGTACCCTTGTGCTGTAGGCAGACAACACACTGGTGACATGCTTGGCAATGTCCGATGCCATCTTAGGCCAGAAATATTTCATTCGTGCCTGTTTGATACTGCGGTCCTTCCCGGGGTGCGCTACACCTGGACATTGTGGATCAACCTAAGAGTAGCTGGTATCATGGACTCTGGAAATCACCATTTTGGTATACGGTTCTGCCGGGGTCCACCAGCTGGGGCAACACGGCACATACCCTTGGTTGACCACTAAATCCTTCGTGGAACGGGAGACTTGACCTGTAAGTCAACGTCCCCCTTTGGGTAAGGAAACGAAGGACTGGAGCCCACACAGGTCCTGTCGTTGGGCTCTCTCGAGATCCTCAACAGAGAACGAATTGCCGACACTCACGAATGCTATATGTCTCGACAGGGCGCAGCTACAACATTTTGGCTTACCTGGGACATAGCAAATTTCAGGGTTGTAGTCATTGAACGTGAGCGACCACCGAGCATGCTTTCCCGAGAGGTTTTTATTTGCAAAAAGGGCCAATAAGGGTAAATGATCTGTATAAATCTTGATAGGATAATGATAGATGATATCCCGAAAATGACTCAGGGCCCATAAAAAGGGCCCTAAAGCTTCTACTCTGTCACTGAATAATTGACTTCCGCTTTAGTAAGAACACGGCTAGCATAGGCAATAGGCTGTTGCTTCCCATTAGATTCTTGTGACAAGACTGAAACCGATGCCAACTTTGCTGGCATCAGTCGTCAAGGTAAATGCCTTGGTGAAATCAGGGAATCTAAGGGTTGGGGCTGATGTTAACTTGTTCTTAAGAAAGACAAAAGCTCGTTCCTGATCGCACGGTCCACTCAAAAGGGGCATCCTTCTTGAGTAAGCGTGTCAGGGGTGCCGCAATGGGGAGAAACCTGCGATAAAGGTGCGGTAGAAACCCGCCAGGCCTATGAAGGACCGGACTGCATCCGCCGTCATGGTCTGGGAATTTCTGGGACGGCCGAGATTTTAGACTCGTCCGTCTTTAATGCCATTCTGAGTTACTACGTGACCCAGAAATTTTATTTTCCCTTTCCGGAGGAAATGACATTTGGAGAGCTTTACCTTAAGATTTGCCTGAGCTAGCCTGTCCAATACCCTGTCAAGTTTCTCAAGAATGTGACGGGACATCTGCGACATGACCCATGAGATCATCCAGGTAGACCATGAGCGTGCCACCTAGGAGGGTACGGAAATTTGTCGTCATCAAACGACTAAACGTGATTGGGCTTCCGCGCAAGCCGAAGGGCATCCTCCTGAACGGTAATGACCGTTGGAGTAGAGAAAGCTGTCCCAACTCTCTACTCTCATCATCGAGGGGATCTGCCAGAACCCTTGAAGAAGATCAAGAGTTGAAAAGACCTTATTATCGCCGATGTTCTGCAACAGGTCGTTCAGAACTGGCAATGGAAAACGGTCTGGGATGGTACATGCATTCAGTTTCCTGTAAACGATAACAGGGCGCCAGGTTCCGTCTTTCTTGGGAACCAGAATAAAGGGGGGCATTCCACGGGAAGTGGACTCCTCAATAACTCCATCACGGAGCATCCGTGTAATGGTTCTTCGGCGAAGACTCTTTGCGCATGTGGCAGGCGATACGCAGGTACATAAATGGGTTTTAGTACCTTTGTCAAGTGGAATACGGTGAGAGATCAGTGGGTCAAACCCATTGACTCACCATCTAGTGCAACTGCAGAACGTGCACGATTGAGAACCTGGAGAATTTTTGGAACCTCTTCAGGGTAGTCTGTCAAAGCTAGATCATCTTCCTGCACTGGCCGGGTGTTGGAAGAGTCCAGCAGCAACTCGCCTGGGGGAACTGCACTCACAAGGAAGTCAGCTGGGGCTTCACCCCCACTCTCACCGGGAGAGGGAATCTGACAAGGTCAACAAGTGAGGTATTCTTCCGCAGGGGAAATTCTCGACTATGCATGTTGACAACAAGGACTTCAACTTACCACGTTGCACTGTGTGCAAAAGGGTGGTTCAAGGGAGAGGCCCCTTTACTCGGCATGTGTCGTTGTCAACCAGCACATGGTCCCCCTTCAAAAGCTCTGCTCACTGTACACCGTAACAGGAGTGAGCGAGTAGCTGACAAAGTGACGTCATACTTTGTTACAAGCAGTAACTCTGCTCGCTTTATGCCATGACACGAGTCAGACAGTCGCCTGCCGACAGGGATACTGCGGCTTGACAACTGCTGGTCTCTACAACAGCGTCAGAGGTTAGAGTGAAGGTTTGACTGGGCGTCCCCAGACTGGTTTCAACTGGTAACTATGCGCTGATGGCCAGGAGGTGATGGGCAACGAGCTCTACTACGAGGTCGATCAGGACGAGAGACCGAACCCCGGGGAGAATGTGCTATGGAAACCCACCAGTTTCCAACGATTCTAGGCACTGTGCTACTCTGAGACGGAGTAGCACGTAGTGGATCCTAAGCGCACGCCCCAGAAGGGCACATCCACTCCGTTGAATTCCGCTTTCACTCAGCTGGATCTAAACGGATCCTAAGATCTGCCATGGTTTTGACCCCATGAGCAGGGCACCATGGAAAACAATACCATCCACGACTAAGAATTTTGCGGACACTTGTGAACCCTGGGCCACAAATTCTAGCGTTGTGCGAAACCGCGAACCGTCAGCGGTTTACCTGAGACCCCCTCTCAAGGTCTGAATGGCAGATGGCTCTGTCAACATGGCCGCGTGAAGGCCAATGTCTCGGAAAAAGGTTGGAGCGGGACAATGTTAACCACCGAACCTGTGTCAGGAAAAGCTGAACAGGCTTATTTTGGACGTGGACTCGATGAGCGGTCCACATGGGTTGTCATACCGAACATGAAGGCATGACAGGCCGACGAGATCCCCGGAGTCACAGCTGCTCGAGGCTCGACATTGTTGACGAGGCTCGACCTGGAAGGTACGGTAAGAGTCTCAGCAAAAACGTCAAGACACTCGGTTTTCCTCACGTCGGCAAGCGTACCCCTGCCCCGGGCGGCGAATGCATTGCGGACAGGGACGGAATACAGCGACTCCGACAGGGTTACTACGTCTTTCGCTGGTTTTGCGGGACACGCCTCTTCCCCGAACTAGTGGAAGGGCTTCTACGAGCATGTGCATTGCGCGACGACTGCTTGCTCCACTCAGCTGTCAGCATACTTCGCAGCTTGTTACACTCATGGGAGGTATGACTGGAAGTATTGTGGTAAACACAGATTCCCTCGCGAGACTGGGCATGGGGACGGTGACGGTTACCTTGATTTCTGAGCGGGGGACTGTGACGGTTACTTTGGGGGGGACTTAAGTTTGTAACACTCAGATCGGTAGTGCCCTCGTTTGCCACAGTTAAAACAAGTCACTACACGCTTAGCGGGTGAGGTTGGGGGTGGTGTCTGCTGGCGACGTTTCGCCCTGGTCCAGGAAGTCGATGACTGCTTTTTTGTATAAGACCGACTGTTTTTACTGTTGGTTTGCTATTTTTACTTAGGCGCGTATTAGTGGGACTGGGGTTAGAACCTTTGTGAGCTGGCTGTCTGACAGCAGCAGCAAAAGTGACTTCCGGCTGCGACCCGGGGTCCACGCGGACGGCGCTGCAAGGATGGGTAGGGGATCATCCGCAAAGCGGCAAACCTTGCCTTTTCTCGGAAGGCGGCTTGAGCGAGTCGATGGCGTCATCTGCACCCAGGACGTCGTGCTGAGGGCCGAGTCCTAGCGCATCAATGGCAGCCCCCGAGGTTAGGGGCGGAATCCCTCCGCATGATGCCGACAGCCAGCATGGGGATGATGTCTTTAAATAGCAATACGGCCATCACCAATCCGCCCACTTAGTTTGGGGGTTGATGGCATCATAAAGTCCGTGGCGGCTTGGGTCGAAACGGCAAAACGCAAGCCAGGGGGCTTTCGTGCCGGTATTGACATTCGGCCAAGACGCTGGTAACGATGTCAATGTAATGGCGTTGGCGACTACGCCGAAAATAAAAGCCTAAATTCCCCTTAAGTTCACCCCAAGACTGAATCTTACAGAACGCGCTTGAGCGGGACAAAGGCACCTATATCACCCTGGGTGAGATCTGATCTGACTAGTTCATATTTCGCGCGGCATTCAGTGCTGCCCTCTGTAGGCCTACCTAGGTCGGTGGGACACACAGTCCACCCTCTCTCCCCCCCCGCCTGGACCGACTTGCCGTACACAAGTTTTCTCCCCCCCTCCACGGGCTGGCTTGCGGTCACTTCCTCACACTGCCCGTTGTGTACTCACTCCTACCCGATTAAAGCCAATCTAGTCCACGGCCGTATCATTGCTACCTACGCTACCTTCATCGGCACTAAACCGCGGGTTTCAACAGTAAGAACAGCAATAACAGGGGTTTGACAGGGGAGTCAGCGGCATTGTGAGCCTTTCAGGTGGAGGGGATCGGTCGACACCAGTCAACATCACCCGTCGTCATCCAACGCACGGCCTAGCCTAAAGAGTTATCTGCTACTCCCAGCGTCTTGACGGGACCCGAGATAGATCTTCGTCCTAGATTTTTCCCACAAAATCGGGGACATAGGCATCACGGCGTCATCTCCAGCCGTAGCAGTCACGTGTTCACCTCATCACCCTCTCTAAAAGCCCTTCAACACTCTCCAGCACCATTCTCCTGCCTCCTACAGCGTCCCTACGCCCTTTCGCCGTCCATGTGTGTTGTGTTCTTCCCAGTTTCCTCCAAGAAGTTTTACCTGGCTTAGCCACGTGGGAACCCAGTTTGGCTTAGCCCCTAAGCCAGCAAAGTTCAGCGTCTACAGCAGCTCGTGACTCATCATAGTGTCTACTACTACTCAGCGCCTACGTATCTCCAGCCAGTGCAGTTTTTTTTGTGTTGCCCAGTTTAAAAATTTTTTTTTTTCCCTTTCCCCCTTTTTGTTTTATTCCCAGTTCATCACCAGTTCTGTTTTTCCCCAGTTGGGTTTGTTACAGTTAAAACTTACTCGCCCCCAGTTCAAAGTTTCACTTAAGCTTGTTTTTAGCACGTTCGAGTAGTGCAGTAAATGTTTTGTTCTCCGTGTGCTGAAGCCGCAGTCAGTCAGCGCGCCCAGACACGCTTGCCAGTGTAAACAACCATACACCAGCTGTGGTTCACGCCGGGTACCCACGTCTAATATTTTATCCCTCCACAGAGTTACTCCGCCCTTTCCTGTTCTTCCCAAGTCCTTTCTGATATTTTTTTTCTACGACTTTGAAGCCCATAGCATATACAAATGCTACGAGGCGTGTAGTGTCACTAGAACATCCCCTGAAAGTTCCAGCACCTGCCGTACCTTCGTCCACCTGCACTCAAAGTTAAGTAAACAGTGATTTTACCTAGCATTTCCTAATATTTTGTGACATTATTTAACTGTCCTGCACCAATACAGTTAGTTACTGAAGCCATACTTCAGTAAATTGTTCAGTGTCATCAGTGCACATTTTGCCATTTACCTACAGCTTAAATTTTGGGAATTTATTTTTGCACTCCTACTTTTTAAATTCCAGTTTTTTTTATTCTGCTTCTTCCCACCTCAGTTATTGATTTAAATTGTTCAGTGTTAACCATTTATACAATTTACCTCTCACACACAGTTTTCATGTAATTCCTGTGTGCTGTTATTTTTTTTAGTTGCACCTGCAAGTTAGCCACAGATTGTTGACTACCCTGCACTTTTTTTGTTTGTTAGTTTTTTTTTTTTATAAGTGTAATCTTCAAGTACTTAAGTATTAGTATATTCTACCTGCAGTCATACAATCTGTGCCTAGCCCATTAAATTTTTTTTTCTGTTCCCCATTTATTTTGCTCTACATATTTCTATGTTTTATCAGTGAATATTCACCTATGTGCATTGCTTTTTGCTTTTTATATACCCAAGTCATTGAGTGTATTTGGGAACCTCTTTTTTACCCTTAATTAACCAAAATTCCTTGTGAAGTTAATTAATTTTGACCTTGAGATTGTGCAAATTTTTTTTTTTCTTTTTGCCAGTGTACACCCTGCTAACACCAGTTAACCTTTGCCATATTCTTGAAATTTTAAAAATTTGCATTTTTATTTAAATTTTTTTTTGTGTGCAATATAGCAATTTGGTCAGTGTTTTTTTTTTTTGTGTGATTTTTGGCACTATTCCATACTCTGATATCTTTTTGTGCCAATTTCCCCTTGTGCTAGTGAATTACCCCTTTTTTTTTTTGCATTTCAATTTGCAACTGTTAGCACCCGCAATTTTTTTTAAACTGTGATTGCAGCACAGTTTAGTGTTGTGTAGTACCTGATTTATTTTAATTTTGTGCAATTTTTGCTCCCAGTGTTTCCCAGTTCAACCCTTTTCATAAATTTTTGTTGCCAGATTCCTGGTGAAATTATTGACTAACCTTAGCTTCATTTTGTGCACTTCCCTGTAGTACATTCACTTGCATACATCTCTTATTTTGTGTTCAGAGTGTATCACTATTCCCCTTTTTATTGTTGTTTTGCTCAAATTATTTTTTATCACTAACAGTTTACCTAGTACTGTGGTGCTGAGTTCTCTTTGACTTGTTTTGAATTGTAGCCAGTGCATACCATTTCTTGCTCTGACCTTTTTACCATTTCGTGACCTACTTGCATTTCAACAATTGACGTCATGACTAAGACACGCATTTGGCCATGCCGTTACCCCAGATTCTGCTGGTGCCAGCAATGGTGCCTCAGCCAGCGTGAAACACGCGGCAGGGCATCGAAGCCCCAGCGACAGTTGGTCAACTTGTGGCTCACGCCTCGAACACCAGTGGGCCGGCTCGTCGTCCACACCTGACCCTTATTTTCGACGGTCGTGCAAATAGTTTAGAGCCATGGCTGCAGTCAGTCGAGGCGACTGTTCAGCTCTATTTGATAGCCCAACAGATACACAGTACATTCGTGCTGCTGTTGCAGCAGTGGATCCCACCGCTGTCACCACTGTTATTGCTGTTCTTACTGTTGAACAGCGGTTTAGTGCCGATGAAGGTAGCGTAGGTAGCAATGATACGGCCGTGGACTAGATTGGCTTTAATCGGGTAGGAGTGAGTACACAACGGGCAGTGTGAGGAAGTGACCGCAAGCCAGTCCGTGGAGGGGGGAGAACTTGTGTACGGCAAGTCGGTCCAGGCGGGAGTGAGAGAGGGTGGACTGTGTGTCCCACCGACCTAGGTAGGCCTACAGAGGGCAGCACTGAATGCCGCGAAATATGAACTAGTCAGAGCAGACGGCTAGGCTGTGTGCTCTGCCAGTACAGGCTGTCTACAAAAGTTCCTTTCTGCCACCTCAAAAAAAATTAAAGAGTTCGTAAATTCGACTTAAAAGCTGTTTAGATTTTTATACAGAAGCCAAATTTGTCACTTGCGACCTTGTTAATCCAAATCATATAAGCTTTTAAACTGATATTACCAGAATGACAAACGAGTTTAGACACACGTAATAACCTGAAATATGTTCAACATCGATCTTCGACACAACAATCGTCTTACCATATTCTTACGTAACATTTCAAAAAAAAAAAAATCATAAACCAAATTGTTACAGAATTTAAAAGTGTAAACGATTTACATTAATAAACCAAACTGATTATCAGTTGCTGGTTAATTTTAAAGTTGCCTAAAATTCTCTGCTTAATAAGGGGTTTTCTAGAATGATTTTTTTATCAGTATTAGTTTAACGGTTCTGTTTTTTATAGTGTTAATATTGTTTTGTTTTTCTTTGTTTAATAAACACACAAACATCGCCTTGTGAAAAACACACGAGAGTTCAAAATTTTAACTGATCAGGAGAGTTATTTACCAGTAGTGGAAAGTATCGTACAGATTTTAATTTTTATAAACAAATTTAGTGAATTGACACCCATCAAGGCGGGGGGGGGGGTTCCTTAATGCTGGGGAGGGGCTCTTAATCCAGGGAATTGGATCTGTGCCTTACTTCTCTGAAATTAAACCAGAATACCTACCATCCTCCCTTCCTCACGGTGCTGTTAATCCTTACGGGTTTTAGCGCTTCCCTTGATAATAATCCAGTTAATAATAATAATAATAACAATAATAATAATAATACTAAAGTAGTGAAGTGTTAACATTACCCACACATTAACAAGTTAATGGTCACTATCCTGCCCCTAACAAGCCTCTCCCTTTAAATATTGACGCCAATCAGAAGAGATAAACTCAAATATTCTTGTGCGTTTTATCAGGAATAAAAATTTCACATTATTTACACGTAAAACTGGAAGATTTAAACCTACAGTTGAAAAACGCTCTCAATTGTCAGCTAATAAGGAAACGTTTGAACGTTTCAACGTTAGAAACCAAGCTCCTCTTGTTCCGGGAGTTAGTAGAGCCTTGAACATTAAAATGGTATAAAATACCGACAGGTTGTTTAGTAAGACATATGCAACAGTTAGGTATACTTTATTTCGAAACGTTTCGCCTACACAGTAGGTTTTTTTAGTCGAGTACAGAAAAGTTGATAGAAGCAGAAGATACTTGAAGAGGATGTAATCAGTCCATCACCCTTAAAGTTTTGAGGTGGTCACTCCCTCAGTCTGGAGAAGAGTATTGTTCCATAGTCTGAAACTCCATATTGTTTCAGACTATGGAACAATACTCTTCTCCAGACTGAAGGACTGACCACCTCAAAACTTCAAGGGTGATGGACTGATTACATCGTCTTCAAGTATCTTCTGCTTCTATCAACTTTTCTGTACTCGACTGAAGAAGCCTACTGTGTAGGCGAAACGTTTCGAAATAAAGATACCTAACTGTTGCATATGTGTTCTTACCTAACAACAGTAGAGCCTTTCAGTGTGCTGGCAATAAGCTGAAGACAGACTGAGGTAACGAACCACAATAACAATTATTCCTAAAAATTTGCCATAGCTATGAGGCTGTTCTGAAGAAGTGTTAAGAGTGAAATTAAAAGGAAGAGCTTGGGAAAAAAATAATTCAGACAACTGCTGCTCTGAGAGCTCCTCTGAGCATAACTTATAACCAGTTTCAAGATCTCCAAAAATTATAAAACCTTTTTGCTCCTTAAATATCAAGGAAATCTACCCTTGTTATTAGATAATAATAATCTCGGGGATCAGTTTGATCCTTACATATAATGCAGGGAAATAAACAGCGATGGAGACACAAATTTCCTCGACTCTGCCTCGAGTTTGTAAATAGGATCATTACGCAAACTAAAACAATAGAGTTTAATAGGCAAAATTTAAAAATCGCAATTAATTCCTTAGAGAGGTTAAGCCATAGTTCATCAATTACCCCTTTCAATAGTCAGTTAAATCAGAATATGAAAGCGGATTGAAGGCATCTACAATATTTAAAATGAAATAGCGAGAGGAATTTTCTATCGCACAAATTCCACCAGACTCGGATAAATGTTGATTTGTGAAAATGTAGAAAGAGAAAAGTTTAATAAACAGCTTGCAATCACTGCTCATTTCTACGATGTTCATTTTGGGTAATTGGTCGTTCACTTGTTTTCTCGCGTCTGAAGAGTGTAAAGCTCTGGAAAACATCAAGATTAATCCGTGTTTCCTCGAGGCAATTCTGGGAGTGAAAATAAGCTGCTTTAAAAATAAACTAGCTGCATTTCGAGGACGGAAAGTCCGACAAAAGTATCCCAGTATTCACTGAGAATATATGTATGCAAGTTGGTTTGTATGTATATATTTATGTATAATTGTGTGTGTATATGATTTTGCCTATTTATGCATGGGCATATGTATATATGTTTCCATGTGTATTCTTTTACGAATGTAACCTTTTGTATATATGCATGTGTATATGATATGCTGTGCGTGCAGATGTATAAGTTTTATTTATTCTTGTGTAACTGCATGTATTTACTCGTTCGTGCAAGTGTGTGTATATATATATATATATATATATATATATATATAATTATATTAATATATATATTAATATATATATATTATACGATGGGGTCCACCTCTGGTGTAAATTGTGGGACCCACAGCCTCGGAGAAGTGGATAAAAAGGCTTCAAGGAAGAATATTGGATTTCTTCCTGAAGCCGTTTGAATATTCTACTTCCCCTACCACCCCATCTTTTCATATTTTTTTTTATACCAATAGGAATATTTTATTACATAATATGGTACAGAAGATTTAAGAGATACATTGTTGATATAAAGGTGGCATATACGGTACATGTTGTTACGTGTGTATCACCGATTATAAGGCGAAAATCTCCTCCAGCTCCTCAGAGCTGGGGCGTGTGCCCAAAATACAGCAGGCATTACTCCTTTGAACAGCCGCACTGAGCCGCTGGAACAGAAAACTAGCTGCCCTGGGATCCCTAGTTACCCTGATGAGTCTTTTTCCCAGCTGCTTAAGGAATTTAGATGCACTCTTTCCCCATGAGCCAAGGGTCTTTGAGCCTATGGGAACAAAGCTAGACGTTTTGATCCAAGGCAGCCAGCCTTCAGGCAGGTGGCATTAGCTATTTCATCTCATCCGCTGCACGCATCGACGAAAGAGAGATTTATACAATGTTTAGAATTCGCAGAATTGACGAAATATTCACACACGCTCATCTGTGTCCGAGAGACTCGCTGCACCGCCATCATTCATCCTTCATACTTTACTAAACTTTCTTCACATTTCCTTCACAGTTTTCCAAACCATCGCTGCTTAATAATTTTCTGCTCCCTCCACATGTAGACTTTGCTAACCCTACTATCCAGTAAACTCCTTCATGCTACCAGTATACTTCTATTCGCGAATCTTAGACTTACAGTGGAATATTCAAGGCCTCAGGGGTAATCAGGGCGAACTTCAGGCGTTTGCTCTCCCAGATTTTCCCTGTTTGTGTTAGTTTACATAAACCTAAATTACACTGCAATGTTATCCATCCCGTCTCAAGCTATATTTCATTGCATTCCCCGGATCGTTTTCCCGCTGGAACTTTTAATAAAAGTGCACTTTCTGTACGCACCGATAACCATACCATCAGATTTTTGCTCATACTTCGCTGCATTACACTGCAGTCTGCATCTACTTGAACAAGTGATATACAATTTGTTCTTATTATCTCTCCTTCTCTAGCTTTATCTATTCCAGATGTTGCTTTTCTGGTGTCTTCCTTACCTCCACCTCCTCTGTTATTACGTGATTTTAACGCTCATCTTTTTTAAATACTGGCACTTACACATATTTTGACCCTCACACTCAAGTTCTCTCTTACATCGATCCCTCAGTTTGTTCCTCATCAACTGCACTTCATTTTACCTGGTATGTGCTCCCATATTTATATAACACATCATTTTCCTATTTTTCTTCCCATTCGTATTCTCGCCCTCTTCGAAGCCCACTTGGCAGTTTCCACGAGCGAACTGTACTCGCATCAAACGTTTTAGAGGAACCTTCTTCGTCCCCTTCTGATGAGCTGTTACGCCTATTTTTTGACATCGATTTTAACCGCAACTTCGCATTCGATCCCTCCCACCTCGAGCAGACACTCTCAGAAATGTGTGCCTTGCTGGTCTCCTGCTTGTGCTCGGTCCGTACGTTTGAAACGTGCTGCATGGGGCCGATATCCTTACAACAACCGCAGAGCGACTTCTTCATTTTAAGCGGGCGAGAGCAGTCGCCCGTCCTGTCATCCGTGAATCTAAATGCATCTGTTGGCAGGATTATATTTCGAAAGTACTACAGTACAATTTCTACCGTTACTTCGCTTTGTGTATGAGTGCAGTTTGGAAAAATGTATGGAAATTGATTGGCAAATACTCTCCAGACTCGGCGCTTATTCTTCGGGTTGCCGGTGTCATCACTACAAACCCTCTTGTAGTTGCCACAGAGATTAGAAATCATTTTGTCCGTATCTTTAAAAAGCTCAGTCTATGCCCTTCTTTTCTTCCTCCAAGTCAACCAGAGACTTACTGCCCATATACTTTCTTGTAGCAGAGAAGAGTCTTAAAAAGTACTCTTTACACTTCTAGAACCAGAGTCAACACTTCTGCTGGCCGATCATCGGCAGCTCGGTCTGGTGGCATTCATATTCGTACACCTTAGCATTTACATCCCTCAGCCCTTACAGTCCTCATACGTCTTTTTATTCTTAGTATTCCACACTAGCTGTGGAAACTGCCAATGTTCTCCCTTCAGTAAATCAAGTATTTCGGGACATGATATCTCATACTTTCGTCTCATTGTTCTTACCAGTGCAGTTTGCAAGGTGATGGAACGTCTGGTAAATAGACTTTTCATGAGATATTTAAAGACACACAATAGTGTCTCCACTAGTCAATATGGCTTTCGTAAGAGCCGCTCTACTATTGACCTCTTACTCCGCTTAGATTCGTATGTTCATAAGGCCTTTGCTAGGAGCCACTCAGTTATCGGAGTCTTTTTTTTTTATCTTGAAAAAATCGTATGATACTGCTTGGAAAAATAACGTCTTGGCCCACCTCACCCATTAGGCTTCAGAGGCAGTTTGTAAATTTTCCTGAAAAACTTCTTATCTGAAAGACACTTCCGTGTCCGGGTTAATAATTTATTTTCCCCAGGACTTCGTCCAAGTTGAAGGTGTCCCTCAGGGATGCGTCCTGAGCACCGCACTTTTTTTCCATGCTATAAATGATCTGGCATCTGTTCTCCTATCTCATATTTGGTCATCACTATGTTGATGACTTCGCTTTAGCTTGTACAGGCGCAGACTGTCGCCTAGTAACAGTCTTTCTGCAGAATGCTGTCAGAAGTGTTTCCTATTGTGCCACTACTCATTTATGGGCTTCAATTTTCTGGTGCTAAGCACACCAAATTTTTTCACCAGACGTTCTGTCGTCTCTGATACTCCATTGTACATGTATGGATCATGTATCCCTGAACGATAGTCAGGTTTCACGGCCTTCTGTATGATCGCCGGTTTTTCCTGGAAACCTTTCATTACCTAACTGAGAGCAACTTGCCATAGCCGGCTGAACCCTCGCTCATCTTTCAGGGGAGGAAGGGCGGATCGTCGAACTCTCCTTCGAATGTATTCAGCCCTAATTTTAAACGAAACTAGAGTAGGGTAACCAAATATATTCAGAGGCCTCTCCTAGAGCTCTTTCTTAACTTGATCCCAACCATCATCAGGGAGTACGTTTATGTCTATCCTTGAACGTTCGCAGTGTAGCTCATTGCCTCTGCTATTTGACCGCCCTAATGACCTTCACGATCCTTCTACATGCAGGATTACGGACGTTAGTAGAGGTCCATTTTTTGTTCGTCGCCCCTGTTTACCCTGTTCCTTTCCTTTCATCTTCACACGCTCTCCTCTTCTCTTCAGTTACCCCCTGTATATGTTCATCTACCATCTAACTTGTCACTTTCCCTTGAGAGGTTCCGACAGTTCGTGTCTGTTCTTCCCCAATGCCGAGCGCGAATGGCCAAATACCCACAGTTGCTTCTCGCTCTTTTTTTTTTGCCACTTTTGGTCTCATTCTGATGCCGTCCCATGTGTACACCGATAGTTCAAAACCCTCTCTGACGGTGTTTGGGTTGCAGCAGTGTTCCCGGACAGCGTAGTGCGAGGCCATTTATTAGACCCTGCTAGCAATTCTACACCTGAATTTTATGCAGTTATCCATATTACATCAAAGCCTACCTCAACATTTGTAGTATTTTTAAACACTTCTTTAGTGCTTTCAAAACTACTAAAGAATTTGATTTGCCTCATCCCCTAGTTCTTAATATAATTTTGGGTTGTGCGGGCATTTCTAGAAAAAATAAAGATATCGTTTTCTGTTGGGTTCCGGGTCATGTTGATGCTCTGGGCAATGAGCAGGCAGACTAGGCAGCCCTCGCGCACAGTCAGCAGTAGTGCCCTTTCCCCGTTTCATATAAAAGGGTATTCCATTCTCAGGCTAGTTTACTGTAATTCTAACCACCTTCGCAACTGTTGGCAAGAACATTGGTCTGATATGACTCATAACAAATTACATTTTTTAAAAACCAAATTTAGGATTCTTGTCAAGGATACGAGGTTGGGAAACTATGCTCTCCCGTCTTCGCACGGACACACTTGTCTTACTCACGGGGTATCTCAAGGAGAGGCGCCCTGTTCCACTCTTTGGGAATTGTCTGGTTTCAATTTAAGTTTGTCATACTCTATTTGGGTTGTCCTGTCTTTCAACGAGCACGCAGAATTTTCCTTCGACGTCGTCACCGCTCTAACAAATTCATCTTCCCTCATTGCTTATAGCCATCTCTTCTTTGATTTTTTTTTACAAACAACCAATTTTTTTAAACGAACTTTGATAAAATTTTCTTTAGTACTTCTCCAAACCCTTTCTAACTCTACCTATATTATCCTATTCACCCTTGCTACCCTATGATCAGTATCACTCACTGAGCTGCAACCCCTGTATGGCTCTAATGGGTTTAGCACTTCTGTTTGATAATAATATACATTTCATAAAATATAAAAGCTTTCCCCATTGTTTTAAGCGAGTCGGCTATAGATCTTTTTTTCTTAATATTATGGAATTGTCTTACTAATTGTCGTATTGAATTCTGAACGAACTTTGATAATTGTCCATGTCACTAATGTTATGTTCAGTAGGTCATTACTACCTTGTCAGTGCTTGGCACTGATTGTTTTCTACTGCTTAAGTATTCTGCCTTCATTTTTCTGGCACTTGGCACTGGGTTGCTCGGCACCATCTACCTAATTCAATCTAGAACCATTTCCCTGAGCGTATCTACTTGGACTTCCTACTCATTTCTGCAACATTCCAAACTTCCGAGGTGTTGATTGTAACACAATGGGCCTAGCGCTATCACTCAGCTCTACATATATTTGCTTTGTACATCTTGTATCGCTTGTTCGCGATCATTGCATATTATAATATAAATATTATATATATATTTATATATATATATAAATATTATATATATATATATATATATATATATATATATATATACACTCATCCGAGTTTTCTTTTGATTTCCTTTGATTTTCTTTTATTTTTCCCCTATATATCCATGGGGAAGTGGAATAAGAATCTTTCCTCCGTAAGCCATGCGTATTGTAAAAGTCAACTAAAATGCCGGGAACAATGGGCTAGTAACCCCTTTTTCTTGTAATATTACAAAAAAGAATAAGAAGAAAATTGTCAAATTTGGGAAGTCTGAATGTGCGTGGATGTTGTGCGAATGATAAGAAAGAGATGATTGTGGATGTTATAATAAAGAAGAAGCTGGATGTCCTGGCTTTAAGTGAAACAAAGCTGAAGGGGATGAGAGAGTTTCAGTGGAGGGGAATAAAGGGATAGGTCAGGGGTTTCAAATAGAGTTAGAGCTAAAGAAGGAGTAGCAATAATGTTGAAGGATAAGCTATGACAGGAAAAGGACTAAAATGTATTATTTCAAGGATTATGTGGAGTAAAATAAAGGATGGACGTGAAAAGTGGGTTATAGTAAGCGTATATGCACCTGGAAAAGAGAGAGGTATAGTTTTTGGGGAAATGTTGAGTGAATGCGTGGGGAGTTTTGAACCAAGTGTGAGAGTAATGGTGGTTGGGGATTTCAATGCTAAAGTGGGTAAAAATGTTGTGGAGGGATAGTAGGGGAAAATTTTGGGGTGCCAGGGGTAAACGAAAATGGGAGCCTTTAATTGAGCTATGTGTAGAAAGAGGTTTGTAATATGTATTTCATAATTTATGAAAAAGAGGATAAATAAATATAAAAGGTATGATATAGCACATAATGACAGTAGTTTGTTAGATTATGTACTGGTGGATGAAAGGTTGATGGGGAGGCTCCAGGATGTACACGTTATAGAGGGGGAACTGATTGGATCATTATTTGGTTGTAGCTACAGTTAGAGAAAGAGGTAGATGGGACGAGAAAAAAGGCAACAAGAAGCAAGACGGAGGTCAAAGTGAATAAACTAAGGGAGGAAGAAGTTCGAGTGAGATATAAGCAACTACAGTCTGAAAGGTGGGCTGTTGCAAGTATGATAGCGTGTGGTTGAAGAGGGTTGGAATAGTTTTAAATCTCCAGAACTAGAATGTGGGGGGAGAAGTTTTTTGGTTATAGGTGGGTGGGGTGCAGGAGGAAAGAGGATTTATTGGTGGAATGAAGTTTAAAAGGGTGTGATAAAAAGAAAAAGGTAGCTTTTTGAGAGGCTTTTACAAAGCAGAAGTGTTATAAGAAGCGTAGAGTATTGGAGAGTAAAAGAAAGGTGAAGAGAGTGGTGAGAAGTGGGAAAAGTAGAGCAGATGAAGGATGGGGAGGCACTGTCAATAAATTTTAATGAAAATAAAAAAAAAAATTGGAGTGAGGTTGTTATTACATTGTCAAATGGTCCATACTTCAGAATACTCGAGACGGACCAGATCTTTATCTCCTCTCTTTACCTCTTCCCCGTTTCTATATTTTCCTTGCCTTTCCTTTTTTCTGCCTGGGTATATTCTGTCCTGCAGGGTTTTACTCGTGTTTTTCGTCCCACTCTAGTGGGCCATTAGCTCTCCTGCAGTGCTCCTTTTCTTGTCCATATATTCCTTCCACTGCAACTGCTTCTACTCCCACTAACCCACTACTACTACTACTACTACACTACTACAAGGACGCCTACTACTACTCCAGAGGTTCTGTCTCGCTTTTTTTGTCCCCGGGCTGGCCAAAACTCTCACTCCTTTAGATGAGACTTTCTTTTGTCCACCCCGCCACTCTCAAGATTATGAACGTTTGCGACCTATAAGATACTAAGTCTTGAACTGAGTTCACTCTTCCTAATGTCCCGAGTTAGCAAGGGCAGTGAGAAGACTAAAGAAAATTTTATCAAAGTTTCGTTTTAATAAATTGGTTGCTGTCAAAAAAATCAAAGAGAGAGTGTCTATAACAATGAGGGAAGATGAACGTTTTTAGAGCGGTGACGACGTCGAAGAAAATTCTGCGTGGTTCTCTGTTGAAAGACAGGACAATCCAATAGAGTATGACAACTTAAATTGAAACCAGACAAATTCTCCACAGATTGGAACAGGGCGCCTCTCCTTGAGATACCCCGTGAGTAAGACAAGTGTGTCCAGTGCCGAAGACGGGGAGAGCATAGTTTCCCAACCGTATCCTTGACAAGAAGACAAGAATCCTAAATTTGGTTTACAAATGTAATTTGTTATGAGTCATATCAGACCAATGTTCTTGCCAACAGTTTGCGAAGGTGGTTAGAAATTACAGTAAACTAGCCTGAGAAAGGAATACCTTGTAAATGAAACTGGAAGGATCACTAGCTGACTGTGCATCAGAGTCTGCCTATTCTGCCTGCACATTGCCCTGAGCATCAACATTCCAGACCCAACAAGAAAACGATATCTTTATTTTTGCTAGAAATGCAAGCACAACCAAAGTTGTATATTAAGAACTAGGGGATGAGGCAAATCAAATTCTTTAGTAGTTTTTGAAAGCACTAAAGAATGTGAAACTACTACAAATGTTGAGGTAGGCTTAGATGTAAATATGAGATAACGGCAATAAATTCAGGTGTATAATTGCTAGCAGGGTTCGAATAAATGGCCACGCACTACGCTGCCGGAACACTGCTGCAAACCCAACACCGTCAGAGAATTGTAAACTAATCGTGTACACACGACGGCATCAGAATGGAGACCAAACTGGCAAAGAAAAAGAGCGAGAAGCAACTGTCGTATTTGGCCATTCGCGCTCGGCATTGGGAAGAACAGACACCACTGACGGAACCTCTCAATGGAAAGTGACAAGTTAGATTGGTAGATGAACATATACAGGGGGTACAGAAGAGAAGAGAGAGCGTGTTAAGATGAAGAGGAAAAGGAACAGGGTAAACAGGGGCGACGAACAAAAAATAGACCTCTACCTAACGTCCTTAATCTGCATGTAGAAGGACGTGAAGGTCATTAGGCGGTCAAATAGCAGAGGCAATGACACACTGCGAACGTTCAAGGATAGACATTAAACTTACTCCCTATGATGGTTGGGATCAAGTTAAGAAAGAGTCTCTAGGAGAGGCCCCTGAATATATTGGTTACCCCCACTCTAGTTTCCAATAAAATTAGGGCTGAATACATTCGAAGGAGAGTTCGACGATCCGCCCTTCCACCCCTGAAAGATGATGCGAGGGTTCAGCGCGGCTATGGCAATTTGCTCTCATTAGGGTAATTAAGGTTTTCCAGGAAAACCGGCGATCATACTGAATGCCGTGAAACCTGACTGTATCACGTTTCAGGATACATGATCATACATACAATGGAGTATAGGACGACAGAACAGTCTGGTGAAAATAATTTGGTGTGCTTTAGCACCAGAAAATTGAAGCCCATAACTGAGTAGTGGCACAATAGGAAACACTTCTGACAGCATTCTGCAGAAAGACTTTTACTAGGCGACACGTTCTGCGCCTGTACAAGCTAAAGCGAAGTCTCAACATAGTGAAGACCAAATATGAAGATAGGAGAACAATGCAGATCATGTATAGCAAGGAAAAAAAGTGCGTGCTCAGGACGCATCCCTGAGGGACATCTTCAACTTGGACTAAGTTCCCTGGAAAGTACATTATTAACCCGGACACGAAGTGTCTTTTCAGATAAGAATTATTTCAGGAAAAATGACAAACGCCTCTGACTAATGGGTTGGGTGGGGGCCAAGACGTATTTTTTCCAAGCAGTATCATACTACTTTTTTAAGATAAAACAAAAGACTCCGAAAACTGATGAGGTTCCTAGCAAAGGCCTTATTAACATACGAAATCTAAGCGGAGTAAGAGGTCAAAATAAGCGGCCCTATCGAAACGCCATATTGACTAGTGAGAAACTATGTGGTGTCTTTAAATATCTCCTGAAAAGTCCATTTACCAGACGTTCCATCACCTTCAAACTGCCAAGTGTAAGAACAATGAGAACGAAAGTATGAGATATCATGTCTCGAAATACTTGAATTTACTGAATGGCAGAACATATGCATTTTCCACAGTTGGAGTGGAACTACTAAAATAAAAAGACGTATGAGGACTGTAAGGCTGAGGGATGTAAATGCAAAGGTGACGAATATGAATGCACCATACCGAGCTGCCGATGATCGCCAGCAGAAGTGTTGACTCTAGTTCTAGAAGTGTAAAGATACTTTTTAAGACTCCTTCTCTGCAGAAGAAAAGTATATGGGCAGTACTCTCTGGTTGCCTTGGAGGAAAGAAAAGAAGGGCATAGACTGAGCTATTTAAAGATACGGACAAAATGAATATCCTAATCTCTGTGGCAACTTACAAGAGGTTTGTAGTGATGATCACCGGCACCCGAGAATAAGCGCCGATCTGGAGAGTATTTGCCAATCATATTTCCATACATTTTTCCAACTGCACTTCATACACAAGCCGAAGTAACGGTTAGAAATTGTACTGTAGTACTTTCGAAATATATCCTGCAACAATGCATTTAGATTCACGGATGACAGGACGGGCTAACTGCGTCTCACCCGCTTAAAAAGAAGAAAGTCGCTCTGCGGTTGTTGTAAGGATATCGGCCCCATGCTGCACGTATCAAACGTACGACCGAGGACAAGCAGAGACAGCAAGGCACACATTTCTGAAGTGTCTGCTCGAGTTTGGAGGGATCGAATGCGAAGTTGCCCGGTTAAAATCGATGTCAAAATCGGGCTTAACAGCTCATCAGAAGGGACGAAGAAGTTCCCTCGAAAAACAGTTTGATTCGAGTACAGTTCGCTCGTGGAAACTGCCAAGTGGCATTCGAAGAGCCGAGAAAACAATGAAGAAAATAGGAAAATGATGTGTTATAA
Source organism: Cherax quadricarinatus (assembly GCF_026875155.1). Taxonomy (NCBI): domain Eukaryota; kingdom Metazoa; phylum Arthropoda; class Malacostraca; order Decapoda; family Parastacidae; genus Cherax; species Cherax quadricarinatus. The sequence goes on along the minus strand of NC_069468.1, from coordinate 3,028,446 downwards.
ATATGGAGCACTACAAGGTAAAATGAAGTGCAGTTGATGAGGAACAAACTGAGGGATCGATGTAAGAAAAAAAAAAAGAACTGAGTGTGAGGGTCAAAAGTAATGTGTAGTGCCAGAATTAAAAACGATGAGCGTAAAATCACGTAAAACAGAAGAGGTGAGGTAAGGAAGACACCAGAAAAGCAAAACCAAATTCTGGAAATAGATAAAGCTAGATAAGGAGAGATAATAAGAACAATATTGTATATCACTTGTTCAAGTAGAATGCGACTGCAGTGTAAATGCAGCAAAGTATGAGCAAAAATCTGATGGTATGGTATAAGTCGTGCGTACAGAAAGTGCACTTTTCATTAAAAGTTCCAGCGGAAAACGATCCCGGTGAATGCAATGAAATATAGCTTGAGACGTGGATGGATAACATTGCGTGTAATTTAGTTCATGTAAACTAACACAAACAGGAAATCTGGAGAGGCAACGCCTGAAGTTCGCCCTGATTACCCCTGAGGCCTTGTATATTCACTGTAAGTTCTAAGATCCGAATAGAAGTATACTGGTAGTCATGAAGGAGTTTACACTGATATAGGGTTAGCAAAGTCTACATGTGGAGGAGCCGAAAAGTATTAAGCAGCTATGGTTTGCGGAAACTGATGAGGAAATGTGAAAAAGTTTAGTAAGGTATGAAGGATGAATGATGGCGGTGCAGCGAGTCTCTCGGACACAATGAGGCGGTGTGATATTTCGTCAATCTGCGATTCAAAACCATTTATAAATCTCTCTTTCGGTCGATGCGTGCAGCGGATGAATGAAATAGCTAATGCCCACCGTGGCCTAAGGCTGTCTGCCTTGTATCAAACGTTCTAGCTTTGTTTCCCATAGGCTCAAAGACCCTTGGCTCAATGGGGAAAGAGTGCATCTAATTCCCTTAAGCAGCTGAAAAAGACTCATCCGGGTAACTAGGGAATCCCAGGCAGCAAGTTTTCTGTTCCACGCTCAGTGCGGCTGTTCAAAGGAGTATGCCTGCTGTATTATGGGCACACGCCCCATCCTGAGAGCTGGAGAGATTTTCGCCCTATAATCGGTGATACACACGTAGCAACATGTACCCGTATAGCCACCTTTATACCAACAATGTATCTCTTAATCTTTTCTGTACCATATTATTAATAAAATATTCTATGGTAAAAAAAAAAATATGAAAAAGATGGGGTAGTAGGGGAAGTAGAAATTCAAACGCTTCAGACAAATCCAATATTCTTCCTTTAAGCCTTTTTATCCACTTCACTGGAGGCTGTGGTTCCCACAATTTACACCAGCGGTGGACCCCATCGTAATACATATATATATATAGTAATATATATATAAATAATTATATATATATTATATATATAAAATAAATATATATAAATATCTATATATATATATAATAAAATAATACACACCACACACTTGCACGAACGAGTAAATACATGCTGTTACACAAGAATAAAAACACTTATACATCTGCACGCACAGCATAATCATATACACAGGCATATATACAAAAAGGTACAATCGTAAAAGAGACCCATGGAAACATATAATACATATTGATCTTATTCGCCTTCGTGTGGCTCGAACCTAGTTATTTTCCCCCACATCTAGGTGTGAGTGCGAGTTGGAAACTGACTCTAGCCAGAAGCAGGACATCGGCTTGTTAACTAAGATATTAACCACAAATTAAGAACCACCACATACTCCATATAACCCACAACAAAATGATGGTTAGTGTGTGTGGCAGATTTCTTTGAATTCTGGTAATGATATTGAATTTTTGTGTGAAAGAGGCGCCATCCACACTCCCATCTGTGCTCCAGCCAGTTCCTGCAAGCCACTATATCTGACATCTGCTTCCTTGTCGTCTGTACCAACATAATGGCATTCATCACTGCGCTGCAATCTAAATGACTATTAGAAATTCTAAGTATACTGGAGCTAAAGACGTTTGTGTCATGGCACCCCAGCCCAGCATAGCTCATTCACTGCTCACTTTCTCTAATGTTTGTGTCACTTGGCTCTGCGTGCAAGCTACCGCAGGCCAGGAAGATATTTTCTACAAGTCACCTGCACCTAAGTATTTTCACTGTTTATATAAATTAATATAAATATTTGTCCTGTATTTTTTTACGAGTAAATTCGCTAATAATTAGTGTATTTTCAGTATAATTAACATTTTTGCCTTCTGTACTACATGCGAAATCAGTGGGGATTCTTATCTTTCACAGACCAAGAAGTCGGAAGTGATATGTCAGCTGATCATTTGAATTTTCTGGCCATATTGTATTTCCGTTCTGATTATTCTTTCGCCAGTTAACATGACAAAATATTGCCAGTATCAACCAATTTAAGAAAAGTTACCAAGAGTGTTTTCTGCTGTGATGTGCTTAACTTGGAGACGTGTAACAGGCAAGTGATATTTTTTCAGAAAAATACTGTTTATATTAAAGTGATCTGTGTCGTCTGCTAACTTGGACTAGAGATTTCCTGATGAATATAACCAACCAGTCGATTGTTTCTATTAAAACTGGAGATTAACTACTAAATTACAGTATATAGCTGTATATCATAACTAGTTTTGACTTACATAATGGAAAAAAAGGGGTTCAAGTCTGAATTAAAGAAATGTTCAAAGTCTCAGTATACTAAAGAGGATATACCTCTTGTTGTGAGTCAGCTACCTGAATATTCTGTATAACAGTTAAATTTCAGTTCTCTGAGTTTTTATATACAATTTATATCTCTGTGTGTGTAGCATTTATTGCACAATGTACTAATCCAATATAATTTTGCGAAGTAATAATGCTTGGCTAGTGTGCTATTCTAGTGAAATAACTAATATTCCTTCTCAGTGCCCTTATCTGAGTAAGTGAATTAGAACAGTCAGAATATTAGCCAATCAACAAGGTCAAATACATTGTTAGAAATTATATGGTAATTTCAACAAGCACATGTTTTGAAGTTAATTCAAGATAAATGACACATCTAAAACAAATATTAACCTTACTGATATTGATGCATCTTGAAGACTTGTGGAACTTCCGGAGACACTGGGCTGCAACCATGTCCCCTTCATGTTTAGGTATGTTTTTCCCTTCATTGCCCACTGTCTCACTCCCCAGCAAAACATCGTAACACGTGCTAATTAGTTCAGTTTTGTCCCAGATGTGACCATACCAGCATTAACACCAGGTACTCATTTTTACTGATGGATGAACGTAGATAATCGTGTAAAGAAACACGCCCAAGTTTCTACAAGTGAAACAAGAGCTATAGCCACCAGCCTGACCTTCACTAATTTTAAATAACAACACATCTCTTTCGATATTCTAGTGTTAATCCTAGTATCTTACTACACCTAGTAGGGGTATTTCCTTAGGTTAGGTTAGTAAGGTTCGTCAGTAAACGAGGACAAAAGTTTCCTGACGCGGGTCTTAGTCAGATGGATGACCAAGCCTTTGGAGCTTTTGGTTCATCTGACCGAGCCTTCCGCTGGCTTACCGGTCCACCCCTTTAAAAATTATGGTCATTTAATAACACATTGGTTATAGGGTATTCCTTAGTAAAATTTGGTCATTTCATTTGGACGAATGCAATTTCATCTCTCAAGGTATATATGAGCTTTGCATTATCTTATTAGCTTCGAATATTCCTTCATTAGTTCCCTTCAGTTGACGTCACAATTAGAAAATTTTTAACATAAACTGTTTATTACACTGATTCTCTCAATGGGCTTCCAAACGTCTGAGCGTTTATAGTCGCCTGAAGCGGAAATGGACTAGAAGTAGCCCGCAAAATTAGTCGCTCTTAAAGCGGAAAGTTTTTTAGAGGGCTAAGTAGGGCCATTAGGATTTTCAAGCCACGAGAAAATGGGTATTTATCTCTGGTCTATCTCCTGCACACCTACTTTTTAGGATCCTTTCCTTATATCAACAGTGAAGGCAAAATTCTTTACCCTGAACTTTTAGTAGGATGTCTCTAATAAACTGCCAACAACGAACGTGTCATTAGAGTCGTTCACGCTTGGTACGTCTTACTTCTTTATCACTGTAATTGAAAATTATTTTCAGGGGAGTAGTTTTAGTCCTTTTATGTCCGTTGGTGCAGAAGTTTTGACCTAAATTCTAGCATTATCAGGAAGTTACCTCTTCTTTATGAACTTATTTTTTCATTAATTCTTTTTATTTATATAGTTTCAAAGATAGGACACAATTCATACATGTTAGGATTTCTAATCTGGGTCCCATCTCTTTGCAACACTGACGTCGAGTTGTCCTAATTGGCCATAAGCCATTCTGTAATTTGTAGGCAATTCCGTTGATTCAGCTTTCACTGCTGTTGGCACGCAGTATTGTCCATTTCATATTATCATTTTCCCACGTATTGTTAATGACATTAATTCTGAATGCTGTTCCAGATCCCATAATTTATACACTGGCTCAACATCGTTTCTGTTAAGGAAAATTGAGAGAGTGGTCACACTGTGACCACATAACATGACTCCTTTACTCATTCATCATAAGAGTGATCGCACATTTTTCCACTATAACATTTCACTATACCCTTTTAAATCAATATAATGGCGCTTACTGAGTATTATTTACAGAGGAGAATCCAAATATACACCATTCTGTGAAAGCTGTCTAAATGCTTTCATTAACCCAACTACAGAATATTTTCTCTGGAAAATTATCCACAAGGTCTGCCGTGATATATTTACTCTCCACTTTCCCAGACCTGACATTATTTAAGAACCATGTCGAACAACTGACAATTTGTTACTCTCATGAATCCAGACACTTAAATTTCATGATTCCCCATTTTGCACAGTATACCTCTAAGGTTAACAACTTATAATTTTATAACGTGCGTTGGGATCCTTTGATCTAGCAAATACACTTACATTTTAAAATTTATTTCCATTTGTTATCCTGAATCAACACTCATACAGACAAGGCTACCCATCAGTTCCATTATCATTCACAATCGCTTGCTACATTCGTAGATAACAGCTGTGCTATCATTACCATTATATTATACACACCCTTGCACATTGTAGTATGTGTCTTCCCTTCTAACATAGGTAACAAATTATTTAATTAGCGTGGCAGTCGTTCTATTATGATTCCCAAATCACCTGATCTTCCTGTTTAAATTCTTCCAGTTTATGCACTCCACTATTCCAGGAACATATGATTAACAGTTTTGTGATGAATGATTACTTAATAACCTTATTACCTTAATAAGAATTTATTTCTTCTAACTCACCTATAATGAACGCTTATTACTGGCTCCTGCCAACATGATAAGTTACAATATAAATTTTTATAATGTGATGAAATTATTGTAGTTAAGATTAGGGTAAATTTGTACCCTTGTGAATTAAGATGATTATGACATACATCAGTTACCTCACGAATTATTTGGTTACGAGCTTGTTTAGTAGGAAAATTACGGACGAGAAATATCCTTCAGACAACCACTCCTATAGTCTTACCAGTCATTTTGTTTTTTAAATATACTTATAACCATTCTGACCTTCCAGACATATTTGATACTCAATGTTTGAAGAGTGCTTTCCAAATTTCACTCTATATTAGAGCTAAGTATTCTTGAGGTCTTAGGAAACACCACATACCCTAGATAGTTCTCGATTTATTGAACCTTCTCTTCTTTAGTGCCTCTAAGAAACAACTTTTGCAAGAAAGCTTCGTACTGACTATACATATTTCATTTACCATAAGTACATGCGCATCACACTTTTTCAGTGCTTTAAACACATGGAAAGATTTTCCCCCCCAAAAATCCTTTTTATCACAGCTTAGCTTATAAAAGTAGATTGGCGTAAAAGAATTCTAATGAACAGAAAACCATCTCAAGTGTCACGTCAGGGGAAGATTTTGCACCTAAATCAAACCCCCCCGCCCCCTTTTTTTTTTTTTTATTCAGCCCGGTATTCTCCCGGCCCGGTCTTTCCAAGTAGTGGTGACCCGGCCTTAGCTCCCATCTGGGAGTGTCTCCCAGACTTAAGTCTGAGACACTCCCCAGAAATGGAGCTAAGGCCGGGTCACCACTACATTGGAAAAGACCCGGGCCCGGGCGAATACCGGCGAATAAAAAAAAAAAAAAGGGGGAGGGGGTTGATTAGGTGCAAATCTTCCCCTGAACGTGAACACTTGAGAAAGTTTCTGTTCATTAGAACTTCTTTTTACGCCAATACTCTATAAAAATCACAGCTGTGATAAAAAATTTTTGGGGGGAAAAACTTTCCATGTGTGTAAAGCACTGAAAAGTGTGATGCGCATGTACATTATGGTAAATCGAAATATGGTATAGTCAGTACTGAGAGCTTTCATGCAAAGTTGGTTGCTTAGAGCAAGAAAGGTTCAATAACTCGAGAACTATCTCGGGTATGGTGTTGTTTCCAAGACCTCAAGAATACTTACTCTAATATAAGAGTGAAATTGGAAAGCACTCTTCAAGCCACCTTGAGGTAACAAATATGATCTGGAAGGATCAGATTGGATATTAAGTGATATTTTAAAAAACAAATTGACTAGTACGACTATAGAGTGGTTGTCTGAATGATATTTCTCGTCGTAATTTTCCTACTACAAGATAGTCAACCAAATAATTGAGAGTAACTGATGTATGTCATAATCATCCATAAGTATCCACAAGGGAAAAAAACCCTAATCTTATCTACAATATTCATCAATAATAAAAATTATATCTGTAACATATCAAGTTGCCGAGCCCGTAAATAAGCGTTCAATAAAGGAGAGTAAGAAGAATAAATACTTATTTAAGGTAATAAGGATAATAAGGTAACATTCCTCACAAAACTGTAATTCATATGTTCCTGGAATATTGGAGGTGCCTTACTGGAAGAATTTAACAGGAGCATCAGGTGTTTGGGCAATCATAATATGAATGACTGCCACGCTAAATTAAATAATTTTTACGAGTGTTAGAAGGGAAGACCCATTACTACAATGTGCAAGGGTGTGTATAATATAATTGTAATGATAGCACAGCGTTACTAACGTAAACGTAAGCAGCGAATGTGAAAGATAAATGAACTGCTGGTGTAAGCCTGTCATATGGAAGTGATATTCAGGATAAAAGGAATAAATTATAAAATGTAAGTGATTTTGCTAGATCAATGGATCCCAACGCACGTTTATAAAAAAGATGTTACTTAGAGGTATAACAGTGACAAAATGGGAATCATGAAATATAATGTCTGGATTTCTATGAGACAAAATAGTCCCAAGTTGTTCGACATGGTCTTAAATAATGTCAGTCCCTGGGAAGTGAGAGTAAATATATCACGGCAGACCTTGTGGATAATTTTGCAGAGAAAATATCTGGAGTTGGGTTAATGAAGCATTTAGAACGGCTTTCACAGAAATGTGTATAATTGGCAAACTCCTCTGTAAATAAGACCTCAGTAGGCCAATAAATGATTTAATATGGTATAGTAAGGGTATAGGGAAAAATGTGGAGTGCACTCCTATGATGAATGAGTAAAGGAGTCAGTTAATGTGGTCACAGTGTGACCACACTCTCAATAATTCCTTAACAGAAACGTGTGAGCCAGTGTAAAAATAAGGTTTCTGGAAGCATCAGAATTAATGTCAATTAACAATACGTTGAAAATGCTAAATATGAACATGGACAATACGAGCGTGCAACAGCATTGAAAGCTGAATACACAAAAAAAAAAAAAAAAAAACAAACGAATTGGCCTACAAATTACAGAATGCTATGGCCAAGGGAGGAGGGGTTGGTAATTAATGACAACTCCGACCGACAAGGTGTTTCTTACAAGAGATGGACCCGATTAGAAATACTAACATGAGAATGGGTTCCATCTCTTTGAAACTATATAATAAAAGAATTAATGAAAAAAATTAAGTTTTTTTCCATAGAAGATGTACCTCCATGGATAATGCTAGAATTTATGGACAAAACTTTCTGGCACCACGGTCATAAAAAAGACTAAAACTACTCCCCTGAAAATAATTTTTCAATTTACAGTGATAAAAGACAGTAAGGACGTACCAAGCGTGAACGACTCTAAAGAACACGTACCGTTGTTGACAGATAAATTAGAGACATCCGACAAAATTTCAGGGTAACGAATTTTGCCTTCACTGTTGACATAAAGGAAAGAGATCCTAACAGTAGGTTTGGCAGAGATAGACCAGAAAATAACCATTTCTCGTGCTTGAAAATCCTAATGGCCCTCTTAGCCTCTAAAAAACTTTCCGCTTAGAGGCGTACTAATTTGCGCTACTTCTAGTCCATTTCCGCTCAGGCGACTATAAACGCTCAGACGTTTGGGAACCATTGAGTGAATCAGTGAATAAACAGTTTTATGTTAAAATTTTTCTAATTGTGACGTCCAACTGAATAGGAACTAATGAAGGAATATTCGGACGCTAATAAATAATGCAAAGCTCAAATATACCTCTGAGAGAATGAAATGCAATTCGACCAAATAAATGACAAAATATATAAGGAAATCACCTATAACACTTGGTTGAAAATGACCATAATTATATAAAGCGGTGACCGGTAAGCCAGCGGAATGCCTCGGTCAAATGACCAAAAGCCTCCAAGCTGGTTCATCATCTGACAAGAGACCCGCGTCAGGAAACATTTGTCCAGTTCCTGACGAACTTACCTAACCTAACCTAATGAATGCCCAACAAGGTGTAGTAAAGATACTAGGATTAACACTAGAATATCGAAAAGAGATGTGTTGTTATTAAAACTTAGTGAAGGTCAGTGGCCTTGTGGCTATAGCTCTTGTTTCACTTGTATAACACATTGGGCGTGTTTCTTACACCCGATTATCTACGTTTCATCCATCAGTAAAATGAGTACCTGGGTGTTTAATCGACTGGTATGGTTCACATCCCTGGGACAAAACTGAACTAATTACTCGTGTTACGTGTTGCTGGGAGCAGAGACAGTGGGCCACTGAAGAAAAACATACCTAACATAAGGACATTGTTGCAGCCCAGTTTCCTCAGAAGACCCACAAGTCTTCAAGATCAGTCAATATCAGTAAGTTAATATTATGTTTAGATTTGTCAGTTATTTGACATTATATCAAAACCAGTGCTTGGAAATTCACCCATATAATTTCTCACAATGTATTTGAACACATTGATGATTGGATAATATTCTGGCTGTTAACAATTCACTTACCCAGAATAAGGTCCAACAGAAAGAATATTAGTTATTTCACAAGAATAGCACACAAGCCCAAGCATATACTTCGCAAATTAATAATTGGTATTATCCAATAGTACATTGTTGCAATAATGCACCCACACAGAGAATATAAATTGCATAAAAACTCAGAGAAACTGAATTAACTGTTATAATAATATTCAGGTAGCTGACTCCCTCAATACAGAGGTAATACACTTTAGTATACTGAGACTTTGAACTTTCTTAATTTCAGATTGAAACTTTTTCCATTATGAGTCAAACTATTATTATATACAGCTAATAAACTGTAATGTTAGTAGTAAATTCTCACAGTTTAAAGAAACAAACGACTGGGTTGGTTATACTCCAATCAGGAATCTCTAGTACAAGTTAGCAACACACAGATCACTTAATATAAACAGTATTATTCTGAAAAAATATCACATGCCTGTTACACGTCCCTCTCAAGTTTAAGCACATCACAGGCAAAACACTCTTGGTAACCTTTCTTAAATTGGTTGAATACTGGCCATATTTTGTCATGTTAACTGGCGAAAGAATATCAGAAACGAAATACAATATGCAGAACATATTAAATGATCAGCTGACATATCACTTCACGACTTTTGTCTGTGACAGAAAGAAATCCCACTGATTCGCATGTATTACAGAAGGCAAAAATGTTACTTAAACTGAAATACACTACTTACATACGAATTTACTCGTACAAAAATACAGGACAAATATTTACTCCAATAATTTATAAATAAACATGAAATACTTAGGTGCAGGTGCTTGTAGAAATTATCTTCCTGGCCTGGCGGTATCTTGCACACAAGAAGCCAAGTGACACAAACAGTGAGGTTGAGCAGTGAACTGACTATGCTAGCGGGTGCCATGACACAAACTCTTTATGCTCCAGTAATCACTTAGATTTCTATGTCATTAGAAATACAGCACAGTGAATCTGCCATAAAAGTAATGTGGGTACAGACGACAAGGAAAGCAGATGTCAGATATATTGCTTGCAGGAACTGGCTGGAGCACCAAGATGGGAGTGTGGAGGCGCCTCTTTCACACACCAAAAATCACTCTCAATACCAGAATTCAAATAATCTCCCACACTATCCCACCCACCACCCCCCCCATTCATTTTGTTGTGGGTTATATGGGAGAATGTGGTGGTTCTTAAATTTGATGGTAATATCTTAGTCTAACAAGCAGATGTCCTGCTCTGCTTGAGTCCAGTTTCCAACTCGCCACTCACACCTAGAATGTGGGAAAAACTAGTTCGATCCCACACGAAGGCGAATAAGATCAAGAAAGACATCATGAGTTATTACAAGCACCTTGCTGCAACACGATAACCACTTACGAACGAGTAAAAGTTACCAAGCTACTTCACAATATACCATTTGCTTCACAGCTTGGCGGGCTGTGATTGGCTGGTTGAACCAAGGTACTGGTATAACGATGGGCCCCTGCCCTCTTAAACCCTTAGCACTCGGTTCGCCGATCGGATACATGCCTATATGGCGTTTTAGACAAACGCTGAATAAAATATAACATTCTCTGAGCATGCCTCGTGTGTATCGGGAGATGAAGTAACATTCCATTGCCTTCACTCGCGAAAATTAATAACATCAAGAGAGACATTAGGAAGAGTGACTCAGCGTCTAAGACTTATACCTTAAGGTCCGCAACACGTTTTCAATGAAGTCTTGAGAGTGGCGGAGGGTCAAAAGAAATCCTCATCAAAGGGTGAAGTTTGGCCAGCCAATAGACAATAAAAAGCGGACAGAACCCTCTGGAGAAGTAGTAGGCCGTCCTGTAGTAGTAGTAGTAGTAGTAGTATAGTAGTAGTAGTAGTAGAGTAGAAGCAGTTTGCAGTGGAAGGAAAATATGGACAAAAAAGGATCACTGCAGGAGAGCTAATGGCCACTAGAGTGGGACGAAAAACACGAAGTAAAACCTGCAGGACAGAAATATACCCATGCAGAAAAAAGGAAAGGCAAGGAAAAATATAGGAAACGAGAAGAGTAAAGAAGGAAAAAGATCCTGGTCACGTCCTCGAGTAATCTGAAGAATGGACATTTGACAATGAAAACAACCTCACTCCAATTTTTTTTTCTTATTTCCATTAAAATTTTATTGACAGAGCCTCTCCACTCCTTCATTGCTCTACTTTTGCACTCTCTCACCACTCTCTTCACCTTTCTTTACTCTCCATATCTCTACGCTTCTTATAACACTTTCTGCTTTGTACAAGCCTCTCATAAGCTACCTTTTTCTCTTTTATCACACCCTTTACTTCATTCACCAATCACTCCTCTATCCTCCTGCACCCACCCACCTATAACCACAAACTTCTGCCCCACATTCTAGTTCTGGAGATTTAAAACTATTCCAACCCTCTTCAACCATCCACGCTACTCATACTTGCACCAGCCCACCTTTCAGACTGTGTAGTTGCTTAGATCTCACCCCGAACTTCCTCCTTCCTTAGTTTAATTCACTTTACTCCGTCTTGCTTCTTTTATGCCATTTTTCTCGTCCCATCTACCTTCTTATCTCTAACTTAAGCTACAACCAAATAATGATCCAATCAGTTGCCCCTCTATAAACGTGTACATCTGAGCCTACCCATCAACCTTATCAACCACCAGTACATAATCTAACAAACTACTGTCATTTATGTGCTATATCATACCTTTTATATTTATTTATCCTCTTTTTCATAAATTAAGTAATACAATATTACCAAACTCTTTCTATCACATAGCTCAATTAAAGGCTCCCATTTTCGTTTACCCCTGGCACCGCAAATTTGCCTACTACTCCTCCACAACCTTTTTACCCACTTTAGCATTGAAATCCCCACCACCTTACTCTCACTACACTTGGTTCAAACTCCCCACGCATATCACTCAACATTTCCCAAAATCTATACCTCTCTCTTCCAGCCAGGTGGCATATACGCCTTACTATAAACCCACTTTCACGTCAATCTTTATTTTACTCCACTTAATCCGTTAAATAAATACATTTATAGTCCTGTCCTGTCATAGCTTATCTTCAACATTATTGCCTACCCTTCTTTAGCTCTAACACTATTTGAAACCCCTGACGAATCCCATTTATTCCTCTCCACAGAAACTCTCTCATCCCTTCAGCTTTGTTTCACTTTAAAGCCAGGACATCCAGCTCTTCTCATTCATAACATCCACAATCATCTCTTTCCTATCATTTCGCACAACATCACCACATTCATACTCCACTTTGACAATTTTTCTTCTTATTCTTTTTTAAAATCATTACAAGAAAAAGGTTACCAGCCCATTGTTTCCCGGCATTTGTAGTTACTTTTACAATACGCAGCTTACGGAGGAAAGAATTCATAATCCATTCCCATGATATATAGGAAAACTAAAAGAAAATCAAGAAATCAAAGAAAAACTCGGATGAGTGTATATATAAATATAAATATATATATATATAATATAAATATATATATAATATATATATATATATATATATCTATATATATAATATAATAATGCAATGATCGCGAACAAGCGATACCAGATGTACAAAGCAACTATAGTAGAGCGGAGTGCTAGCGCTAGGCCTATTGTGTTACAATCAACACCTCGGAAGTTGAATGTTCAGAAATGAGTATGAAGTCCAAGTAGATACGCTCAGGGAATTGTTCTAGTATTGAATTAGGTAGATGTGCCGAGCAACCCAGTGCCAAGTGCCAGAAAAAATGAAGGCAGAATACTAAGCTGTAGAAAACAATCAGTGCCCAAGCACTGACAAGGTAGTAATGACTATCTGAACATAACATCAGTGGACATGACCAATTATCAAAAGTTCGTTCAAATTTCAAATACGACAATTCAGTCTGACAATTCCATAATATTTAAGAAAAAAACAGATCTATCAGCCGACTCGCTTAAAACAATGGGGAAGCATTATATTTTAGAAATGTATATTATTATCAAACAGAAGTGCCTAAACCCATTAGAGCCATACATTGGTTGCAAGCTCATATGAGTGAACTGATCATAGGGTAGCAAGGTGAAATATGATAATATAGGTAGAGTTAGCAAGGGCAGTGAGAAGACTAAAGAAAATTTTATCAAAGTTTCGTTTTAATAAATTGGTTGCTGTCAAAAAAATCAAAGAGAGAGTGTCTATAACAATGAGGGAAGATGAACGTTTTTAGAGCGGTGACGACGTCGAAGAAAATTCTGCGTGGTTCTCTGTTGAAAGACAGGACAATCCAATAGAGTATGACAACTTAAATTGAAACCAGACAAATTCTCCACAGATTGGAACAGGGCGCCTCTCCTTGAGATACCCCGTGAGTAAGACAAGTGTGTCCAGTGCCGAAGACGGGGAGAGCATAGTTTCCCAACCGTATCCTTGACAAGAAGACAAGAATCCTAAATTTGGTTTACAAATGTAATTTGTTATGAGTCATATCAGACCAATGTTCTTGCCAACAGTTTGCGAAGGTGGTTAGAAATTACAGTAAACTAGCCTGAGAAAGGAATACCTTGTAAATGAAACTGGAAGGATCACTAGCTGACTGTGCATCAGAGTCTGCCTATTCTGCCTGCACATTGCCCTGAGCATCAACATTCCAGACCCAACAAGAAAACGATATCTTTATTTTTGCTAGAAATGCAAGCACAACCAAAGTTGTATATTAAGAACTAGGGGATGAGGCAAATCAAATTCTTTAGTAGTTTTTGAAAGCACTAAAGAATGTGAAACTACTACAAATGTTGAGGTAGGCTTAGATGTAAATATGAGATAACGGCAATAAATTCAGGTGTATAATTGCTAGCAGGGTTCGAATAAATGGCCACGCACTACGCTGCCGGAACACTGCTGCAAACCCAACACCGTCAGAGAATTGTAAACTAATCGTGTACACACGACGGCATCAGAATGGAGACCAAACTGGCAAAGAAAAAGAGCGAGAAGCAACTGTCGTATTTGGCCATTCGCGCTCGGCATTGGGAAGAACAGACACCACTGACGGAACCTCTCAATGGAAAGTGACAAGTTAGATTGGTAGATGAACATATACAGGGGGTACAGAAGAGAAGAGAGAGCGTGTTAAGATGAAGAGGAAAAGGAACAGGGTAAACAGGGGCGACGAACAAAAAATAGACCTCTACCTAACGTCCTTAATCTGCATGTAGAAGGACGTGAAGGTCATTAGGCGGTCAAATAGCAGAGGCAATGACACACTGCGAACGTTCAAGGATAGACATTAAACTTACTCCCTATGATGGTTGGGATCAAGTTAAGAAAGAGTCTCTAGGAGAGGCCCCTGAATATATTGGTTACCCCCACTCTAGTTTCCAATAAAATTAGGGCTGAATACATTCGAAGGAGAGTTCGACGATCCGCCCTTCCACCCCTGAAAGATGATGCGAGGGTTCAGCGCGGCTATGGCAATTTGCTCTCATTAGGGTAATTAAGGTTTTCCAGGAAAACCGGCGATCATACTGAATGCCGTGAAACCTGACTGTATCACGTTTCAGGATACATGATCATACATACAATGGAGTATAGGACGACAGAACAGTCTGGTGAAAATAATTTGGTGTGCTTTAGCACCAGAAAATTGAAGCCCATAACTGAGTAGTGGCACAATAGGAAACACTTCTGACAGCATTCTGCAGAAAGACTTTTACTAGGCGACACGTTCTGCGCCTGTACAAGCTAAAGCGAAGTCTCAACATAGTGAAGACCAAATATGAAGATAGGAGAACAATGCAGATCATGTATAGCAAGGAAAAAAAGTGCGTGCTCAGGACGCATCCCTGAGGGACATCTTCAACTTGGACTAAGTTCCCTGGAAAGTACATTATTAACCCGGACACGAAGTGTCTTTTCAGATAAGAATTATTTCAGGAAAAATGACAAACGCCTCTGACTAATGGGTTGGGTGGGGGCCAAGACGTATTTTTTCCAAGCAGTATCATACTACTTTTTTAAGATAAAACAAAAGACTCCGAAAACTGATGAGGTTCCTAGCAAAGGCCTTATTAACATACGAAATCTAAGCGGAGTAAGAGGTCAAAATAAGCGGCCCTATCGAAACGCCATATTGACTAGTGAGAAACTATGTGGTGTCTTTAAATATCTCCTGAAAAGTCCATTTACCAGACGTTCCATCACCTTCAAACTGCCAAGTGTAAGAACAATGAGAACGAAAGTATGAGATATCATGTCTCGAAATACTTGAATTTACTGAATGGCAGAACATATGCATTTTCCACAGTTGGAGTGGAACTACTAAAATAAAAAGACGTATGAGGACTGTAAGGCTGAGGGATGTAAATGCAAAGGTGACGAATATGAATGCACCATACCGAGCTGCCGATGATCGCCAGCAGAAGTGTTGACTCTAGTTCTAGAAGTGTAAAGATACTTTTTAAGACTCCTTCTCTGCAGAAGAAAAGTATATGGGCAGTACTCTCTGGTTGCCTTGGAGGAAAGAAAAGAAGGGCATAGACTGAGCTATTTAAAGATACGGACAAAATGAATATCCTAATCTCTGTGGCAACTTACAAGAGGTTTGTAGTGATGATCACCGGCACCCGAGAATAAGCGCCGATCTGGAGAGTATTTGCCAATCATATTTCCATACATTTTTCCAACTGCACTTCATACACAAGCCGAAGTAACGGTTAGAAATTGTACTGTAGTACTTTCGAAATATATCCTGCAACAATGCATTTAGATTCACGGATGACAGGACGGGCTAACTGCGTCTCACCCGCTTAAAAAGAAGAAAGTCGCTCTGCGGTTGTTGTAAGGATATCGGCCCCATGCTGCACGTATCAAACGTACGACCGAGGACAAGCAGAGACAGCAAGGCACACATTTCTGAAGTGTCTGCTCGAGTTTGGAGGGATCGAATGCGAAGTTGCCCGGTTAAAATCGATGTCAAAATCGGGCTTAACAGCTCATCAGAAGGGACGAAGAAGTTCCCTCGAAAAACAGTTTGATTCGAGTACAGTTCGCTCGTGGAAACTGCCAAGTGGCATTCGAAGAGCCGAGAAAACAATGAAGAAAATAGGAAAATGATGTGTTATAAATATGGAGCACTACAAGGTAAAATGAAGTGCAGTTGATGAGGAACAAACTGAGGGATCGATGTAAGAAAAAAAAAAAGAACTGAGTGTGAGGGTCAAAAGTAATGTGTAGTGCCAGAATTAAAAACGATGAGCGTAAAATCACGTAAAACAGAAGAGGTGAGGTAAGGAAGACACCAGAAAAGCAAAACCAAATTCTGGAAATAGATAAAGCTAGATAAGGAGAGATAATAAGAACAATATTGTATATCACTTGTTCAAGTAGAATGCGACTGCAGTGTAAATGCAGCAAAGTATGAGCAAAAATCTGATGGTATGGTATAAGTCGTGCGTACAGAAAGTGCACTTTTCATTAAAAGTTCCAGCGGAAAACGATCCCGGTGAATGCAATGAAATATAGCTTGAGACGTGGATGGATAACATTGCGTGTAATTTAGTTCATGTAAACTAACACAAACAGGAAATCTGGAGAGGCAACGCCTGAAGTTCGCCCTGATTACCCCTGAGGCCTTGTATATTCACTGTAAGTTCTAAGATCCGAATAGAAGTATACTGGTAGTCATGAAGGAGTTTACACTGATATAGGGTTAGCAAAGTCTACATGTGGAGGAGCCGAAAAGTATTAAGCAGCTATGGTTTGCGGAAACTGATGAGGAAATGTGAAAAAGTTTAGTAAGGTATGAAGGATGAATGATGGCGGTGCAGCGAGTCTCTCGGACACAATGAGGCGGTGTGATATTTCGTCAATCTGCGATTCAAAACCATTTATAAATCTCTCTTTCGGTCGATGCGTGCAGCGGATGAATGAAATAGCTAATGCCCACCGTGGCCTAAGGCTGTCTGCCTTGTATCAAACGTTCTAGCTTTGTTTCCCATAGGCTCAAAGACCCTTGGCTCAATGGGGAAAGAGTGCATCTAATTCCCTTAAGCAGCTGAAAAAGACTCATCCGGGTAACTAGGGAATCCCAGGCAGCAAGTTTTCTGTTCCACGCTCAGTGCGGCTGTTCAAAGGAGTATGCCTGCTGTATTATGGGCACACGCCCCATCCTGAGAGCTGGAGAGATTTTCGCCCTATAATCGGTGATACACACGTAGCAACATGTACCCGTATAGCCACCTTTATACCAACAATGTATCTCTTAATCTTTTCTGTACCATATTATTAATAAAATATTCTATGGTAAAAAAAAAAATATGAAAAAGATGGGGTAGTAGGGGAAGTAGAAATTCAAACGCTTCAGACAAATCCAATATTCTTCCTTTAAGCCTTTTTATCCACTTCACTGGAGGCTGTGGGTCCCACAATTTACACCAGAGGTGGACCCCATCGTATACATATATATATATATATATATATATATATATAAAATTTTATATATATATATATATATAAATATATATATATAAATATATATATATATATATATATAAAAAATACACACAAAACACTTGCACGAACGAGTAAATACATGCATTTAAACACAAGAATAAAACACTTATACATCTGCACGCACAGCAAAATTCATATACACAGCATATATACAAAAGGTTACATTCGAAAAGAATACACATGGAAACATATAAAACATATGCCCCCTGCATAAATAGGCAAAATCATATACAACCCCACAATTATACATAAATAATACATACAAACCAACTTGCATACATATATTCTCAGGAATACAGGGATACTTTTGTCGGACTTTCCGTCCTCGAAAAGCAGCTAGTTTATTTTTTAAAGCAGCTTATTTTCACTCCCAGAAAATTTCCTCGAGGAAACACGGATTAAAACTTGATGTTTTCCAGAGCTTTACACCTTCAGACGCGAGAAAACAAGCGAACGACCAATTACCCAAAATGAACATCGTAAAAAATGAGCAGTGATTGCAAGCTGTTTATTAAACTTTTCTCTTTCTACATTTTTACAAATCAACATTTATCCGAGTCTGGTGGAATTTGTGCGATAGAAAATTCCTCTCGCTAAATTTCATTTTAAATTTTGAGATCCCTTCAATCCCCTTTCATATTCTAAATTTAACGGGACTTTTAAAAAGGGGTAATTGAAACTAGGGCTTAACCCTCAAAGGGAATTTAAATTTTTGCGTTTTTTTAAATTTTTTGCCTTTTAAAAACTCTATTTTTTTTATTTTGCGAAAAAGATCCTTTTTACAAACCGAGGCAGAAAGTGAAAAAATTTTGTGTCCCAAATCCGCTGTTTTTTTCCCCTGCTTTAAAGAAAGGGATCAAACTGACCCCGAAATTATTATTATCAATAAAAAGGGGTAGATTTCCTTAAATATTTAAGGGGGAAAAAAGGTTTTAAAATTTTTGGAGATCTTGAAAACGGGTTAAAAGTTAGCTCAGAGGAGCTCTCAGAGCACCCTTTTGTCTGAATTATTTTTTTTCCCAACTTTTCCCCCTTTTAAATTTTCACTTTTTAATTTACTTCTTCAGAAAAGCCTCATAAAAAAGGGAAAATTTTTTTTGGAATAATTTTTAATTGTGGTTCGTTACCCCCGCCCTTTTTTTTCACTTATTCCCAGCACACGGGAAAGGCTCTACTGTTTTAGGAAAAGACACATAGGAACAGTTAGGAATTTTTTATTTGGGAAATTTTTCCCCTACACAGTAGGTTTTCTTCAGTCAGAAACAGAAAATTGATAGAAGCAGAAGATATTTTAAACGATGAATCGGGGCCAAACCCCTTTTAATTTTGGGGTTGTCATCCTCATTCGGAAAGAGTATTGTTCCATAGTCTAAACAATATGGAGTTTCAGACAATGGAACAATACTCCCCTCCAGCCCGAGGACTGACCACCTCAAAAAATTTAAGGGGGGATGGACTGAAATTTTCATCGTCTCAAATACTTCTGCTTCTATCAACTTTTCTTTTACTCGACTAAAAAAGAGCCAATGTGTAAAGGGGAAAAGTTTTTGAAATAAAAATACCTAACGTTGCATATGTCTTACCTAACAACCCCGTCGATTTTTATACCATTTTAAAAGTTTAAGGCCCTACTACTCCCGGAAAAAGAGGGCGGTTTTTTAACGTTTTTTACGTTTTTTCAACGTAGGTTTAAATTCTTCCAGTTTTTACGTGTAATAATGGGGAAATTTTTAATTCCCCGATAAAACGCACAAGAAATATTTGAGTTACTCTCTGATTGGCGTCCAGTTTTTTAAAAGGGGGAGGCTTGTTTTGGGGGAGGGAAAAGACCATTTCCTTGTTAAATTTTGTGGGGGAAAGTTAACACTTCACTACTTTTGTATTAAAATTTTTAATGTTATTATTAATTTTTATTATTAACTTTGGGTTTTTATCAAGGGAAGCGCTAAACCCTTTAAAGGGTTATACAGCACCCGAGAGGAAGGGGGGATTTTGGGAGGGGAATTTTGGTTTAATTCAGAGAAGTAAACACAGATCCCAAATTCCCCGGATTAAGAAATCCCCCCAAATTAAAAGGGGGGGGTTTCCCCCCCCCGGCCCCCCCGCCTTGATGGGGGTCCCAAATTTACTAAATTTTTTTTATAAAAATTTAAAAACCCGTACGATACTTTCCACTACTTTGGGAAATTTAAAATCCCCCTGATCATTTTAAAATTTTTAAAAACCCCGGGTTATTTTCCCCAAGGCGTGTTTGTGTGTTTTTTTTAAAAAAAGAAAAAAAAAACAAATATTAACACTAAAAAAAAAAACCTAACCGTTTAAACCCAAAAAACCGATAAAAAAAATTCTAGAAAACCCCCCTTTTTAAGCAAAGAATTTTAGGCCCAAATTTAAAAAAATTTAAACCCAAAACTGATAATCAGTTTTTGGGTTTTTTAAAGAAACGTTACACTTTAAATTCTGTAAAAAAATTTTTGGTTTTTGACTTTTTTTTTTTAGATGTAAAGTAAGAATAAGGTAAGACGAATTTTAGGGGGTGAAGATCGATGTTGAAAAAAATTTCAGGGGTTTTTAACGTGTGTCTAAACTCCCTTTGTCAAACTGATAATAACTTTAAAAAAAACAAAAATAAAAAGGATTAACAAAGGCCAATTTCCCCAAATTTGGGTTTTTGTAAAAAAACCTAAAAACTTTTTTAAAGTCGAATTTACGGGCTCATTAATTTTTTTTTAGGTGGCAGAAAGGAAACTTTTTTGCATTTCGGGAAAAAATTTTTTCCAAATTTTAGGCCCTTTATTAACATTGGGAATTTCCCGGTTGAGTCGAACACGTGGATAGCAAATAAAATTTTTTTATTGTTGGGGGCTTAAAGTATCCTGGTACAGCCTTAAATTTTCAAAACTAAACGAAAAATTTTAAATTCCCCTTTTTGTATATGGGAAAATAACAAGTGGGATGTGGTTTAATTTGTTTGAGTTTTTAAATAGCTGGGGTGCTAGTTGTTGAAATTTTTAGTGGGGATAAACAACAGCTTTTTTTTCTTCTGGGTAACCAGAGGGTTGTGTTAATTTGGGAAAAGTAGAGCCCCTAGCACAGATACTTTGAGGGGGGGGTCCCCTAGGCACAGATACGTGAGGGAGGTGGGCCCCTAGCACAGATACTGTGAGGGAGGTGGGCCCCTAGCACAGATACTGTGAGGGAGGTGGACCCCTAGCACAGATACTGTGAGGGAGGTGGGCCCCTAGCACAGATACTGTGAGGGAGGTGGGCCCCTAGCACAGATACTGTGAGGGAGGTGGAGCCCCTAGCACAGATACTGTGAGGGAGGTGGGCCCCTAGCACAGATACTGTGAGGGAGGTGGGCCCCTAGCACAGATACTGTGAGGGAGGTGGGCCCCTAGCACAGATACTGATGAGGAGGTGGGCCCCTAGCACAGATACTGTGAGGAGGTGGGCCCCTAGAAACAGATACTGTGAGGGAGGGGGCCCTAGCACAGATTTTTGTGAGGGAGGTGGGGCCCCTTGCACGATATTGTGAGGGAGGTGGCCCCTAGCACAGATACTGTGAGAGAAGGTGGGCCCCTAGCACAGATCTGTGAGGGAGGTGGACCCCTAGCACAGATACTGTGAGGGAGGTGGGCCCATGCACAGATACTGTGAGGGAGGTGGGCCCCTAGCACAGATACTGTGGGGGAGGTGGGCCCAAGCACAGATACTGTGAGGGAGGGGGGCCCCTACACAATATGGGGGAGGGAGGGGGGCCCCTAGCACAGATACTGTGAGGGAGGTGGGCCCCTAGCAAGATATGTGAGGGAGGGGGGCCCCTAGCACAGATACCGGGGAGGGGGGTGGGCCCCAAGCACAGATACTGTGAGGGAGGGGGCCCCTACACAGATATGTGAGGGAGGTGGGCCCCTAGCACAGATACTGTGAGGGAGGTGGGCCCTAGCACAGATACTGTGAGGGAGGGTGGCCCCTAGCACAGATACTGTGAGGGAGGTGGGCCCCCTAGCACAGATACTGTGAGGGAGGGGGGCCCCTAGCACAGATACTGTGAGGGAGGTGGGCCCCTAGCACGATACTGTGAGGGAGGTGGGCCCCTAGCACAGAACTGTGAGGGGGGTGGCCCCTAGCACAATACTGTGAGGGAGGTGGGCCCCTAGCACAGATACTGGGGAGGGGGGTGGGCCCCTAGCACAGATATGTGGGGGAGGTGGGCCCCTAGCAAGATAATGGAGGGAGGGGGGCCCTAGCAAAAGATACTGGGGGGAGGTGGGCCCCTAGCACATATACTATGAGGGAGGTGGGCCCTAGCACAGATACCTGTAGGGGGGTGGGCCCCTAGCACAATACTGTGAGGGAGGTGGGCCCCTAGAAAGATACTGTAGGGAGGTGGGCCCTAGCAAGATACTGTGAGGGGGGGGCCCCAGCACAATACTTGAGGGAGGTGGGCCCCTAGCACAGATACTGTAGGGAGGGGGGCCCCCTAGCACATATACTGTGAGGGAGGTGGCCCCTAGCACAGATCTGTAGGGAGGTGGGCCCCTAGCCAGATACTGGAGGGAGGGGGGCCCCTAGCACAGATACTGTGAGGAGGTGGGCCCCTAGCACAAACTGTGAGGGAGGTGGGCCCCTAGCACAATATGTGGGGGAGGGGGGCCCTAGCACAGATCGTGAGGGGGGGGGCCCCCTAGGCAGAAAAACTGGAGGGAGGTGGCCCCTTTTAAAATACGTGAGGGAGGGGGCCCCTGCACAATACTGTGAGGGGTGGGCCCTAGCACGATATTGTAGGGGGTGGGCCCCTAGCAAGATTGTAGGGAGGGGCCCCCCAGCACAATCCTGTGAGGGAGGGGGGCCCCCCAGCCAGATCTTGAGGAGGTGGCCCAGCACAGTACTGTGGGGAGGGGGGCCCCTAGCAAAATACTGTGAGGAGGGGGCCCCCAAGCACAATATGTGGGGGAGGGGGGCCCCAAACAAGATACTGTGGGGGAGGGGGGGCCCCTACACAGATACGTGAGGGGGGGGGGGGCCCCCAGCACAGAACTGTGGGGAGGGGGGCCCTAGCCAGAAACTGGAAAGGGGGGCCCCAAGCACAATACTGTGAGGGGGGTGGCCCCAGCACAGATACTGGAGGGGGTGGGCCCCCCTACACAGATACTGGAGGGAGGTGGGCCCTAGCAAAAACTGGAGGGAGGGGGCCCTAGCCAGATACTGGAGGGAGGGGGGCCCCACCAGATACTGGAGGAGGTGGGCCCCTAGCAAAGATCTTGGGGGAGGGGGCCCCTAGCACAATATGGAGGGGGGGGCCCCCCTAGCACAATACGGGGGAGGGAGGTGGGCCCCTGAAAAGATATTGGGGGAGGTGGGCCCCTAAACAGATACTTGGGGGGGGGCCCCCTAGCCAAAACGGGGGGGGGTGGGCCCCAGAACAGAACTGTGAGGGGGGGGGCCCCTAGCAATATACTTGAGGGGGTGGGCCCGCACAGAAAATTGAGGGGGTCCCCTCCGTGGGGTTGGGAGGGCCCCCCTCATGGGTAGGGGGGGGGGCCCCCGATTTGGGGAAGGGGGGCCCCTACCAATATCTGTAGGGAGGGGGCCCAAAAGGTAGGGGGGGCCCCCCCTAGCCAGAAATTGTGGGAGTGGGCCCCTACATAGTCGTGGGGGGAGGGGGGCCCCTAGCAAGATATTGTGGGGGAGGGGGGCCCCCTAGCACAGATACTGTAGGGAGGGGGGCCCCCAAAGCACAGTACGTGAGGGGGGGCCCCTAGCCAGATACTGTGAGGGAGGTGGGCCCTAGACAGAATTTTGTGAGGGGGGGGGGCCCCCTGCACAGTACTGTGAGGGGGGTGGCCCCCTAGCACAGTACTGGAGAGAGGTGGGCCCCAAGAAACAGATACTTGATTGGGGGGCCCCTAGCACAGATACGGAGGGAGGGGGGCCCCTACAAGATACTGTGAGGGAGGGGGGCCCCCTAGCACAGATACTGTGAGGGGGGGGGCCCCACACGATACTGGGAAAGGGGGGGCCCCTAGCACAGATATGTGAGGGGTGGCCCCCTAAAAGATACTGTGAGAGAGGGGGGCCCCTACACAGATCTGTGGGGAGTGGCCCCTACACAGACCGTGAGGGAGGTGGGGCCCCTAACACAGATACTGTGAGGGAGGGGGCCCCTAGCACGATGCTTGGGAGGTGGGCCCCTACACAGAACGTGAGGGAGGGGGGGCCCCTAGCACTGAACGTGAGGGAGGGGGGCCCCTGGCAAGATAATGTGAGGGGGTGGGCCCCGCACAGATACTGTTGGAGGGGGCCCCCACACGAAACTGTGAGGGAGGGGGGCCCCTGCACAGATACGTGAGGGAGGGGGGCCCCTAGCCAATATCGTGAGGGAGGGGGGCCCCCTAGCACAAAAACGGGGGAGAGGGGCCCCCTACCAGATATTTTGGGGGGGGCCCTACAAGATACGTGAGGGAGGTGGGCCCCTGCACAGATATTGGAGGGAGGGGGCCCCCTAGCCAGAAAATGTAGGGGGGTGGACCCCCTACACAGTACTGGAGGGAGGGGGCCCCCCTAGAAGATACTGTGGGGAGGGGGGCCCCCAGCAAGTATTGTGAGGGAGGTGGGCCCTAGCACAGATATGTGAGGGAGGTGGCCCCCTCACAGATACTGTGAGAGAGGGGGGGGCCCCTAGCACAGATCTGTGAGGGAGGTGGGCCCCCTAGCACAGATACTGTGGGGGGAGGTGGGCCCCTACAAGATAGGAGGGAGGTGGGCCCCTGCAAGATACGTGAGGGGGGGGGGCCCCTAAAAAGATACGTAGGAGGTGGGCCCCTAGCACAGATACGTGAGGGGGGTGGCCCCTAGACAGAAAACTGGGGAAAAGGGGTGGGCCCCTAGCAAGTACTGTGAGGGAGGTGGACCCCTAGCACAATACGTGACGGGGGGGCCCCTGACGAACGGGAGGGAGGGGGGGCCCCTAGACAGACACGGAGGGAGGTGGGCCTTAGCCAGATACTGGAGGGAGGTGGGCCCCACACAGATACTGTGAGGGAGTGGGCCCCTAGCACAGAAGTGGGGGATGGGGGCCCCCTAGCCAGATATGATGGGGTGGGCCCTTAGCACTTTCCGGGGGAGTGGGCCCCTAGCACAAACGTGGGGGAGGGGGGCCCCCAAACAGATACTGTGAGGGGGGTGGGCCCCTGACAGATGCTGGAGGGAGGTGGGCCCCTACACAGATACTGTGAGGAGGTGGGCCCCTGACTGATACTTGAGGGGGTAGGCCCCCTAGCAAAATACGTGAGGGAGGTGGGGCCCTCAGAACTGTGGGAGGGGGGCCCCACACCGATACTTGAGGGGGGGGGCCCCTCACAGATACGTGAGGAGGGGGGGCCCCCTAGCACAAAACTGTGGGGGGAGGGGGGGCCCCTAGCACGATACTTGAGGAGAGGGGCCCTAGCAAGTTTTGTGAGGGAGGGGGGCCCCTAGCAAGATACGTGAGGAGGGGGGCCAAAGCACAGATATTGGGGGAGGTGGGCCCCTAGCCTAACTTGAGGGGGGGGGT
>NC_069468.1:2982968-3002616 GCF_026875155.1 Cherax quadricarinatus | reverse complement strand
TTGATGAGGTAGAAAATCCCACAGATAAGAACCGCTCTAAGTAATGAAGTTGAATCAGACTTGACAAGGCTTTATCATTCATTTCAATCCCAAGGGTCCTCCCCGTTCATTCCTCCCGAGCATGTATCTGTTGAGGGAACAAACCTTCGGTCAAATGACTGGGATAATATTAGGACTGGTGCCCATCCCAAAACATACCCGGAAAAGAAGAACGAATTCCCCTCGGTTGCACTGCCACTTGGGAATTTCACGTCTGAACAGCTAGAGAGCATAGAACACATTTTACTCTTACAAAACTCTCAAATCGAGGCTAGAAGACATCTAAACGAAGAAGAATAATTTAGACGTGAATGGTTTCATTTTGAAACAAAGCAGAAGGGACGTCAGGAAGAAAGTGTCATGAAGAACACGGTAACCAGGTTCGATTTACATAAAACAGCTTTGATGGTACCTAAATTTAATGAGACAGACTTAGATGAGTTCTTCGAAATTTTTTGAGAATCAGGCGCATTCAATGGGCTGATCCAAAGATAAATGGGCCACTTTATTACACATGTCCCTATATGGCAAGGCACAGGCTAGTACGGCATCTTCACCAGTATGAGGTAGTAAAGATAACTATCTTAGAAGCGTATTTATTATTATTAAAGATTAGCCGGCATTCTCCCGGCCCGGGCCTTGTCCAAGTGGTGGCCCGGCCTTGGCTCCCTCTTTAGGGAGTGTCTGAGACCTAAGTCTCCCATGGGAGGAGGCACAAGTACCTCCTCATCTTTGGGACCAACTGTCCCCAGGCCTAGCCACAAGCTAGGCCTCTCTGGTCTGCCATCCCCGCCACAAGGGGGCTAATGGGAATGACAGTCTTGTGAGCTAAAGGCTCGGGCTCAGGCACCTACCCTACCCTAGAAGGGTTGGGCATGGTGTCGATCTTAGAAGCGTATGACATGCTCCCTATTAGCTACCAAATAGTTTTCTTTCTATGAAACGGCAATAAGGACAAACTTATGTAGATTTTGCCTGAGGAAAAGCTGTCACATTTGAACGTTGGTGTGGAGCTTCTCGGGTCACTTCCTTAAAGACGTAATACAGCTAATTTTACTAGAAGGTTTGTACGCTAATTTTCCTGACGGGGTCTGCCAATATCTCATTGGCAATCCGCGACGTTGTTGGAGACTTCCGTGCTAGCAGATAACTATGAGATTTCCCAGCGACAGGTACAACCTGAAAATATCCAGGAGGTAATCAAGCCAGTAGCGATACCCGAACCTACGAAGTCCTCTGGTAGGCGGGGTACCCAGCCCTATCGTTCCTGTGCAGTAGGTAAACCCGAGATAAGACACCATGTTCAATCGATCCCGTCCTATAGACCAGCTGGGTCATAGGGAAAAAATTAAATGTTCGTACTATTCAAAGCTAGGACATTTCAAATCACAATGCTTTAAATGTGATAGGGACCAGAGAAGGAGTCCATCCTATGGATTGCCCACACAAATAATATAATCTATGACTCGTCTAGGAGAGCCTAAACCAAGAGTGGATGCTCGGTCCCAGGGAAAAGGAACAGATCCTCCTAGTTGACTAAGCAGAGCATGGGTATTATCGTCAGACTTGTTATGGGCTATGAGTCCTTACTTTTCCAAAAGCAAAGTAGGAATTACTGAAAACCGTTTGTTTCTAGTAAACTCCTTTAGGGATATGGGATCCTACTTAAATCTATTAAGAGAAGGACTGTTATCATTCCCCGCCGAATCACAAACGGGTTTCGACGCTTTGTTGGAAGCTTGTGGTGGCTCCACTGCACGAGTACCCTTATACAAGTTATATGTCAAAACTCCTATTTTTACTAACTGGACTTCGATTGGAGTGTCTCCCACTAACTTCCCCATAGAAGGCGTAGACATGTTGATTGGGAACGACTTGGCGAAAGAAGGAATATGGAAGGAACCCATAGTTATGGAAAATCTAACCGCGGAAAATTACGTCATCGAAGCCCGACGAATGGAGCCTACCCTCTTTCCTCTGAGTGTAATAATCCGGGCAATGACCTAACAATCACATTTCCCGTTGGACGACATCAATGTAGGAGTAGGAACCATAATCGACAAAAGTTCGAGGTTTGAGCCAACAGTCCACCCGGAACCAGTACACATTCCAAAGTCGGTGGTTTCCGAAATAGATTTATTCTCGAAGGAAGATCTAGCATGAGAACTTAAAATAGACCCCTTCATACACGACATCGAGACGATTGCCGTGTCAGGGGATGAAGCTCTTAAATATGACTGCTGGTACTGGGAGAAAGATCTACTGAAAAAGAAAAAGGGATCACTTAAAAACGATCATCTAGTGGTCTTACCTACCTCGCTTAGAAACTTAGTATGTAAATTTGCTCACGACAGTCCCCAAGGCGGGCATTTGGACAAAAGAAAACCTTTGGAAAAATCGCAAAGCACTTTACATGGCCAAAAATGAAGAAGTGGAACAGTATGTAAGAAGCGGTTCCGTGTGTCAACTAGTAGGCAAACCTGCACATAATCCACCACCTGCGCTGTTGAACCCTATACAAGTACGAGGCGAACTCTTTTCATGCTTGGTGATCGACTGTGTCGGTCCGTGTGGCATGCAAAGAGTACGTAACCTTTATTCGGCGCACGTACACACCCTCATTTACAGGCTATCTCCCCCAACCAGCGAACCAGGTTGCTAAGAGTTGATGATGGGGCCCCGTCGTTCAACTAGTGACCAGGTTCTAGCCAATAAGAAGATGGTTTTGGCAATCGCAGAGGTTATGTGGGTACCGCTCTCCTGTCTGCCCTTGTCATTCCCATTCTAGAGCTGGTTGAAGCACGGTCTGCTATCTTGTGGCTTCTATTTCTGCTTTGCTTACCGTGGAGTGCACTATACTTATCACTGTACATAGTGTACATATTGCTGTTCTAAATTGGTGAAGGATAATATAAGTCTTAAATTTTTTCCCTACTGTGTTTTTTTGCCCCCCTTTACCCCCCTGGGTAACAGGCCATTTGAATCTTGGGTTGTAATAGGGGGTAGCCTGCCCGAGAGCTGGAGCTGGACTTAGAGAACGGTTGGGGTTTAAAGGGTTTGAAGCTCGTAGCGGGGAAACTTTGTGCGCTTGCTTTTTCCCCTTTGTTTTTAAAATTTTTCGGGGCGTGTCAGTTGTTACTAGCCTGTTGGGTTTGGTTTGGAAAGAGTTTTGCAGTAAGCTTTGCTTTTTATGCGTATTCTGCAATCTTTACTGTCATTGCTAAGCTTTGTTCTCCCAAATTTAACTTTTTTTACTTTTGGGGTATTCTGCAATCTTTCTGTGCTTAGCAAATTTAACTTATGCCCCTAGACGAGTCGGCTTTTCGGGTTTTGTCGACATAAAACTTTGCAAAAACCCCCTAAAAATTGTCCTTACAGCTTTTGTTGGCAAATTGCTCGTTCCTTTGGGCCCCATTACATACAAACGCACTCTCACAGCTGGGGCAACTGCTTTTCATGTTTTGCGACAAACTTATAGAAGAAAGATGGCACTTTCGGGACCCCTCCCTCTACGGGAGTTGGGCCCCAAAAACTACTATGTTTCGCAGGAGGAAAGAGATACACCTAGGGAAAGCAAAAATGGTCAGTATTGTGAAAGCTGGGTTGTCTCGGGTAAATTTAAACCCGTCGTTGGCATTTTGGACCCGGCAAAAATCAATCTTGACCCCAAACTAGGGAACGGAGAGCATTCGCAAGGGAAGAAAGAATTTGTTTAGGGAAAGGAGAGGGGGCAGTTTTCGCATTCTGAAAAATTTTTTTTAGTTTACAAAAACCCCCAGTACGTTTGTTCCCCCCCCTTCCCCTTTGAGGCCGAACCGAGCAATTTTTCGAAAAGCTTCAAAAAAAATCAGGCTCGACCCTTGAGGGGGCCCGGGAAACAGCTTTGGGGCCCCTTTGTTGGTTATACAGCATTATCGGGAAAGGGCCCAAAGGAATTTACGTCAGTATTAAAGGGGCCCCCGGGAATTTTTGATTACCCGGGTTTTTGAAGACCACAGTTTTTGGGGGAGCATATCGGTATCCCACCAAATACCGGTTTAATTTCAAATTGGGAAAGAGGGACAGTTGGTAAATTTCCCAAAGTCGACTTTGTGGGGACAGCAAACCAAAGTTTTTTACCAGTGGTATAAAAGCAAGTGGTGTCTCTCCCTTTGGGGAGCTGGTGCGCTTATTCTGATTGAAAAACCTGCGGAGTCTGGGGGGCCCAGAGGTTGGGGTTTTTTCGGGCAGGATCGTGCCCTTTAACCACTGCATTGGAGGCAGCCGGGTTTGGCTGATCCCTTCGAAACAAAACCGCCCCTTGTCCGACGGCCCCCGTTTTCTTTTTTTTAAACACCCTTTGGCATCAGCAGAGATCGTAACCTTGGAGAATGAAGTGCCGCCGGGGGGGAAAAAGTCTACGTCAGCCAACTAAGCCCCTGGTGGACCCCCTTTTCCTCAACATATGGTCCCCTGGGAGAGGCAAACTATCATGGTGCATCTCGCAACGTATCCAGAAAAGGACCCCAGCCAAAACGACACCTTTGAAAACGTCAACAGGGGGGGAAAAAGGGCAACCCTTTGTCGTTTTTGCTTCAGGTGCAAAAAAAAGTAGGTCACATCAGTTCCCAAATTCCCCCCTTTAAACCCCAACCTATTGGGAAAATTTTAAATTATCCTATTTAAAGGGTCCCCTAGGGGAAGTAAAAAAAGGTAGGGCCCCCTTTATTTTTTGAAAAAGGGTCTTTTTTCCCCTTTCAGGAAACTCAGAAAAAAACTAAGGTAAAGCCCTTTTGAGATACGGGAGCATATTGCCTCACTTGTAAGGGGGAATATTCCCCCTTTCGAGAATATTCTTTAAAATTCCCTTGTTTTATTGGAAGATAGGGAAAGGAGCTATATATTTGTTCCTTTGCAAAAAATTTTTATTTTACAGTGAAAAATATTACACGGGGGTATTTGGACTGTAGGTGTCCTCAAAAGGATTCCCCATGAAAGAGGAAAGTTTTATTACTGGGTAATAACATTTTTACGGGTTATTTTCGTTTTTCCTGAACCTAAAATGTTTTAAAATTCTTCTCCGGGTGTTGGCCTTAATTTGGGGCAAACCCCAAGGGTTTTTCGGGGAGAAAAAATGTTGACCAAACCCTTTGGGGACGACCCCCGATCTCGGAAAGCCACATTGTTTTACGAGGAAAAAAACGGGGCCAGAGCCTCTTTGATCAAGTGAAAAAGCCCCCGATCAACCCTTTTCCTTTTCCCGGGTTCCCAGGTTTGCCAGATGTCTCTGTTTCCATCCCCAAAGGGAAAACGGGGGGTTTCCTTTCCCGGGGGGAACCAAAAGGGGACCCTTTTTTTTAAAATTCGTTTTTGGGAAGGCGGCCATGGGAAAAAAAAAATTTCCTTTCTTTGGGTCACCCGGTTAAAGTATGAAGTTAAAAAACGATTATTTGATTGCCTCTGGATGGTAAGGAGATAGAGGGCCGGGGCAATTATAGGGACAGGTTAGGGGTTTCCCAAACCCAAAGTAAGCCCTTTGGATATTAAATTTTTGTTTAAAATTACGTCATTAGGGGCCACTTGGGAATTACAAAAACCTTGTATAGAAAAAAAAAGGGAATTTTTTTTGGCCCAAAAATTAAAGAAAGATGTGAAAAAATCATATTGGGTGTTCCCGAAAATGTCAGCA
Source organism: Cherax quadricarinatus (assembly GCF_026875155.1). Taxonomy (NCBI): domain Eukaryota; kingdom Metazoa; phylum Arthropoda; class Malacostraca; order Decapoda; family Parastacidae; genus Cherax; species Cherax quadricarinatus. The sequence goes on along the minus strand of NC_069468.1, from coordinate 2,996,909 downwards.
ATTTGGGAAAAACCTGGACATTCCTTTTAAACCCTGCCACCTCTCCAACCCATCCTGCTGATGGAGAACCTTTTGCAGTTTTAAATTATAGTTTGGGTGTAGGTCCCTCCCTAAGTAAAAGGGGGGAAAAACCAGTATTTATTTTACAATTAGGGTTTAAAGAACCAAAATATCCTGAAGCAATTTCCCCTAGGGCGTAGTATAAATACTAAAGCTTTCTCAAAGCTTTTTAAAAAAATTCTTTTCTTGTTTTGGCATTCCAAAAAATTTTTAAAAAGTGATAAAAGGTTTATAACTTAAATGCCAAAGCATTTGGGGAAGTATTAACTAGGTTAGGGTTTAATCCAAAATTATCCACTGCCTATCATCCCAGTCCAAGGCCCCTTTGGGGAAAGTTTCCCAAAAAAAACTTTTTAAAAAACAATGATGAAGTTTTTGCATGCATTTTCCCGCCCGGATTGGGATGAATCTTTTACCGTTTTGCTGTTCTAAGTAGAGAGAGGTGAAAAGAGTCTACAGGGTTATAGTCCTTTTTGAGCGGGTCTTTGGGCACAATGTACGAGGCCCTCTTCGGGTGCTCAAAGAAGGGGGGAGGGGGAAAAGGGACGTAAGTCAGCACTCTAAAACCCCCGTCTTAAAGGTTGGGAAAGGGGGGCCCGGGGATTTACCCCAAGGCAACAAAAAAGGACAGCTAAAGAAAAGAGGGAAAACGGGGTTTGAAAGAATTTTGCAAAATTTCCGCCCCTTCCTTTCCAGGAGCCCAAGGGTTGTTGGTGCAGGAAAATATACCGGGCCCAAACCCCTTTGAAAGCTAGTTTTAAAGGGACCTTTGCAGTTTGGGAATTTGATTTTTTTGATGTAAATTATGGGGGAGCCCCCATTGAAAAGCCCTCAAAATCTAAAATTTTACCAAAATTAATCATTTTAAAAAGTATTCCATAACAAGTAATCCCGTAAGGGACTCTGTCCTTCCCTTGAGGAAAAACTCTGACTCTTTGCACTCTCTCTAAAATTTTAATATAAAATTTTTAAAAATTCTTTTATTTCCTCAAGGATCCTACCCCTTTTAAAGGGAAAGAGATTATCTAAAAACACAAGCAACAAAATTTAAATGAGCTTCTACGTTTTATCCTAATATTTTTTTCGGATTTTTGCCGAAAAAAAATGTACGTTAGGTTACCTTTATGTAGGTTTTGGGAAAAATCTTAAAAACCAAAATTTAAAATCTCCCCTACAGAGCTAAACATGGGAAAAACAAAAGGGTACTTCAGCAGGGAAATTTGGGGCTTTTGTTAGAACCCTGGGGTTTTGTGGAGGAGTATTAGTCCATTTGGGGTTCACCGTGGATCCCAGTAAAAAAAAGGTGATGGAGGGTTTGTATGTGCACGTACCGTTTAAAATGAAAAAAGGTCACAATTACAGGAAAGCTTTCCCTCTTCCTCGTCTGGATTTACGTAATTTACTTTGTGGGTAAGGTATTTTGTGTTCAAATTAGATCTCCTTAAAGGGGGGGGGGACTTTAGGTACCTTTGAAAAGTAAGGCGAAGGAAATCTCGCCTTCGTAAAATTTTTCCCGGAGGTTTTATTATCAAAACACAGGGTTTCCCCTTCGGAATGAAAATTCCCCCTCTTATTCCAGAAAATTATCCATAGGTATTAAAGGGGCTTGAAGGCATGGCAGCGTACCTAGATGATATTGTTTTTGGTGTTGATACTTGGGGGTCAAATCCCCACTTAGACTTAAAAGGGTCCCTTTTTTAGACCTTTAAGAATTCCCCAAATTTAAAAGTTAATTTATCTAAACTTCCTTTGGGCCCCGGCCACTTCACTTTTTTGGCCATGAAATAGGTTTGTGGAAAAAAGTTTTCACCTTTAAAATTTCTAAAGTTCTTTGATTAAAAAATATCCAGTTCCTCAGGAAAGGGAAAACTTTTTTCAAAGTTTCCTAGGCATGGCGGAAATTTTTTAGAAGATTCTGTTTAAAAATTTCTAGTTTTTGTTGCCCCCCCTTTTCCCCCCCTTAAACCCGTCTTTAAAATTCCCTTTATTTGGACTTCAGATTGTAAAAATGCTTTTTTTAAAAAAGCAAAAAAATTTTTGTGCCCTGCACCCCTTCTCCTGTCTCCAGACTTTTTCCAAACCTTTTTTTATTTTTCAGGTTGATGCTTGTGAGGGCTGGGGTTGGGGGGGTACTATTTTCAAATCGGGGGGCAAGGAGCTGCAGCCAATTTGCATACTTTTTAGCCAAAATTCCGCCACATTTAGAGGGTTACTTTACCATTGAAAAAAAAGCCCCCGCGCTTTTTAATGGCTTTTGGGGGATTTCGATGTTTTTTGTGGGCCCGACATCGCAAAGGTTTGGGCACAGTCTACAGTGTCACAAAAAAGTTAGTCCCAACTCCAAGCCATGAAGAATCACCAACACAAGGTTTTTGCGTTTGGCGCCCCAGGCTGCAAACCCTACAAAAATAAAAAATTTAAAAATTTTTGCCGGCAAAGGGAAAAAGTGTTGGCAGACTCTTTGTCAAGGGGTCTAGTTTAATATTTTATTTAGGGTTTGGATGTATTTGTTTGGTTTAAACCCCCTTTTAAGCTCTTTTTTTTTTTTCCCCTGTGTGGGGGTTTTTTTTTTTTGTGAGGGGTTTCGGGACCCTCCGGGGCCCGTATCTTGGGGCCTATGCTAGGCCTTTTCTGGGTGCTGTCTCACTATAAATTTAGGGTTTTTGGCCCTTTTTGGGCACGGGGGAAAAGGTGGCTTTTATCAAAGAGTTGGATTTTGGGGGGGGAAAGGGGGGTCCAAATTTTTTTTGGGCCCTGGCGGCACGGGGTTTCCACTGGGGGTGGCAGCCTAATCCTGGGGCCCTTTTGGGGGGGGGGGGGTGGGCATGCAAAAAGTTTCGTAAACCCTTTTTTTCGGGCACTAACCCCCCTATTTACAGGGTATCTCCCCCCCAAACCCGCGAACCAGGTTTCTAAGAGTTGATGAAGGGGCCCCGTCGTTCAATAGTGACCAGGTTTAGCCCCTTTAAAAAGATGGTTTTGGCAATGCCCGAGGTTTGTGGGTTTCCCCCTCTCCTGTCTGCCCCTTTTTTCCCAAATTTTAGAGTGGGTTTAAGCCGGTCTGCTATTTGTGGCTTCTATTTTGCTTTGGGTTTCGTGGGGGGTGCACCCCATACTTATCACTGTACATAGTGTAATTTTTGCTGTTCTAAATTGGTGAAAAGGGTATTTTAAGTTTTTAAACTTTTTCTCTGTGTTTATTTGCTCCCCTTTACACCCTGGGTAACAGGCCATTTGAATCTTGGGTTGGAAAAAGTCCGTACTTAAGGGGTCGGCAGGGGGAACCAGTTTTGTTCATATTTATACCCTCACCAGGTACCCGGAAAACAGTTCCCCCCAGGAGGATTAATGCTTGGCTGATGTAAGAGGATTTTTTTAAGTTCTTTTTTCAGTTTGGATTTTTAAAAGAAATCCAATTTGATGGGAAAGGGGGAAATTTTTCTTCAAAATTTTTCCCTGAGGCCCTTTTTCTCAGTTAGGAATCAAGACGGTTTATGCAACGGGTATCAACCCCCAAAAAAAAAGGATGGTGGGGGAAAAGGTTTCCCTCAAAACTGAAGATTATTTATTCATTTTTTATTGGGCTGCAGTTTTTTCCCAAAGATTGGGACGAGGGGTTTTCCCCTAATCTTGTTCACCCTAAGAGGGAAAACAAAAAAAAGACAATTTAAGTTTTCACCATCTGAGTTAAAATATTTGGGGCCAAAAATTAAAAGGACCAGTACAGATTTGAAAGAAGTTGGCTTGGGGAAAGGGGGTTTGGGGGAAAAAACACTTTACCCTTTTTTGGAGCTCTCCTACCTTAATGAAAGAATGCCTGAGCCAGCTAGAGGGAAATTTGGCCCCAAAAAAATTACGGGCAACCAGTTTAAAATGGGGGGGAATATGATTTCGAACTAAACTTCGGGTTTATTTGAACCAAAGGAAAAAAGTTCTCGTTCAATGATTTTTATCAGAGATTTTCGCTCTAAAAAAAAAAACAACCCCCCAAATTTTTAAGGTCCCCTTTTGGAAAAAATTTAAGCGCATAAAGTGGCGTGAAATACGTGGTTTAAAGGGGCCCCAAGAAAAAAGGAACTCACAAAAGGGGCGTATCACGTTAACCAACTGAAACCCCCATTCAGGGAAAAGGGTTTTTCCCGTTTTTACCATAAAGTCTTGAATCAAGAATGGGCTGCAGGGGAAAATTTGAAAGAAATGATAGGGAAACCCAGTTCCCTTTGAAAAAATTTTAACAGCCTTAAGGAATCTTTTTTTCTCTTTGAAAAAAATCTTGAAGTAGCAAAAGGGCATGAAATAAAAACCCTGAAATTAAAGGCAAAAACCCCTTTAAAATTAACGACGTCCCAAAAAACCCTTTTTGGGTTTGGGGGTTTCAAAGTTTTTACTTCAGAGAAACTACCCTTTTTCAAGTAATCTCCCTACGATGGCCCCCCAAAAAAACAAAGGGGAGCTAGAGGGAGAGGTGAGCTTTTTTACTTCACATGGGGTTGATTTTAAAAACCCAGTATCAGTCCCCTTTGGGGATCCCCGTGCATTTTAAATCCCCAAGCCGGATTGGATACCCATATGTTTCATGGGGTGATCCATGTGGATTCCCGATTCTTAGAATTTACGATTTAATAGACAAGGTCTCCAAAGCTAAATATATTAGTAAATTGGACTTTTTTAAAAGGGTTTTTTTATAAAATCCTGTTGGGCGCCTAAGGGGGTTTTGGGGTTATCCGGGCCCTTTTTGATAACCCCGTGGCTTTTAAAATATAGCGTTAGCCCTTCGGCTTCTGAAATGCTGCTGCTAAATTCCAAAGTTTATTATGAAAAATGTTATGGGAGGATTGGGGCAGGGTAGAAAACTTACTTTGATGACTTAGACGAAAACAGGTTTCAGTTTGCCCCCCCAAAACCTTAGGCAAAATTTAAAAACCCTTTTTTTGGGGCCGGGCCTTTTAAATAGATATAAATTTTTCGGGGGAATTTGTCCCCAAAAGTGGGAAATTTTGGGCCCAAACAAAAATTAAAATATTTTGGGGCTCACGAAAAACGTTTAAAGAACCCTGATTTTCAAGCAAAAACCCTGCCCCGGGGTGGGTAGAACTCAATCAGAAATCTCAAAAATTTAAAATGTTAGGCAATGGTAGCTGGGCCAGGGCTTTTCCCATGGTTTTGGATTTTTGAGGGCTTCGCGGGTTTTATCCCCCCATGGTATGGTTTAAATTTTTGGGGGTTTTGATTGAACAAGGAAAATTGCTCCTTTGAAGCCAAAGTAAAAGCCGTTTTTAGATTTCCTTTCCCCCAAGGATAGGAAAAGCGTATCGAGATTTTTTTGGAGTTGCTGGGGTTTTACCCAAAATTTTCATCCAAATTTTGCCCCCGGGAAACCCTTTTCCCCTTAAACCCAAAAAAAAAAGTCCAAAAAAAAAGTTTTCATGATTTTGGACTGTGATGGGTTTCTTTTTAAACGTTGAAACCCGTTACTATCCTCTTCCCCCGTTTTTATAAGGGCCCGATTTTTAACAAAACCCTTCCATTTCAAAAAGATGCAAGTGATTGCTTTGGGAGGGCCCCATTGTTACAGAAGACTCCAAATTCTGTTATTACAACCGGGTTTTTTATTTTTCTTCAAAGTTTTAAAAAACAACCAAATTTTATTACTCAACTATAGAAAAAGAAGCCTTAGCTCTGGTTGTGTCTCTAGAGAATTTTGATGTATATTTAGATTCTTTCCCATCAGAATCAGGTACTCTGATCACAACCCTTTGACCTTTTTAAATACTTGAAATCGAAGAATGTAAATACTTGTTGGGCTTTGAGGATTCAACCCTTCTCTATTTCTTTTTCCCCATATAAGGGGAAAAAAAAAATCTCTTTTCTGATCCCCCTCTGACCTGAGATTCTTTAACAGTGTGAGTTGGTATCGTTATGGTCATCTATTAGTGGAGAAACCTGGGTGAAGAGGACTCCAGTCTATGTTACAACCGTTGTATACCACTTTTGATACCCACCCGAGAGTCAAGTCCCTGGCACCCTCAGTCGTGAGGAGGGAGGTGTTTTAAAGCCACTCCCTTTGGCTCCTTGTATACGAAATGAGGGAAAGGGCCCGACTGTAATAAGTTCTGTAAAATTAATCGTTTAACCACTTTTTTTATAGCTACATAAAGAAGGTTCGACCAATATTATTTCGGGGTTTTTCTATAAATGTAATTACTCTCGAGCAAGGTTTACTTTTTAAATTTAGTTTTTCGTTGGGATTTTTTACTGTATCAAACCCCTGTATGAATTTTGTATTATGTGGGTTGTTACTGTGTTCTGTTATGCAAGTGGGGGAACCACTATTTTAGGGACTGGTTGATGGTTCAGAATGGCACCTCCGCTACCTCCGACCAAATTTTGTAAATCTTTTGAGTATTTTAAACAGTCAGTCAGATATAGCACTGACCCGAGGGGTTTAAACCCCGGGCCCTTTTAAATTAGTCAAAATTCTAATCATGTCTATGTTTTAAATTTTGTGTTAAGCCCCAGGTCTGATAATTCTTTTCTTAGGAGGTAATAATTTTAAAGCCCCTAGTCGTTGAATGTGGGAGTGACAAATTGACGTTCTTATTTTACTGTTCATTGTAATTATTGTTTATACTTAATTTTTAAAGGATTTGATAAAAAAAAATTGTTCCTCATTGTACAGTCTCATTTTTTTGATAATAGTAAATTTGTCATTTTAATTCACTGACTGGTACGAAAAAAAGGTTCTAAATTGGGTTTAAAAAAAAACTAACCCAAAAATAAAGCGAAGATTATTCCCTTATTGTGAAGCATAGAGCAAGTCGTAACCCATCAGAACACTTATAAATTGTAACTGCAGGGACCTTCTCTTTCTGCTACGTTCGACCAGGAAGGGCAAGGTGAGGTGAATGGGAATAAGCTTTTCAAAGAAGTGTGTATCTAGAAGCAGCTTGCTGCATCGTGTGCTCTAAGCCACACACCGTGAATGCTGTCGCCCACTATTCTCCCACTCACACCTCGTGTACCCACACGACGTCGCAGCGTTCCTGAGTCTTCAACATACAAAGGCAGCCTATTTGAGCTACTTCGCACACCTATAATGACGCTAGCCCATCTACTAAGCCAGCTCCTTGGCGGACCACAAGCTTTTTGTTGCATCTCAAAGCCACCGTGCCATGCCATTTCTGGCTTATGCCCACAATGCAAACCCAGCAGAATAACCTGGATAAACGTTCTCAGCAACAAGCCACCTGCAACACTGACAACTTTTCAACTAGGAGCTCAGTATCAACAAATCTCCTTTGCTAATAAGAGGAACATTGCTCATGCTACATAGAAGGTTCCTTGATGTTGGTGACGGGCTCTTCATTTAGGGAATTGGATCTGTGCTCCAGTTCCCCGAATTAAGCCTGAATGCCTTTCACATTCCCCCCCCCCTCAGGCGCTGTATAATCCTACGGGTTTAGCGCTTCCCCTTGATTATAATAACAATAATACATAGAAAAACCTTTGCTGGAAAATTTTATTCATCGCACAATGCGTACCAGTTAAAAATTCCCGGCACATGGTCAGAGACGGCCGGCTGGGACGCCATGCGCTCTCCTGGCAGCCATTTTTGTATACATTGATAATGTTATGTTATTGTTTCCTGACCAAATTAAAAAAAAAACAGTTGCACGGCTCCACGTGACGCAAGGAAGTGTTATAGCTAAAAATATGGCAAGGCCTTGTTTAGGAACCTATAAATGGTGTGTGTGCATGGACTCCAATACACTCGTGTTCAACCCCACCAAGTGCAAAGTTATGGAGCTTGAGGAAGGACAAAGAAGACCGCTGACGGAGTACAGGCTCTGGAGTCACAGGCTGCAAACCTCAATAAAGGAACGGGATTTTTAGGTGAGTATTTTATCGGCTACATCCCCTTAGATGTATATCGATTAAATAACAGCCGCAGCAAATGTGCGTCTGGCAAATCTATGAATAGCGTTTCGACAATTAAGCAAGGAATCATTCAAGACTCGGTATACCGTGTACGTCAGACCCATATTGGGTATGCAGCGCCATTATGGAACCCACACCTGGTAAAGCACGTCAAGAAATTGGAGAAAGTGCAAAGATTTGCAAGAAGACTAGTCCCAGAGCTAAGGGATATGTCTTACGAGGAGAGGTTAAGGAAAATCAACCTGACGACACTAGAGGACAGGAGGGATAGGGAAGGAATATGATAACGACGTATAAATTACTGAGAAGAACTGGCAAGGAGAACAAGGACAGAAAGTCTCAGAGTTGTGATTCAGGAACAAGATGACACAACTAGAAGTTGTAAACCCAGAGGAGTCATAGGGATGTTAGGAAGTATTTCTTCAGCCTTAGAGTTGTCAGGAAGTGGAACAATCTGGAGAGTGAAGTAGTAGAGGCAGGATCCATACACAGCTGTAAGAAGAAGTATAATAGAGATCTTTGAGCAGGAAGAGAGTGGCGCTAGTAGCGACCATCGATGAGGCGGGGCCAGGAGCTATGAATCGACCTCTGCAACCACATATAAGTGAGTACATATAGGTGAATAATTGGTTAACAATTGACGTCACGACCTTAATCATCCCTCCTCCATCATCCCAACCTTTTCCCAAATTTCTAACCTTTCCCATCCTTCTTCCTTCCCCATCTTACCAAAGCTCTGGTCAGAACCTCGTACCTCGTCACGAAGGACTCGTCCATCCTGCCAGCCGTCATAACAACCAGTGTCGGCCATGTTGTGTTGTCAAAGTTCACAGACGACCGCCATACTGAGTGAATATTGTGTTTTAAGCAAAGAAGAACCAATTATTCTGTCTCTACACATCAACACAGACATGTGTTGCATGTCACGTGTTGCCAGGTAATTAATAAGAAATATTATACTGAGAAGTATTTATGCCATACACAACCCTCACATAGGTGTATGAAGCTCATGGCAACGTTCCGGTCTCTCTTGTGCTGGTTGTGTGTATTGTTCCAGTCATGGAATTGTGCCTTTATATTCTTTATTCATGTCAGGTCACGTCTAAGTACTCAAACATGTTGACACTTCTCACTTCTGAAGTGTTGTGCGCCTTCCTCGGTCCTGGAATCTTTACTCTTTTTTTTTCCACTCTCATTGACCTGTCACATCTGATGCCCTACAAGTGACTTTGTTTTTTTACTCGAGTCAAATCGTCCCAATAGCACAAAGCCGACTTGTGCTGTGGCAGGTTGCCTGCCACAGCAGCTGCACAGCAGGCAGCCTGTGGTCTTGCCACCCATCGAAACACCAAAGCTTATAATAATAATAATAATAATAATAATAATAATAATAATAATATTTATTTGTACAAGCATATGGTACAACTTATACAGACTATAGCTGACATCAGTGGCATACTATGTAGAAAGCCCCTGGTTATGCAGAACATTTCTGGCAAATTAGGTTAATTTCGTCCCCAGGATGCGACCCACACCAGTCAGTTATTTACTGCTTAGGTGAAGAAGGACAGCAGGTGTATTTATGGAAATACGCCCATTGTTTCCATCCGTACAGGAGATCGAACCATGGAATTCAATGTGTGAGCTGAGTGCGCTTCAGGCAGCTGCCGGAAATACTCAGCCTAACAAGCTTACCATAAACCAGCTTACATATATCAATTAATTATGTCAGTTATATACTTCTCTCTACTTTATATAAATACAACTTTTTCATTGTTTTAGTCAATTACAGCTGAAACTGCAGTATAAATTCTCAGTATTTACCTCATTGAGGGACTTTTCAGAACATTTCTCTGAGTCAGATATTTTATTTCGTCAAAGCCATAGGTATAAATCCCATATATGCAACAGTTAGATATCTTTATTTCGAAATAAAGATACCTAACTGTTGCATATGTGTCTTACCTAACAACCTGTCGGTATTTTATACCATTTAAATGTTCATAAATCCCATAGTTGCAGAGTCAGTGCTGTTATACTCATGTTGCAAGCTTGTATATTTCGGTGCAATTTGTTGAATTTGGCTCAGATGTGACACTGATTAAATACACCATGTACGTGTACAGTTTTTTAGTATCTTTGAAGTGTTCCATTTTTTTTTTGTGGATGTTGGGACTAGTGTTGCATTTCCACTCGTCTATTTTGTGCAGCCAGACTCTGCAATAATTCTTCATTGGAGTTTATTGACTTAAATCACAGCAGTTTTGTGCAATATTGCTTCAAGAAACATTTAGTAATACTATTAAGGCATCAGCTGGTTCACTCATCACCTGGTTCACTCATCACCTGGTTCACTCATCACCTGGTTCACTCATCACCTGGTTCACTTATCACCTGGTTCACTCATCATTTGGTTCACTCATCACTTGGTTCACTCATCACTTGGTTCACTCGTCACCTGGTTCACTCGTCACTTGCTTCACTCGTCACTTGGCTCACTTATCACTTGGTTCACTCATCACTTGATTCACTCATCACTTGGTTCACTCATCACTTGGTTCACTCATCACTTGGTTCACTCGTCACTTGGTTCACTCATCGCTTGGTTCACTCCTCACCTGGTTCACTCATCACCTGATTCACTCATCACCTGGTTCACTTATCACCTGGTTCACTCATCACCTGGTTCACTCATCACCTGGTTCACTCATCACCTGGTTCACTCATCACCTGGTTCACGTGTTATTAGCATTTATGCCACAGAGTTTTAGTCAACAATAGCACCACGTACAGATGCTAGTTTTCACTGTGGACAATCTAGTGTTTATGAGACACTTTTGCAATATTTTAGTATATTCTGGAAAGGTCTCGCTAGTGTGGGGAAACGTAGGAGACGAGGAGGAGTTTGAGGTAATCAGTCCCTCAGCCTGGAGTCGATATCTTCAGTCTATCATTCTTGATAAAAGTAAAATTTTTATTACTGGAGATTGGGGCTCGTTTTACTGCTGGCACACGAGGGGGAACAGTGGTAGGCGGAGTCACCAGTAGACAAAATTACCAGTGGACAAAACTAACAGTGGAGAAAACTAACAGGGGACAAAACTACCAGTGGACAAAACGAACAGTGGAGAAAACTAACAGGGGACAAAACTACCAGTGAACAAAACTATAATGGACAAAACCACTAGCAGAGAAACAGATTTACTATTTATTGTACGTTTTGCACCTTGCCTTACACTGTTCCAATATTTGCCAAGTTACATCTAGTTTATCCTCACACACTCACAGTCACGGCAGAGTACCAGTGTTATCTGATGTATTAATGACTTATTTTGTCTGTTTTAGCACTGATGTGAACATGTTCTTATCAGTCATCACAGTGTGAGTACTTTCTTGTGTATCAGTCATCACAGTGTGAGTACTATCTTGTGTATCAGTCATCACAGTGTGAGTACTGTCTTCTTCTTATGTTCTTATGTGTTTTATGCAAGTACCTAACTCCTGTTTGTTTCAGAATTCCTAAATTATTTGTTTTGCGTTTGTTGTGAAGTTTCTTTTGTCTTGCACAACGTATAAATTTTTTACATGTTACACTAGGTGCTGTGGAAACTCAAATTGTGTTGCAGTACACAGATAACCAGCAAATAGGAAAGAGGAGCTTACGACAACGTTTCGGTCCGACCTGGACCATTTACAAAGTCAGTGTATCTTTGTAAATGGTCCAAGTAGGACCGAAATGTCGTTATATTTGTCGGGTTATTTGTTTATTGTTTCAGTCACGGTATTGTGCCTTTTAGTTCTTTAATGTGTTGCAGTATTTGTACATTTAATTCCTATATCATTGTATATAACCATTTGCTACGGCGAGTATTCTCACATAAGCATTAATTCAAGTTGCAATGCTTGATTTTTGCTTACGTTTTATTGCTAGCTTGCACCTGCATGAGAGCTAGAGCTCCCAGAGCCTCCTGTTTACAGCATTTGGATATACTGAGTTATTTAAATTACAAACTTGAGATATTGTGCAATTCCTTCTACTTCCTCCAACTTTGTCATATTCTGATATATTTTGATATAATTCTGTTGTATCTTTGACCTATTTGATCAGTGGTGCACCAGTGTTATAACACTGGTGTGGATGTGTTGCCAATTACCGTCCAGAGTGTTTAACAGCTTTCATTAACATTTTATGTGCATAGTAACGTAAGTAATTCCCTGACTCATGAGTCTAACGTTGGTACTTGCGTACTGTTACAAAAAACGCGATTCTAAAAGCTTAGAGATCTCCAGTGAATACTAGAAAGGACAGCCCTTCTAGCATCCAGCCTGTTACTGGGTTTTCGTAACAATTAGTCAGTATCCTTGTCCAATTATCCATTAGAATTCAGTATGATTCAATAGTGCTTCAGGATTACAACTGGTAGGCTACTAACTAGAGAAATTAAAATTTAATAAATTTATTAAGTCAAGAGGTATATTATCAAATTAAATTAAATTAAATTAATCACAGTAATCAAAATAATATCACTTCTCTCGAGTACAATATTATTGTGCTGAAAGCACATATCACATTTATAATTCTTAAGTACCGTCTGGTACATTAACATTTAATAAGATATTACAAATATGTACAAGTAAGTTTGTGTATGTGTGTAAGTGCTCTAAGTAGTTCGCTATGTCTCACGACTCGACTAGACTTAAACAAGTGACTGACAAAGTCCTCAAATAAACTAACTTCTTGACCAACTGGGAATCAGAACAGTCTGCTTGAACAACAAAAAGAATGCTAAGCCCAATAGCAATATAACAAGCAACTGCGACACAGAATCAGGAACAAGGAGATAATATAACGACACTAAATAGGGACCATCAGCAAATCCTCCACAAAAGTCACAAAACTCCCATACTACTGAATCTAAGTTCAGCATAAGAAAATCCCCGACTGTGATAATACACAGATACCAGTACAAGTTAGGTCAGAAGCTACAGCTCAGGACCTGAGTTACTCAGAGCGTCTATGAGACACACAACCTCAGTACAACGTCGAAAATCACTAAGTCTATACAATGTTCTGTGAACAGAGTTCTACAGAGCTAACAAGAATAATGAGACAGACGATCTGTCCAACCACCAAGAGAGTCTAGACCAGACTGAATGCTTCAGGCGAGGTGAGGACACCCCCCTCGATCACGTGATAGCTCCGTGGACAGCTGTAGCACAAACAGAAGCCGGCAGAGTAACGAGCAAGGAGCGATAATTACAGTTGTTAGACAATCAAGACTTGAACTGAGCACATAATATGTTACATCCTACCTAACCAAAGGAAGCTAAGTCAAATAACAATATAAAGCAATACATTTACGATTTAGCTATTATCGCAAATACAAGCAATATAAAATTATATGAAAAGATAATAATTATATATATACATAATCATTGCAACCCATTCAGGGGTTGCAACACGTACTTTATGATCATTTTTATCATTGCTGGTGTAAGTTTCCACTGCACCGTGAGTCTAGGAGTCGAGACAGAGACTTCTGTGTCTCGGTGCCCGACCAGACTAGAGATGCTTCTAGTTCTTCCAGTCATCCGACTCCTGCAACTGAACATTGCTCTCTGGGCGTCTCTGGGCATCTTGTCCAAGCTCAGGTTCTCAGATAAATCCTTGATGCCGAGAGTCAATGTGATTACACCTATAGTAGGTACTAGCTCTTCTTAATGTAGGGTTTGTTGTGTGTGTATTATGACTTCTTTAACTTGTGTTGCAATGGGAATGCTTGTATCTAGGCCAGGGCAATACCTCCCGTAGGATGGTAATTTGGTTCCCCCAGTGTTACAAGTCCTCGATGCGTGGAGAACCTTAGCGTCTCATGTTGTAGATTCGCCGGTACAGCGCCCGGCCCTGGCCTTTTCCAAGAGGTGGCCCGGTCAAGCTTCTCA
>NC_069468.1:2957968-2977968 GCF_026875155.1 Cherax quadricarinatus | reverse complement strand
AAGTTTTTACAGCGAATCTCCCCGCAAGCTTTGGCCGTACGAACTCTACCAAGTCCCCAAAACCCCCAAAATTTCACGAAATCGTAATGACACAATCGAAAAACAAACCATCCCAAAGGTTTGGGGGTTTGAACCCCCCGACCCTTTTCTCACTGCCCTGCTTTCAAAATTCTCTCATTCCTTAAAATTTTCCTCTTCGAAGTCGGGTGCCCCCAAAACACCCCGGCTTTTTCCCCCAAAATTTTTAAGATCCTTAAAAAATTGCAAATTTCGTATTTTTAGGGCCCACTAGCACAGGGCTCCCCATATTCTCTTTTTTGGGTTGATACATGAAAAACCCAGCAGGGTGGGAAACAAATTCCCGACATATTTTTTCAGTCGGATTTTGGACCATTTCCAAAGTCCACATAAGACAAAAAGAGAGGGAGCCTTTATACATACCCCAGGGGGACGGGGACGGACAACGAGAGGAAGGAAAAGAATAGGGGGAAATGGGAAGCGGGAAAGTGTAGAAGGGGGAAGTGGGAAAGGGCCCGGGTTATTTGGTAGTAGGGGAAAGTAGTGGTAGTGGGGAAGGCGGTATTGGAACCATAGCAGAAGGGTAGTGACAGAAAAATAGGGAGACAGTTTAAGTAGTGTGAAAGCAAAGAGTACGAAACCCCTTCATTCGGCGTAGTCACCCCCCTAAAATTCACAGCTATCCCCCCAACCAGCAAAACCCAGGTAAATTTAAAGTTGACTTTGGGGCCCCCTCTTTCCCAACAAATTTAACCATTTTCTACCAATAAGTTTTTTTTTGGAAATCGCAGAGGTTAGTGGGTACCACTCTTCTGTCTCCCCTTTGTCTTTCCCATTCTAGACTGGTTAAAAGAAACGGTCTGCTCTCTTGTGGCTTCAACCCTCCCTTTTCCCTTACCGTGGAGGCAATAATACCTACCCACGGGTAATATTTATATAGGGGGGGTAAAATTTTGTTTTTTCAAAATTGGGGAAGGAAAATATAAGTAAAAAACTTTTCTCCCGGGAGTTTTTTTTTGCCCCCTTTTTAACACCCGGGGGAAAACAGGCCATTTGGACTCCTGGGTTGTAAAAAGGGCAACAAGACAAGGGGGGAAAGGGGTTAAGTCGACAAAAAACAGAAAGTACAAAAATTTAATAGGATTTGGTACTAGTAAAAGGGAGCACGAAAGGAAATTTACGGGGTCCCCCGGGGGTAAAACCAAAAACCCGGGAAGGGGGGGGGATAAAGGGTCAAAACCCACCCTTTTGGGCAGGAAAAAGGAAAACAAAGAAAAAAAGAAAAAAAAAAAAAGGGAGAAGGGGTAGAAAAAAAGGGAGAAGAAAGGATCAGTAAAGTCACGGTGTTAATTGGGTTTTGGAAATTTGAAAAAAGAAAGGGGAAAAAGAAAGTTATCTCAGAAAACACAAACAGGACTAATATTCCACAAGTTGTTTATAGGGGTTTTAAATTAACAAGGGGGTTTTAGTTTTTGAAGTGAATGTTTATATCCAATTTTGCGGGTTTAACCTCTTTTCTCTCTCCCCTCCCCTCTTCTCTCTCTCCCCCCTTCCTCATTCTCCTCTCTTCCCCTCTTCCTCTCTTCTCCTCCCCTCTCTTTTCTCGCCTCTCTCTCTCTCTCTCTCTCTCGCCCCCCTCTCCCTCCTCTCCCCCCTTCCCCCTCTCTTCTCTACCCACCTCTCCTCCTCCTCTACCTCTAAATCCTTTTCTCTCTCTCTCGCCTCCTCTCTCTCTCTCTCTCTCTTCCTCCTCTTCTCTCTCTTTTTTTTTTTTTTTTTTTTTTTTTTTTTTTAAAACACAGGGTTTACAAGGTAAGGGCCCCCCTAGCTTTTTTGACAGCTTTTTTTACATTTTAAGGATTCCTAATTTTTTGGGCCCAAGCAAAAGACTGTTACCTACATCAGCTCATTTGAAAAATTTTTGTTATGAGACATACAAGAGGGAACGGGAAAAAAGTTGGAGCCATCGTGGGCCAGCATTTTCATTTGATCAATTTGACTTTTAAACTCTTTGGACATCATTAGCTGTACAAAAGTGTTCCATACTCAGCACCCTGGGTAGGGTATGATCCCAATGGAGTTTTTCCCTGGAAAGGGTACGGGAAAGGGTGAATTGCTGCTTTCTGCCCGTCTTGTGGCATAAAAGCTTTTTTTAAACCTGTCCTCAAAAGTGGACCCAAGTGGGGGTTTTTTTGAAAAAAAGGGCCCCTTTACATAACATAAAGCCACCCCCTCCCTCCTATTTAAAGGCTCCTGAAAAAACAGATCTATCCGGGAAAAAGGGGGTCCAGGCGAGAGTTTAGACGTCTTCTCTTTTTCTTTTACTCTGTCAAGCTTTCGCAGATGAGGGGGGGGGGCAGGAAAAACCAAGAAAGGGGAGCATACTAAAGGGTGTAACGAAACTTTTCCGAACAGACCCTTGAAAACCCCCTACTGTCAAGCAGATGCGAGATAGGGCAATTTGCTGTAACTTCCGGGCTCCCCTTTTTTGCAAGTTTTCCCAACAGGGTTTTTCAGGGTTTAGTTTGGAGTAAAAATTTCCCCCCAAGGATATCAATTTCTTCTCCAGGTGCCAACATGGGTCCCATTCTTTCCTTTAACTACTTGCGCCACATTACCATCATGGAGCCTAGAACGAAAAACATTTCCCTTTTTTTTTCAGGGGCAAATTTTTACTTGCCATCTTTTTCCCCAACTGAATAGCTCCAGCGGTGATTGTTAGCTTAGAGCACTGGAAATTTCCCTTCTTTTGGATAATTGAATTCATGAAACAGTCTTCTGCATAGGGCATTGATCGGGGATAAATTGAAGAAGGTCGTTGAATTAACTTTTCCTAACAGGGGCCCAGCCATTTCCCTTTGGGGAAAACCTGCCCCAATAGGATCCCTTTGCTGTTTCCCCGTTCCATTGGGGGACAAACATTTAGAGATCACCATAAAGGGTAATCACTGAGGGGGACATACGAAGAGCCTGCAATTCCCAGTGCATGAATTTTTTGCAAGAGGCCCTGGTGCCAAAAACCCGGCAAAAAGCGCCAAAAATGCCAGTGCTACCACACAGCTGACTTTGGATTCATCCAGTACTGGTGCCACTTATGGAGGGTTTAACAACAAAACAGCAGCAGAGTAACCCTTTCCCTGAACCATATTACGATCACAAATAGTGAGGGGGTATTTCCAAAAAAATCTGTCATTTGTTTTGAATTTTTTTCTAAAGGGGATCTTACCATGTTTTGACAGGTGACACGGGTCTTTTTTGCTGTTTTCTGTCTGCTCTTTTTTTGTGAAAAAGGGTTTTTAACATTTGCCTTTTTCCCAAAGGAGGGGGCCATTTACACGTACTAGGCAGGCTGAAAGTGCGATTTTAAAAGGGTGCTGCAAGCTGGCCCTGCAAAACCCCCTAAACAATCTTGGGTCAACTTTTTCTGGGCCCACACCCTTTTCTTGGCCCAAGTGTTTTTAAAAAGGAAATGAAACCTCCTCCTGCCTTATTTCACCACTGACAGTTTTGACACATTTTTGCAGCTACCCAAGGAGGGCCCCTTGCTGGATCAAAAAACTTGCTTTTTTGGGAACAAATTTGTTCACAAAGGGGCCCCGCCTTCTCTTGACTACAGTAAAGGTGGTCCCACCGGGCAAATTTAGAGGTGGAATAAGTTCATCAGGCAAAATAACCTTGTCTGTCCTTGACCAGGGACCACCAGGTTTTGGAGCCTACCCAAACCTGATCCCTTAACTTTCTTTTAGTGTCCCCTCCCATTTAGTAATTTTCCCACTTTTTAACATCACCCATAAAACCTACAGGGTTGGGATGTCAGTTCCTTTTATAGGTTTTGGGAGGAGGCCCCTTATACCTTCGCCATGCTTTGTACTTAGCAATAGCACCTCTCTAAAAACGAAAGCCAAACCCAAAAGGGGATCTGTACTTTGTCACATATTTCCGGGTGAGGAATGTTTCTTGTTGCAGATTTTAAAATGTGTCCCCTGAAGGCTTTTTACTTTGGGTTTTAACAAACCCCCCGAGAAGAGCAATTTTTAGTCGGTGGGGGCACCAATTTCCCAAAAGGGGGGCCAAAATTTCCTCTTTCCCCCTACCATTTGGGGTTGGACTCCTCACCTCGTTCTGTTGGGGTCTTAATGTGGTAAAAACAGCCTTTTGGGGCAAAAGATCCCAAAACCCCAAAGGGGGGTTGACAAGTGACTAGCCTTTTGCCAGATCACCACAAAGGGTTCCAAAAAAGGAGCCAAGATATGAGTAAGGGGAAAACAACAAAGTTTTTTCATGTAAAAAACTGCAAAAAGGTCATCAAAATTTCCCCCGTATAAGGTGCTGGTTGAGGTCACCAAAAAATTTTTAAATGTTGAAAATTTTTTTGTACAGAAGGGAAATCCCAAAATTTTTCCCTTTGGGAAAATTTATAGGGGCTGCAAATTTTTTTACTGAGGGGCTGTACATTGCACATTTTAAACAGAGGGAAATAAATTTTATAAAAGACTTTTAAGAAAAATCATTTCAAAAATGTGTAGGGGGGGCCCAACATCCCTTTTGCTGGGAGAACACTTTTTTTGAGAAGCACCAGCAACACCAACCCCCTTGCCCACCTGTCCCCTTCTCATCCAGAGGGGGTAGCCACAATTCTTGCAAAATTTTTTGGAGTCCCCGTCAACCAAAAAAAGTTTTTAAAAAACACTATCATGCGGGGGCGTCGAGTGTTCCCCAAAACTATGGGGGTGAAACTCCCAACATTAAATGAAACCTCAAAAGTTTGGGCCCACAATTGGGGATAGACCCCGGCTCCTCATGATGAAGTGGTCAGCTTGAGGGGGTGGGTGTGTAGGGGAAAGTAAGGGCCTCCCTTGAGAGAGGTAGGGTTTTGAGGGAGCTTCAGGATGTAGGGCGGGTCTTTTATAAGGGCCCCAATTTTCCCCCCTGATGGGGGTGGATAGGGTAGCAAAATGGGTGACGTGTGAAGTGGTTTTAAACCCAAATTTAAGGGTTCCCGCTGGTTTTTCGAGAAAAGGCTCTTAAAAAAAGGTGGCCCTTCTTTTCAAGTCCTTTTTCTTCCCACACTGCCCCCCATTTGTCCTTTTTTTAGCATAGTTAAAACCTGGAACTCGCAGGGAGTTGTTTTTTAGAGTGCCCCCCTTTCCCGGGGACAGCGAAGCACAGCCTAGGTTTCCTGGGGGGTGGGCTAGGATTTTTTGTTTCCTCCTTTTTTTTCGCAATTTGTCCTCGGATTCGCCGCTGGAACCCGTGTTTGTGGAGGGGGAACGGCGGAGATTCCCTTTCCCTTTCCCCCACGCCCCCCCACTCCTCAACCCCCCCTTTTACCAGTTTTTGACAGATTTTTTCCCTTTGATTTGACTTCGCGGGAAACAGGTGATCAGGTGCAGTGATAGTTTCCCCGATCAATAAACACCCTTCTCCCGGTGGAGAAACTCCCCGGCTCAAGCTTTCTGTCGAACACACTAAACCCAATTTTTGAATAAATAAAAAGGCCCGTGTGCGACCGGTGAGGGTTTAGGGAGGTAGGCACTGTCAAGTAAACTGGCAGTGGCTGAAGGGAGAGATGTCAGGGTAGGGGAAAAATTTTTAAAAAGATCCAAGGCTTCCCCCTTGGGGGAAAGGATTTTTTCCCCTGTGGTGGCAGAGGAATTGGTTTAAATTCCCCAAAAAAGTGTTTTTGAAATCTGGGCATCTTTGGGGCCCCTTTGGAAGACAGAAATTCCCCCCAGATGTTTTCCCCCGAGTTAAGCTCAGGGGGGACTTCCATCCTTTTTTTAATAGTTTACCATCAGCTGAGGGAACTTGCGGGCACTTGAAGTACCCGCACGGCCCCTTTTACAATAGCAGTAGGTTTTTCTAATGAAAATTTTAGGACTCATGAAGTTTCTTCCCTGTGATGGTTATCTTTTGCTCAACTTTTCAAAACGCCCCAAAAGGGGAGTCTTGAAACTTTGGACAGGAGTCCCCGAGGGAGGTACTCCAACCTTCCTCCTGTAGCTTTCCCGGCTTGTAAACCCATAACCACAGGGTTATGGATAACCTTAAATTTTCTGAAATTTTTAACCTGGCTGCAAAAAATTCTTCTTCTGGAGTGCAATCTGTGTGGCAGTAGTTGGAACAAGTAGGCTTTTCTCTCTCTCTCTCTCTCTCTCTCTCTCTCCTCTCTCTCTCTCTTCTCTCTCTCGCTCTCTCTGTCTGTCTCTGTCTGTCTCTGTCTGTCTGTCTCTGTCTCTGTCTCTCTCTCTCTCTCCCTCTCTCGCTCTCTTCTGTCTGTCTGTCTCTGTCTGTCTCTCTCTCCCTCTCTCTCTCTCGCTCTGTCTCTCTCTCCCTCTCTCTCTCTCTCGCTCTCTCTGTCTGTCTGTCTCTGTCTGTCTCTCTCTCTCTCTCTCTCTCTCTCTCTCTCTCTCTCTCCCCTCTCTCTCTCTCTCGCTCTCTCTGCCTGTCTCTGTCTGTCTCTCTCTCCCTCTCTCTCTCTCTCGCTCTCTCTGTCTGTCTGTCTCTCTCTCTCTCTGTCTGTCTGTCTCTCTCTCTCTCTCTCTCTCTCTCTCTCTCTCTCTCTCTCTCTCTCTCTCTCTCTCTCTCTCGCCAATGTTCTTAACATGCTGATAACTATTTCCTTTAACTACCTCCATCATTCTAGTTCCCCATGTTTCTGGTCCCCCATGTAAGTCTCAGCTCTCCATGTTTCTGGTCCCCCATGTTAGTCTCAGTTCTCCATGTTTCTGGTCCCCCATGTAAGTCTCAGTTCTCCATGTTTCTTGTCCCCCATGTAAGTCTCAGTTCTCCATGTTTCTGGTCCCCCATGTAAGTCTCAGCTCTCCATGTTTCTGGTCCCCCATGTAAGTCTCAGCTCTCCATGTTTCTGGTCCCCCATGTATAGTCTCAGCTCTCCTATGTTTCTGGTCCCCCATGTAAGTCTCAGTTCTCCATGTTTCTGGTCCCCCATGTAAGTCTCAGTTCTCCATGTTTCTGGTCCCCCATGTAAGTCTCAGCTCTCCACGTTTCTGGTCCCCCATGTAAGTCTCAGCTCTCCATGTTTCTGGTCCCCCACGTAAGTCTCAGTTCCCCATGTTTCTGGTCCCCCACGTAAGTCTCAGTTCTTCATGTTTCTGGTCCCCCATGTAAGTCTCAGCTCCCCATGTTTCTGGTCCCCCATGTAAGTCTCAGCTTCCCCCAAAGTTTCTGGGCCCCCGTAAATTTTCAGTCACCCATTGTTTTTGGGCCCCCATTAAGTCTCAGTTCCCTTCCCCGTCAGTTTTTTTTTTGGGTTTAAAAACAATTTTTGAAAAATAATTTCCTTTAACCCCAAAGATCTCTCCTTTCCTTTTTTCTGTAAGGGGTCAGCCACTTTTTCCCTTTTTTTCTCCTCATTTCCTTTTTTTTGGTTTCGTTGCTTGGGACTGGGTTGAAAACCTATGCCGCCCTTTATTTTAGGTTTCCCCCAGCTGTGATTTTAAAAACCCCCCCGGGAAAAATCAAACTGGCTACATTTATATTTTAATCCCTTCAAAAATCTACAGAAAAACTTTAAATGACAAGGTCCCTTCCTCTTTACTCCCCCTTTTTTCCCCCTGGCCCTTTAAATTTTTATATGTTGTGGTATTATTCCGCTTGTTCAAACATCTGCCCAAGGAAAGGGGAGGAAGGCTGGGGTTGGGGGGGAAGTATCACTACCGGGAGAAAGGGATGGGTTTGGTTTGTTTTCACAAAAGGGAGAGGCAGGGTGGTATCAAATACAGGGGAGGCAGGTTTTGTGTATCATACAGGGAGGGCAGGTTTGTGTTCACTACAGGGAGAGGCAGGTGTGTGTATCACCCACAGGGGAGGGGAGGGTGTGAATCACAAAAGGGAAGGCAAAGGGTGTTGGGATCCCAAAAGAGAGAAAGGGAGGTGTGTGTTTTCACTACAGGGAGAAAAGGTTTGTTGGGTACATTAAAAAGGGAGGCAGGTGTGTGTATCACTACAGGGAAGGGCAGGTGTGGGGTATTTACTACAGAGAGAGGCAGGTGTGTGTTTTTACTACAGAGAGAGGGCCCGGTTTGTGTATAATACAGAGAGAGGCAGGTGTTTTGTATCACTACAGAAGGGAGGCGGTTTTGGGGTTAAACACTACAGAGAAGGCCGGTTTTGGGGGTAAAAAAATAAAGGGGGGAGGCAGGGGGGTGTATCACTACAGGGAGGGGGGCAGGGTGTGTGTATCACTACAGGGGAGAGGCAGGGGTGTGTTAAACCTTTCAGGGGAAAAGGGGGTTTTGTGTACCCCTAAAAGAGGGGAGGGAAGGTGTGGGGTATCATTACATGGGGGGGCAGGGTTTTTTGGGGTTCCCCTACAAGGGGGGGCAGGTGTGTATTTCCACTAAAAGGGAGAGGCAGGTGTGTGTTCACTACAGGGAGAAGGAGTTTTGTGTAATCACTACAGGGAGAGGCAGGTGTGTGTATCAAATACAGGGGGAAAGGGAGGGGTGTGTAAACACTACAGGGAGGCAGGGGTTTTTGAGGCAGTGTGTGTATCACTCGGGAGGCAGGTGGTGTATCGTACAGAGAGAGGCAGGTGGTGTATCAAAAGGGAAGGCAGGTGGTGTATCATAAAAGGGAGAGGCAGGTGTGGAAAAATTACGGGGAAAGGGCGGGGTGTGTGATCAACAAGGGCTGGTGTGTGTATACTAAGAGAGAGACAGGTGTGTTTTTAACAACAGAGAGGGCGGGTGTGTGTATCATAAAGAGAGAGGCAGGTTTTTGTATCCAAAAGAGAGGGGGAGGTGTGTGTACACTACAGAAGACGCTGGGTGTGTGTATCACTCAGAGAGGGGCCCGGGTGTGTGTATCATACAGAGAGAGGAGGTGTGTGTATCATCAGAGAGACCTGGTGTGTGTATACACAGAGAGAGGCAGGTTTGTGTATCACTAAAGGAGGCGGTGTGTGTATCCTACAGAGAGAGGAGGTGTGTGTTACTACAGGGAGGGCAGGTGTGTTATAAATACAGGGAGAGGCGGTGTGTGTATCACTAAGGGGAGGCGGTGGTGTATCACTACGAAAAGGGGCGGGTGTGTGTACCTAAGGGAGGGCAGGTGTGTGTATCACACGAGGAGGCAGGGTGCGTATCACTACAGAGAACGCGGTGTTTTTGTTAAAAAGGGAGTTGCGGTGGTTTGTTCACTACAGGGGGGGCAGGTTGTGTATCACTAAGGGAGAGGCGGTGTGTGTATCGCTACAGGGAGGGCAGGTGTGGTACACACGGGGAGGAGGTGTGTGTGATCACTTTTGGGGGAGGCGGTGTGTGTATCACTGATGGAGAGGCAGGTGTGTGAAATACGGGTGTCATACAGGGAGAGACAGGTGAGTGTATCACTACGGGGAGAGGCGGTGTAATATCACTACGGGGGAGGCAGGTTGTGTATCCTACGGGGGAAGGCAGGTGGTCAACAGGGGAGGAAGATGTGTATCATACAGGGAGAGGCAGGAATATATCACTACGGGCGAGGAGGGGTTATATCACTACAGGCAGGGGGGTGTGTTATCACTACAGGGAGAGGCAGGTGTGGGGATCATACGGGGGGGGCAGGGTGGTATCACTACAGGGGGGCAGGTGTGTGTATCACACGGGAGAGGCAGGTGTGTGTATCATACAGGGAGGGGCAGGTTGTGTATCACTACGGAGACGCGGGTGTGTGTTCATCGGGAAGGCAGGTGTGGTATCACTACAGGGAGACGCAGGTGTGTGTATCACTACAGGGGGGACGCAGGTGTGTGTATCACTACAGAGAGAGGCAGGTGTGTGTTTCACAAAAGGAGGGGCAGGTGTGTTTACACGAAGAGGCGGGTTGTGTCACTTCAGGAGAGGCATGTGTGTTTCACTACAGAAGGGCAGGTTGGTATCACAATGGGGAGGGGCAGGGGTGTGTTTTATACAGAGGAGGCGGTGTTGTATATTACAGGGAGAGGGGTTGTGTTTCACTCGGGGAGGGCAGGTGTGGATCACTACGGGAAGAGGCAGGTGTGTGTTCGCTCAGAGAGAGCAGGTGTTTTTTCACTCGGGGAAAGGGGCAGGTGTGGGTATCATACAGGGAGGGGGAGGTTTTGTGTACAGTACAGGGAAAGGGGCGGGGTGTGTGTATCACTACAGGAGAGGCGGGTGTTGTAAACTACAGGGAGAGGCGGGTGTGTGTTCATACGAGGACGCGGGTGCGTGTATCACTACGGGGAGAGGCAGGTGGTGTATCATCGGGAGGGGCAGGTGTGTGTATCACTACGAGAGAGGCAGGTGTGTGTATCACTACAGGGAGACGCAGGGGGGTGTTCACTACGGGGGGAGGCAGGTGGTTGTATCCTACGGGGAGAGGCAGGTGTTGTATCACTACAGAGAGACGTGGTGGTGTATCACTACAGAAGAGGCAGGTGTTGTTCAAACAGGGAGTGCAGGTGTGTGTACACAAGGGGGAGGGGTGGTGTATCCAAAGGGAAGGCAGGGTGTGTATCATAGGGGGAGGGGCGGGTGTGTCATCACTACACACAGAGGCAGGTGTGTGTATCATTTCGGGGGGAGGGCAGGTGTTTGTTCACTCAGGGAGAGGCAGGTGTGTGTATCACTACAGAGAGAGACAGGTGTGTGTACACTACAGGGAGAGGCAGGTGTGTTTTTCATTTCAGGGAGAGGAGGGTGTGTGACACATTGGGGGAGGCAGGGGTTGGTAAACCCCTACTATGGAGGGAGGTGTGTGTGCAACGGGGAGACGCAGGTGGTTTTCCTCAGGAGAGGCAGGTGGTCACTACGGGGAGAGGCGGTGTTTTTACCCTTCAGGGGAGGCGGGTGTGTGATCCTCGGGGAGAGGCGGGGGTGTGTGTTCCTACAGGGAGAGGCAGGTTGTGTATACTACGGGAGAGGCAGGTTATATATCACTACAGGGAGGGCGGTGTGTTCACAGGGAGAGGGGGGTGTATATACACAAAGGGGAGAGGCAGGTGTATAACACACAGGGAGGGCAGGTGTTACATACTCAGGGAGAGGCGGGGTTGTGTATCATACAGGGAAGGCGGTTTTATTATCACAAAGGGAGGGGCAGGTGTATAATAAACCAGGGAGAGGGGTGGTGTACACTACGGGAGGGAGGTGTGTCACTAAGGGAGGGCAGGTTGTATATATCACTACGGGTAGAGGCAGGTGTGTGTATCATAAGGGGAGGCAGGTGGTGTATCACTACAGGGGAGGCGGTGGCATACGGGGAGGCAGGTGTATATTCACTACAGGGGAGGCGGGTGTCACTACGGGAAGAGGCATTTGTTGTTCACTACGGGGAGGGGCAGGTTGTCCCTACAGGGAGAGGCAGGTGTGTGTATCACACGGGGAGGGCGGTGTGCACACGGGAGGGTAGGTGTGTGATCAACAGGGAGGCAGGTGTGCATGAAAGGGAGGCGGGTGTGTATTCCCTACAGGGAGAGGCAGGTGGTATATCACTACGGGAGAGGCAGGTGTGTGTGTCACACAGGGAGAGGCGGGTTATTTATCATACAGGGAGAGGCGGTGTGTCACTGAAAGGGAAGGCGGTGTTTATATCACTACAGGGAGAGGGCAGGTGTGTTATACTACAGGGAGAGGCAGGTGGTGTATCACTACGGGAAGGAGGTGTTATATCACTAAGGGAGGGGAGGGTGTATATCACTACAGGGTGGGCAGGTTGTCACTACAGGGGAGGCAGGTGTGTCATCAGGGTGGGGTGTGTGTATCAAAAGGGAGAGGCAGGTGTGTCCCAGAGGGAGAGGCGGGGTGTTTTTACCCTTACAGGGTGAGCAGGTGTGTCAACGGGGAGGCAGGTGTGTACACGGGGAGAGGCAGGTTTTTCACTACAGGGGGCAGGTGTGTCACTACAGGGAGAGGCAGGTGTAATACACAAAGGGAGAGGCAGGTGTGTCACTACAGGGAGAGGCGGTTTTTAAATATCACTACGGGGGGGGGCAGTGTATATATCACTACAGGGAGAGGCAGGTTTATATCATACAGGGAGAGGCGGTGATATTTCATACAGGGAGGGGGATTGTATATATACACAGGGAGAGGAGGTGTGTCAACGGGAGGGCAGGTGTTCAAAAGGGGGGGCAGGTGTGTCCTACGGGAGAGGCAGGTGTTCACTACAGGGGAGGAGGTTTTTATCATACAGGGAGAGGCAGGGTGTATACAGGGAGAGGGGTGTTATATCACTACGGGGGGGGCAGGGTTAATCACTCAGGGGGGGAAAGGTGTATATATCACTACGGGAGAGGCAGGTGTATTATCATACAGGGGAGGAGGTGTTACTACGGGGGAGAGGCGGGTGTATTATCATACAGGGAGAGGCAGGTGTGGTACATACAGGGGAGGGGTGTGTACTACGGGGAGAGGAGGTGTGTCACTACGGGGAGGGCAGGTGTGTCACACAGGGAGGGGCGGGGGTTGTGTCCAAAAGGTTCCCTTAATAGAATTATTGCTAAAGTATGCCTCCAATCCTTGTATTTTTCATCGTTTTTTGTATTTCTCCTATAACCCCCAAATACTTTTTTTTCCCTTCATAATGGTGCTTTTGCTCTCTTACCCCTCTCTCTTCTTATATACCATCAACCTTTTCCCCTCCAGGGGGAAATTTGAATTTTCTTTCCCTTTCCTCATCCATTTGTGTTTAAACATTTTTTGGTAGTGCAACTTACCGCCTCTACTCTCGCCCCCCTGGGTTTTGTTCCTTCGGGGGTTTACCTTTTCTTTCACTGAGATTAAGTAGGGGTCGAGTCCCCTCCCGGCCTCCCTCTCAACTTGTTCTTCCAGATTCCTCCCCCCTAGCATCGTGATCTTACGTACCTTCACTTAAAGTTAAGTTAGAAACTTGTGTGTTTGTGTATGTGCACTTTTTACCTGGTTTACCTGGGAAAAATCCGGGGGTAACGGCCCCGCGGCCCCCGGGCTGTGACCAGGCTTCCTGGTAGGTCAGAGCCTGATCAACCAGGCTGTTTTGCGGCTGCACCCAAACCCCAAAGTCGAAACCCCAGCCCGGTTGGGCGGGAACCGACTTTTGGGCTTGCCAGTGCCAGCTTTTAAGCTGCCCCGGGGTTGTTGGTAATCCCCCCATGGCTGGGAGGCAGTTGAAAAGTCTTGGGCCCCTGACACTTATTGTTGGGGCCTTAACGTGCTATGACACCCCGCTTTTCATGGGGGGATTTTCATTGTCTGCCAGTTTTTTTTTGTTTTGAGTGATTTTCGTGGCAAGTTCGGTACTGTCCCTTAGGATTTTCCCTGTATATAATAGTATCTCTCCCGCCTGGTTCCAGGGGGGTACAGGTTCAGGAACTTCAAGCGCTCCACAATTGGGTGTTTTATCTCCGTTAGCGCGCCCTGAAAGGGTTTTCTGTACATTTTTTTAGGGGCAGCAATTTTTACCTGCTTTGAAAGGTGCGTTAGTGTGCAGCAAATTCCAGCCCAGATAGAACAAGCACCTAAGAGTGTCATCATGGCTTTTCTCCCTAGTTTTGAAGGGTCTCATTTCCATCCTGCCATTTTTTCTGCAGTGCGTTGATACAATGTTTGGTCCTTGAAAGGGGGTCCTCCGACATGATCACTCCCAGGTCTTTGACGTTGATTTTTCGCTGTTTTGTGGCCAGAATTTGTTTGTACGTGATGAAAATTTTAAAATTTTCCCTGTTTTTCCATATCGAGTAATTTAAATTTCTCTTTTTGAAAATTTATATTGTTTTCGCAGCCCACTGAAAAAATTTGGTTGTGTCCGCCTGGGCCTGCGTGTCTGCAAAGGAAGCACTGTCATGCAGATTTTGGGGGGTCATCTGCAAAGGAAGACACAGTGCTGTGGTTTTTCATCCCCTTGTCTATGTCAGATATGGGATGAGGAACAAGATGGGAGCGAGTACTGTGCCTTGTGGAACAGAGCTTTTCACCGTAGGCGCCTCAGACTTTACTCTGTTGACTACTCTCTTTTTGTTCTGTTTGTGAGGAAATTAAGATCCATTACCAACTTTTTCTGTTATTCCTTTAGCATGCATTTTGTGCGCTATTACGCCATGGTCACACTTGTCGAGGGTTTTTCAAAAGTTTTTATTTTCATCTGCATTCTTTTTGTCTTCTAGTGCACTAGGACCCTTTTGTAGTGATCCAATAATTTGGGGAGACGGAGCGACCTGTTTTTAAACCCCTGTTGCCCTGGGTTGTGTATGATGGATTCTAGTGGGGTAGATCTTGCTTTTTAGGACCCTTTCAAAGATTTTTAGGTTGGGATTTATGCTATGGTCTGTAGTTCTTTGCTATTGCTTTATGCCCCCTTTGGGGTGGGGCTATGTCCCGTTTTTTTTGAACTGGGGGACGACCCCGGTCCACTCCTTCCACGGAGGTAAAAGCTGTGTTTGGGGCTTCTTGTAGTTCTTGATGAACACGGAGTTCCCTGAGTTGGACCCGGGGGAGAGTGAGGGCATGTCATTTATCTCCTTTTTGAAGCCATTTGGGTCAGGATAAAAACAGATAGGCTTGTATTTACCAAATTCTGGGCTTCTCTACTTACCATTTGTTAAAAATCATTCTAGTTAAGGAGCAGAGCAATCAAGTGGGTCATACTATAAAACTTGTTACAGTAAGACCATCACCAAGAAAATGGGCACTTTGACTTTTTTTTGGGTTATCGTGGGTAATTTACCATAGCTGCTATTATGATAATTTAGTAATGTAATTATGTGTATCGTATCTGAATAAAATTACACTGTTTATTGTTTTTAAGCAAATTTAAGGGAGCATTTTTTTCGAACTTTGGGGGATGTTATCTGGACCTGTGTTTTTAAGCTGGGTTTAACTTACTTCTTTTCGCACGAAGTCATAAGATAACACCTAATATTTGAAAACTGTTTGGGGTGTCGCCTTTATTACTGTAATAAGTTTTAAATTATTTTAGTCTGTGATAAAGATTTTTCGATGTAGCCGGTATTTTTACTTACTTACATTTCTGTAGCATGAATTTAATTAATTTGCAACTTTAGTTGCTTCGTGGCATACCCGTTTTCGATGTTTAGTACTATGTTAGATCTATCTACAGGTCTATGGCTATACCCAAACTCTGTTACCTGTTGACAAAAATTTTCTGGAGTAATTCTTGTACTCTTCGATTTCTGGCAATAGTGCCTTTCCTTTGCTCCTTTCGTAAGTCTCTGTACTCTGTTCCTTTCACCCTTTGGAATTCGTTTTAGTGCTGGCAATATCCTGTCTGTTTGCCATTAAATCCTTTTAAAAAAAACTGATCCTGAATTTTGATAATTATCTAATATCTCAGTAGCCCATCCAGGGTTCAGTTCTTCGTTTAATCCTAACTTTTTTAACTGGTGTAATATTTATCAAGGTTTGTTTCCAGGCTCATTTACCTCCCAGCAACTTATCACAATCCATTTACAGTTGTGTAGCCTATTTACCAGTGCATCTTTACTGAAGCATTTGACTTCATTTCTATTTTTCTGTGTAGGCTATCACCATTCTCAAATGATTTCGTGGTGCTTTAAGTGATTGAAATAATCACTAAGACCTGTGGTAAAAAACGCCTGATTGACAAATGTATTGGAGCGGTTACAATGTGGTCGAGTATAGTGGCTGAGAACTGTGTGATCCGGTTTGGTGCTTTAAATCAGTTCAGCGTAACTAATTAATCGTGGAAGTTGTTTTATACCTGTTATTATAGCCCGTTATTTTCTACTGATAACAGTCTCTCAGTGGTTATTGTTTCGCAAATGTGCTCTTTTTTGGGGCCCAGACTCTCAAAAAATTTTCCCAGAACTGATCCTGGGTTAGGAGGTGGAGAACTAGTTCCTACTAGGATAAGTTTGATCTTAGGCAGCAACACCTCAAACCACTGAATCTCAGTTTGTCTACAAAATTCTGGTCTTGGGTTGTAGGCTAAGTTCATTTCTTACATAAGCACATTCCCCACCACTTGTCTATTTAACCAAGGGGTCTTATTTTGTAACCTTCTTTTTTAAATTTTCGTCGTCGTTACCCCGTCATTTAACTAGGATTCAGATATGGAGGTAAGGGCCCCCCTTTAGTTACTTTTTGTAGAATCTAATTTCCTAAAAATTTGGGTAAAAGTGACCTAGGACTGACATGAATAAAGTGAAGGCCTGCCTTCTTGGAAAAAGTCATAATCATCAGCATATGACAAGTGTGAAAATTTGGGGTGAATGAATTTCACAGTTTACAATCTTAAATTAACATTTTACACGCATAACTGGGGAGAAACTCTGGTATATTATAAAATAGATTAACATTTAAACTGACACTAGTTATACCTCTGAAACAGGTGGGGCATGAGAAAACAGTGGGTCACATCACTGTCATCCTTCGATGCCCACTTTCACCACCCCAAACTCACACATCTCAAACCTTAAATTATTTTAAACATATAATTCTTGAAATTATTCCATGAAAAAACTCCGAGTTTAGTAAAAACTGACAAATTATGTGTGGACTATACAAAATTTATTTTTAAAGTATAATTAAATTACAACATAAGTGTTCATAAAAATTAAGACACTTGTCCAACTCATCCTTGGGCTATATTTTTAATGCTTCCCTATAAGCAGAAGCTAATATTGGACAATAGTTATTAGTACCTATTGCGTGAGAATTCGATCAGTGTGAGGCAAAAAACACAATATTAATACCCCCACGTGGTACACAATTCTTCAACCGTCAACCAATCTTAATTTCTATTTTATCCACCTTAATCTAAAATTTGAAAGTATATATCAGCTCATTTTCTGAACAAATTTATTGGTGATATTCCGAAACAAACAAAGATTAGTCGAGATTCATAAATACCACGGATTAAAACAACATTACGCCATTATCCCGGCTTCCTTCCCAGTATGTTGGGGTCTCTGTGACTTGACATTTTCTAAAAGTCATTCAACACTACACTCCACACTATGTTATATAGACACTATTATATCCTTCAATTATTATCCCGAATTACAGGAAAGTTGGGCAAAATTTTTTCCACATCAAAGATTCAATTGCAGTAAAAAAAAAAATTAGATAAAATCAAAGGTTTGGCTCTAATCAGGATAATGGGCCTAAAAGTGCATTTGTTGCAAACAAACTGATTATTTACACCATTTAAAAAAACCCACCCTTTACACTATGCACATTACGGTTGTATTTTATTTTATTTCCTCCGTACCTTTGTGTAAAAAATGACCAGTGTTATTTGGTCTGGTAATAACACTGGCTCTGTGGCCTTAACTGGGGCCTAGATGCATTAAAGACGTGTTAAAGCTCCTGGCCACTAATTCATCTATTTCATCATCATTATTCTGTCTGTGCACTTCATGTGCACCTTATGTGCACCATCCCCCATGGCACCACAGGTAATCGTTCAACCGTGGCTGCCCACACTTTACCACAGTGTAAAACAAGGGCATTTTGTCTGATTTGTACCCGTACATTTATTTGCTGTCCTGGATGACTTTAATATCACCATGTAACAGAGCCACAATTAGTGCAGTACGCCACTCTTTTGTTTATTTAGTTGTGGGTGTTGCCATACCCTTTCGGCGATAAATGACATTTTTGTTAACAGAATGGCCAACTGTGGGGCTTTCATGTCCAGGGTGACATTACCACAGTCGCCTTTTCCAGCCCATATGACTGATTTCCTCCTGCAGAGAACTGCAGAATACATATAAGTGTGATTATGGCAGCGTCACTCCTTTCCTCCTGCCTTCCCCTTTCCCCCTTTTTACTCTCTTTAATACTCTCTTTAACACTGCCACAACGGAGTTTCTTGTAACCTCTTCAATAACCATAGATCACTAGATAAGCAAATATCCTCAGCCTCTAGTTCAGCATAAATCAGATCACAATCATAGAGGCGGCACTTTAAGTCACCTCATAACATTCACCACCACCTGGTACTGGCGGCAGCTGGCACCTTCTTACTGTCAGGTTTCTTGCTACCTGTCCCCCTCACTTCACACTTCACACTCACACTGTTAACAAATTTCCCACCTGGCAGGTTTAAAAGTTCATGTCGTATGGCATGTCACAACCAAGAAGCCACCTCTATCCCTCTGGTGAGGCTGCCATCCCTCTGGTGAGGCTGCCATCCCTCTGGTGAGGCTGCCATCCTCTTGTTGACATACACTTGGGAAGAACCGCCTATATGGACCGTTATGGACACACTTCCTCTTGGGAGGAACCGCCTTTATGGACTTTAGAGGTGATGTTAGAGCGGCGATGGTCAAGTGTCCCCTTCCTTTCCTCACTTGGTATGGAGAGGAAAACCGCCTCTATGGACCTGCCCGTAGGGGTAATGTTACTATGGTGATGTCCATCCTCGGCCTACCCTCATTTCGCAGTAGGCCTATCTCCCTCTGTACATGGCATACAATACCGACATGATCATACACAGACCTGATCTAGGTGCATCATGATCATGCACAGGCATGACCTAGGTGCACCATGATCATGCACAGACATGATCTAGGTGCACCATGATCATGCACAGACATGATCTAGGTGCACCATGATCATGCACAGACATGATCTAGGTACACCATAATCATGCACAGACATGATCTAGGTACACCATGATCATGCACAGACGTGAACAGAAGCCACAGACGGTAAGCAGCAACGGGAATTGCAACGCTACAAGAATTCCGCAGCAGCGGGAGGTAGAAAATTAAACACACACGCAGCATCTGGGTATCTATATAGTAGACGACTCGCCATCCAGTGGCTTTATCAGTACAAATTCTAGGACATAATCTGAAGACAGAAGTATATACAAAAGATGAGGTAATCAGTCCCTCAGTCTTGGAGTTGGTGTGAAGAGTACCGTAGTCTTCAAGAATCTCCATAACCTTCTACACTTCTACTAACCCGCCCCCTGGGTATGGCCAACTTCCACTGGGGAATAAAACCACTGGGTGGCGAGTCGTCTACAATATAGATACCCAGATGCTGCATGTGAGTTTAATTTTCTACCTCCCGCTGCTGCGGAATTCTTTTAGCGTTGCAATTCCCATGGCTGCTTACCGTCTGTGGCTTCTGTTCACGCCTGTGCATGATCATGGTTCCTAGATCATGTCTGTGCATGATCATGGTGTACCTAGATCATGTCTGTGCATGATCATGGTGTACCTAGATCATGTCTGTGCATGATCATGGTGTACCTAGCTAGATCATGTCTGTGCATGATCATGGTGTACCTAGATCATGTCTGTGCATGATCATGGTGTACCCAGATCATGTCTGTGCATGATCATGGTGTACCTAGATCATATGTGTGTGTGTGTGTGTACTCACCTATTTGTACTCACCTATTTGTGGTTGCAGGGGTCGAGTCCTAGCTCCTGGCCCCGCCTCTTCACCGGTTGCTACTAGGCCCTCTCTCTCCCCGCTCCATGAGCTTTATCAAACCTCGTCTTAAAACTGTGTATGGTTCCTGCCTCCACTACGTCATTTTCTAGGCTATTCCACTGCCTTACAACTCTATGACTGAAGAAATACTTCCTACTATCTCTCTGACTCATTTGTGTCTTCAACTTCCAATTGTGGCCTCTTGTTTCTGTGTCCCCTCCCTGGAACATCCTGTCTTTGTCCACCTTGTCTATTCCACGCAGTATTTTATATGTCGTTATCATGTCTCCCCTGACCCTCCTGTCCTCCAGTGAGGTCAGGCCGATTTCCCTTAATCTTTCTTCATAGGACATTCCCCTTAGCTCTGGAACTAACCTTGTCGCAAACCTTTGTACTTTCTCTAGTTTCCTGACGTGCTTTATCAAGTGCGGGTTCCAAACAGGTGCTGCATACTCCAGTATGGGCCTGACATACACGGTGTACAGTGTCTTGAATGATTCCTTACTAAGGTATCGGAATGCTGTTCTCAGGTTTGCCAGGCGCCATTCTGCAGCAGTTATCTATGATGTGTCTTCCGGGGACATGCCGTGTTTATACCCCAAAACC
>NC_069468.1:2937654-2955154 GCF_026875155.1 Cherax quadricarinatus | reverse complement strand
AGAGAGTCACAAAACTCCAGACCGTCGCGTTAGCCACTGGGTCAGCTGGTTACAATATGATTCATCCAACTAAGTATATTTATACACCATAGGAAGGTTAGCATAGGCAGCACTGTGACCGCAAATGCAAGTTTTTACAGACGAATCTCCCGCTAGCGTGGCCGTGACGAACTCTAGCTCAAGTCCCGTCAAAACCGTCAACATGTCTCACGAAATCGTAATGACACAATCGCAAACAAACCATACCACGGTTGGGGTTAGAACCCGCGATCCTTTTCTCACTGCGCTGCATTCAGAAATTCTCTCATTCCTTAAAAGTTTCCTCTTCTGAAGTCTGGTGTCTCACACCCGTCTCTTTACCCTCAATATTTAGATCCTTAAAAATTGCGAAGTTCAGTATTGTATGGCCACTAGCACACGGGCTCTCATATTCTACGTATTTTGTTGATACATGAATACCCAGCACGTCGGAAACAGAAGCTTGCGACATAGTTTCAGTCTGACTTGGACCATGTACAAAGTCACACTAAGACAAAAGAGAGAGGGAGCCAGTATACATAGCCGAGGGGGACAGGGACGGGACAACGAGAGGAAGGAAAAGAAGTAGTGGTAATAGGAAGGCTGGTAGTGGTAGTAGTGGTAGTAGGAAGGCTGGTAGTTGTAGTAGTGGTAGTAGTGGTAGTAGGAAGGCTGGTAGTGGAACCAGTAGCAGAAGTGGTAGTGACAGAAGAAAGTAGGGAGAGCAGTTTAAGTAGTGTGCATGCAAAGAGTACGTAACCTTCATTCGGCGTATGTACACACCCTCATTCACAGGCTATCTCCCCCAACCAGCGAACCAGGTGACTGAGAGTTGACGATGGGGCCCCGTCGTTCAACTAGTAACCAGGTTCTAGCCAATAAGATGGTTTTGGCAATCGCAGAGGTTATGTGGGTACCACTCTTCTGTCTGCCCTTGTCATTCCCATTCTAGAGCTGGTTGAAGCACGGTCTGCTCTCTTGTGGCTTCTATTCTGCCTTGCTTACCGTGGAGTGCAATAATACCTATCACTGTACATAGTGTATATAGTGTACATATTGCTTTTCTAAATTGGTGAAGGATAATATAAGTCAAAACTTTTCTGCTGAGTTTATTTTGCTCCCTTTACACCCGGGATAACAGGCCATTTGGACTCCTGGGTTGTAATAAGTGGCACAAGACTTAGAAAGGGAAGGGTTAAGTCAGACAAAAGTAACAGTAGTAGCAAAAATAATAGGAGTGGTACTAGTAGAAGGAGCACTGCAGGAGAACTACTGGTCCACAAGGGGTAGCACCATAAACAGGAGAGGGGGGGGGATGAAGGTCAGAACATCCTTAGGCAGGAAAAAGGAAAACAAAGAATAAAAGAAAAAAAATAAAGGAGAAGAGGTAGAGAAAGGAGGAGAAGAAAGGATCAGGTGAAGTCACGAGTGTTCTGGGGTTTGGAGAATTTGAGAAAGTAATGGGAAAGAAAGTTATCTACAGAGACACTATCAGGACTAATATTCACACAAGTTGTTTATAGCGGATTATTCAACAATTGGTTAGTTCTTGTAGTGAATGCTATATCCAATTTTGCTGGTTAACCTCTTTTCTCTCTCTCTCCCTCTCTCTCTCTCTCTCTCTCTCTCTCTCTCTCTCTCTCTCTCTCTCTCTCTCTCCTTCCCTCTCTCCTCTCTCTCTCTCTCTCTCTCTCTCTCTCTCTCTCTCTCTCTCTCTCTCTCCTCTCTCTCTCTCTCTCTCTCTCCTCTCTCTCTCTCTCTCTCTCTCTCTCGTCTCTCTTCTCTCTCTCTCTCACCTCTCTCCTCTCTCTCTCTCTTTTTTTTTTTTTTTTTTTTTTTTTTTTTTTTTACACAGGTTTGACAAGGTTAAGGATCCCTACTTTATTGACAGCTATTTACAGGTTAAGGATTCCTAACTTTATGGCAAGCTAAGAGCTGTTACCTACATCAGCTCATTTGAAAGCATTTTGTTATGAGACATACAAGTAGGGAACAGGATGAAGTTGGAGCCATCTGTGGGCCAGCATTTTCATTTGATCAACTGACGTTATCTCGTTGACATCATTATGCTGTACGAATGTGTTCCATACTCGAGTCATCCTGGGTATGTATGATCTCAGATGGAGTGAGTGTTCTGGAGAAGGGTACAGCCAGAGGAAGTTGCTGCTTTCTGCCCGTCTTGTGGCATAAAAGCTTGTTTCACGCTGTCCTCGAAGTGGATCCAAGTGTGGTATTTGACAATATTGGCCTTGTACATAACAGTAAGGCCACCCCACATCCCTCCTATGTTGAAGGCTCTGCTGAAATGACAGATCTATCCAGGATGGGTCCAGGCGAGAGATGAACGTCTTGCTCTGTTCTCTACTCTGTCAAGCAGTCGCAGATGAGAGGGGGGGCAGGCAAACCAAGAAAGTGGAGCATACTCAAGGTGTGAGCGTACTTGTGCCTCGTACAGGATCTTGCAACCCCTACTGTCAAGCAGATGCGAGATACGGCGAAGTGCTGTAAGCTTCCTGGCTGCCTTGTTTGCAAGATTTACAACATGGTTCTTCATGGTTAGTTTGGAGTCAAATTTCACCCCAAGGATATCAACTTCTTCTCCAGGTGCCAACATCGTCCCATTCATCCTTACTACTGCGCCAGCATTACCATCATGGTGCCTAGAGACGAACATCATTTGCGTTTTTTCAGGTGCAAATGTTACTTGCCATCTATTTCCCCAAGCTGATAAGCTCTCAGCTGGTGATTGATGTAGCTTAGAGCAGCTGGCATTTCTTCTCTTGGATAAGTGAATGTCAGTGTACAGTCGTCTGCATATGCATGTGATTCTGGGATGAGATGAAGAAGGTCGTTGAAGTAGACATTCCATAACAGTGGACCCGCACACTTCCTTGTGGAACGCTTGCCCCAATAGGATGCCTTGCTGATTCCGTTCCATTGAGGACTACACTTAGAGATCTACCATGAAGGTAATCACTGAGGAGACATAGCGTAGAGCCTGCAATTCCCAGTGCTTGAAGTTTTGCTAAGAGGCCCTGGTGCCACACCCGGTCGAAAGCGCCAGCAATGTCCAGTGCTACCACACAGCTGACTTTGGATTCATCCAGTGACTGGTGCCACTTAGTGGAGAGGTTTAACAACAGATCAGCAGCAGAGTAACCTTTCCTGAAGCCATATTGACGATCACAAAGTAGTGAGTGGTAGTCAAAAAAATCTGTCATTTGTCTTGAGATTATTGTCTCAAGGATCTTACCAGTGATTGACAGAGTGACACTGGTCTGTAGTTGCTGATTTCTGCTCTGCTCTTCTTTTTGTGAACAAGGACTACATTTGCCTCTTTCCATGGAGAGGGCCATTTACACTGTACTAGGCAGTGCTGAAAGATGCGAGTTAGAGGTGCTGCTAGCTGGTCTGCACATCTTCTCAACAATCTTGGGCTCAACTTGTCTGGGCCCACAGCCTTTTCTTGGTCAAGTGATTTAAGAAGGAAATGCACCTCCTCCTGCCTTATTGTCACCACTGACAGTTTTGACACAGTTCTTGCAGCTAGCCAAGGAGGGTCCCTTGCTGGATCAGGAACTTGCATTTTGGTAGCAAAGTGTTCAGCAAAGAGGTCCGCCTTCTCTTGACTACTAGTAGAGGTGGTCCCATCCTGTCGATTTAGAGGTGGAATAAGTTCATCAGGCAGATAACCTTGTCTGTCCTTGACCAGGGACCACCAGGTTTTGGAGCCTACCCTACCTGATGCTAACTTTCTTTTAGTGTCCACCTCCCATTTAGTAATGGCCCACTTTTGAACATCACCCATATGCCTACAGGCTTGCATGTGCAAGTTCCTGTTATAGGTGGTAGGATGTCTCTTATACCTTCGCCATGCTTTGTACTTAAGCAGTAGCAGCCTCTCTACAACGAAAGCCAAACCAAGGCTGATCTGTAGGCTTTGTCACATATTGGCGGTGAGGGAATGTGTTCTTGTTGCAGATTAAGGATGTGTCCAGTGAAGGCTTTCACTTGGTTGTCAACATCCCCCTGGAGAAGAGCATTCCAGTCGGTGGTGGCGAGCTCAGAGCAAAGGGCTGGCCAATAACCTCTTTCCCATAGCCAGGTTGTGCGTGTGGACTCCTCACCTCGTTCTGTTGGGATCTTAAGTGTGGTAAAAACAGCCTTGTGGTCAGACGATCCAACGTAAGCCGAGGGGTTGACAAGTGACTATGCCTTCTGCCAGATCACTCACTACTGGTCAAGGGAGGAGCCAGAGATATGAGTAGGGAAATCAACAAAGTTTCTCATGTCAAACACTGCAAGAAGGTCATCAAGTCCCTCTGTATAAGGTGCTGGTTGAGGTCACCAACAATTATAATATGTTGACAGTTGTGTTGTAGCAGAAGGAGTCATATTTTCCATTAGAAGTTTGATAGGTCTGCATGTTGCCACTGAGGTCTGTACATTGCACATGCTAGTACAGAGGTACTAGTGTTTATACAGAGCTTGAAGAACATCATTTCAAGATGTGTAGGGTGGCAACATCTATGTGCTGGGCATGAACACTTTTAGAGAAGCACACAGCAACACCACCTCCTTGCCCTTGCCTGTCTCTTCTCATCCATGAGGTGTAGCCAGCAATTCTTGCAAAATTTTCTGGAGTCCTGTCATCCAAAAATGTTTTCAACAACAGCTATCATGTCGGGACGTCGAGTGTTCACAAAGCTATGTGTGAGCTCTCAACATTAGTAATGAAACCTCTAATGTTGGCCGACAGATGCTGATAGACTGGCTCCTCATGATGAAGTGGTCAGCTTGAGGTGGTGGTGTGTAGGGAATGTAAGGTGCCTGCCCTTGAGAAGGTAGGGACTGAGGCAGCTGCAGGGATGTAGGTCTGTGGTCTTGTATAAGGCCCAATCCCACCTGATGGGCTGGGATAGGAGTAGCTAAGTGGGTGACGTGTGAGAGTGTTTACCAATTCAGTAGATCCTGCTGGTTTGTTCTGAGAACAGGTCTCTAAACAGGTGGCCCTGTCTGTCAAGTTCCTTTTTCTTCCGACACTGTCCTCCTTATGTCCTTTCTTGTAGCAGTAGTTACACCTGTATCTCGCAGCAGTTGTTGGCAGAGTGCCCCTTCCGGTGACAGCGAGAGCACAGCCTAGGTGCCTGGGAGGGTGGACTAGGATTTGTTGTACCTCCTGTGTTTCGCAGATTTGTCCTCGGATTCTGCCGCTGGAACTGTGTTAGTGAGGGTGAGACGGCTGTAGATGTCTTCCTCCACCACGTCCTCCTCCACGTCCTCTACCCCGCCCCTCTACCAGTTCTGACAGATGTGTCCCTGCTGTTCGTACTTCGGCGTAGCGGTGATCAGGTGCAGTGATAGTTCCCGATCACTAACTGCACCGTTCTCTGGTGGAGAAACTCCTGGCTCAGAGCTTGCTGTCGAAGCACTACTACCAGATTCTAGAATAGTATCGGCAGGTGTGCTGACAGGTGTAGGATCAGGGATGGTATGTGCACTGTCAAGTAGACTGGCAGTGGCTGAAGCAGAGATGTCAGGTGTAGGAGAATTAACAGATCCAAGGCTTCCCACGTTGCTGGGAAGAGGATTTGTTCCCTCTGTGGTGGTCAGAGGAATTGTGTTTAGAATTCCCAAAGGTAGTGTTTTGAACTCTGTCAGTCTGTGGGACCTTAGCGATGACAGAATTCCACAGATGTTTTACCCCTGAGTTAAGCTCAGTGTGGGACTTCCAGTCTTTGTCAATAGTGTCACCATCAGCTGAGCAACTTGCGTCACTTGATGTAGCTTGCACTGGCCTTCTACAATAGCTTGTAGGTTATCTAATGATTTGAGGAGCTCATGAAGTGCTTCCCTGTGATGGATTATCTTAGCTGCAACTTTACAACACAGCCCAAAGGGCAGCCCCCATCCCTTTTGGGCAAAGGGGTCCCTGAGGTAGGGCTTTTGAACCCTTTCCCCCTGTACTCCCGGGTTGTATCCACAAAAACCACAGGATTAGGATATTTCCCTTTTTTTTTCTGAAATTTTTAACCTGGCTTTTCAACCCAAAAAATTTTTCTTTGGAGTGCAATCTGTGTGGCAGTAGTTGGAACAAGTTTGGCTCTCTCTCTCTCTCTCCCTTCTCCCTCTTCTCCTCTCTCTCTTCTCTCCCCCCCCCCCCCTTTGCTTCCCCTGTCTGTCTCTGTCTGTTTTCTGTCCTTTTGTCCTGTCTCCCGTCTCTCTCTCTCCTTTTTCCCCCATCCGCTCTCTCTGTCTTTTTGTCTCGTCTGTCTCTCTCTCCCTCTTTTCTCCTTTTCCGCTCTTCTCTCCTCCCCTTTTTCCCCCTCTCTCCGCTCTCTCCCGTCTTCTGTCTCTGTCTGTTTTCTCTCTCCTCTCTCCTCTCCCTCTCTTCTTTTCCCCTTTCCCTCTCTCCTCTCTCTCGCTCTCTCTGCCTGTCTCTGTCCCGTCTCTCTCTTTCCCCCTCTCTCTCTCTCGCTCTCTCTGTCTGTCCGTTCCCTCTCTCTCTCTGTCTGTCTGTCCTCTCTCTCTCTCTCCTTTTCCCCTCTCTTTTCTCCCCTCTTCCCCTCTCTCTCCCCTCTCTCTCGCAATGTTCTTAACATGCCCGATAACTTTTTTCCCCTTTTAAATACCTCCATCATTTTTAGTTCCCCATGTTTCTGGGGGCCCCCCTGTAACTCAGCTCTCCATGTTTCTGGGCCCCCCCTGTTAGTCTCAGTTCTCCATGTTTTTTGGTCCCCCATTAAGTCCAGTTCTCCATGTTTCTTGTCCCCCATGTAATCTCAGTTCTCCAGTTTTTGTCCCCCTTTTTAAGTCTCAAACTCTCCATGTTTCTGGGCCCCCATGTAATCCAGCCTCCATGTTTCGGTCCCCCCTGTAATTTTCAGCTCTCCATGGTTTTTTTGGTCCCCATGGGAAAATCTCAGTTCCCATGTTTCTGGTCCCCCCATGAATCCCAATTTTCCATTTTTTTGGTTTCCCCCCGTAAGTCCCCAGTCTCCACGTTTGGCCCCCCTGGGAAGTCTCAGCTTTTCCATGTTTCTGGTCCCCCACGTAAATCCCCCGTTCCCCATTTTTTGGGCCCCCACTAAGTCTCAGTTCCCTTTATGTTTCCCCGGTCCCCCATTTTAAGTCCCCAGCTCCCCCTTTTTTTTCTGGTCCCCCCCTGAAAATCTCCCGCTCCCCATGTTTCTGGTCCCCCTGGAAGTCTCGCTCCCCAAAGGTTTTGGCCCCCAGTAAGTCTCAGTTCTCCCCCTTTAGTTTTTTTAAGTTAAAATCATTTCTGATTAATAATTTTTACTTTAACCCAATGATCTCTCCTTTCCCGTTTCCTTCTAAAGGTTCGGCCACTGGCCCGTGAAATCCCCCGATTCTTTTTTGGTCTTCTGTTTCTTGGTACTGGGTTTTTAAACCACTGCCGCCATCAATCTAGGTTTCCCCCGCTTTGATTTAAGCCCCCCGTATAATTTAACTGGGTACCTTTATATTTATCCTCTTCAAAACTCTACAGATTTCTAACTGACAAGAGTCATTCCTCTCACTCCCCTTTTTTCCCTGGCTTCAATTATTATATGTTGTGGTATTATTCTGCTTGTTCAACATCTGCCCAGAGTAGGGTAGGTAAGGCTGGGGTTGGTGTGTGTATCACTACAGGGAGAGGCAGGTGGGTGTATCACTACAGGGAGAGGCAGGTGTGTGTATCACTACAGGGAGAGGCAGGTGTGTGTATCACTACAGGGAGAGGCAGGTGTGTGTATCACTACAGGGAGAGGCAGGTGTGTGTATCACTACAGGGAGAGGCAGGTGTGTGTATCACTACAGGGAGAGGCAGGTGTGTGTATCACTACAGAGAGAGGCAGGTGTGTGTATCACTACAGGGAGAGGCAGGTGTGGTATCACTACAGGGAGAGGCGGTGTGTGTATCACTACAGGGAGAGGCAGGTGTGTGTATCACTACAGAGAGAGGCAGGTGTGTGTATCACTACAGAGAGAGGCAGGTGTGTGTATCACTACAGAGAGAGGCAGGTGTGTGTATCACTACAGGGAGAGGCAGGTGTGTGTATCACTACAGAGAGAGGCAGGTGTGTGTATCACTACAGGGAGAGGCAGGTGTGTGTATCACTACAGGGAGAGGCAGGTGTGTGTATCACTACAGAGAGAGGCAGGTGTGTGTATCACTACAGGGAAAGGCAGGTGTGTGTATCACTACAGAGAGAGGAAGGTGTGTGTATCATTACAGGGAGAGGCAGGTGTGTGTATCACTACAGGGAGAGGCAGGTGTGTGTATCACTACAGAGAGAGGCAGGTGTGTGTATCACTACAGGGAGAGGCAGGTGTGTGTATCACTACAGGGAGAGGCAGGTGTGTGTATCACTACAGGGAGAGGCAGGTGTGTGTATCACTACAGGGAGAGGCAGGT
Source organism: Cherax quadricarinatus (assembly GCF_026875155.1). NCBI lineage: Eukaryota > Metazoa > Arthropoda > Malacostraca > Decapoda > Parastacidae > Cherax > Cherax quadricarinatus. The sequence goes on along the minus strand of NC_069468.1, from coordinate 2,946,717 downwards.
GTGTGTATCACTACAGAGAGAGGCAGGTGTGTGTATCACTACAGAGAGAGGCAGGTGTGTGTATCACTACAGGGAGAGGCAGGTGTGTGTATCACTACAGGGAGAGGCAGGTGTGTGTATCACTACAGGGAGAGGCAGATGTGTGTATCACTACAGGGAGAGGCAGGTGAGTGTATCGCTACAGAGAGAGGCAGGTGTGTGTATCACTACAGGGAGAGGCAGGTGTGTGTATCACTACAGAGAGAGGCAGGTGTGTGTAACACTACAGGGAGAGGCAGGTGTGTGTATCACTACAGGGAGAGGCAGGTGTGTGTATCACTACAGAGAGAGACAGGTGTGTGTATCACTACAGAGAGAGGCAGGTGTGTGTATCACTAAAGAGAGAGGCAGGTGTGTGTATCACTACAGAGAGAGGCAGGTGTGTGTATCACTACAGAGAGACGCTGGTGTGTGTATCACTACAGAGAGAGGCAGGTGTGTGTATCACTACAGAGAGAGGCAGGTGTGTGTATCACTACAGAGAGACGCTGGTGTGTGTATCACTACAGAGAGAGGCAGGTGTGTGTATCACTACAGAGAGAGGCAGGTGTGTGTATCACTACAGAGAGAGGCAGGTGTGTGTATCACTACAGGGAGAGGCAGGTGTGTGTATCACTACAGGGAGAGGCAGGTGTGTGTATCACTACAGGGAGAGGCAGGTGTGTGTATCACTACAGAGAGAGGCAGGTGTGTGTATCACTACAGGGAGAGGCAGGTGTGTGTATCACTACAGAGAGAGGCAGGTGTGCGTATCACTACAGAGAGACGCAGGTGTGTGTATCACTACAGGGAGTTGCAGGTGTGTGTATCACTACAGGGAGAGGCAGGTGTGTGTATCACTACAGGGAGAGGCAGGTGTGTGTATCGCTACAGGGAGAGGCAGGTGTGTGTATCACTACAGGGAGAGGCAGGTGTGTGTGTATCACTATTGGGGGAGGCAGGTGTGTGTATCACTGCATGGAGAGGCAGGTGTGTGTATCACTACAGGGTGTCACTACAGGGAGAGACAGGTGAGTGTATCACTACAGGGAGAGGCAGGTGTATATATCACTACAGGGAGAGGCAGGTGTGTGTATCACTACAGGGAGAGGCAGGTGTGTCACTACAGGGAGAGGAAGATGTGTATCACTACAGGGAGAGGCAGGTGTATATATCACTACAGGCAGAGGCAGGTGTGTATATCACTACAGGCAGAGGCAGGTGTGTGTATCACTACAGGGAGAGGCAGGTGTGTGTATCACTACAGGGAGAGGCAGGTGTGTGTATCACTACAGGGAGAGGCAGGTGTGTGTATCACTACAGGGAGAGGCAGGTGTGTGTATCACTACAGGGAGAGGCAGGTGTGTGTATCACTACAGGGAGACGCAGGTGTGTGTATCACTACAGGGAGAGGCAGGTGTGTGTATCACTACAGGGAGACGCAGGTGTGTGTATCACTACAGGGAGACGCAGGTGTGTGTATCACTACAGAGAGAGGCAGGTGTGTGTATCACTACAGGGAGAGGCAGGTGTGTGTATCACTACAGAGAGAGGCAGGTGTGTGTATCACTTCAGGGAGAGGCAGGTGTGTGTATCACTACAGAGAGAGGCAGGTGTGTGTATCACTATAGGGAGAGGCAGGTGTGTGTTTTACTACAGAGAGAGGCAGGTGTGTGTATCATTACAGGGAGAGGCAGGTGTGTGTATCACTACAGGGAGAGGCAGGTGTGTGTATCACTACAGAGAGAGGCAGGTGTGTGTATCGCTACAGAGAGAGGCAGGTGTGTGTATCACTACAGGGAGAGGCAGGTGTGTGTATCACTACAGGGAGAGGCAGGTGTGTGTATCAGTACAGGGAGAGGCAGGTGTGTGTATCACTACAGAGAGAGGCAGGTGTGTGTAACACTACAGGGAGAGGCAGGTGTGTGTATCACTACAGAGAGACGCAGGTGCGGTCACTCTACAGGAGAGGCAGGTGTGTGTGATCACTACAGGGAGAGGCAGGTGTGTGTATCACTACAGAGAGAGGCAGGTGTGTGTATCACTACAGGAGACGCAGGTGTGTGTATCACTACAGGGAGAGGCAGGTGTGTGTATCACTACAGGGAGAGGCAGGTGTGTGTATCACTACAGAGAGACGCTGGTGTGTGTATCACTACAGAGAGAGGCAGGTGTGTGTATCACTACAGGGAGATGCAGGTGTGTGTATCACTACAGGGAGAGGCAGGTGTGTGTATCACTACAGGGAGAGGCAGGTGTGTGTATCACTACAGGGAGAGGCAGGTGTGTGCATCACTACACACAGAGGCAGGTGTGTGTATCACTACAGGGAGAGGCAGGTGTGTGTATCACTACAGGGAGAGGCAGGTGTGTGTATCACTACAGAGAGAGACAGGTGTGTGTATCACTACAGGGAGAGGCAGGTGTGTGTATCACTACAGGGAGAGGCAGGTGTGTGTGTATCACTATTGGGGGAGGCAGGTGTGTGAATCACTACATGGAGAGGCAGGTGTGTGTGTCACTACAGGGAGACGCAGGTGTGTGTATCACTACAGGAAGAGGCAGGTGTGTCACTACAGGGAGAGGCAGGTGTATATATCACTACAGGGAGAGGCAGGTGTGTGTATCACTACAGGGAGAGGCAGGTGTGTGTATCACTACAGGGAGAGGCAGGTGTGTGTATCACTACAGGGAGAGGCAGGTGTATATATCACTACAGGGAGAGGCAGGTGTGTTACTACAGGGAGAGGCAGGTGTATATATCACTACAGGGAGAGGCAGGTGTATATATCACTACAGGGAGAGGCAGGTGTATACATCACTACAGGGAGAGGCAGGTGTGTGTATCACTACAGGGAGAGGCAGGTGTATATATCACTACAGGGAGAGGCAGGTGTATACATCACTACAGGGAGAGGCAGGTGTGTGTATCACTACAGGGAGAGGCAGGTGTGTCACTACAGGGAGAGGCAGGTGTATATATCACTACAGGTAGAGGCAGGTGTGTGTATCACTACAGGGAGAGGCAGGTGTGTGTATCACTACAGGGAGAGGCAGGTGTGTCACTACAGGGAGAGGCAGGTGTATATATCACTACAGGGAGAGGCAGGTGTGTCACTACAGGAAGAGGCAGGTGTGTGTATCACTACAGGGAGAGGCAGGTGTGTCACTACAGGGAGAGGCAGGTGTGTGTATCACTACAGGGAGAGGCAGGTGTGTCACTACAGGGAGAGGTAGGTGTGTGTATCACTACAGGGAGAGGCAGGTGTGTCACTGCAAGGAGAGGCAGGTGTGTATATCACTACAGGGAGAGGCAGGTGTGTATATCACTACAGGGAGAGGCAGGTGTGTGTGTCACTACAGGGAGAGGCAGGTATATATATCACTACAGGGAGAGGCAGGTGTGTCACTGCAAGGAGAGGCAGGTGTGTATATCACTACAGGGAGAGGCAGGTGTGTATATCACTACAGGGAGAGGCAGGTGTGTGTATCACTACAGGGAGAGGCAGGTGTATATATCACTACAGGGAGAGGCAGGTGTGTATATCACTACAGGGTGAGGCAGGTGTGTCACTACAGGGAGAGGCAGGTGTGTCACTACAGGGAGAGGCAGGTGTGTGTATCACTACAGGGAGAGGCAGGTGTGTCACCAGAGGGAGAGGCAGGTGTGTGTATCACTACAGGGTGAGGCAGGTGTGTCACTACAGGGAGAGGCAGGTGTGTCACTACAGGGAGAGGCAGGTGTGTCACTACAGGGAGAGGCAGGTGTGTCACTACAGGGAGAGGCAGGTGTATATATCACTACAGGGAGAGGCAGGTGTGTCACTACAGGGAGAGGCAGGTGTATATATCACTACAGGGAGGGGCAGGTGTATATATCACTACAGGGAGAGGCAGGTGTATATATCACTACAGGGAGAGGCAGGTGTATATATCACTACAGGGAGAGGCAGGTGTATATATCACTACAGGGAGAGGCAGGTGTGTCACTACAGGGAGAGGCAGGTGTGTCACTACAGGGAGAGGCAGGTGTGTCACTACAGGGAGAGGCAGGTGTGTCACTACAGGGAGAGGCAGGTGTATATATCACTACAGGGAGAGGCAGGTGTGTCACTACAGGGAGAGGCAGGTGTATATATCACTACAGGGAGGGGCAGGTGTATATATCACTACAGGGAGAGGCAGGTGTATATATCACTACAGGGAGAGGCAGGTGTATATATCACTACAGGGAGAGGCAGGTGTGTCACTACAGGGAGAGGCAGGTGTATATATCACTACAGGGAGAGGCAGGTGTGTGTATCACTACAGGGAGAGGCAGGTGTGTCACTACAGGGAGAGGCAGGTGTGTCACTACAGGGAGAGGCAGGTGTGTCACTACAGGGAGGGGCAGGTGTGTGTCCAGAAGGTTACCTTAATGAGAAGTTATTGCTAAAGTAGTGCCTCCAGATCCTCTGAATATTTTTCATCTGTTTATTGTATTCTCGTCCTATAAGCCCAATGAGCTTTTTATTCCTTCATAATGGTGCTTTTGCTCTCTCTACAACCTCCTCTCTTCTTATATTACACATCAACTCAGTTTCCTCCAGAGGGAATTGAATTTTCTTTCCCGTTCCTCATCCAATTTGCTAGATAATCATTTCTTGGTAGTGCAACTTACCGCCTCTACTCCTCTGCCCCTCGGGTTTCGTTCCTTCTGAGGTTTACCATTTTCTTGCACTCGAGATTAAGTAGGGGTCGAGTCCCAGCTCCCGGCCTCGCCTCTCAACTTGCTTCTCTCCAGATTCACTCCCTCCTAGCATCGTGATCCTTATCGTACCTTCACTTAAAGTTAAGTTAGAAGCTTGTGTGTTTGTGTATGTGCACTGTTTACCTGGAGTTTACCTGGAGAGAGATCCGGGGGTCAACGGCCCCGCGGCCCGGTCTGTGACCAGGCTTCCTGGTAGGTCAGAGCCTGATCAACCAGGCTGTTGCTGCTGGCTGCACGCAAACCAACGTACGAGCCACAGCCCGGCTGGTCGGGAACCGACTTTAGGTGCTTGTCCAGTGCCAGCTTGAAGACTGCCAGGGGTCTGTTGGTAATCCCCCGTATGTATGCTGGGAGGCAGTTGAACAGTCTTGGGCCTCTGACACTTATTGTATGGTCTCTTAACGTGCTAGTGACACCCCTGCTTTTCATTGGGGGGATGTTGCATTGTCTGCCGAGTCTTTTGCTTTCGTTGTGAGTGATTTTCGTGTGCAAGTTCGGTACTAGTCCCTCTAGGATTTTCCAGGTGTATATAATCATGTATCTCTCCCGCCTGCGTTCCAGGGAGTACAGGTTCAGGAACTTCAAGCGCTCCCAGCAATTGAGGTGTTTTATCTCCGTTATGCGCGCCGTGAAGGTTCTCTGTACATTTTCTAGGTCAGCAATTTCACCTGCTTTGAAAGGTGCTGTTAGTGTGCAGCAATATTCCAGCCTAGATAGAACAAGCGACCTGAAGAGTGTCATCATGGGCTTGGCATCCCTAGTTTTGAAGGCTCTCATTATCCATCCTGCCATTTTTCTAGCAGATGCGATTGATACAATGTTATGGTCCTTGAAGGTGAGATCCTCCGACATGATCACTCCCAGGTCTTTGACGTTGATTTTTCGCTGTTTTGTGGCCAGAATTTGTTTTGTACTGTGATGAAGTTTTTAATTTCCTCATGTTTACCATATCAGAGTAATTGAAATTTCTCATTGTTGAACTTCATATTGTTTTCTGCAGCCCACTGAAAGATTTGGTTGATGTCCGCCTGGAGCCTTGCAGTGTCTGCAATGGAAGACACTGTCATGCAGATTCGGGTGTCATCTGCAAAGGAAGACACAGTGCTGTGGTTAACATCCTTGTCTATGTCAGATATGAGGATGAGGAACAAGATGGGAGCGAGTACTGTGCCTTGTGGAACAGAGCTTTTCACCGTAGGCGCCTCAGACTTTACTCTGTTGACTACTACTCTTTGTGTTCTGTTTGTGAGGAAATTATAGATCCATCTACCAACTTTTCCTGTTATTCCTTTAGCATGCATTTTGTGCGCTATTACGCCATGGTCACACTTGTCGAAGGCTTTTGGCAAAAGTCTGTATATATTACATCTGCATTCTTTTTGTCTTCTAGTGCATCTAGGACCTTGTCGTAGTGATCCAATAATTGGGAGAGACAGGAGCGACCTGTTCTAAACCCATGTTGCCCGGGTTGTGTAATTGTTGGATATCTAGAATGGGTGTGTAGATCTTGCTTCTTAGGACCCTTTCAAAGATTTTTATGATATGGATGTTAGTGCTATCGGTCTGTAGTTCTTTGCTATTGCTTTACTGCCCCCTTTGTGGAGTGGGGCTATGTCTGTTGTTTTTAGTAACTGTGGGACGACCCCCGTGTCCATGCTCCCTCTCCACAGGATGTAAAAGCTCGTGTTAGGGCTTCTTGTAGTTCTTGATGAACACGGAGTTCCATGAGTCTGGACCTGGGGCAGAGTGCATGGCATGTCATTTATCTCCTTTTCGAAGCCATTTGGCGTCAGGATAACATCAGATAGGCTTGTATTTACCAAATTCTGTGGCTCTCTCTACTTACCATTTGTAATTATGCATTCTAGTTACAGGAGCAGAGCAATACAAGTGGTGTCATATCTATAAAACTCTGTTCATCAGTAAGACCACACCAATGAAAATGGGTCACTTTGACTTTTTGGGTTATCGTGGGTAATTTACACATATGCTGCTATGTAATGATAATTTACGTAACTGTAATTATGTTATCTGTATCTGAATAACTTACACTGTTTATTGTTTTTAAGCAATTCAGAGGTAGCATTTTTTACGAAACTTAGCGGATGTTATCTGGACCTGTGTTTTTAGCTGGTTAACTTACTTCTTTTCGCACGAAGTCATAAGATACACCTAATATTTGATAACTGTTTGGGTGTCGCCTTTATTACTGTAATAAGTTTTAAACTTATTTTAGTCTGTGATAAAGATGTTCGATGTAGCCGGTAGTTTACTTACTTACATTTCTGTAGCATGAATTAATATAATTTGCAACTTTAGTTGCTTCGTGGCATACCTCGTTATCGATGTATAGTACTATGTTAGATCTATCTACAGGTCTATGGCTATACCCCAACTCTGTTACCTGTTGACAAAATTTTCTGGAGTAATTCTTGTACTCTTCGATTTCTGAGCAATAGTGCCTTTCCTTTGCTCCTTTCGTAAGTCTCTGTACTCTGTTCCTCACCCTTTGGAATTCGTTTAGTGCTGCAATATCCTGTCTGTTTGCCATAAATCCTTTTAACAACTGATCCCTGAATTTGATATTATCTAATATCTCAGTAGTCATCCAGGGTTCAGTTCTTCGTTTAATCCTAACTTTTTTAACTGGTGTAATATTATCAAGGATGTTTCCCAGGCATCATTTACCTCCCAGCAACTTATCACAATCCATTTACAGTTGTGTAGCCTATTTACCAGTGCATCTTTACTGAAGCATTTGACTTCATTTCTATTTTCCTGTGTAGGCCTATCCATTCTCTACTGATTTTCGTGGTGCTTTAAGTGATGAAATAATCACTAAGACCTGTGGTAAAGACGCCTGATTGACTAATGTTATTGGAGCGGTTACAATGTGGTCGAGTATAGTGGCTGAGAACTGTGTGATCCGGTTTGGTGCATTAATCAGTTCAGCGTAACTAATTAATCGTGGAAGTTGATTATACCTGTTATATAGCCCGTTATTTTCTACTGATAACAGTCTCTCAGTGTTATTGTTTCGCAAATGTGCTCATTTTTGGGCCAGACTCTCGAAAAATTTTCCCAGAACTGATCCTGGGTTAGGAGGTGGAGACTAGTTCCTACTAGGATAAGTTTGATCTTAGGCAGCAACACCTCAAACCACTGAATCTCCAGTTTGTCATACAAATCTGGTCTTGGGTTGTAGGCTAAGTCATTTCTTACATAAGCACATTCCCCACCACCTTGTCTATTTCTAACCAAGCGTCTTATTTTGTAACCTTCTATTTTAATTTCGTCGTCAGTTACCCCGTCATTTAACTAGGATTCAATATGGAGGTAACTGCCACCTTAGTTTACGTTTGCTAGAATCCTAATTTCTAAAATTTTGGGTAAAAGTGACCTAGGACTGACATGAATAAAGTGAAGGCCTGCCTTCTTGAAACAGTCATAATCATCAGCATATGACAAGTGTGAAAAATTTGGTGAATGAATTTCACAGTTACAATCTTAAATTAACATTTTACACGCATAACTGGGGAGAACTCTGGTATATATATAAAATAGATTACACTTACTGACACTAGTTATACCTCTGAAACAGGTGGGGCATGAGCAACAGTGGGTCACATCACTGTCACTCCTTCGATGCCCACTTCTCACCACCCCAAACTCACACATCTCGACCTTAAATTATTTAAACATATAATTCTTGAAATTATTCCATGAAATACTCCGAGCTAGTAATACTGACAAATTATGTGTGGACTATACAAAATTTATTATTAAGTATAATTATTACAACATAAGTGTTCATAAAAATTAAGACACTTGTCCAACTCATCCTTGGGCTATATATTCTAATGCTTCCCTATAAGCAGACAGCAATATTGGACAATAGTTTATTAGTAACCTATTTGCGTGAGAATTCGACTCAGTGTGAGGCAAAAACACAATATTAATACCACGTGGTTACACAATCTTCAACCCTCCAACATCTTAATTTCTATTATTATCCACCTTAACTAACAATTTTCAGTATATATCAGCTCATTTCTAGAACCAAATTTATGCTGATGATATTCCGATCAGCAACGATTTGTCGAGATTCAATAAATACCACGGATTAAAACACACATTACGCCATTATCCCCGGCTTCCTTCCCAGTATGTTGGGTCTTCTGTGACTTGACATTTTTCCCAAAATCAACAACACTACACATCCACACTATGTTATATAGACACTATTATATCCTTCAATTATTATCCCGAATTACAGGAAATTGCAAATTTTCCCA
>NC_069468.1:2916844-2937154 GCF_026875155.1 Cherax quadricarinatus | reverse complement strand
ATTTGCCGAAATGCTCAGCATAACAAGGGATTTTCTATATAGTGTATGTCACTGATGTCAGCTATGGTTTTGTATACCTTGTACTTGTACTGGTTACCTTATACATTACTGGTATACCTTGTACATGTACTGTATACATTGTAATGTATTTGTATACTTTGTACATGTACTTGTATACTTGTACATGTACTGGTATACCTTGTACATGTACTTGTGATACCTTGTAAATGTACTTGTATACCTTGTACATGTACTTGTATGCCTTTTACATGTACTAGTATACCTTGTACATGTACTGGTATACCTTGTATATTCAATTCAATTCAATTCAAATTCAAAGTTTATCTCTATAAGGATTACAATGCTGAGTTTACAGAATTTGGTTATTGTGGGGTTTTATATGTAGTAAAATAATAATTACAGAGTGTACTACTGGAACACCTAGCATGGCTAGGCATTTCGGGCAGACTTAGATTAGATCTTAAATTTAAAATATTACAAATTATGAGGTAAGTTGGTATTATGGCTAAGTGACTAAATACTAGTTTGTGAGTTTAGCAGTGTGAATGGTTTTGTTTTGGCACAATACATAGTTTCAGTATTGGAGTATCACAGACCAATTATGACTAGTTAGGATTCATTATTTTAAGATTGAGATTGATATTTCTGTTTATGGTCAAATGAGTGAGTGAGTGTGTGAACCACCAGGTGGTATTCGTGTAGTTAGTTGATGGGGTGTATCAGGGAGATAAGATGTTTTCTAATGGTAGTTTGAACATAAGAACATAAGAAAGGAGGAACACTGCAGGAAGCCTGTTGGCCCATACTAGGCAGGTCCTTTACAATTCATCCCACTAACAAAACATTTGCCCAACCCAATTTTCAATGCCACCCAAGAAATAGCTCTGTGAAAGTCCCACTCAAATCCAACCCCTCCCACTCATGTACTTATGCAACCTAAATTGAAACTACCCAAAGTCCCAGCCTCAATAACCCAACTAGGTAGACTGTTCCATCATCTACTACCCTATTTCCAAACCAATACTTTCCTATGTCCTTTCTAAAATCTAAACTTATCTAATTTAAATCCATTACTGTGGGTTCTCTCTTGGAGAGACATCTCAAGACCTTGTTAATATCCCCTTTATTAATACCTATATTCCACTTAAACACTTCGATCAGGTCTCCCCTCATTCTTCGTCTAACAAGTGAATGTAACTTAAGAGTCTTCAATTCTTTCTTCATAAGGAAGATTTCTAATGCTATGTATTAATTTAGTCATCCTACACTGAATGTTTTCTAATGAATTTATGTCCATTCTGTAATATGGAGACCAGAACTGAGCTGCATAATCTAGGTGAGGCCTTACTAATGATGTATAAAGCTGCAGTATGACTCTGGACTTCTGTTGCTTACACTTTCTTGATATAATCCAGTAATCTATTTGCCTTATGAGTACGCTTAGGCATTGTATGTTCTTGGTTTAAGGTTGCTGCTCACCCATAACCCCAAGTCCTTTTTGCAATCTGTATGGCTAACTTTACATCATTAACTTATAAGTATAGGGTTATGGGCACTCCCAAGCTTCAGAACCTTGCATTTATCTACATTGAACTGCTCTGCCACTTTTCTGACAAGAATCGAGTTTGTTTAAATCCGCCTGAAGATCCTAACATATACGTTTTGAATCAATTATCTACTATCTTTGGTCATCGGCCAGAATTTGCCTCATATCACTAGTAATTCCTCATCAAGCATCATGATTATATATTATAAACAACAACGGGCCAAGATGATCCCTGTGGAACGCACTTTTACAGTTCCCCACTCGGATTTAACCCCCATTGATGGGTCACTCCTCTGCTTCCGGTCAGTGAGCATGATCGATCCCACGGAGAGCATTTTCCCCCAATGCATGAGCTGCATTTCTTAACAGTCTTGGTGCAGGCAGAACTCTATCAAGCCTTACTAAAATCTAAAGTAAATAATATCAAATTCTTTATCAGTGTGTCAACAGCCTCAAAAGCTTTACTGAAGAAAGTTTATATAATTTGTTTAGACAAACCGGCTAGTGTGATCCATGCTGTGTTTCATTATTCTAGCTATGCTTATCGAGAGGCTTCTTATAAATCTCAACTATAATTGGACTAGTAATTTTGCCTAAATTGTGGTCTGGCTTATGGGCGGTAATTTGCTGGTAACGACTTGTCCCTGTTTTAAAAATAGGAATTACATTAGCCATCTTCACTTACTCGGAACTACACCTGTGTTGAAGAGATTAATTAAAAATATTAGTTAATGGTTCACAGAGTTCCATTTTAGCATTCCTTAAGAACATTGAAAAAACCTCATCGGCTTCACAACCATTTCACTAGTGACTGTGATGTTTACATAATTTATCTTCTTCTTGCCCACTATAAAAATTAATTACTGGAATATTGTTAGAGTATTCCTGTGTAAAACAGGGAAAATAATTATTAAAAATCGAGGCAATTTCGTTCTCTTTGTCAGTATAAGGTGCCCATAGTTATTTTTTAAGGGGACAATCTTATCTGTAATTTTGTTCTATAGATCTGGAAAAAAACTTTTTGGGTTGTTTTAGTATTCCATAGCAAACTTTAAATTCATAGCCCTTTTAGCTTTTCTTATCCCCTTTTTAATGTTCCTTTTAATGTCAATATACTGATTATAAAATGACCCTACTCTTTTTTGTTTGCTACATATTCCTTTCTTATGCCCTAGAGTTTATTTGAGCCTATTATCATCATTTTGGGTCATTTCTATTGATCTAATTTCTTTATATGGGATAAACGTCTTTGAGCAGCATGTATAGTATTCAGAAAATCTGTCATAATGACTAGCTCACTTCGTTACCCCAGTCAACAGATGTAAGTGTTCTCTAAGCCCATAGTTAATCTGTAGCGAAAATCTGGGACGTTACTGAGTTATTGCTACGTATGGACTTTCCATTCAATGCTAAATGTAATTGATTGTGGTCGCTAGCCACCCTGTGCCTCTGAAATTTCTAAATTATTATCAAGGGATTCATTGTTTTTGCCATAACTAAGTCAAGGCCCAGGTTATTTTCCCTTGTAGGTTTCTGTCACAAATGCTTCAAAAAAACAATTCTGAATACTTCTAGAATTGTATGATATAAATTTCCCAGTCAAGAAATTCCCAATCAATATGACTAAAGTTAAAGTCTCCTAGAATTACTACATTATCGTGCCTTTGGCCTTACAATTTCTAACCTAGTAGTTCTCCTGGGCCCTATCTAATTTGGGGGACTGCATATCACTCCTAAAATCAGTTTTCATGGCCCCTCTGAAAATTCTATCCAAACTGGGTACGCCGCAACCTCCCGCTCCCCCCTACCTTCCAGACCTCTAATCAACCCCCCCCTCTCTTCTACCCCCCCCACCCCCCCTCGCAACATTCCAAGCGATCTCGGACTACAATGCACCCCACCCCCCTTCCTGATTCTTTCTATTACTTGGAAACAATTTAAAACCCTGAACATGAATTCCACAGCCATGTCCCGACTTTTTGAATTAAACCGCGTCTCCAGTTAAGGCAAAATCGTCAATGGTACCTGCACTAGCAACTAATCTCAACTCGCCCATTCTTATTAATAGCCACTACGGCAATTTGCATATTAAACATGAAGACTCTCCTTTCTCTTTACCTTCCTGCTCATTCTGTTTTTCTACTCTAAACCTATTTCTGTCCTTATCACCCAAAGTCCCTGGCTTTTCAATATCTACCTCGTTCTGCTTATTACTTAGTTCCCCTAGAACTCGTAATATTACTACACGGGGACTTACTGTTTTCCTGCCAAAACCCCATACTACTAACTTTTCCTAGTTTAAAGTCCTAACTGCTCCCTCCACTAAGGTGATGAATGTGTCTGCAGTTCTAGAGTTTTCAGGTCGGGTTGTTCCAGATTTTATGGCCTTTGACTTACATTGAATTTTTGTAATGGTTTAGTGGACACGGGGGAAATGTCATAGGTTGTTTGTGTCTGGTGTTATGCCTGTGGGTTCTGTCACAACTATCAAGAAAGTGTTTTAGGTAATGTTATTATTAAAGGTCCTGTAGATGTAGATTGCATGTAGTAAGTGTGGATGTACTGAACAGGCAGTAAGTTTAGATCTATGAAGAGTGGGGGGGGTGTTGCAGAGATGGATTTGGTGATTATTCTTACTGTGGCTTTTTGTTGGGTTTTTATTGGCTTTAGGTGTGTTGCTGACAGTTGAACCCCAAGTCACAGATAGCATAGGTGAGGTATGGATATATAAGTGAAGGGTACACAAATAACCGCATATAAAAAGAGAGAAGCTTACGTGACATTTCGCGTCCGACTTGGACATTGACAAAGTCACCACTAACCAGAGGTGGGAGTAGGAGGCTTATATAGGCAGAGGAGGTAATGGTAGTAGTTGTAGTACAAGAATGGTATATAAATACCGACATGATGTAATTAAGACACATGTGCAACACCCGGGCATTCCCTATCTTAGACGTTTGGCATCCAGCCAGCCACTGGATGGCGAAACGTCCAGAACAAAGACAAACCAGGACGCCGCACATGTGTCTAATTTCATCAGTAGTTGTAGTAGTAGTAGTGTAGAAGTAGTAGTAGTAGTAGAGGTAGTAGTTAGTGGTAGGGGTAGAAGTGGAAATAAGGAGGTCGAGCCAGTCAAAATACAAAGGAAGGGGAGCCATGATGAGAGCTTAGGAGCCCAACTGGGGGGAGCAAGCGCACAGAGGTGCGTTGAAACGGGAAGTGGGAAATAAATGAAGAAGGAAACAGAAACACGAAACAGAAGAGAGAAAGACATCCCAGAGGAGGGAAAATAGAAAGAGGAAAGCGGAAGAGGTGAGAAGAAGAAAAAGAAAAAGAAAAAATTAATAGGTTAAGTCACGGGTGTTGTTTTCTGAAGTTGGAGCATTTTACAATGTAGTGGGAGAGGAGGCATCTCAGAGATGACGCCTGGGCTAAGTTCATACAAGGAATGTTGTGTTATTAGAGAGGATTCAACTAGATGGCGACTGTTGAGTTGGAAGTAGAGAAGACAGTTTTATCAGAAGACCAGTCAATAGGATGGCTATGATCTCTGACATGACAGAAAAGAGCATTTGTTATGTGGCACGCCTAAACACTATTTTGTGCTCCTTAAGTCTGTCAGAAAGAGGATCGGACCAGTTTTCTCTGAAGTAATTGAGAGGGACAGGAGGAGCAAGAAATAGAGTAGACCACCAGGAACATTCTGTAGGGGAGGAAGAGGTATGACGAGATTAGTTGCGAAGAGTGTTTAGTTTGTGGAAGGTAAGCTTGATATGTCTAAGGACTTGTGAGAATTGTTGAGATTAGAAAGACCGGAAATGTAGGGAAGGCCAGAGGATCAAGAGTTCCAGGAGTAGAGAATTTGTGGAGAGAGAAATGCGTTTAGCACGTGGAGATGTTGCAACACTTCACCCTTTTTTTCTGGCTTCCGCTAGTGGATTACATCTTTGCTTTGTGGCCCTCTTGACTCCAGTCTCTTCCAACCTTTTCTGAAGATCATAATAATCTTTGCCCCTTCATTAAGTTTTAAATGCTGAATGGGAATCAATTCCTTGCTTCCTTTCTTGATGTCCATGTCACCTCTCAGATACAGTTTTTCCTTTTCCGTTTACCGTAACCTTGCAAGTGGCACGTACTGTCTTTAACTTTTCCTTCATGCTTCCCTCTGTCAAGATAAATGTTCTTATCTCCCTCTTTCTCCATGCCCTCCGCATCCGTGTTCCTCAGTTCCTTCCAGCAGAAATTTCCAATCTTCATAATACGGTTTTCCGTCCTTGGCTACCCTTCCCATTTCATAGACTTGCCCTTCTCACGTGCTAAACGCAATTCTTCTATCCCAACTCTCTACTCTGGGGAACTCTTGTATCCTTTTCTTTTTTTTTTGGCCTTCCCTACAATTTCTGGTCTTTTAATCTCAACAATTCTCGCCGTCACTTAGACATCAAGCTTACCTTCACAGATTAACACTCTTCGCACTAATCTCGTTCATACTTCTCTCCCTATAAGGAGGTTTCCCCGGTGTCTACTCTATTTCTTGCTCCTCCTGTCCTTTCAATATTCGGAGTAAACTGGTCGATCTCTTTCTGACGACTTAAGGAGCACAAAAATAGTGTTTGGTCTTGCCCGACACTAACTATGCTCTTTTCTGTCACGTCAGAGAGATCTAGCCATCTATTGGACTGGTCTTCTGCTAAAAACTGTCTTCCCTACTTTCAACTTCGAACAGTCGCCGTTAGTTGAATCTCTCATAATACACACTTTTCCTTGTATGGACCTTATCCCTGGCTTCATCTCTGTAGATGCCTTCCTCTCCACTTACATTGTAAAATGCTCCAAACTTCAGAACACCCGTGACTTAACCTAATCCTTATGTTTCTTTTTCTTTTTCTTCTTCTCCCTCTTCCCCTTTTCCTCTTTCCGTTTCTCCTCTGGGTTGTCTTTCTCTCTTCTGTCTCGTGTTTCTGTTCCTTCTTTATTTATTCCCATTCCCTTTCACACACCTTCTGTGTGCTTGCTCTCCCCAGTGGGCACCTAGCTCTCTTGCAGTGCTTCCCTTTCCTGTGTACAGTGCGACCCCCGACATAGCGAACTTTAATCTGTGCAGAGGTGGTCGTTATGCGAATGTTCGCTATGCGAATTAATTTTCCCCATAAGAAATAATGGGAAATTAAAATTATTCCGTGGAAGACACCAAAAGTATGAAAAAAAAATTTTGTTTACCACAAAAAAATGTTAATTTTAGTAACACACAAACTGAAAAGGCATGCACATTTACATGACACTGACTTTTATGAAGATTGGTGATGATTGATGGTGATGGGAGGAGGGGAGAGAGGAGTGTTAGTTGTTTAGAAGGGGATTCCCCTGCCATTTAGGACTTGAGGTGCAAAGTCCTTTTATGGGGTTACTTCCCTTTCTTCTTTATAATGCCACTAGGGCCAGCTTCAGAGTCACTGGACTTCTTTAGCACAAGATATCTGTCCATAGTGGCCTGTCTCTAGTTTCCTTGATGATTTGTCTTAAAGTGGTTACAACAGTGTCATTGTAACAGTCACCTGCACGGCTTGCAATAGCTGTGAGGAGGGTGATTTTCATTCAAAAAGGTTGCACTTCAAGCCTTTTTGCACACATTTCCTAAATCTTTGAAGTAGGCTTTCCTTCAAATTTCTCTCTCCCCTCCTTTGAACCAGGTTTCCCCAGGTCTGGCATCTTGTCTTGAAGTTGATCTATCTGCTCTATCAGTGGTTAGTTTTCATTGTCCCTCCTCCACCAACTCTTTCCACATCCTCCCCACTAAACCTCCAACCCCAAGGACTTCCCCAATTCCACAAGTATTCCTCAGGCTGGTATACTATCGTCTCAGGGTTAGCCTCAATCCCTCAAAATCCTTTTGTCTAACATTCTGGCCACAGTTTCTTCCAAGCAGAGTTCAAGGTTCTCTTAGTCACTCCCTCCAAGCCTTACCTATAAGGTTTACAAATTGAGGATATTAAGTGATCCTTTTCCAAAAAACTCTGTTTGTAGATGTCAATCGAGTGTTGTGGTCACTTCAAAGCACTTTTGAAACAGGAGCTTTTGTGTTACGTTTCTTGAAGTTGGAAATGACTGCTGGTCCATGGGCTGCAGGAGAGGTGTGGTATTAGGAGGCAAAAAACTTCACCTTAATGAAGCTCAAGTCCCCATAAAGTCGCTCTGCCACGTCTGTAGGATGACCAGGGGCATTGTCTAACACCAGGAGGCCCTTAAGGTCTAATTTCTTTTCAGTTAGGTAATCTTTAAATTGGGGCAAATGCTTGGTGTAACCAGTTATGGAAAAAGTCCCTAGTGACCATGCCTTTACTGGTTGCCCTCCACAGCACACACCAAATTATCCTTGAGAATACATTCTTTTGCCTGGAACGCTCTGGGAGTTTCAGGGAGTGATACACCTAATAAAGGCTTCACTTTGAAAATCACCCACTAGCATGGGCACACATGAGAAGAGTAAGCCTGGTCTTCATGGCTTATGTCCTGGCGAGTGCCTTTTCCTCCCCCTCAGTGATGTAAGTCCTGCTTGCATTTTTTCCAGACAGTTCCTGTTTCATCACATTTAAACCTTGTTCAGGTGCCAGTCCTTCAGTTTCTATGTTCTCCTTGAATTCATGCACTTATGTTTCAAAAAGGCCGCTTTGTGGTCCGATCTGCGCCTCACATGCCGTATATCACACTATGGTGCCACTACGTTCTTAAATCTCTCAAACCTACTTTGCTGGCCTTAAATTCACTCACAATCATTCACTAGTTGCAGGCATTTTTTTAATTAATTCGTCATGGCAACCTTCCTAGCCTTTTCACATATGATCGCTTGAGAGACGCTATCTCCTGCTAGCTGTTTTTCATTTATTCCACACCAATAAGTGTCTCTCAACATCTTTCCTTCTCTTGCGATCTTTGTTTCGAAAAAACAGTTAAACCTTTGGCAACAACAGCCTTTCCTTGGATTGCGTTTTCTTGCCACAATAGAAGCGATGGTTTTGGATTATGGTTTCTTGTACCAACCTGACCAGGTCGGTGATACGTACTCCACTTTCTTTACTTATCAATGATCTCTTTCTTATTTTCAATGGGTATTCTACATTTGAGTGTGGGTTGGCAACTAGAAGCTTTCTTGGGGCCATGGTCACTTATTTTCCACAAACTGCACCGAAAAACACGGTATATACGGAATATTCCGAGTGTATGCTTGAATGTTACCCGTGATGGCTGGCTGGTAAACAATGGGCATGGGCGGCACATGTGAGGCTGCTGAGGGCGCACATTGGACGCGTCTCGGACGTAAGGTCGCTGAGCGGGTTTTTGTCACTATGCGGGGCAAATTTTTTAGCCGAGCAAAGCGTTCGCTATGCGAATTGTTCGCTATGCAAGGCGTTCGCTATGCGGGGGGCCACTGTATTTGACTTGGCCGTCCTCCTTCTTTCCCCACTTCTACCACTACCACTACTACTACTTACTTCTACACTTAACGACTACAACTACTGATGAAATTAAGACAACATGTGTGGCTCTTGGTTGTCTTTGTTGGGGGCGTTTTGCCATCCAGTGGCTGGCTGGATGGCGAAAAGTCTACGATAGGGATGCTGGATGCTGTTGCCAGTGTCTAATTTCATCTTGTCGGTATTATTATACCATTCTTGTAAATTACTACTTATACTACCATCACTTCTTCCAGCCATATATAGCGTCTACTCCACCCTCTGGTTAGTGTGACTTTGCCAATTGTCCAGTCGGATCGAAACAAACGTCGTCGTAAGTTCTCTCATTTATGTGCAGGTTATTTGTGTATCGTTCCAGTCACTGTATTGTGGACTTTTTTTATTATTTATAAGTGAATGGTATAGTGTGAATAAGGGCAGTTTGTTGCACTAGTATCGTATTCTTGGGAGGACCCAAACCCTTTTGGATCTTTTTTGGTTAGGTGTTGGATATGGGTGCTGAAATTCCAGGTTGTTGTCGGCGGTATAGGCTAGGAAAAAATTTGCCCTCATTATGTCTGGGGCAATTAGAGTGTTGCGATCTTTAGGTTAATTTGCGCAACTCCTGCTCTGCTACAAACATAATGTAGTAGGTTTTGTCAGCAGTGGTTAAGCGTAAGGTTTGATGGCTGTATCCAGTTGATATTTTGATCAGCTCCTCGTTAACAATGGTGTTGGAGGTGGAAGTTAGGGTGAGAAATGAATTAGTCTTATCGTCAGCAAAGAGAATGGGGGTTCAGGTGTTGAGATACGTTTGGAGATCATTGATGTTATATGAGGACGAGCAGGGGACCATGGACACTTCCCTGCAGAACTCCAGTATCAAGTGGCCATGATGTTGATGCTGTTCCTTAAATGGTGACATACTGATAACCTGTTAGTAAGGTAAGGTTTGAAATATGCAAGAACTTGGCATTCTGATACATAATGGTCAAGTTTGTGGAGTAGGATGCCGTGGTCTACTGTTGTGAAAAGCTTTTTTTAGGTCAATATAAAAATTCTAATTTATATTTCCTTATTTTCCAATGCTGTGTTGTAAAGAGATCTAGCAAGTTTTATGATTGCATCGTTAGTTGCTTTTAATTTTCCTGAATCCAAATTGGCAGGGGGGTTGTTGAGTATGTGTTGTGACGTTATAAATGAATATAGTCCCTGTGCATGAATTCTCAAAGACTTTGGATTGCAATGATAAGTTGATATTGGCTTTAGTTGTTTAAACTGTCGGGGTCACCACCTTTATATATTGGTGTAACCGTTACCGTCTTGAGTAGTTTCGGGAAGGTGTAGTTTTCTAGTGAACTTATTAAAAATGTAATGAGGATAGATGCGAAAGGACACTGGGCGCCTCGCTTTGACAATAATGGTGGGACATGCGGACAGATTACCTGAGTTATTTTAAGTGTTTTATAAATCTCGGGGACTTCTGTGGGCTCAGTTGGTGGCAAGATAGAAGGAATTTGGGAAGGTTCCCATCTTGGTTGGCCCCAGCACGGGCATTGGTACGTTGTGGGGATTTTATTGGCGAGATTAGTACTATGTGAGAAGAAGTTGTTTTTCTTGTTAGCTGTGTCAGTGGGATGCAGTGGTGTGTCATAGGTTTAGTTAGGGACATATTCTTTCTTTTTTTCAGTTTGTGGGTTCCCTAGAATCTGGAGAGTGTTTTCCAGGTCTGTTTTATATCTCCTCTTGTGTCAGAGAATCTGCTGGAGTTAGTATAGTGTTTGGCTTTCTTTATTACTTTGTAGAGAACTTGTGAATTGTGTTTAAGAATATCTTTGTGTATTATGCCTGTCTATATTGCTTTTTCAAATTGGTGTTTCTTATCAGTGGATTTCAGCATGCTGCTGGTTTTAGCATGGGCAACCAAGCCCTTTGTTTGTGATTTGTTTCGTTTTTATGGACAATGTCTGTTGCATAGTCTATGTATTTTGTTTAGAAAAATGTCTGTCCAGTCATCAATACCATTGGCATTGGGAGAATTCTGTAGGCCTAGTCAACAGTCTCTAGGTAAGCTGTGAGCTTCCTTATTGAGGCCTCATCATGGAGTCTCTAAATGAATCTTTGTTGTATTAAGTGGTTGGTTTACATAATGTTTGTCAAGAGGAAGGTAGGGTAGCTGGTTGTGTAGTTGCTATCTGTGATTATCCCTGATTTATGGGTGGCTAGTATATTGGTCATATGTGGTCTATTATGGTTGCACTTGTTTCAGTGAGCCTGGTTGGTTTAGTTATTGTTGGTTATGAGAAGTGTGTTTGTTCTTAGTGTTGATGAAATCAGTTACAGGCTGGCATCTAGTAGGCAAGGTTGATGTTTTGAGTCTTCAGCTAAGTGAAGGTGTGGTGCTTTTTCTATGGTCTGTTTGTATTTGTGCCTTTTATTTCTCACTGAAATTTGGATGTTTTTTGTGTGGGGTATCGGTTAAATGGCACCGATATTGTTATGGTTGTCTTAAGGTTTTTTAAAGTAAAATTAACAAAATATGTTTTCCCCCTATTCATCACTAAAGCAAAGTGGTGCTATACAAGATATTGGTTAGAGTAATAGATTGCAATACCACCCCAACTTGGCAGGGTCTGCAGTTGTGGATTGTTGTGTATCATGGTAGATGAGTAAATATCTATTGTGTCTGCTTATGCAGGTCTCAGAAAGAATTAATGCAGGAGAAGGGTGTCTTTAGTGATTCAAGGAGTGCCAGGAGGTCATCATAGGGTTTGCTTTAGACCTGATATTGTAGTTAAGTACTGATAGAGCTTTAGGCATTGTTTAGGATAGTCCTGGTGGTTATGCTGTGTAGTAAAGGGCCAGTTACTTCCATATAGGTTTTGATTGGTGTTCAGGAGGTATGGAGGTTTTTTAGATCAGGGTCAATGTGATCAATATCTTCTAGGTTAAATATGTACTTGTATACCTTGTACATGTACTAGTATACCTTGTACATGTATTTGTCTATCTTGGACATGTAACTTGTATACCTTGTACATGTACTGATTACCTTGTACATGTATGGTAATCCTTCTACATGTATTTGTATACCTTGTTCTGTACTTGTATAACTTCCTACTTGTACTTGTATTATTTTGTACATGTACTTGTATACCTTGTACTTTTACTGTTATACCTTGTACATTTACTTGTATTACCTTGTACCATGTACTTGTATACTTTGTACTGGTTCACCTTGTACATGTACCTGGTTTTACCTTGATTATATACTTTGTATACCTTGTTCTTGTACACCTTGTGTACATGTACTTTTTATTACCTTGTTACATGTACTGGTATACCTTGTTACATGTACTGGTATTACCTTGTACATGTTCTTGTATAGTAATACTTGGTAATAAATACGACAAGTTGGTTAGAAAGACCGTAAGCAAACCCACTATAACATATTTATTAAGGAAAAACGTTTCGGTCCTTGGACCTTGATCACTTCTAACATACAGAGGTAGAAAGACATTATATATTAGGCGGAGAGTGAGATGTGACGCACGTGACCTGAGGAATGTCATAAGAACATAAGAATGGGGGAACACTGTAGAAGGCTACTGGCCATGCGAGGCAGGTCCTTATCAAAACAACCTCTGCCTATTATGAGGACGGGTAGACGATGAAATCATGTTGATCCTGTGTTGTTGGGTTGGTGCTGCTTAAGTATCATGTATGACATTGTTTTTTGGAAATTTTGTAGTTTCCAGTGTTGCGTTCGTCTTTAGGTCGGTGACGGTGGATTAGTGGGGGGGGACTTCTAGGCACGTGGGTCTCTGGGAGGTTCTGGTTCGGTGTGAGAACGAGTTGTGCCTTCGTTCAGTTCATCAAAAATGCCCGTGGAGTCTCTTTGGAGGACACAGGCGTACCTTACATCGTCTCTGTTAGAGGCATTTCGAGCTCATTCAGGCGGGACAGCAGATCTCTGCCTTGTCTCGCCTACATATTTCTTGGGACAGAACCCACAGTGGATAGGTGTAGAAGCCTGCTGTAGAAGTTAGTGGTGTGGGGCTGCCCTGCGTTTAGTAGTGAGGTTTTGATAGAGGATGTGTTTATGGTGGAAACGTTTGCTTGTTACTCTTAGCAAGTGCCGGCGAGTATTTCGTGGCAACATCGCCCCACATGGGAGTACTATGAACTGTTTAGGGGGATGTTCCTATTGGCGGTTTGTTGAGGATAGCTTGTGCCTTGAGTCTGCAATCTCGGATGAAGAAGATGGGAACTGAAGGAGTGTAAAGGCCTTGTGTTATGTAAGTGCTTATTTTCTAGAAAAACAAGGGCTGGAGTGCGCATAGAGCTCTCAAGAGGAAGCCAAGAGGACTCCTCTCTTAGTGCGGGTATCTTGGTCGTGATTTAAAGTGTTTAGATCGTCCTCTGTGGTTAGGGTTTTCTTATACACTTTGAAGAGATGGTTGTCACTGTCGGGAGATCTGCACAGTAGAACGTCGTGGAAAGGAAGTTTGCCATCATTTTCGAGTTCAGTGTAAATTTATGATGGTTCAACTATCCCTGGGGTTCTGTCTCAAGAAAATATGTAGGCGAGACAGCAGTGATCTTGCAGTCCGCCTGATTGAGCATCGAAATGGCCACTACAGGAGACGATTGTATGGTACGCTGGTCCTACACAGAGACTCCACGGGGCATTTGATGAATGATCGAGGCAGACACAACTCGTTTCACCGAAAAGACCTCAGAAGCGAGGTGCCTAGAATGAAGCTCACTAAATCACGTTCACCGTCACTATAGAACGCAACACTTGAAACTACAAAATTTCAAAAAATATTGGCATACATGATACTTAAGAACAGCACCAAACCAACAACAAGGAGTCACATTGATTTCATCGTCTACCCGTCCCTCATCACTTAGGAGAGGTTGTTTTGATGAAGACCTGCCTCGCATGGGTCAGTAGCCTTAAACAGTGTTCCTCCATTCTTATGTTTCTTATGGACATCCTCCGGTCACGTGCGTTCACAATCTCACTCTCAGCCTATATATATAATGTCTTTCTACCTCTGGTATGTTAGGGAAGTGATCAAGGGTCCAAGGACCGAAACGTTTTCTAATAAATATGTTATAGAGTTTGCTTACGTGTCTTTCTAAACCAAACATTGTTATTGTTTACCTTGCGCCACCGCGTACGGTATAACCGCTGTAAGTGTACTTGTATACCTGTACCTCGCGCGCTCTGCGCGCTCGCTCACGCAGTTCATGTACTGGTATACCTTGTACCTGTATACCTTGTACAGGTCCTTTTCTTTACTTTGTACTTGTACGTGTATACCTTGTCCTTTTCTTGTTACCTTGTACATGTCCTTGTATACTTGTACATGTACTTGTATACCTTGTACTTGAACGTGTATACCTTGTACATGTACTGGTTTACTTGATATGTACTTGTATACTGTACTTGTACGTGTATACCTTGTACATGTACTTTTATACCTTGTACATGTAACTGGTTATACCTTGTACATGCTCTAGCGCGTTTATATCATTTTACATGTACTTGTATACCTTGTTAATTATACTTGTATACCTTGTACATGTACTTGAATTTGTATCACCTCCTGCTACACTGTACTGTATACCATATGCACAGGCTACACCTTGTTTATAACCTCTATACCATGCCCTTAAGGTATACTTGTATGAATACCATGGTGCCCTTTGTTTGCACAGACGAGGGTTACGGCTTGTGTGGGGAAGCAGCCGGCACGACCGCTTCTCATATCTCTTTCTAACTTTATAGCAATACTCTTCTTGTTTGAGTGTCCTTTTTCTGTTACAATAGGTACATTTATCTTTCTTCTTCTTGTTATCAGACTTCTGTCTAGGCACAGAGACAGATTCAGGATTGTGAGTTTTCCTGGTAAAGGTACGAGAAGTTACAGTAGCAGGTACATCAGGCTGGCACTGAGCAGCTGATTTAGGTTGGCCAACTTTCCCCACCTGGAGTTTACCTGGAGAGAGTTCCGGGGGTCAACGCCCCCGCGGCCCGGTCTGAGACCAGGCCTCCTCTAGGACAACTTTTAGTTTCCCTGTTTCTCTGTGTTTTAGTTTACCTGGAGTTTATCTGGAGAGAGTTCCGGGGAGTCAACGCCCCGCGGCCCGCCTGTGACAGGCCCGCCTGGCGCGGATCAGAGCCTGATCAACCAGGCTGTTGCTGCTGGTGCACGCAAACCCAAGTACGAGCACATGCCGGCTGTTTCAGGAACTGCTTTAGGTGCTTGTCCAGTGCCAGCTTGAAAACTGGCACCCAGGGGGGGGGGGCTGTTGGTAATCCCCTTATGTGTGTGGGGAGTGCAGTTGACAGTCCGGGCCCCTGACACTTATTGTATGGTCTCTTAATGTGCTAGTGACACCCCTGCTTTTCATTTGGGGGGAGTTTGGTTGCATCGTCTGCCAAGTCTTTTGCTTTCGTAGTAGTGAGTTTGGTTTCTTGTGCATGTTCAGTACTAGTCCCTCAAGGATTTTCAGGTGTATATAATCATGTATCTCTCCCTCTTGTGTTCCAGGGGGAATACAGGTTTAGGAACCTCAGCGCTCCAGTAAATTGAGGTGTTTATCTCGTTATGCACGCCGTGGAAAGTTTCTCTGTACATTTTCTAGGTCGGCATTTCACCTGCCTTGAAGGTGCTATTAGTGTGATGCAATATTTCAGCCTAGATAGAACATGTGGACTGAAGGTGTCACCATGGGCTTGGCTCCCTAGTTGTTGAAAGTTCTCAGTATCACCTGGTCATTTTTCTAGCAGATGCGATTGATACAATGTTATGGTCCTTGAGGTGAGTTCATCCGACATGATCACTCCCAGGTCTTTGACGTTGGTTGGGTTTCGCTCTATTTGTGGCCTGAATTTGTTTTGTACTCTGATGAAGATTTAATTTCCTCATGTTTTACCATATCTGAGTAATTGAAATTCTATCGTTGATCTTCATATTGTTTTCTGCAGCCACTGAAAGCTTTTGGTTGATGTCCACTGAGCCCTTGCAGTGTCTGCAATGGAAGACACTGTCATGCAGATTCGGGTTGTCATCTGTTGTGTGTGTGTGGGTGTGTGCGTGTGTGTGTGTGTGTGTGTGGTGTGTGTGTGTGTTTCTGTTGTGTGTTGTGTGTTTGTGTGTGTGTGTGTGATGTGTGTGTGTATGTGTGTGGTGTATGAGTGTGTGTGTGTGTGTGTGTGTGTGTGTGTGTGTGTGTGTGAGTGTGTGGTGTGTGTGTGTGTGTGTGTGTGTTGTGTGATGTGTGAGTATGAGTGTAGTGTGTGTATGAGTGTGTGTGTGTGTGTATGAGCTGTGTGTGCGTGTGTGTGTATGAGTTTGTGTATGTGTGTGTGTGGTGTGTGTGTGATTAAGTGTGTGTATGTATGAATTTGTCTGTGTGTGCTGTGTCGTGTTGTGAGAGGAGAGAGACTCAGCAATAACATTTGCACATAATCACTCAGTTGTGACCGGGTGTGGAAGTGTGATTGCCTCAATTAACTCTAAAATTTCTCTGATTGCAAGCATGTATACACGTAAGTATACATTCTTACAGTATTCATTACCTTGTAACTTGTTTGAGTTCATTACCTTTGTAACTTGTGGGTTCATTTACCTTGTACCCAGTTCAGCCATCAAAACTTTGGAGCCGGCCTGGAGCCTTGTGTACCTCTGTATCGGGTAAATACCTTTGTAACTTGTCGATGATTGTGACTAGGACCTACCTGGAGTTCATTAACTTTGTAAATTGTGAGTTCATTACCTTTTGTAAATTGTGATATTCATTACCTCTGTAACTTGCTCAGCTATCAAAAACCTTTGAGGACTAGTCCCTGTGACCCCATATGTACTCTGTAATCTTTTGACTACCGCCACTGGATGGGTATGGGGTGCATTAATAAACAAGTACTAAAACTATCTGACAAAAGGAAAGACACGGTGCTGTGGCTGACATATTGTCTATGGCAGATATGAGGTGAGGAAAACAGATGGGGCGAAGTACATACATGTTTGTGAGAAATCTCGTAATTGTCTGTTAATGCTGCATTTTTCCAGAATATCCGGGAGGCCGTATGATTGATCAGATAGTCTTGTATGTCAGCAGGCATACAGTTGTAAAACTCTTTGTGAAGTAACAACTGAACCAGACTGCCGTAGTTATTACTCTTAGCTGATCTACACCGTCTCTCAAGTGAAAACTTTTTTCTCTCGAGCAAACTCTACACAAGTTTGATCTTGTCGTCGTTGTAACATACGAAATGCATGTTGATAACTTGCGGGTAACAAGTTATATGTCTCTAGAATAGTTTGCTTGACAGCGTCATAACTAATGTACTTTGCAAATGGTAAAGTAGCAGTACAAGTTTGAGCTCTTCCTGTCAAAGCTGTGTGCAACAAGGTGGCCCAGTGCTTACGTGGCCAGTTCATAGCACGTGCCTGGTTCTCAAACACATCAAAATAGGTGTCTAAGTCACTCTCAAAAAACTTAGGAACCATTGAGGCAGCTTTCTGCACATTAAATGTGTCCTATGTTGTACTAACAGATTTATCAACTTTGTCAGATCTGTCAGTCTGTTGTCTTCCAAGACGAACATTTTCTCTCTGGAAATCTTATTTTTATTTATTATCACACCGGCCGATTCCCACCAAGGCAGGGTGGCCCGAAAAAGAAAAACTTTCACCATCATTCACTCCATCACTGTCTTGCCAGAAGAGTGCTTTACACTACAGTTTTTAAACTGCAACATTAACACCCATCCTTCAGAGTGCAGGCACTGTACTTCCCATCTCCAGGACTCAAGTCCGGCCTGCCGGTTTCCCTGAATCCCTTCATAAATGTTACTTTGCTCACACTCCAACAGCACGTCAAGTATTAAAAACCATTTGTCTCCATTCACTCCTATCAAACACGCTCACACATGCCTGCTGGAAGTCCAAGCCCCTCGCACACAAAACCTCCTTTACCCCCTCCCTCCAACCCTTCCTAGGCCGACCCCTACCCCGCCTTCCTTCCACTACAGACTGATACACTCTTGAAGTCATTCTGTTTCGCTCCATTCTCTCTACATGTCCGAACCACCTCAACAACCCTTCCTCAGCCCTCTGGACAACAGTTTTGGTAATCCCGCACCTCCTCCTAACTTCCAAACTACGAATTCTCTGCATTATATTCACACCACACATTGCCCTCAGACATGACATCTCCACTGCCTCCAGCCTTCTCCTCGCTGCAACATTCATCACCCACCTTCACACCCATATAAGAGCGTTGGTAAAACTATACTCTCATACATTCCCCTCTTTGCCTCCAAGGACAAAGTTCTTTGTCTCCACAGACTCCTAAGTGCACCACTCACTCTTTTTCCCTCATCAATTCTATGATTCACCTCATCTTTCATAGACCCATCCGCTGACACGTCCACTCCCAAATATCTGAATACGTTTCACCTCCTCCATACTCTCTCCCTCCAATCTGATATTCAATCTTTCATCACCTAATCTTTTTGTTATCCTCATAACCTTACTCTTTCCTGTATTCACCTTTAATTTTCTTCTTTTGCACACCCTACCAAATTCATCCACCAATCTCTGCAACTTCTCTTCAGAATCTCCCAAGAGCACAGTGTCATCAGCAAAGAGCAGCTGTGACAACTCCCACTTTGTGTGTGATTCTTTATCTTTTAACTCCACGCCTCTTGCCAAGACCCTCGCATTTACTTCTCTTACAACCCCATCTATAAATATATTAAACAACCACGGTGACATCACACATCCTTGTCTAAGGCCTACTTTTTACTGGGAAAAAATTTCCCTCTTTCCTACATACTCTAACTTGAGCCTCACTATCCTCGTAAAAACTCTTCACTGCTTTCAGTAACCTACCTCCTACACCATACACTTGCAACATCTGCCACATTGCCCCCCTATCCACCCTGTCATACGCCTTTTCCAAATCCATAAATGCCACAAAGACCTCTTTAGCCTTATCTAAATACTGTTCACTTATATGTTTCACTGTAAACACCTGGTCCACACACCCCCTACCTTTCCTAAAGCCTCCTTGTTCATCTGCTATCCTATTCTCCGTCTTACTCTTAATTCTTTCAATTATAACTCTACCATACACTTTACCAGGTACACTCAACAGACTTATCCCCCTATAATTTTTGCACTCTCTTTTATCCCCTTTGCCTTTATACAAAGGAACTATGCATGCTCTCTGCCAATCCCTAGGTACCTTACCCTCTTCCATACATTTATTAAATAATTGCACCAACCACTCCAAAACTATATCCCCACCTGCTTTTAACATTTCTATCTTTATCCCATCAATCCCGGCTGCCTTACCCCCTTTCATTTTACCTACTGCCTCACGAACTTCCCCCACACTCACAACTGGCTCTTCCTCACTCCTACAAGATGTTATTCCTCCTTGCCCTATACACGAAATCACAGCTTCCCTATCTTCATCAACATTTAACAATTCCTCAAAATATTCCTTCCATCTTCCCAATACCTCTAACTCTCCATTTAATAACTCTCCTCTCCTATTTTTAACTGACAAATCCATTTGTTCTCTAGGCTTTCTTAACTTGTTAATCTCACTCCAAAACTTTTTCTTATTTTCAACAAAATTTGTTGATAACATCTCACCCACTCTCTCATTTGCTCTCTTTTTACATTGCTTCACCACTCTCTTAACTTCTCTCTTTTTCTCCATATACTCTTCCCTCCTTGCATCACTTCTACTTTGTAAAAACTTCTCATATGCTAACTTTTTCTCCCTTACTACTCTCTTTACATCATCATTCCCCCAATCGCTCCTCTTCCCTCCTGCACCCACTTTCCTGTAACCACAAACTTCTGCTGAACACTCTAACACTACATTTTTAAACCTACCCCATACCTCTTCGACCCCATTGCCTATGCTCTCATTAGCCCATCTATCCTCCAATAGCTGTTTATATCTTACCCTAACTGCCTCCTCTTTTAGTTTATAAACCTTTACCTCTCTCTTTCCCTGATGCTTCTATTCTCCTTGTATCCCATCTACCTTTTACTCTCAGTGTAGCTACAACTAGAAAGTGATCTGATATATCTGTGGCCCCTCTATAAACATGTACATCCTGAAGTCTACTCAACAGTCTTTTATCTACCAATACATAATCCACAAACTACTGTCATTTCGCCCTACATCATATCGTGTATACTTATTTATCCTCTTTTTCTTAAAATATGTATTACCTATAACTAAACCCCC
>NC_069468.1:2888940-2916344 GCF_026875155.1 Cherax quadricarinatus | reverse complement strand
GTTTTTTTGGCTTTGGGCTTTATTTTTTTTTCATTGTTCAAGAGACTGTTCTGGTTGCCAGTCGGTCAAGAAGTTATTTTATTTGAGGACTTTGTCAGTCACTTGTTTAGTCTAGTCGAGTCTTGAGATATAGCGAACTACTTAGAGCACTTACATACATACACAAACTTACTTGTACATATTTGTAATATCTTATTAAATGTTAATGTACCAGACGGTACTTAAGAATTATAAATGTCATATGTGCTTTCAGCACAATAATATTGAACTAGAGAGATTGATTTTATTTTGATTGCTGTGATTAATTTAATTTGATAATATACCTCTAGACAACTTAAGGATTAATAAATTTATTAAATTTTAATTTCTCTAGTTAGTAGCCTACCATTTGTAATCCTGAAGCACTATTGAATAATACATAACAATAATGGATAATTGGACAAGGATACTGACTACTTGTTACGAAAACTCAGTAACAGGCTGGATGCTAGAAGGGCAGTCCTTTCTAGTATTCACTGGAGATCTCTAAGCTTTTAGAATCGCGTTTTTTGTAACAATATATATATTATATATATATATATATTATATATTATATATATATATATATATATATATATATATATATTATATATAATATATATATATACACACACACACACAAATAGCACGTACATAGAAGAGAGGAGCTTACGACGACGTTTCGGTCCGGTTTGGACCATTTACAAAGCCACACTAACGAAAAGAGAAGGAGGGAGTATATATAGGCCAGGAGGTGATAGTGGTAGTAGTGGAGGTAGAAGGTAGTAGCGGGGGAGGTACTATGGTGGAGGTGGAGCCAGTCAAATGCTAAGATAGAGGAGCACTGCAAGGTAGCTTGGTTCCCACAGAGGGTAGGAGCAAGAACACAGAGGGGAGAAAAATAAATAATGAAGAAACAAATACCCAAGGCAGAAGACGGAGAAGATGTATAAGGAATCAGGTTAAGTCACGGGTGTTCTGAAGTTTGGAGCATTTTATAATGTAGTGGGAGAGGACGACATCTACAGAGACGAAGCCGAGACTAAGATTCATACAAGGAAAGTTGTGTATTAGGGAGGATTCAACCAGACGGCGACTGTTAAAGTTGGAAGTAGGGAAGACAGTTTTAGCAGAAGACCAGTCAATAGGATGGCTGTGATCTCTGACGTGACAGAAAAGAGCATTGTTAGTGTCGGCAAGCCTAACACTATTTTTGTGCTCCCTAAGTCTGTCAGAAAGAGATCGACCAGTTTCTCCAAAGTATTGAAGAGGACAGGAGGAACAAGAAATACAGTAGACACCAGGAACATCTGTAGAGGGAGGAGAGGTATGAACGAGATTAGTGCGAAGAGTGTTAGTCTGGCGGAAGGTAAGCTTGATGTCTAAGGGACGGAGAGAATTGTTGAGATTAGAAAGACCGGAAATGTAGGGAAGGCAGAGGATAGAAGAGTTCCCAGGAGTAGAGTTTGGGAGAGAAGAAATTACGTTTAGCTCGTGAGAGGGCAGAGTCTATGAAATGGGAAGGGTAGCCAAGACGGGAAAACGAATTATGAAGAGTGGAAATTTCTGATTGAAGGAACTAAGGATCACAAATGCGGAGGGCGCGAAGAGAGAGGGAGATAAGAGCACTTTTCTTGACAGAGGAAGCATGATAAAAAAAGTAGTGAATGTACATGCCACTGTACATAGGTTTGTGGTACACGGAAAAGGCAAAACCTGTATCTGAGCGGTGGACATGGACATCAAGAAAAGGAAGCAAGGAACTAGATTTCCATTCAGCTTTAAACTTAATGGAAGGGGCAAGATTATTAAGAGCTTCAAGAAAAGGTTGGAAGAGACTGGAGTCATGAGGCCACAGAGCAAAGATGTCATCCACATAGCGGAGCCAGAGTGAAGGTTGCACATCGAGGGTAGGAAGAAGAACAGTCTCGAAGTATTCCATGTAAAGATTAGCAAGGACAGGAGAGAGAGGAGAGCCCATAGCCACACCGAAGGTTTGAGAATAATATTTCCCTTGGAAGGAAAAGGAGTTAGAGTCCACACAGGCGGATCAGATCAAGAAAGACAGCAGTAGGTATAGGGAGATGAAGAAACCTTTCATGGGCCATCTCTCTAAGAAAATCAAGGACATCATCAAGACGGACATTGGTGAAGAGGGACTCAACGTCAAGACTAAGCATCTTACAGGTTGGGAGAGAGCGAACCCGTTCAATGAAGTCTTGAGAGTGACGGAGGTGGGCAGGAGAAAAAGTACCAAGAAAGGGAGTGAGGGTTTTGGCCAGCCAAGA
The DNA here is from genome assembly GCF_026875155.1 of Cherax quadricarinatus. Classification (NCBI taxonomy): domain Eukaryota; kingdom Metazoa; phylum Arthropoda; class Malacostraca; order Decapoda; family Parastacidae; genus Cherax; species Cherax quadricarinatus. The sequence continues at coordinate 2,914,038 of NC_069468.1, read as the reverse complement.
AGGGCGTGTGCGCGTGTGTGTACTCACCTAGTTGTACTCACCTAGTTATGATTGCAGGGGTCGAGTCTCAGCTCCTGGTCCCGCCTTCTCTGTGGTTGCTACTTGGTCACTCTCCCTGAACCATGAACTTTATCATACCTCTGCTTAAAGCTATACATGGATCCTGCCTCCACTATATAGTTTCCCAAACTATTCCACTTCCTGACTACTCTGTAGCTGAAGAAATACTTCCTAACATCCGTGTGATTCATCTGTGTCGTCAGCTTCCAACTGTGTCCTCTTGTTACTGTGTCCCATCTCTGGAACATCCTGTCTTTGTCCACCTTGTCAATTCCTCTCAGTATTTTGTATGTCGTTATCATGTCCCCCCTATCTCTCCTGTCCTCCAGTGTCGTCAGGTTGATTTCCCTTAACCTCTCCTCGTAGGACATACCTCTTAGCTCTGAGACTAGTCTTGTTGCAAACCTCTGCACTTTCTCTAGTTTCTTTACGTGCTTGGCTAGGTGTGGGTTCCAAACTGGTGCCGCATACTCCAATATGTGCCTAACGTACACGGTCTCTGTGAAATTTTTGTGTGTGTGTGTGTGTGTATGGTGTGTGTGTTTTTTGTTTTGCTGCAGCATACCGGGGCTGGGCAAACATACGGATTAGCGGTTCGCTACTCAGTAAGGTTTCGTTTAAGACTCTGTACACCAATCTACGTCGGACATACTGAGTATGAGCACCAGTTTGGAATCCACACTAGTCAAGCACGTCAGAAATTAGAGAAAGTGCAAAGGTTTTTCTACAGACTTGTCCCCGCGCTATACGGGGAGTGTCCTATGAGATAGGTTGAGGAATTCGGCTGATGGACACTGCGAGGCAGGAGGGTCAGGGGAGAATGATAACGACTATAAATACTGCGCGGAATAGACGAGGTGGACAAAGACGGGATGTTCCAGAGATGGGAAACAGACACAAGAGGTTCACAATTGGAAGTTGAAGACTCAGATGAATCAAAGGGGAATGTTAGGAAGTATTTCTTCAGTCATAAAGTAGTCTGGCCATGGATAGCCTAGAAAGTGATTGTAGTGGAGGCAGGAACCATACATAGTTTTAAGGCGTGGTATGATTAAAGCTATGGGGCTGGGAGAGAGAGGACTATAGCAGATCAGCGAAGAGGCGCGGGCCAGGAGCTTGACTCGACCCCTGCAACCACAAACTAATAGCCGGTAGAGTAACAAAACTTACTTGATAGATTTGTATTAGTGTTATTAATGTTAACAATGGTACAATGGACGGTACTTACATGCCAGAAGATGTGCTATGATTACCTTCTGCACAATACTACTGATTCTCCAGAGAAGGGTCAACTTAGTTCCTATATTATATTCAATTGATTTCTATAATTTTACTTTGATAAATTAGCTCTAGACAAACTATTTGTTATTAATATACTTATTAAATTTTAATTTCTTTAGTTAGTAGCATTACCAGTTGTAATCTGAAGCTCTATTGAATCTTAATGAATTCTATGGATATTAGGACCATGGATACTGACTACTTGTACAATAACCCAAGTAACAGGTGGATTGCTAGAAGGGGGCAGTCCTTTATTGTGTAGTGTTCACTGGAGATCTCTATGATTATTTAGACACATTGCGTTTTTTGTAACACTGCTCTTACCTACACAGTCGTCAACTCTTTCCTTACAAGGCTCCACTCTTACTTCACAGTCTTCCACTCTTACCAAACAGAGTTTTCCCACTTCTTCCACAGAGTTTCCAACTCCACCAACAGAGTTTTCCACTCTTACAACTGAATCTTCCATTTCCTTACCTAAAGAGTCTTACCACTCTTTCCAACAGAGTCTTCCCACTCTTATCAACAGTCTTCCACTCTTACCATACAGAGGCTTCCAATCATTAACACAGGCTTCACTATTATCGCACAGGTCTATCTATAAAAACAGGCTTCCACTCTTACAAACAGAGGGCTTCCACTCTTACAACAAAGGGCGTCCCACTTTTTAACGCAGACTTCCACTCTTACCTTACACAACTTCCTCCAATTTAAGTACACATTCTACTCAAGCCACTTACTTCCACTCAGACACGATAAATACTTTTCAAAACTTACATAAATGTCCATGATTCTTAACAAAATTGGTGGGGCCTAAACGTACACGGTTGTACAGGGTCCTGGATGATTCCTTTATTATAGATGTCGGAAATTCTGTTCTAAGGTTTGTTGGCGTTATGCTGCAGCAGTTATTTGGTTGATGTGCGCTTCGGAGACTTGTGCCGGTGTTATACTCACCCAAGATCTTTTCCTTGAGTGAGGTTTGTTGTCTCTGGCCCTAGACTGTACTCCGTCTGCGGGTCTTCTTTGCCTTCCCCAATCTCATGACTTTGCACACTTGGTGGGATGGACTCAGGAGGGACAATTGATCGTGACCAGGTCTGAGCTGTCCACATCCTTTTGTAGTTCTGCCTGGTCTTCATCGAAAGTGATTCTTCTCTTAACTGTACGTCATCTGCAAACAGGGACACCTCAGAGTCTATTCCTTCCGTTCATGTCGTTCACAAATACCAGAAACAGCATGAGTCCTAGGACTGACCCCTGTGGGACCCCGTGGTCCAGGTGCCCACTTGACACCTCGCCACGTACCATGACTCGCTGCTGTCTTTCCTGTTCAATATTCCCTGATCCTTTGCAGTGCCTTCACAGTTATCCCTGCTTGGTCTCAGTTTTTGCGCCAATTCTTGTGTGGAATGTGTCAAACGCTTCTTGCAGTCCAAGAAAATGCATACACCCCACCCCTCTCCTCTTTTGTTTGCTGCTGTACCATGTCATAGAACTCCAGTAAGGTTTGTGACACGGATTTCCGTCCCTGAAACCATGTTGGCTGCAAGTGATAAGATCGTTCCTTTTCTAGGTGTTCCCCAATCTTCTCCTGATAATCTTTCTCCATGATTATGATACTATACATGTAGTGTCAACTGGTCTGTGGTTTTATGTCTTCTTGTCTGTCTTCTTTTTTAAAGATTGGGACTACATTTGCTGTTTCATGCCTCAGGGCAAATCTCCCTGTTTCATAGAAGTCATTGATATTGTTGTTAGGGGTACACTAGCGCCTCTGTCCCTCTCTCAATACCCATGGGAGATGTTATCTGGCCTCATTGCCTTTGTGGTTATCTAGCTCCAGAAGCCTCTTCATTCTTCCTCGGTTGTGTGTACTGTGTCAGCACTGATGGTGTGCCCCACCTCTCCGTCTTTCTGGAGCCCCTTCTGTCTCCTCTGTGATCACATCTTTGAATCTCTAGTGAGTTCCATCACATACTTCACGTTCATTTCTGTTGTCTCTCCTCCTTCCTTCCTTAGCATGATAATTGGCCTTGAACTGTGTGTGTGCTAGTTAGTGTGTATGTGTGTGTGTGTGTGTGTATGACGTGTGTGTTGTGTGTATGTATGGGATGTGTTATGGTGATGTGTTGTGGTGTGTGTATGGTGTGTGTGCTGTGTGTATGTATGTGTGATGTGTTTGTGTGTGGTGTGTGTGTGTGTGTGTGTGTGTGTTTTGTGTGTGTGTGTGTGTGTGAGTGTGAATATAAAATAGTGGACTTTTATTTATTTTAATATTCATCTGTACTTTTATTACCTGCAGAACAAAATAAATTATTAAAATTAAATTTTAATAAAAACAGATTTTCACTAGACAAATATTTCCGAACATTTTGTCTTTTAAATTATTTCTCTTATCACATAAATGAAAAGAAAAAAAAATTGAAATATTAACATTATATAGCAAATATAACGTGATAAGTGCAAATTAAAGAGAGAAATCTTGAGTTATTGTCTCTTGGTACCACATGTGATGGTGAGAGTGTCTTGTGAGAAGTCTTGGTACCACATGTGATGGTGAGAGTGTATTCTGAGTAGTCTTGGTACCACCTGTGATGGTGAGGGGGGGGGAAAAGTTGTTTTTCTTATGAGTAGTCTTGGTACACATGTGATGGTTGTGAATGTCTGGTGAGGAGTCTGGTACCACTGTGATGGTGAGAGTTGTTTTGGAGTAGTCTTCGTACCAATAGTGATGGCAAGTGTGGTATTGTGACGTAGTCTTGGTACCACCTGTGATGGTGAGAGTGTCTTGTGAGTAGTCTTGGTACCACATGTGATGGTGAGAGTGTCTTGTGAGTAGCCTTGGTACCACATGTGATGGTGAGAGTGTCTTGTGAGTAGTCTTGGTACCACCTGTGATGGTGAGAGTGTATTGTGAGTAGTCTTGGTACCAACTGTGATTGTGAGAGTGTCTTGTGAGTAGTCTTGGTACACCTCCTGTGATGGTGATCTGAGAGTGTTCTTGTGGAGTTGTCTTTGGACCACATGTGATGGTGAGAATGTCTTGTGAGTAGTCTTGGTACCACATGTGATGGTGAGAGTGTCTTGTGAGTAGCCTTGGTACCACATGTGATGGTGAGAGTGCCTTGTGAGTAGTCTTGGTACCACCTGTGATGGTGAGAGTGTATTGTGACTAGTCTTGGTACCAACTGTGATGGTGAGAGTGTCTTGTGAGTAGTCTTGGTACCACCTGTGATGGGGAGAGTGTCTTGTGAGTAGTCTTGGTACCACCTGTGATGGTGAGAGTGTCTTGTGAGTAGTCTTGGTACCAACTGTGATGGTGAAAGTGTCTTATGAGTAGTCTTGGTACCACCTGTGATAGTGAGAGTGTCTTGTGAGTAGTCTTCTTACCACAAGTGATGGTGAGAGTGTCTTGTGAGTAGTCTTGGTACCACCTGTGATGGTGAGAGTGTCTTGTGAGTAGTCTTGGTACACATGTGATGGTGAAGAGTGTCTTGAGAGTAGTTATTCTTGGGTACCACATGTGATGGTGTGGAGTGTCATGTGGTAATCTTGGTAACAACATGTTGTGATGGTTGAGAGTGTCTTGTGAGTAGTTCTTGGTACCACCTAATGGTGAAGAGTGTTCTTGTGAGTAGTCTTGGTACCACCTGTGATGGTGAGAGTGTCTTGTGAGTAGTCTTGGTACCACCTGTGATGGTGAGAGTGTCTTGTGAGTAGTCTTGGTACCACCTGTGATTTGAGAGAGTCTTGAGAAGTAGTCTTGGCACCACTGTTTGATGGTTGAGAGTGTCTTGTGAGTAGTCTTGGTACCACCTGTGATGGTGAGAGTGTCTTGTGAGTAGTCTTGGCACCACCTGTGATGGTGAGAGTGTCTTGTGAGTAGTCTTGGTACCACATGTGATGGTGAGAGTGTTTTGTGAGTAGTCTTGGTACCACATGTGATGGTGAGAGTGTCTTGTGGGTAGTCTTGTTACCACCTGTGATGGTGAGAGTGTCTTGTGAGTAGTCTTGGAACCACCTGTGATGGTGAGAGTGTCTTGTGAGTTGTCTGGTACACTGTGGATGTGTGAGAGTGTTCTTGTGAGTAGTCTTGGTACCACCTGTGATGGTGAAAGTTTCTTGTGAGTAGCCTTGGTACCACCTGTGATGGTGAGAGTGTCTTGTGAGTAGCGTTGGTACCACATGTGATGGTGAGATTGTCTTGTGAGTAGTTTGGTACAACATGGGATGGTAGAGGTGTCTTGTGAGTGGGGGGGTCTTGGATTCCACATGTGATGGTGAGAGTGTTCTTGTGGTAGTCTTGGTACCACATTGTGATAGTGAGAGGTTTGTGAGTAGTCTTGGTTACCACATGTAATGGGGAGAGTGTCTTTGTGAGATAGTCTTGTTAACCACATGTGATGGTTAGTGAGAGTGTCTTGTGGAGTAGTCGTGGTACCACATGTGATGGTGAGAGTGTCTGGAGAGTAGACTTGATTACCACCTTGTGGGTGAGAGTGTGTCTTGTGAGTAGTCTGTACCAATGGGAGGTGTCTTGTGAGTTGCCTTGGTACCACATGTGATGGTGTGAGTGAGAGTGTCTTGTTGAGTAGTCTTGGGTACCACATGTGATGGTAGAGTGTGTCTTGGGTGAGTAGACCTTTGTACACCTGTGATGGTGAGATGTCTTGTGTGTAGTCTTGGACCACATGTGATGGTGAGAGTGTCTTGGTGAGTAGTCTTGATACACATGTTTGATGAGAGTTGTCTTGTGAGTAGTATTGGTCTTTCACATGTTGATGGTTGAGAGTGTCTTGTGAGTTAGCCTTGGTACCACCTTGTGATGGCGGAGAGTGTCTTGTGAGTAGTCTTGGTACAAATGTGAGGTGAGAAGTGTCTTGTGAGTTGTTGGCGTACAAATGTGTGATGGTGAGAGTGTCTTGTGAGTAGTCTTGGTACCACATGTGATAGTGAGAATGTCTTGTGAGTAGTCTTGGTACCACATGTGATGGTGAGAATGTCTTGTGAGTAGCCTTGGTACAACATGTGATGGTGAGAGTGTCTTGTGAGTAGTCTTGGTACCACATGTGATGGTGAGAGTGTTTTGTGAGTAGCCTTGGTACCACCTGTGATGGTGTGGTGTCTTGTGAGTAAGTCTTGTACCACCTGTAATGGTGAGTGAGATGTCTTCGTGAGTAGTCTTGGTACCACATGTGATGGTGAGAGTATCTTGTGAGTAGTTTTGGTACCACATGTTATGGTAAGAGTGTCTTGTGAGTAGTCTTGGTACCACATGTGATGGTGAGAGTGTCTTGTGAGTAGTCTTGGTACCACATGTGATGGTGAGAGTGTCTTGTGAGTAGTCTTGGTACCACATGTGATGGTGAAGGTGTCTAGTGTGTAGTCTTGGTTACCACATGGGATGGTGAGTGTGTCTTGTGAGTAATCTTGGTACCACATGTGATAGTGAGAGTGTCTTGTGAGTAGTCTTGGTACCACATGTGATAGTGAGAGTGTTTTGTGAGTAGTCTTGGTACCACATGTGATGGTGAGAATGTCTTGTGAGTAGCCTTGGTACAACATGTGATGGTGAGAGTGTCTTGTGAGTAGTCTTGGTACCACATGTGATGGGTAGAGTGTCTTAGGAGTTGCCTTGGTTACCACCTGAGATGGTGGAGTGTTTGGAGTATATATCTTGGTACCACATGTGATGGTGAAGTGTCTTGAGAGGTAGTCTTGGTACCACATGTGATGGTGAGAGTATCTTGTGAGTAGTTTTGGTACCACATGTGATGGTAAGAGTGTCTTGTGAGTAGTCTTGGTACCACATGTGATGGTGAGAGTGTCTTGTGAGTAGTCTTGGTACCACATTGTGATTGTGAGAGTTGTCTTGTGAGTAGTCTTTGGTACACATTTGATGGTGAGAGTGTATTGTGGTAGTTTGGTAACCACATGTGATGGTGGAGAGTGTCTGTGTGAGTAGTCTTGGTACCACGGTGTGATGTGGTGTGAGTGTCTTTGAGTAGTCTTGGTACCATCTGTGATGGTGAGAGTGTCTTGTGAGTAGTCTTGGTACCACATGTGATGGTGAGAGTGTCTTGTGAGTAGTCTTGGTACCACATGTGATGGTGAGAGTGTCTTGTGAGTAGTCTTGGTACCACATGTGATGGTGAGAGTGTCTTGTGAGTAGTCTTGGTACCACATGTGATGGTGAGAGTGTCTTGTGAGTAGTCTTGGTACCACCTGTGATGGTGAGAGTGTCTTGTGAGTAGTCTTGGTACCACCTGTGATGGTGAGAGTGTCTTGTGAGTAGTTTGGTACAACCTGTGATGGGTCGAGAGTGTCCTTGTGAGTAGCGTTGGTACCACCTGTGATGGTGAGAGTGTCTTGTGAGTAGCGTTGGTACCACATGTGATGGTGAGAGTGTCTTGTGAGTAGTCTTGGTACAACATGTGATGGTGAGAGTGTCTTGTTGGAAGTAGTCTTGGAACCACATTGTGATGGTGAGAGTGTCTTGTGAGTAGTCTTGGTACCACCTGTGATGGTGAGAGTGTCTTGTGAGTAGTCTTGGTACCACATGTATAGTGAGAGTGTCTTGTGAGTTGTCTTGGTACACATGTGTGGTGAGAAAGTGTTCTTGTGAGTAGTCGTGGTACCACATGTGATGGTGAGAGTGTCTTGTGAGTAGTCTCGATACACTGTGTTGGTGAGAGTGTTTGTGAGTAGTCTGGTTAACAGGTGGATGGTGTGAGTGTCTTGTGAGTAGCCTTGGTACCACATGTGATGGTGAGAGTGTCTTGTGAGTAGTCTTGGTACCACATGTGATGGTGAGAGTGTCTTGTGAGTAGCCTTTGTACCACCTGTGATGGTGAGAGTGTCTTGTGTGTGGTCTTGGCACCACATGTGATGGTGAGAGTGTCTTGTGAGTAGTCTTGGTACCACCTGTGATGATGAGAGTGTCTTGTGAGTAGTCTTGGTACCACATGTGATGGTGAGAGTGTCTTGTGAGTAGCCTTGGTACCACCTGTGATGGCGAGAGTGTCTTGTGAGTAGTCTTGGTACCACATGTGATGGTGAGAGTGTCTTGTGAGTAGTCTTGGTACCACCTGTGATGGTGAGAGTGTCTTGTGAGTAGTCTTGGTACCACATGTGATAGTGAGAGTGTCTTGTGAGTAGTCTTGGTACCACATGTAATGGTGAGAATGTCTTGTGAGTAGCCTTTGTACAACATGTGATGGTGAGAGTGTCTTGTGAGTAGTCTTGGTACCACATGTGATGGTGAGAGTGTCTTGTGAGTAGCCTTGGTACCACCTGTGATGGTGAGAGTGTCTTGTGAGTAGTCTTGGTACCACATGTGATGGTGAGAGTGTCTTGTGAGTAGTCTTGGTACCACATGTGATGGTGAGAGTATCTTGTGAGTAGTTTTGGTACCACATGTGATGGTAAGAGTGTCTTGTGAGTAGTCTTGGTACCAACATGTGATGGTGGAGGTGTTTGTGTGTAGTCTTGGTACAACATGTGAGGGTGATGGAGTGTCTTGTTTGAGTGTCTTGGTACACCTGTGATGGTGAGAGTGTCTTGTGAGTAGTCTTGGTACCACATGTGATGGTGAGAGTGTCTTGTGAGTAATCTTGGTACCACATGTGATAGTGAGAGTGTCTTGTGAGTAGTCTTGGTACCACATGTGATAGTGAGAGTGTCTTGTGAGTAGTCTTGGTACCACATGTGATGGTGAGAATGTCTTGTGAGTAGCCTTGGTACATGTGATGGTGAGAGTGTCTTGTGAGTAGTCTTGGTACCACATGTGATGGTGAGAGTGTCTTTGTGGTAGCCTAGTACACCTGTTGATGGTGTGAGAGTGTCTTGTGAGTAGTCTTGGTACCACATGTGATGGTGAGAGTGTCTTGTTAGTAGTCTTGGTACCACATGTGATGGTGAGAGTATCTTGTGAGTAGTTTTGGTACCACATGTGATGGTAAGAGTGTCTTGTGAGTAGTCTTGGTACCACATGTGATGGTGAGAGTGTCTTGTGAGTAGTCTTGAGTACCACATTTGATTGGTTGAGGTGTCTTGTGAGTAGTCTTGGTACACATGTGATGGTGAGAGTGTCTTGTGAGTAGTCTTGGTACCACATGTGATGGTGAGAGTGTCTTGTGAGTAGTCTTGGTACCACGTGTGATGGTGAGAGTGTCTTGTGAGTAGTCTTGGTACCATCTGTGATGGTGAGTGTGTTCTTGTGAGTAGTCTTGGTACACAGTGATGGTGAGAGGGTTCTGTGAGTGTCTTGGTACCACATGTGAGGTGAGAGTGTCTGTGGTGGTTCTTGGTACATGTGATGATGAGAGTGTCTTGTGAGTAGTCTTGGATACCCTTGTGATGGTGGAGAGTGTCTTGTGAGTAGTCTTGGTACCTCACTTGTGATGGTGAGTTGGGTCTTGTGAGTAGTACTTAGTACCATGTGATGGTGAGAGTGTTTTGTGAGTAGTCTTGGTTCACAATTGTGATGGGGAGAGAGTCTTGTGAGTGGTCCTTGTCCCTCATGTGATGGTGAGAGTGCCTCTGTGAGTAGTCTTGGTACCCTCTTGTGATGGTGAGAGTGTCTGTGTGTGAGTAGTCTTGGTACCACATGTGATGGTGAGAGTGTCTTGTGAGTAGTCTTGGTACCACATGTGATATTGAGAGTGTCTTGTGTGTAGTCTTGGTACCACATGTGATGGTGAGAGTGTCTTGTGAGTAGCCTTGGTACCACCTGTGATGGTGAGATTGTCTTGTGAGTCGGTTGGTACTACTGTGGATGGTTGATCGTGTCTTGTGAGTAGTCTTGGACACCACCTATGATGGTGAGAGTGTCTTGTGAGTAGTCTTGGTACCACCTGTGATGGTGAGAGTGTCTTGTGAGTAGTCTTGTTACCACTGTGATGGTTAGAGTGTCTTGTGAGTAGTCTTGGTACCACATGTGATGGTGAGAGTGTCTTGTGAGTAGTCTTGGTACCACATGTGATGGTGTGGGGTGTCTTGGAGTAGCCTTGGTACCACCTTGATGTGAGGTGTATTGTGAGTAGTCTTGGTACCACTGTGATGGTGATTGAGAGTATCTTGTGAGAGTCTTGGTACCACCTGTGATGGTGAGAGTGTCTTGTGAGTAGTCTTGGTACCACCTGTGATGGCGAGAGTGTCTTGTGAGTAGTCTTGGTACCACCTGTGATGGTGAGAGTGTCTTGTGAGTTGTCTTGGCACCTCTGTGATGGTGAGATTGTGTCTGTGAGCTAGTCTTGGCAAACCGTGATGGTGAGAGTGTCTTGTGAGTAGTCTTGGCACCACCTGTGGTGGTGAGAGTGTCTTGTGAGTAGTTTTGGCACCACCTGTGATGGTGAGAGTGTCTTGTGAGTAGTCTTGGTACCACTTGTGATGATGAGAGTGTCTTGTGAGTAGTCTTGGTACCACCTGTGATGGTGAGAGTGTCTTGTGAGTAGTTTTGGCACCACCTGTGATGATGAGAGTGTCTTGTGAGTAGTCTTGGTACCACCTGTGATGGTCAGAGTGTCTTTTGAGTAGTCTTGGCACCACCTGTGATGGTGAGAGTGTCTTGTGAGTAGTCTTTGCACCACCTGTATTGCGACCCCTGAATGAGTCACAATGTATATAATGTACATTACCTGTTCATATAATTTTATATTTGTTATATTGTGTTATTAGCTTAAATCATAAATATTGCTTTTTTATTATTATTTACCTTAGTTATATTATTAGGTAGGATTGAAAATTTATTATTATTCAGTGTCATAGTTCGAAGTGTTAAGTAGCTGACAACATTGTCTAACTACTGTATTTTCACTCCGCTCGTGACGCTGCCCGGCCTCTGTGTTGCGGGCAGGGCAGCAGCAAGTCCTGGAGAGTCATGTGCTCAGGGGGGGGGGGGGTGATCACACTCACCGGAGCGAGTTAGCTGGCCTGCAGTTTGATTGTCTGTTGGATGTTGCTTCTAACTAGAGGTCTCTTACTCCTCTCCCTTGTGGGCCTTCTTGTTGGAAGATCGTCCCTGTCACTTTCTTGTTGGTTGGTTTCTGTTATAACTCTGTTCACAGAACATAGTTGACTTAGTGATTTTCGCGTGTTCTGAGGTTGTGTGTCTCATAGACACTCTGAGAAACTCAAGTCCTGTGCTGTTGCTTCTGGCCTAATTTGTACTGGTATTCTGTGTACTGTCAGTCGGTGGATTTTATAACGGCTGGAACTTAGATTCAGTAGTATGGGGTGTTTTGTGACTTTTGTGGTGGATCTGCTGCTGGTCCCACTTAGGGCGTTTATTAATCCTTGTTCAGATTCTGTGTCGCCAGTTTCTTGTTATATTGTGTTTATCCAACTTAAACAGTTCGCTTTTATTGTTCATGCAAGCTGTTTCGTGATTGCAAGGTTGGCTCCATGAGGTTAGTATTGTTAGGTCTTTTAGGTCAGTACAGGTTAAGTTAGAGTAGGAGTCTTGAGACATATGCGAACTACTTAGAGCACTTACACACTCACACCACAGTAGGGACAGCGACGCGCGCTAGTCACGCCGTCGGTGTGCTCGGGAAATTTAAGTGTTTTTGAGGCTACTTAAGGGTGTTCTGCAAGGGTTGTAAGTGTGTTCAGTGGTAGTCCAACATTCCTAGAGTGATTTTTTTTTATTGCTGGAGCCACTAAGTGTGGGTGAAGAGCCACAATTTTGAAAGTGATCTGGAAAATAAAAGCGTTGTGGCGCAGGCTAGTGTGTAAGGCGGCGTTGCCAAGTGTCACCCAATGAAAGTTTATAAAGTGAAACAAACATCGTAGTGACCAGTGAGAAGAAATACAGTGAATAGTGGTACATTATTAACGAGAAGAAATTAAGGTGGATCTACGCCGGACGTACAACGGTGGATCTACGCCAGGGACCGTAACATCGACCTGGACAATCTACATGCTACAGCTGCACTACAAGTACTGTATCACCTATGAGTGGTTGTTTGGTGTGGGGGGTCCAGGTTCCAATTAACCGCAAGCTGAATGTGAATGGTCTAACTCTCATAGCACGGATAAAGAATAGGCACTCAAGTTATTTAATAAGGTTTAGCAAATGGTTAATCCTTGAACAAGGCGATTAACTCACTATACGCAGGTTCAATACTAGGCAACATGCAAGGGTGGGCGGTCTCAGGTCACAAGAGGTTGTGGACATAAGCGACAACTAAGATCTACATTACACTCCAAGCACAAGACCACCTAGACTTTTCAGAACATTAATAAACCCACACATAATTCGACACATAATTACACACCACACACACACACACACACACACACACACACCAACACACACACACACACACACACACTCACACACACACACACACACACACACACATGCACACACACACACACACACCACACACACACACACACACATACATACACACACCCAAATACCACACCATACACACATACACACACACCATCACACACTCCAACACACACACACAAACACACACAACACACACCAACACCACAGACACACACAACCACACACACACACCAAACACAATACCACACCCAATACACCACACACACACACACACACACACACACACACCACACACACACACACACACACACACAACACACACTTGTAAGGTACGGTAAGTCCCAGGAGGTTGGGGGTGGTTTGGTCATAAGAAGGTGTGGGCAGCCAAGGACCACTGAGACTTACCTTAAACGCAAGAGCCACTACCTTTCAGTACATAATTAACCCCACACATAATTCCACAACAATTACACACAAAAAATTACCACACTCACAAGCACCACAACCAGTCACCACACACACAAACACACAACATATCCTGCACACACATACACTCCCCCCTCACACCGACATCTCACTACTTTCCCTGATCCCTCCCCTCCCTCCGATCACTCCCTCCCCGTTCTCCCTAAAACCCTCCCAACCCTCCCCACTCAGCTCCCACATAGCCACAGTTCCTCCACAGACATCCCCCCCCACATCACTCTGGGACACAACATACTAAACCTACATACAGAAGTTCATAGGTTTCCCACTCTGAGGCAATCAGGATTGAAAAACTAAAATGGGTTGCAGGAGAGCAACAAGGGAAAAACAAGGGACAGGTCAGGAGGAAAAACAATGCAAAGAAGATTGGGAGCAGAGCTCATAAAAAGGGATCATGAATGGGAAAGGAAAATAGAAGAACTAGCATGAGATGGAAGAGGAGGATAGATATGGAATAGACGAAAGTGAGAGGTGCATGTCATAGCAGCAGGGGGGGGAAAAAAAAAGCCCTTTGAGGGGGGGGGGGTTACAGAGTTTAGAAGAGGAATTGAAAAATCTTGACACAGCCTAATGAATAAAGAACATTTAGGAGATTGACAACAAGAAGACTGCTACCTCAGCCACAAATAAGGGGAACTGCTAGGGAAAAGAGAGGGGCTCAACTGCATGGAGATGCTTATCAAGAGGAGCTGTAACAAATGAAAGCTTAAGCTTTATGTGGAGGCCCTAACAGACAAACAAACAGAGCCCAAGGAAAGCCGAGGAGAAGGGAAAATGGACTGGCCACATGACGCCAAGTTACATTAGCCAGTGAAATGATGAAAGGAAAGCTGCAGTGGAGGAAACAAATTAAAATGAGGATTTACACAGGGAATATGCAATGGGAAGGAATGAAAAGGGTGAGGTCAGTCTTTGTGTATATGGGCTCCAGAAGTCGAAGGGAGAAACATATTGAAGCAAGGGAAAACAAGGGGAAAAAACAGCAATTGAAAGATCATATGAAGCAATAGGAGAAGACGTTATGACCCAGCTGGAAAATATTCGGAGAATTGGGGGGGTTTGTAAAAAAAAGAAATCCGGCCTGTGAGTAGTGACCTTCAAGGCGAAAGAAGCGACTCGGACCTGGATCCTGCAGGAGAAAGCACGATTAAGGACAAGTCGGCATACGGAGGGGTGTATCTCGACCGCGAAAGAACACAAGAAGAAGGAAGAAACGAGTGAGGTGGTACAAAGCGAAGAGGAAAGAGAGGGGAGGAGAAGACGATCAGGGAGATCCCAGACCCAGGAAGATGATCAAATACAGCCTCCCTCACAACTTCTATAGAAGCTCCAACCCAGGTCAACCCAGTGCAACCTAACACTCTAAATCAAAACACCCATGCCACATCCAAAGCCCCCACCCACTCCATTAAAACTTCCACCCCACAGCAACAACCAAGTTCCTTACAGGTCTCCCACTTTCCCCAACCAGTATACTTCCCAGACCACAGTCTAGAAAAGACGTTGAAGGTGTGTATACAAATGCAGATGGAATTACAAACAAGTATGAGGAGTGGCACGCAAGAATCAAAGAGACATCCCAGACCTAATAGCCTCAGCAAAACAAAACTCACCAGAATAATAACAATTACAATCTTTCCATCCGAAGATCAAATCTTCAGGAAAGACAGAGGGAGAGAGGGGGAGGAGTTGCACTGCTGCATTAAAAACCAGTGGGTTTTGAGAAAATGGAAGGGAAAGGATGGCATGGGCGAAAGGACAACTTAGTAGGAACAATCCCAGTCTGAGGTACTAAGTGATAATTGCAGTAAAGTAAACACCGCCCCACAAACTACTGGCAGGAGGCCAGAGAAGAATACGATGAGAGTAACAGAGCAATGATCACCACACTAGCCGAGTGGCCGGGAGAGCACACATGGGGGAGCAAAGTTACTAGTTAGGGTGAATTCAATCCACAGGAGATTGACTGGGAAAACTGGAGAGCCCCATGGGGATCCCGAAACATGGAGAGCCAAGATGAGGATGTGGTACTGATAACCTCATGCATCAACATTTTTAGAGACCAACCCAGAGAGAGAGGAGAGGCTGAACCATCAAAGTAGGACCTTGTATTCCACACATGAGTAGTTCGGGACATCGAGGTAACATGTAAGAACGCCCTGTAGCTAGTGATCATGTGGTTTCTTGGCTTCGACTACATAGATTATCTCCAGTGAGAGAGTAGCAGAATAGGCTGGAAAAACCAACTTACAAAAGGGGGAACTACTCAGCACGAGGAACTTCCTTCAAAACATTCAGTGGGAAGGAACTGACAGGAAAACCAGTACAAGAAATGATGACTATGTACAACAAAATGCAAGTAGGAAGGCAGAGGAGAGGTTTTTCCCAAGGGAATCAAGAAATAATGGGGAAGAACAGAACATTCCTTGGTTCACCCTAAAGGTGAAGGAGGCAAAAACTAATGTGTACAAGAGAATGGAAAAGGTACAGAAGACAGAGAAAAACTCAGGAAATAAAGAAATCAGCCGAAGAGCCAGAAACGAATAATGCACAGAAAAAAGGGAGGCTCAGAGACCAATATGAAAATGACATAGCATCTAAAAGTAAAGACTGACCCTAAGCTGTTTTTGAACAGCCACATCAGGAGGAAAACAACAGTCAAGGACCAGGTAATCAGACTGAGGAAGGGTGATGGGAATTCACAAAAAAACGACCGAGAGGTTATGTCGGGAGCTCAACACAAATTTAAAGAGGTATTTACAGTGGAAACCAGAAAGGACTCCAAGAAATCAGAAAAGGGGGCACACCAGCAAGTGCTGGATGGGGTACATATAACCAAGGAGGAGGTGAAGAAGCTGCTATGCGAACTTGAAAACCTCAAAGGCGGTGGGACCAGACAAATCTCTCCATGGGTCCTTAAAGAGGGTTTTCAGAGATATTGTGTGAGCCATTAACAAGTTTCTTAAAACAATCATTTGAAACTGGGCAACTCCCTGAGGTATGGAAAATGGCAAATGTAGTCCCAATTTTTAAAAAGGGAGACAGACATGAGGCACTAAACTACAGACCTGTATCACTAACGTGTATATATGCAAGGTCATGGAGAAAAATCATCAGGAGGAGAGTGGTGGGGCACCTGGAAAGAAACAAGTGTATAATTGACACCAGCACGGTTTCAGGGAAGGAAAATCCTGTGTCACCAAACCTACTAGAGTTTTATGACAAGGTGACAGAAGTAAGACAAGAGGAGAGGGGTGGATCGACTGCGTATTTTTGGACTGCAAGAAGGCTTTCGACACAGTTCCTCACAAGAGGTTACTGCAAAGCTAGAGGACCAGGCACACATAACAGGAAAGGCACTGCAATGGATCAGAGAATATCTGACAGGGAGGCAACAACGAGTCATGGTACGCGACGAGGTGTCAGAGTGGCGCCTGTGACAAGCGGGGTTCCACAGGGGTCAGTCCTAGGACCTGTGCTGTTCTTGGTATACGTGAACGACATAACGGAAGGGATAGACTCAGAAGTGCCCTTTTTTGCAGTCGATGTGAATTTTAATGGAAGAAATCGAATGGGACGAGGATCAGGAGGACTACAAAGAGATCGGGACGGCTCCCAAGCCTGGCCGAAAAGACTCCTTGAATTTAACCCTCCCAAATCCCAAATCTTAAAGATTGGGGGGGGCCCCAAAAAGACCGAAAGACCAAAATTTTAATTTGGGAGGGCCCAAAAAGATGCAAACCCACTAAAGGAAAAAGCTGGGGGTGAGGTAAAAAACCACCAGCATATCCCCCGAGGCGCACATCAAATCAAATAACGCTCAGCATCGGCGGGGAAAACAAACGGTTTACCCGTTCCGATCCCTCATTTAAGGATTCGTTTAAGACTCTGTCACCACTACGTCAGGCCCCATATTTGGAGTATCACACCATTTTTGGAATCCACACCTATCAAGCAGGGTCAAGAAATTAGAGAAAGGAAAAGGGTTTTTGCAACAAGACTAGTCCCAGAGCTACGGGGTTTTGCCCTATGAAAAAAGGGTTTTGGGGGGAAAATGGCCCGATGACACTGGAGGCCGGAGGGTCGGGGGAGCCCTAAAACGCATATAAAATACTGCGGGGGAAATAGGACGAGGTGGACAAAGAGGGGGATTTTTCCCAAGATGGGACAAGAACACAAGAGGCCCCAAAATTTGGAAGTTAAAAGATCAGATGAATCAAAGGGATTTTTGGGAAAGTATTTCTTCATCAAAATTAGTCGGGCCCGGGAATAGCCTAGAAAGTGATTTTTGGAGGCAGGAAACCTTCATATTTTTAAAGGGGCGGGGTATGATAAAGTCTCCTTGGGGAGGGAAAGGAGAAAAGGCCCCCTAGTAGAAATCACAAAAAGAGGGGGCCAGGAGCTTTGACTCGACCCCTGAAACCAAAAAAAAATAGGGGGAATAAAAACCTTACTTGTTTATTTTGGGTATTATTTTAAATTAATTTTAAACAATGTACCAAAGGGTACTTACAACCAAAAGATTTGATATGTCCCTTTTCGGCCAATACTTTTTCCCCCGAGAAGTGTACCAATTTTGTATCCTATATTATATTCAATTGATTTCTATAATTTACTTTGATAATATACGCCTAGACAACTTTATTGTTATTAATAAACTTATTAAATTTTAATTTCTTTAGTTAGTAGCCTACCAGTTGTAATTCTGAAGCACTATTGAATCTTACTGAATTCTACTGGATAATTGGACCAGGATACTGACTACTTGGTACAATAACCCAGTAACAGGCTGGATGCTAGAAGGGCAGTCCTTTCTAGTGTTCACTGGAGATCTCTATGATTATTAGACATTGCGTTTTTTGTAACACTGCTCTTACCTACACAGTCGTCAACTCTTACCTTACACAGGCTTCCACTCTTACCTACACAGTCTTCCACTCTTACCAACAGAGTTTTCCACTCTTACCAACAGAGTCTTCCACTCTCACCAACAGAGTTTTCCACTCTTACCAACTGAATCTTCCACTCTTACCAACAGAGTCTTCCACTCTTACCAACAGAGTCTTCCACTCTTATCAACAGTCTTCCACTCTTACCAACAGAGGCTTCCAATCTTATTAACACAGGCTTCCACTATTATCAGCACAGGCTTCAACTCTTATCAACACAGGCTTCCACTCTTACCAACAGAGGCTTCCACTCTTACCAACAAAGGCGTCCACTCTTATCAACGCAGACTTCCACTCTTACCTACACAACTTCCTTCCAATCTTAAGTACACATTCCTACTCAAGCCCACTCAACTTCCCACTCAGGACACGATAAATACTTTCTCAAAACCTTACATAATTTCCATGATTCTGTAACAAAAATGGATTCCCGATATTCACAAACAATCAGTATGTGTGATGTACATACTACCAGCAATCTGAAGGAGAGGTGTTGATGTTAGAGTTTCTTAGCTGTGGTGTAAGAGCCCCTATTGCCAGACAGTGATTGAGTGAATAATGATGAAAGCGCTTCTTTTTCTAGTCCCCCTTGATCCTGCTTCCCTGATTCTGTCCCTTGATATCCAGGACGAGACTGGCGAATCTTATCTCCCAGCTGGCGAAGACGTGATTAATTGATTGTACCTAATAGGTTCCCCGGGAAGGTGTCGCTCCGCTCACCCGTGACAAAGGTTGCACTTACAGCATCACAAAGACTGATACACAAACGATGCTACATCAGTGTCAAACGCCTGACAAAAGAAAATTGAACCAGTTTATCACTGAGCAATAAAAAGTGAATCCGTGGGCGACCTCAGAGAATTTATTAGTTTGTTAACATGGTTTGCATCTTACAGGGAGAGAATAAAATAACTTTAGATGCAAGTGGAGAGTTTGTTGAAAATGTATGTGTGTGTGTTTGTGTCGTAGTTGCTAGCTGGCCAAGGCACTTGTCGATAGACACTTGGCCTGTTGTGGTGTGTGTGTTGTAGTAATAGTAGTAGAACTAGTAGTTACTACTAGTTATAGGCACTTATCGATAGACACTTGGACTATTGTGTGGTATGTGCATTGTAGTAGTAGTAGTAGTAGTAGTTACTTGTTGTCAAAGGCACTTGCCAGTTAACACTTAGCCTATTGTGTGTGAATGCTTGTGTGTGTGTGTGTGTGTGTGTGTGTGTGTGTGTGTGTGTGTGTGTGTGTGTGTGTGTGTGTGTGTGTGTGTGTGTGTGTGTGTATGTATGTGTGTGAGCATGTATATGTGTGTATGTGCTTGGCCGATTTCATAGGACTAAGAAATTATCTGGGTGGGTTGAACTGGTGTGACCTGACTATTGGTCAGGTAGGTGGTGATGGTTGCCGATTTCACGGTTTTCAAAGTATAGTTCTAGTTGCTCAATCAACTTATGATCCAAAGAGGAAAATAAGATCAAATAAAAATGACCTTAAATGGATAAACAATTGATAAACAACAGAATAAAACATTCCATTGCCGAAAAGAGAGGCATTTACAGGCGAATCAAAATGGGAGAAGGTCAATTAAAAAATCATTATATTATATTAAAAAATAAAAAAAAGTGAATAAGAAAGGCGAAAAGAGATTACGAGGTTAAAGTCTCAAGTGATTCAGGGATTAACCCAAAAGCTTTCTTTCATGTACATAGGAGTAAGATTCGGGACAATATAGGTTGGTTCAAAAGCTGCCCGGGTCAGCTCACTGACAGCGATAAGGAAATGTGTAGAATCTTTAACTCTTATTTCCTCTAAGATTTTATACGGAAGATTCTAGCAAAATTCCAGAGATAATAAATTAAGTCGATCAGGAGGAAAACAAGTTATGCACGATCAAAGTCACTAGTGACATGTTTCTCATACAAATAGATAGATTAAAACCTAATAAATCCCCCGGCCCTAATGAACTGTTTTCAAGGGTTTTAAAGGAACGTAAGAAGGACCTTAGGAAACCTTTGGCTAGTCTTTTCAACATATCACTACAAATTGGCATACTACAAGATAAGTAGAAAAGGGCAATGTGATACCTATCTACAAAGAAGGAGACAGATAATTAGCTCCAAATTATAGACTTATAAGTCTAAGCTTCATTCTGGGAAAACTGATGGAATCAGTGACTGCCGAGGCTATTCGAAGCCACCTTGAAATATGCCAGTTAATTAATGAATATGATACTGTGTACATGAAGTTCAGTAAGGCTTTAGATAGAGTTCCACATCGGAGGTTGTTGATGTATGTAGAGGCACACGGAATAGGGGAATTTTTTTCCTGAATAAGGTGTGGTTGACACATAGGCAACAGAGAGAGTTTGTTTAAATTGGGAAGAATCGGAGTGAGGATGCGTCACAAGCGGTGCTCCACAAGAGTCAGTGTTGGGCCCCTTCACCAAATTACAAAATGGATATAAATGTGCTGGAAAACGTACAAAAAACGATGACAAAGTTGATCACACGTACCAGAAATCTTTCTTAAAAGGCAATAGATTGAGGGGTCCTGAATCTTCACTCACTAGCAAGGCGTAGAAATAGTGGGTTGTACGTGAATGGTATACAATGGGAAGACATATAGGCAACCGTTAGGCAACTTTATTCCGAAACGTTTCTCCTAAACAGTAGGCTTCTGCAGTCGAGTACAGGAAATAGGCAGGAGCAGTAAAGATGTGAAGACGATGTAATCGGTCCATCATCCTCGAAGACGTAGATTTGAGGTTGTCAGTCCCTCAGCCTGGAGAAGAGTTCTGTTCCATAGTCTGAAACAATGTCTGAAACAGTTTCAGACGCACACACACACACACACACACACACACACACACACACACACACACACACACACATACGGCTCACGGCTCAGGGAGAGTGACCTAGTAGCGATCAGTGAAGAGGCGGGGCCAGGAGCTCGGACTCGACCCCCGCAACCTCAACTAGGTGAGTACAACTAGGTGAGTACATATATATACACACACACACACATATATATATACATAATATATTATATATATATATATATATATTATATATATATTATATATATATATAAATATTATATATATATATATATATATGCAATAAGATCACAGTAAACAGGTGATTTCAGAATATGCAAAACAACCACTCTGAAAGAATAGAGAAATTCCAAGCGCTTTCGTGACTACTCACATTATCAAGGAACTATGAAAGTAAAGCATCCAAAGGGAAAAGGTTATATAAAGGGTCTGGCCAACACCTCACTATCATATCCCACAACGGTTAAACACCTGACGCGCGCCGGCCAACTGGACAGGTCCTTTGCACAACCCACCAACAAACTATTCTACCCAAGAAAATTTTTAAAATTATTATTTGTCCAGTGTATTATTAAATTCTTCCCAAATTCTATTAATTATAAATGGATCTAATTTATATAAACCAAAGGAATATTCATATTACTGTCAAAACTGCTTTTTATGAAACAAGATTCAATTATATTCCTGTCGACCATGGACTTGCTTGATACTACTTTCTCAACTTTTTGAAAATCAATTGGATGGTTAAAATCTCTTACATGAATAAAAAGAGCATTGGAATCTTGTCCAGTTCTAATGCTATATTTATGTTGTTTTAATCTTAGTTCGAGATTTTTACCAGTTTGACCGTAATAAACTTTATCGCAAATTTTACAAGGAATCTTATAGACACATCCATCAGCATTTTGGGGGGAATTCTTAATCTGAGTTCATATGTGTGTGTATGTGAGTGTGTATGTCTGTGTGTGTGTGTGTGTACGTGTGTGTGTTTGTGTGTGTGTATGTGTGTGTGTATGTGTGTGTGTGTATGTGTGTGTGTATGTGTGTGTGTGTTTGTGTGTGTGTATGTGTGTGTGTGTATGTGTGTGTGTATGTGTGTGTGTGTATGTGTGTGTGTGTGTGTGTGTGTATTTTGTATGTGTGTGTGTGTATGTGTTGTGTATGTGTGTGTGTATGTGTGTGTGTGTATGTGTATGTGTATGTGTATGTGTGTGTGTTTTGTGTGTGTGTGTGTGTGTTTGTTTTGTGTGTATGTGTGTGTGTATGTGTGTGTGTGTATGTGTGTGTGTATGTGTGTGTGTGTATGTGTATGTGTATGTGTATGTGTGTGTGTGTGGTTGGGCTTTGTGTGTATGTGTGTGTGTGTGTGTGTGTGTGTGGTGTGTGTGTGTGCGTTTGTGTGTATTCAATTGTGGTTGCATAGATCGAGTTATAGTTCCTGGCCCCGTCTCTTCAGTGATCCCTGCTAGGTCCCTCCATCCCTGCACCGTGAGCTGTATGATACATCTTAAAGCTATGTATGGATCCACTTCCTGACAACTGTGACTGAAAAAATACTTCCTGACATCCCTGTGACTCATGTGAGTATTCAACTTCTAATTGTGTGTGTGTGTGTGTGTGTGTGTGTGTGTGTGTGTATGTGTGATTTCGTTAACAAGGATCAATAATGAACCATTACTCCTCTTAATACACGTAATTATATGCCAGACAGGATAGATTCCTTTGTTTCTTTGCTTACTAATGAAGCAAATATGATGAGAAGAACAAAGCTGAAGAATGTTCAAGCCGCAAGAAAGTTCAAACAAAAGGTTTTCCGAAGTTAAACCTAAATATTTACAAAGTCATTCAGAGAAAGGAAAAGAGAAAGAATTCTGCTCGAGGTACCATGAACTACACCGCACATCTGCACAATCTGAGTAATTACCATTTTTCCAAACAACTTTCAGAAATCTCAGCAATGAATCTTTTAGCTATGTACACGTCATGTGTCAGACTTAACAGTGACGATGTAAAGCTTGCTTGGTGCCTTCACCTGGTCACACGTGTAAAGTTTGCTTGCACCCTTCACCTGGTCACACATGTAAAGTTTGCTTGGTCCCTTCACCTGGTCACACATGTAAAGTTTGCTTGGTCCCTTCACCTGGTCACACATGTAAAGTTTGCTTGGTCCCTTCACCTGGTCACACGTGTAAAGTTTGCTTGGTCCCTTCACCTGGTCACACATGTAAAGTTTGCTTGGTGCCTTCACCTGGTCACACATGTAAAGTTTGCTTGGTGCCTTCACCTGGTCACACATGTAAAGTTTGCTTGGTCCCTTCACCTGGTCACACGTGTAAAGCTTGCTTGGTGCCTTCACCTGGTCACACATGTAAAGTTTGCTTGGTGCCTTCACCTGGTCACACATGTAAAGTTTGCTTGGTGCCTTCACCTGGTCACACATGTAAAGTTTGCTTGGTGCCTTCACCTGGTCACACGTGTAAAGCTTTCTTGGTGCCTTCACCTGGTCACACATGTAAAGCTTGCTTGCACCCTTCACCTGGTCACACATGTAAAGCTTGCTTGCAGCCTTCACCTGGTCACACATGTAAAGCTTGCTTGCAGCCTTCACCTGGTCACACATGTAAAGCTTGCTTGCACCCTTCACCTGGTCACACATGTAAAGCTTGCTTGCAGCCTTCACCTGGTCACACATGTAAAGCTTGCTTGCACCCTTCACCTGGTCACACATGTAAAGCTTGCTTGCACCCTTCACCTGGTCACACATGTAAAGCTTGCTTGCACCTTCACCTGGTCACACATGTAAAGCTTGCTTGCAGCCTTCACCTGGTCACACATGTAAAGCTTGCTTGCACCCTTCACCTGGTCACACATGTAAAGCTTGCTTGCACCCTTCACCTGGTCACACATGTAAAGCTTGCTTGCACCCTTCACCTGGTCACACATGTAAAGCTTGCTTGCACCCTTCACCTGGTCACACATGTAAAGCTTGCTTGCACCCTTCACCTGGTCACACATGGAAGAAGAAAAAATCTAAGAACTACCACAGATTAGAAAATAGAAAAAATCTTGCTTAGAGCAGAGAGAGGTTGATTTATGAGAAGAAATTAAAGTTATTTAGCCTGAGGATTCTAGAAGAGAGAAGCACAAGACGAGACGAGATTATTACCACAACATTCTCAAAGGATTTGCCATAGTTGAAAATAATATGATGTTCGTAATAGGAAGCCTATAGGCTATGGGTGGCCCGGTGGCCTGGTGGCTAAAGCTCCCGCTTCACACACGGAGGGCCCGGGTTCGATTCCCGGCGGGTGGAAACATTCGACACGTTTCCTGGGTGTTAGTCGACTGGTGTGGGTCGCATCCTGGGGGACAAGATTAAGGACCCCAATGGAAATAAGTTAGACAGTCCTCGATGACGCACTGACTTTCTTGGGTTATCCTGGGTGGCTAACCCTCCGGGGTTAAAAATCCGAAAGAAATCTTATCTTATCTTACAGTACCTACAGACACAGATGAGTCACTACGATGCTTAGAAATATTAGTTTAGTCTCTAGGTGATAAATAAGTGGGATGAGTAAAAATATAAACGTTGTAGAGGCAAACTCAGTGCACAGTTTCAAACGTAGGTACGATAGGGCGATAACGCCATCGATTGTATTTTAAGATGCAGTAAACTCTCCTCGGGAAGTACACACATGAATTCATTGATGTAAACATGGATGCACACAGACACACAGATACACACACACACACACACACACACACACACACACACACACACACACACACACACACACACATGATGTGAAGTTAATGAGGAGAATCAAATCGGTCGAGGATCAGGCAGGACTACAAAGAGACCTGGACAGGCTACAAGCCTGCTCCAGCAACTAGTTCCTTGAATTTAACCCTGCCAAATGCAAAGTCATGAAGATCGGGGAAGGGCAAAGAAGACCACAGACACAATATAGTTTAGATGGCCAAAGACTGCAAACCTCACTCAAGGAAAAGGACCTTGGCGTGAGTATAACACCGAGCATATCTCCTGAGGCGCACATCAATCAGTATAACTGCTGCAGCATACGGGCGCCTGGCAAACTTAGCTAAGGATAGCGTTCCGATACCTCAGTAAGGAATTGTTCAAGACTCTGTACACTATTTACGTAGGCCCATACTGGAGTATC
>NC_069468.1:2869532-2884532 GCF_026875155.1 Cherax quadricarinatus | reverse complement strand
ACAATATAACTTACAGAACACAATACACAAATAACCAGCACACAGGAGAGAGGAGCCTACGACGACATTTCGATCCAAGAAGGACCGAAACGTTGTCATAGGCTCGTCTCTCCTATGTACAGGTTATTTGTGTAATATAACTTAGAAGCAGCGTTATTTTTTGTTTACTGAAATTGTAGTTTAGGTCTGCGTATAAAAATTGATACGTAAAGATCACATCTAAATCAGGCTCAAAGTAATGAAAATAGTCGATATTTGACGATTTTCCTGAGGGTGAATTAAGATTCCTTTTCACTACTGATCTGTTTTATAGGTTTGATTCAATTATTGGGACGCCGTAAATCGTGACCAATCATTCCTAGTAACATTTTATTACCCGAGAAATAGGGTAAATCTTCCATTTTTTGTGTTTATAAATTCAAAATGAGAGCAAGTGTAATAAAGGAGAGGACTGAGGATGTTATTAATAAACAGAGGAAGTGTTGCTTTAGTCCCTGAATGTCAACAATGTTTTTAAAATACATATTTTAATTTTGTGTAAAATCGTAAAAATTTCCAACTAGTGTGCAATTTATTGAGTAATTATGATTGTTTAATTTGCAGTTTTTTGTGCTAAATCTATATAACGTTAAAGATACTAGCAAGATAGCCAAGAATTTTGTTTAATTGAGTGAAGGACTTGGCTTAAAATAGGACTTAAAGTGGGTGAAATCGTAGATGCGGTAACTGCGCCTAGACAGCAAACTTTGCGCCTCTCTAATTCATAAAGCTTCCCCAAAAAATAGCGTTTTTGGGGAAGATTTTCTACCATTTCATAAAAAAAACTTTTTATAATATACCGACATTGTCAGCATTTTTAATTTCGGGGCTTAAGGCTCACAATTTCATAAGATTTTTATTTAAAAAGAAAAAAAATGCCGACATTGTAAGCATTTGTAACTCCAGAGCTTCCGATAGTGAAGGGGTTTAAGACTCACTTATCGCAGGAGGGGCACAGCACACACACTTGTCGCCACGGCAGCCCTTCTTAACAAGACGCTCATGCGGCTCGCACTTGCTCTTGCATGTTCCTTTCTTCTTGATACACTTTTTCTTCCTAATGCAACCTGTTGGGAGGTTAAAATGATAATGGTTATGGTTGCATAAATATATGCTTGTCTAGGGCGAGGCGAGTACTGTCAATTTAGAGAATGCAGTGTTATATTGTGATGTTGGTGGGAATTAAGAATAAAAGGCCCCTATAGTGATGCTTTCTTGAGTTTTACAGAATATGTGGAGAAAATTTGTCAGACTAATCTTTCTGGAAAGAAATTGTTTTTACACGAAATTAGACGAAAATAGCAGATGTAGTTTTCCTCTTTTTTATTTATGAATATTAATATTAATTAGTATTCCTCTGTATATACATATATAGAGTGAATATGTTTACAATACTTTGCTTTGAAGCATTGTACTTCCCATTTCCAGGACTCAAGTCCGGTTATATAAAATAACCGGTTTCCCTGAATCCCTTCACTAAATATTACCCTGCTCACACTCCAACAGCTCGTCAGGTCCCAAATACCATTTGTCTCCATTCACTCCTATCTAACACGCTCACGCACGCTTGCTGGAAGTCCAAACCCCTCGCCCACAGCATCTCCTATACCTCCTCCCTCCAACCTTTCGAGGACGACAACTACCCCGCCTTCCTTCCACTACAGATTTAAACGCTCTCCATGTCATTCTACTTTGATTCATTCTCTCTAAATGACCAAACCATCTCAACAAACCCTCTTCAGCCCTCTGACAAATACTGTTAACTCCACTTCTCCTAATTTCCACACTCCGAATTTTCTGCATAATATTTACACCACACACTGCCGTTAGACAGGACATCTCTACTGCCTCCAACCGCCTCCTCGCTGCAGCATTTACAAACCAAGCTTCACAACCATATAAGAGTCTTGGTACTACTATACTGTTATACATTCCCTTCTTTGCCTCCATAGATAACATTTTTTGCCTCCACATATACCTCAATGCACTACTCACCTTTTTTCCTTCATCAGTTCAATGAATAACCTCATCCTTCATAAATCCATCTGCTGACACAACTCCCAAATATCTGAAAACATTCACTTCTTCCATACTCCTCCTCCCCAATTTGATATCCAATTTTTATCTAAATCATTTGATACTCTTATCACCTTACTCTTTTCTATGTTCACTTTCAACTTTCTATCTTTACACACACTCCCAAATTCGTCCACTAACCTTTGCAATTTTTCTTTAGAATCTCCCATAAGCACAGTATCATCAGCAAAAAGTAACTGTGTCACTTCCCATTTTGTATTTAATTCCCCATAATTTAATCCCACCCCTCTCCCGAACACCCTAGCATTTACATCTTTTACATCATCTATAAATATATTAAACAACGATGGTGACATTACACATCCCTGTCTATGACCTACTTTTACCGGGAAATAGTCTCCTTTTCAACACACCCTAACCTGAGCCTCACTATCCTCGTAAAAACTCTTTACAGCATTTAGTAACTTACCACCTATTCCATATACTTGCAGTATCTACCACATTGCTTCCCTATCCACTCTATCATATGCCTTTTCTAAATCCATAAATGCAATAAAAACTTCCCTACCTTTATCTAAATACTGTTCACATATATGCTTCAATGTAAACACTTGATCTACACATCCCCTACCCACTCTAAAACCTCCTTGCTCATCCGCAATTCTACATTCTGTCTTATCTCTAATTCTTTCAATTATAACCCTACCGTACACATTTCCTGGTATACTCAATAAACTTATTCCTCAATAATTTTTACAATCTCTTTTGCCCCCCCTTCCCTTTATATAAAGGGACTATACACGCTCTCCGCCAATCCCTAGGTACCTTCCCCTCTTTCATACATTTATTAAACAAAAATACCAACCACTCCAACATTATATCATCCCCCTGCTTTTAACATTTCTGTCATGATCCCATCAGTTCCAGCTGCTTTACCCCTTTCATTCTATGTAATGCCTCACACACCTCCCCCACACTCACATCCTGCTCTTCTTCACTCCTGAAAGATGGTATACCTCCCTGGCCAGTGCATGAAATTACCGCCTCCCTATCTTCGTCGACATTTAAAAGTTCCTCAAAATATTCTCGCCATCTACCCAAAAACTCCATCTCCCCATCTACTAACTCCACTACTCTGTTTTTAACTGACAAATCCATTTGTTCCCTAGGCTTTCTTAACTTTTTTAACTCACTCCAATTTTTTTTTTCTTATTTTCATTAAAATTTCTTGACAGTGCCTCTCCCACTCTATCATCCGCTCTCCTTTTGCACTCTCTCACCACTCTCTTCACCTTTCTTTCACTCTCCATATACTCTGCTCTTCTTATAACACTTCTGCTTTGTAAATACCTCTCGTAAGCTACCTTTTTCTCTTTTATCACACCCTTTTATACACTTTCACCTCCCTCTTACTTCTTGTTCCCATTTTCCTCTTATCCCATCTACCTCTTACTCTAACTGTAGCTACAACTAGATAATGATCGGATATATCAGTTGCCCCTCTATAAACGTGTACATCCTGGAGCCTACCCATCAACCTTTTACCCACCAATACATAATCTAACAAACTACTTTCATTACGTCCTATATCATACCTTGTATATTTATTTATCCTCTTCTTCATAAAATATGTATTACTTATTACCAAACCTCTTTCTACACATAGCTCAATTAAATGCTCCCCATTTTCATTTACCCCTGGCACCCCAAATTTACCTACTAATCCCTCCACCACATTTTTACCCACTTTAGCATTAAAATCCCCAACCACCATTACTCTCTCACTTGGTTCAAAACTCCCCACGCATTCACTCAACATTTCCAAAATCTCTCTCTCTCCTCTACACTTCTCTCTTCCCCAGGTGCATATACGCTTGCTATAACCCACTTCTCACATCCAACCTTTATTTTACTCCACATAATCCTTGAATACATTTATAGTCCCTCTTTTCCTGCCATAGCTTATCCTTCAACATTATTGCTACTCCTGCTTTAGCTCTAACTCTATTAGAAACCCCTGACCTAGTCCCATTTATTCCTCTCCACTGAAACTCACCCACCCCCTTCAGCTTTGTTTCACTTAGAGCCAGGGCATCCAGCTTCTCATTCATAACATCCACAATCATCTCTTTCTTATCATCCGCACAACATCCACGCACATTCAGACTTCTCACTTTGACAATTTTCTTCTTCTTATTCTTTTTAGTAATTATTACTGAGTACACTCACCACTGTGCACACTACTAAACACTGTGCACACTACTAAACACTGTGCACAATATTCAACACTGCGCATACTAAACACTGTACACACTACTCAGCACTGTGCGCACCACTCAACACTCTGCATTACTAAACACTGTGCACAATATTCAACACTGTGCACACAGTTCAACACTGTGCACGCTACTCACCTTCACGCACACAACATGTGCACTTCTTGCTCCTGCAAGCCACGTAAACATCCTTCTCTTTCTTGGAACACTGTTTCTTGCACTTTCCTCTCATAGCTTTGCACTTCTTACTGGGTTTACATTCTGGTTCAGTGTAAAACACACGTTAGTTTTTAATCAATGTTAATTTATAAATGTTATTAGCTTAAAAAATTTAATAAATCAAATTTGGTAGAAAAGGTAAGGAATAATACCGTAAATTACACGTAAGATTTTGTTCTTTTAAGATGATTGATGAGCACATTCCTGTATGATGATTGATGAACACATTCCTGTATGATGATTGATGAGCACATTCCTGTATGATGATTGATGAGCACATTCCTGTATGATGACTGATGAGCACAATCCTGTATGATGATTGATGAGCACATTCCTGTATGATGATGATTGATGAGAACGCTCCTGTATGATGATTTGTGAGAACACTCCTGTATGATGATTGGTGAGAACACTCCTGTATGATGATTGGTGAGAACACTCCTGTATGATGATTGGTGAGAACACTCCTGTATGATGATTGGTGAGAACACTCCTGTATGATGATTGATGAGAACACTCCTGTATGATGATTGGTGAGAACACTCCTGTATAATGATTGCTGAGAACACTCCTGTATGATGATTGCTGAGAACACTCCTGTATGATGATTGCTGAGAACACTCCTGTATGATGATTGGTGAGAACACTTCTATATGATGATTGCTGAGAACACACCATTCATCTACAATCCTGTCAGACACTGCAACTTCTTGGGATCTTAATACTTGGGAATTCTTCGCTTGCCTAACTCTTGGGCACGACCTACTTCCACATTGAACAAATGTGACACCACCTATGACTGCTGCACCTCTCCTGCCTACGGTTTATAAGCTCCTTCTCCGCACTTATGCCGTATTCTATTCAAGATTGATGGACTGACCACATCGACTCAAGGTTGAGGGACTGATTACCTCAATCTCCTCCTGTTCCTCAAGATTCTCCTTTGTATGGACTGATGAAGCCACTGTGTGGCGAAACGTTTCCTCAATAAAGATACCCAAGAGTTGCACATGTGTCTAATTTATCAACAATCTTGTATGATGATTGATGACAACACTCCTGTATGATGATTGATGAGAACACTCCTGTATGATGATTGATGAGAACACTCCTGTATGATGATTGATGAGAACACTCCTGTATGATGATGATTGATGAGAACACTCCTGTATGATGATGATTGATGAGAACACTCCTGTATGATGATAATTGATGAGAACACTCCTGTATGATGATGATTGATGAGAAAACTCCTGTATGATGATGATTGATGAGAACACTCCTGTATGATGATGATTGATGAGAACACTCCTGTATGATGATGATTGATGAGAACACTCCTGTATGATGATTGATGAGAACACTCCTGTATGATGATGATTGATGAGAACACTCCTGTATGATGATGATTGATGAGAACAGTACCGTATGATGATTGATGAGAACACTCCTGTATGATGATTGATGAGAACACTCCTGTATGATGATTGATGAGAACACTCATGAATCATGGTTAACAAAATATATTTCTGCATGCGGGATTAAGGTTATATTAACTTCGAATAATATATATATAAATATATATATGTATATTATTGTAACCATGAACGAGTGGTATTGATCAATAACAACACTGCGCTAGCCAAGGATTCGAACCCATGTTGTACTGGCCTGCCTCATGGTAAGCGAGAACCACATGACGCTTTAAACCACAGGACCACCCAACCCTGTCTGGTGTACTAGCCTCACGAGCAGTATTTATATATTATTGTAACCACGAGTGGTGTATATATATATATATATATATATATAATATATATATATATATATATATATATATATATATATATATATATATATAATATATATATATATATATATATATATATTATATATATATATATATATATATATATATATATATATATATATATATAATATATATATATATGCATGCAAAACAACCACTGTGAAAGAATAGAGAAATTCCAAGCGCTTTCGTGACTACTCACATTATCAAGGAACAATGTCTTGCCGAATAAGTAAAACTTTCGAACGCTCTTCTTGCCGAATAAGGCAAGCGAAAATTGGTGTATGAAACAGTTTCAGAAAAATCATTCTGAACCTAATGGAAAATATATATTTCATTGTGTTTCCTTATTATTAAATTATTGTAAACTTATCTAAAATATATTTAGTTAGATTAGGCTAAATTAAATTGCGCTTTTTATAACGAGTTTAGGCAAGTTTTCTAAGATTATTTTGGTACAAAATTATTAATTTTTGAATTAATATTAATTAAAAATATATATGTTTAATCGTATAAAAAAAAATTCAGAAAGGACCTAATTTTAAATCAGTTCTTGCTAATTGACCAATTTTGCCTATTCGTCACGACATATATATTAAATATGCTTGTACACCGACACGTCAATGCAAATACCTAATCAGCAAATCACATGACAGCTCCTCAGCGCCTAAAAGCATGCATACACATGACCAAGAGTTTAAGTTGCTCAGACCAAACATTAGATTCGGAAATGAATATGATCGAAGTGTCTTTGGCCTTAGAATAATGGTTGAGATAGCTGGATCATCTCAGAAACTTCTGATCTCCTGGGATTTTCATGTATAACATTGATTAGTTTACAGAGAATTGTGTGAAAAATACAAAAGGTCCGTTGGGCGGCAGTTCTATGGGCGAGATAGCATTGTACTGGGGAAGGTGGGAGGACCGGGTTTATGGAATACGAGGATACCTTTCTTCAGTCATACAGCTACCAAAATTCATCAAGTTTACATTAGAATTTCTGATGATTAATACGTAACCAAACTAACCTCAGACTAACATTGTAATACAGTTAAGGTCTCGCTGACGTAACACCACCATCGTAACAGTTACAGAGCTGATTTCACTAATGTTAGACTGTAGCAGTTACCATGTGGCATCAGATCACCACTGTACCAGTTAGGTTGTGAGTTACAATAGTGGTCACACTGTTCTAAGCCAATGACTAGCAGTTATGGTGTACGAAAATCTTCCACACTAACTTTTTGCTCACGACAACAGGGTGAGTTTTAGCCCGACTCAAACTTCAACTGGAATTATCCCACAAAACGGCTTCACGCTTAAAGTTTATTGCAATAACTTCTGTTTAATGGTGAACCCTTACAGATGAAACATATATTATTACCATTCTTGATCAGCTCTCCACTTATAGTATTTTTGAAATAAAGAACATATGAATAAATAAATAACAGTATCTATTACCAGTAGAATACTGTCTTACTTTTGCTTTTAACTCTACGAGTAGAATCGGAGTCTTTCTTCTTTCCGGCCAACTCTTTTACATCTATGTCATCTGCCGTCAGGTTTCCTGGGAAGGAAAGGCAATTAAAGAATTAGACTGAATGATTACTCTAGGCAGGTGGATTTATTACATGTCATGTCGATTACGGTACTCAGAGTCGACTAATGCTACAATTAGTAGCACCACTGCACAATAATTGTTGTGCAAACAGCAGTAGCAGCAGGCACTACAGTATAGAACACTTCAGGTACCATCAACAGTAGCAGCAGACAACAGTACACAACACTTCAGGTACCACCAACAGTAGCAGCAGACACTACAATAAACAACACTTCAGGTACCACCAACAGTAGCAGCAGACAACAGTACACAACACTTCAGATACCACCAACAGTAGCAGCAGACACAACAGAACACAACACTTCAGGTACCACCAACAGTAGCAGCAGACACAACAGAACACAACACTTCAGGTACCACCAACAGTAGCAGCAGACACAACAGAACACAACACTTCAGGTACCACCAACAGTAGCAGCAGACACAACAGAACACAACACTTCAGGTACCACCAACAGTAGCAGCAGACACAACAGAACACAACACTTCAGGTACCACCAACAGTAGCAGCAGACACAACAGAACACAACACTTCAGGTACCACCAACAGTAGCAGCAGACACTACAGTATAGAACACTTCAGGTACACCAACAGTAGCAGCAGACACAACAGAACACAACACTTCAGGTACCACCAACAGTAGCAGCAGACACAACAGAACACAACACTTCAAAGGGACCACCAACAGTAGCAGCAGACACAACAGAACACAACACTTCAGGTACCACCAACAGTAGCAGCAGACACAACAGAACACAACACTTCAGGTACCACCAACAGTAGCAGCAGACACTACAGTATAGAACACTTCAGGTACCACCAACAGTAGCAGCAGACACAACAGAACACAAAAACTTCAGGTACCACCAACAGTAAACAGCAGACACAACAGAACACAACACTTCAGGTACCACCAACAGTAGCAGCAGACACTACAGTATAGAACACTTCAGGTACCACCAACAGTAGCAGCAGACACTACAGTATAGAACACTTCAGGTACCACCAACAGTAGCAGCAGACACAACAGAACACAACACTTCAGGTACCACCAACAGTAGCAGCAGACACAACAGAAAAACAACACTTCAGGTACCACCAACAGTAGCAGCAGACACTACAGTATAGAACACTTCAGGTACCACCAACAGTAGCAGCAGACACAACAGAACACAACACTTCAGGTACCACCAACAGTAGCAGCAGACACTACAGTATAGAACACTTCAGGTACCACCAACAGTAGCAGCAGACACAACAGTACAGAACACTTCAGGTACCACCAACAGTAGCAGCAGACACAACAGAACACAACACTTCAGGTACCACCAACAGTAGCAGCAGACACAACAGTACAGAACACTTCAGGTACCACCAACAGTAGCAGCAGACACAACAGTACAGAACACTTCAGGTACCACCAACAGTAGCAGCAGACACAACAGTACACAACACTTCAGGTACCACCAACAGTAGCAGCAGACACTACAATACACAACACTTCAGGTACCACCAACAGTAGCAGCAGACACAACAGTGCACAACACTTCAGGTACCACCAACAGTAGCAGCAGACACTACAGTACAGAACACTTCAGGTACCACCAACAGTAGCAGCAGACACTACAATACACAACACTTCAGGTACCACCAACAGTAGCGGCAGACACAACAGTACACAACACTTCAGGTACCACCAACAGTAGCAGCAGACACTACAATAAACAACACTTCAGGTACCACCAACAGTAGCAGCAGACAACAGTACACAACACTTCAGGTACCACCAACAGTAGCAGCAGACAACAGTACACAACACTTCAGGTACCACCAACAGTAGCAGCAGACACAACAGTACACAACACTTCAGGTACCACCAACAGTAGCAGCAGACACTACAGTACACAACACTTCAGGTACCACCAACAGTAGCAGCAGACAACAGTATACAACACTTCAGGTACCACGAACAGTAGCAGCAGACAACAGTACACAACACTTCAGGTACCACCAACAGTAGCAGCAGACAACAGTACACAACACTTCAGGTACCACCAACAGCTCACATAAAACCCTCTCATAATAGTAGCTTATAAGGACGTTTCTGTCCGATCTGTACCATTAACTCATGTGTGACTAGTTAGTGATCCAAGTCAGACCGAAACGTCGTCATAAGTTTCATTCTCTTAAGTGCGAGTTATTTGTGTATTGTTCTAGTTATGTTATTTTGCCTTTTTATTGTTCACCACCAACAGTATTAGCACACATTCCGTAGCACTTAAGGTACCACCAAGAATATTAGCATACATTCAATAATACTTAAGGTACCACCAAGAGTATTAGCATACATTCCGTAACACTTAAGGTACCACCAAGAATATTAGCATACATTCAATAATACTTAAGGTACCACCAAGAGTATTAGCATACATTCCGTAACACTTAAGGTACCACCAAGAGTATTAGCATACATTCCGTAACACTTAAGGTACCACCAAGAGTATTAGCATACATTCCGTAGCACTTAAGGTACCACCAAGAATATTAGCATACATTCAATAATACTTAAGGTACCACCAAGAGTATTAGCATACATTCCGTAACACTTAAGGTACCACCAAGAGTATTAGCATACATTCCGTAACACTTAAGGTACCACCAAGAGTAACAACAGTCACTACAAAAATACAGCATTAGCATACTACTCAAAACTTCGGGTACAAACAACAGTAACACCAAACACTACACAACACTGAAGGTACAAACAACAGTAACACCAAAGGCTGTTGTACAAGAATGGTATACAGTACCTACAAGATGAAATTAAGACACATGCGCAACCTCTGGGTATCTTTATTGTAGACGTTTCGCGATCCAGTGGTTTTATCAACACAGGTACATAACCTTCACGGCTACGACAACTACTACTACAACTAACCCATCTGAGTTATCCCGCTTACCAGTGACTATGTCCTCGTCTGCTACACGTCCCCTTTCCACCTGACATTAGTATATGAGCGCCAGCTTCCTTGCCTCTCCTCCATAACCTCCACGACTAAGGTGCTCTTCACACCAACTCCAAGCTGAGGGACTGATTACTTCATCTTCTATGTATAGTTCTACAGTCTTCAAATTATGTCCCAGAATTTGTGTTATAAAGCCACTGGTTGACGAAACTTCTACAATAAAGATACCCAAATGTTGCACATGTCTTAATTTCAACGCCAAAGGCTACACAACCCTAGGTACAAGCAACAGTAACATCACCACTACAACACAATAGGTACAAACATCATTAGGTACAAGCAACAGTAACATCACCACTACAACACAATAGGTACAAACATCATTAGGTACAAGCAACAGTAACATCACCACTACAACACAATAGATACAAACATCATTAGGTACAAGCAACAGTAACATCACCACTACAAACACAATAGGTACAAACATCATTAGGTACAAGCAACAGTAACATGACCACTACAACACAATAGATACAAACATCATTAGGTACAAGCAACAGTAACATCACCACTACAACACAATAGGTACAAACATCATTAGGTACAAGCAACAGTAACATCACCACTACAACACAATAGGTACAAACATCATTAGGTACAAGCAACAGTAACATCACCACTACAACACAATAGATACAAACATCATTAGGTACAAGCAACAGTAACATCACCACTACAACACAATAGGTACAAACATCATTAGGTACAAGCAACAGTAACATCACCACTACAACACAATCGGTACAAACATCATTAACATCAAACACTACACAACACTGCAGGTACAAATTCTCCTTAAATCTTAAAGTAGCAGCAATGTTCATTAATTTTGATACATACAAGAAGGGGACATTTAACACAGCTCATCAACACTGCTGGTGATCTTACCTTCCTTCTCATCTCTGCCTTGTTTCATCTTACTTAGTTTTTCTATTTTCCTTTTGCTCTCTCCTTTGCGATTCTTGATCTTTTTCACTCCCTTGTTTCCTATTTTTCTTTTGCTCTCTCCTTTGGGATTTTTTATCTTTATCACTCCTTTGTCTTCCTTATTATATCTTCTTTCATGGCCATTTCCATTTACTAGTCTCTTACCCTCAATTTTCTTGTTTTTTCTACCACGAAGATGAATTTTCTTACTTTCTGTCTTTTTTATCTTGTCAACTTTTTTACTGAGGCGATGATTTTCTGACTGATTTTTCTTTTCTTTCTTGCTGCCTTTTCCATGGCGGGGTTTTATTTTCTTAACTTTATTTGTATATTTTACTTTGCTCTTTCCTCTAAGTTCCTCATTTACCTTCTGTTGTTGGATTCTTCTCTTTCCGTCACGATAATGTTTTGTTCTCAATTGACTTTTCTCTCTTTTCGTTCCTTTTCCACCACGAAGATGTGTTTTCTTCACTTGACTTTTAGCTTCTTTCCTTCCCTTCCCATCTTTCCTTCCCTTCCCATCTTTTCTTTCCTTCCCATCTTTCTTTCCTTCCCATCTTTTCTTTCCTTCCCATCTTTCTTCCTTCCCATCTTTCTTCTTCCATCTTTTCTTTCCTTCCCATCTTTTCTTTCCTTCCCATCTTTCCTTCCCTTCCCATTATGATGCTGACGTTTCTTCAGATGACCCTTGTCTCCTTCCCTTTCCCATCCTTCATCACGGTGGCTTTCCCTCGTGGAGCTTTCCTCCACTTTTCTTCTTTTTTCCCTATTACGTTTAACATTTTCAGTGTCGGCTTTTAAGTTTCTCTTCTCCTGATGAACGTATTTCACTTTTTTCTTTTGCTGTCTCTTGTTGCCTCTTTCTTCGTGTCTGCCAGAGCCTCCTGTGTCAGCAGAATATCCCCGTTGATCCTTCCTGACGCTCAGCTCTGCGGAAGGAAGAATCAGGAGACAGATGTTGTTAGGCTTCGGTTATATATCATACAAAAATGTATTACAATAATTTTGAAGGTACACACATATGAGGAGCATAAAAAATATTTCATGTAGATTTCATCCACGAAAATCAAACCATGTGATTTATTTCCAAAACGATTCCTGTCTAATCACCACTAAAACAGTATTTTTAGCTAGTGGTTGATTATAAATGAAGAAACGTTTTTAAACATCACACTTAAATTAAATTCTATTACTTTTTACTAATGATTCTGAAAGGCAAATATGATATGGATAAATATAATAGCATTACACAGTTAATATGCATTTCCAGACAAATGTGATTAAATTAACCACTGGTATAAGACGACGGGTTCAAAACACACATAGTTAATTTCACACATAGTTAAGTTAATCACACCATGTACATCAGGCCCACATTGGAGTACGCAGCACCAGTTTGGAACCCACGCCTAGCTAACGCGTCAAGAAATTAGAGAAAGTGCAGAGGTTTGCAACGACACTAGTTCCGGAGTTAAAGGCATGTCCTACTAGGAGAGGTTAAGGAAAATCGACCTGACGACACTGGAGGACAGGAAGGACATGATAATATGTAAAGTACTGAGAGGAATCGACTAGGTGTACACGGACAGGATATTTCACAGATGGGACACACTAACAAGAGGTCACAGTTGGAAGTTGAAGACTCAGAAAAAAGACAGTTCAGGACATTTATTAAAGGAAACGTTACTCCACGATTGGCGTCTTCAGTCCTAATACAGAGGTCACTAAGAAATCGGTTGAAGAAAAGCCTCCAAGCTACATCGTTTTACCGGTCAGCGACGTTGCAACTAACGTTTCAAGAGTTTTTGACAGAAAACTTGCTAAAATATCCACCACCTCTTCAACTATCAGAAACCTTGTACGAAAACCTAAGAATGACTCTGGCACGAGTGCAGGAGTATACACTATACGGAATGTGAAAAAAACGTGGGAGTCATGGTAAGCAGAAATCTAAAGCCAAGACAACAGTGCCTAAGTGTGTGCAATAAGGCTAACAGATTACTAAGATATATTTCAAGAAGTATAAGCAACAGAAGTCCAAAAGTTATTTTACAGCTCTATACATCTCTAGTGAGACCTCGTTTGTATTATGCAGCTCAGTTTTGGTCCCCTTACTACAGGATGGATATAGACTCACTGGAGAACATAGAGATGAATGCCTAAAATGATTTACTGTATAAGGAATCTCCCGTATGAAGATTGACTTAGAGCGGAAATATAAACACATATGCAGTATAATGTGATCCTTTATTGACAACGTTTCACCCACACAGTGGGCTTTTTCAAGTCACACACAGATCTACCTGGGGTGGAAGGTACGGGAGTATTTATAGTCATGTTCAGAATGTTGAGGTCGGGTGGAGAATGCTGCATCTGATGATCTACCGGGTGGAGTTATAGAGTCTTAGGTAGTGCAAGAAAGGTATAAAATACCGACAGTATGAAAGTTAAGACACATGTGCAACATCTGGATATCTTTATTGTAGACGTTTCGCCATCCAGTGGCTTTATCAATACAGATTCTAGGACATAATAGGAAGACAATAGAACTATATACAAAAGATGAGGTAATCAGTCCCTCGGCCTTGGAGTTAGTGTTCACAGCATCGTGGTGGAGGAGAATCTGGAGCAAAGGCAAGAAGACTGGCGGTTATATAGGCGTCAGTGGATAGGGACGGGCAGCAGACGAGGGCAGTCACTGGTAGGCGGGATTCCCCAGTGGAAGTAGGTCCTTCCCAAAGAGATGTGTCTTAACTTTCATATTGTCGGTATTTTATACCTTTCTTGCACAACTTGTCAGACACTGCAACATCATGGAATCTTGGTTCAGAGGACATCTACAAGACCTTCTTCACGGCTGCTGCAACTAACCCATCTCTTTGGGAAGGACCTACTTCCACTGGGGAATCCCGCCTACCAGTGACTGCCCTCGTCTGCTTATTTCTTGGGTGGCATTGAAAATTGGGTTGGTAAAATGTTTGTTAGTGGGATGAATTGTAAAGGACCTGCCTAGTATGGGTCAACAGGCCTGCTGCAGTGTT
>NC_069468.1:2853402-2869032 GCF_026875155.1 Cherax quadricarinatus | reverse complement strand
TGGAATAATTTGGGAAGCGATGTAGTGGGGGCGGGACCCCATACATGTTTTAAGCAGAGGTACGTAAAGTCTGTTAGGGAGAGTGACCTAGTAGCGACCAGTGAAGAGGCGGGGCCAGGAGCTTGGACTCGACCCCTGCAACCTCAACTAGGTGAGTACACACACACAACACACATCTCAGTAGTAGTAACCAGTTACCAGTAACCAGTGTACCAGTAGATGACTCACTACCAACCGTCTCTGCCTGAGTCACTGTCTGTATTCTATGATAAGTACAGTAGGGAAGATCTGACTGGTACTCATCATCAGTACGACGCCTCTTAGGGTAACTATCAGGACAATTAATTGCAATATGGCCACGGAAACCACAGTTGTAACAAGTCCGCTGACTATGGTTACTGAATGTACTATGAATACTACGAGGTTTATAACGACTCTGTACACTGGTTCTTGGTGATCTCTGAGATGGTTGACGACCACGATTTGTCTCTGTGGCGCAAACAAGAGGTGGTGCAGACTGAGGCATAGGTGTGAAATTACTTTTAATACATGGGAAAGTACCCTGGGTGCACAAGGAACGTACCTGATTTAAGGCTGTAAGTGGTTCCATCGTCACAGTTGGAGGATGAGCCTCATAAGCACACGGAAGCAGGCGGCATTAGTTCTTTAATTGCTCCAAAAGCTGCTATTTTAGCAAACGGTTCTGTGAATGGTTTAACCTCTTCAGGGAGAAAAGCTGATGTCTGGACAGCATTGATAAATGATGATAAAAGTTTGTCTAATCTAACAGCAAATGCACTCAACGATTCATTACTCATGGGTGTAGCATTCACTAGTTCCCTAAGAACGACATATGGATCAGCTGTTTTTACTGGGACAAGGAAAGAACGAATCAGTTCCTCATATTGTGACCACTTAGTAAGATTCCTGAAGTCACGCACATCAAGGAGATCAACAACGTGAACAGCAGCAGGGGACCGATGAAGAACTTCTTTCGCAAGTCTGATAAGACTTTCCTCTGAAGGAGGACCTTCAACTAAAGCACCAGCACGAGAACGAATGGCCGCAAACCATGCTTCAAGACTATGTACATGGCCATTGAATAAAGGTAACGCATCAAGGAAATCACGAGTATAACTATAGTATCTCAGTGTCTGGGTCGGTCTGTCAGTCGGTAAGGAATTGTGAGGACTGATGACAGCAGCAGCAGTAGCCTGAGAGGTCTGAGTGTCGACATTCACTAAAGTATCACTTGACGGTATGCGAGACATAATGGCAAAGAAGTTGCACGAGAACAAATAAGGCAAAAATAAAGAACAATAAAAAATGATTACAAAATGCTAGAATGAATAAAAGAGATGCAAAAATAATTCTGACAGAAGTAACAAAAAATGTTAAGATACACTGCAAGAGGAAGGACAACTCAATGTAAAGGACTATTGGCCAAGAAAAAATGTAGCCTTACAGCTAGTTCACGATGTACCAGGTGTTGCACACCCTGGTATGGATCGTTCAGTAAAACAAGCCAGATTGAAATACTTTTGTACCTCGTTATGGGCAACTGATATTTCTGATGTATGTTAAGATATTAGTGTCTGCATGATACATTAAGGTTATGCTAAATGGTCCTAATCATCCCAAGTGTATCCAACTACTAGGAACCGTGGGAAAGAGTTGCGGCTAGATTTGTTACTAATTTCAATGTTCCATCCCAACGGCAACAAACATCTGTGTGTTTTGGTAGACATTCACCAGATTTTGTGAGTTAGTTCCTATGCAGAATAAGACTGCGAGACAGTAGCTAAAGCGTTTAAGAATGCATTATCGCAGGCATACACACCCCTAAGTCACTATTAACAGATATTGGAGGGTTGAATTCTGTATGGAGATTCTTGAAAATTCGTTGTACCTTGTACAAGGATCTCAATATCCACCTTTGTTCTCATCATCCTGGCAGGCAATGGGTTAGCGGCATCGAACCCAATAGAAAGTACTTGAGGTATATGTGAGCCATCTATCAATCAAAACAGTGAAAACTTGGGATGACAGTTACTACTGATGTTGCAGTGTGCTATAAATTATGCATACAATGTTTCTATAGGTGACACTCACCATTATGAATTGTTATGGTGTAGATAACGTATGCCATTATGAGTTGCTATATTCTAATCCGAACCAAATTAGAACCCTGATGATTTCATACGCAACTCGTACCTAAGCCTTAGGCTCAAAGTGTTTTAGAAAGGAAGCCGTGAAAACACTTCATAACAACGTCAGAATTTACAAGAGTCGCAACACTCGAGCAATGCCAAGCAAAATCAAAGTAGGTTCGAGCGTTATGCTGATTAACTTTAA
This sequence comes from Cherax quadricarinatus, assembly GCF_026875155.1. Lineage (NCBI taxonomy): Eukaryota > Metazoa > Arthropoda > Malacostraca > Decapoda > Parastacidae > Cherax > Cherax quadricarinatus. The sequence continues at coordinate 2,866,677 of NC_069468.1, read as the reverse complement.
CAAAACGTCTGCAATCCAAAGGCTTGATCAATAGGTTGTTTGGTCCTTATCGAGTAGTTGAAACATTTCACTGATAATAAGTATATCGGTTAGAGAAAGTAGTACTGGTCAGTTTAAAGAATCGCAATTTAGATCATTGAAGTTTAGTATGTGATGTAATGATGTTCCAACCCAGACTAATGTGACAGACTCTGACAATTTCCTGATCCTGTACTCTCTTCTCTGATAACTCAGTCGGACAGATCAACCTGAGTTGTCGTTATTCCCTACGAACCACGACAGGTTTGAGCAAAATCCTCAAGTATCATTTGTAAACTTTCCAATTCAGATTTGCCTCATATGCAGCATGAGTTAGACAGTGGCAAACAGGAGTTTGATTCCTCCAGAGATGACACCATTCTGCACTTATGTCAATCTCCACCTAGCAGAGTTGGGCGTTAATGTATATAACCTGTATAGGGAATAATTACAGCTATCAAACTATACAGTATGCACGTATTTTTTTTTTGTGTGTTCACGTTTCTCCGAGTTCTGAGAGTTAGCAGTCTAGATTTGACGTGCACCGAATCTGCCTTTCTGTTAAACACATCTTTTTTGGATATATTCCTTCCTCAGGAATCGTTAGATCACATGAATAATGATCGATCGATCAAATTTTTTGTTAATCACTTCTATTGTGTAATCCCAACGTGTTTCATTCGATGAGTGGTGCTATATTATACTTGTATTGCATTACAGTTTCAGTTACGTAAGTTCCTTTCCAATGTTTACTTATGTATGTTATAATGTTCAAATTGTTGTGCTACTTTGACATTGTATTGAATTCAGCCAAGCCCTATACCCTGCCATCTCTAGATTGTATTAGATGATATGTCGGGGCAAAGACATACGTTAGCGTTCGCGAGCTCTCAGTAGTAGTAACCGTTACAGTTACCCAGTGTACCAGTAGATGACTTCCACTACCAACGTTCTCTGCCTGAGTCACTGTCTGTATTCATATTGCGCTGACCTCAGCAGTAATTCAAAGACCCCCTCACATATGGGTACTGTGGGCGGTCAGTTATACGAGAAGTGAGCAAGGAGGCAGGTTCACGGCTGTTAGGGGCGCTTCACACATTATCCGTAATTATACGTACTTCCAGCCTACGTGAGTATTACTTTCCCCCATCCACGTGTTCGAACCCCCACATGATACAACCCCACACACACACACACATACACACACACACACACATACACACACACACACACACACACACACACACACACACACACACACAACACACACACCCACCCCACACACACACACACACAACACACAAAACACACACACAAAACACACATACACACACACACACACACACACACACACACACACATAACACACACACACACACACACACACACCACACACACACACACACACACACACACACACACACCCACAACACACACACACAAAACACACACACACACACACACCACACACCACACCACACACATACACACACACACACACACACACACACACACACACACACACATACACACACACACACACACACACACACACACACACACATACACACACACACACATACACACCCACACGAAGGTATATTAGGATGTAGTGTAGTGTAGTGTTGAGTGTTGAAGGTCACAAGTGTTACAGCAACACTACCAAGGTTAACTAGTGTTACACTCACAAACTTTACATTTTTGAGAGACTGGTACAATATATTTTCCTGTCTGGTATAAAGACAACAAATTGTGGTTATATTACGGAGGTATTCTAGATTAACTTAGATAAGATTTATGTATATTGATAATGTATATATTTATAGAACTTTTTTTGCGCATAGGATACGATTTATATTTATAAACTCAAAAAGCCTGGCGAAGTTTAATATTACGAAATAATGAAGTTTTATGGATGAATTTGAGTTTGAAGGCGAGAAGGAAGACAGAGGGAGGATATAACTGGTAGGTGGAGTGACTTAAGAAATCGTAATGACGACGGGCTGGAGTTTTGAGACTCTATGACCGCGGGTTCAATCCCGGCCGGGGGTATGGTTTGGTAGGTGGAGATTATTATACCCAGGTGGTGGGCATCACGTGACCATCACCTGACCTCTGCCCACAACACCCCCCCCACACACACACCTCCCCCACTGACTTACTGGGATTGGATAGGTGAGTATGACCTACCTGGCATGGACTAGTTGGCTCCTCAATTCTTATATTCTTTCTAGAACTCGCAGCCAATATAGAAGCGTCTTTGATTCATAAGTGAAGGTCCTGGGCACGACCCTAGGACGGCAGGTGTTGGGCATGTTTCCTGACACCTACTGACCATGTTGGTCTAGCACTCAGTAGGTACCTGGTGTAGGCTGCATCCTGGAGAAGAGTAATGGAGCTCAGTGGAAATAACGCACAATGATTCTATACTGACTCACTCCTTAATTTATTATATATCATTTATTATTTATTATAATAATTATCGACCATGTTAATCCTTACAGCGGCGGCTACAGCGGCGGCTACAGCTGCAGCTACAGTGCCGGCTCAGCGGGGCTCACGGCGGCTACAGTGCCGGCTCAGCGACGGTACAGTGCGTACAGTCCCGGGCTAAGCGGCGGTCAGTGCTGGCACAGCGGCGTCTACAGGGGCGGCACAGCGGCGGCTACCGGGGGCTCAGCGGCGGCTACAGTGCCGGCTACAGTGCAGCACAGTCCCGGCTACAGGGGCGGCTACAGCTGCAGCTACAGTCCCGGCTACAGCGGGGGCTACAGCTGCAGCTACAGTGCCGGCTACAGCGGCGGCTACAGCTGCAGCTCAGTCCCGGCTACAGCGGGGGCTACAGCTGCAGCTACAGGGGGGTAAGCGAGGCTACAGCTGCAGCTACAGTGCCGGACGCGGCGGCTACAGCTGCGGCTACAGTCCCGGGCTACGCGGGGGCTACAGCTGCAGCTACAGTGCCGGCTACACGGCGGCAACTGCAGCTACAGTGTCGGCTCAGCGGGGCTACAGCTGCAGTACAGTCCCGGCTACACGGGGGCTACAGTCAGCTACAGTGCCGGCTACAGCGGCGGCAAAGCGGCGGCTAAGCGGGGGATACAGCGGCGGCTAAGCTGCCTACAGTGCCGGCAACAGGACGGCTCAGCTGCAGCTACAGTGCCGGCCCTACAGCGGCGGCTACAGCTGCAGCTACAGTGCCGGCTACGCGGCGGTACGCTGCAGCTACAGTCCCGGGCTACACCCGGCGGCTACGCTGCAGCTACAGTGCGGCTACAGCGGCGGCTACATGCAGCTAAGTGCCGGTACAGCGACGGCTACGCTGCAGTACAGTGCCGGTACAGCGGCGGCTACAGCTGCAGTACAGTGCCGGCTACAGCGACGGCTACAGCTGCAACAGTGCGGCTACAGCGGCGGTACGCGGCGGCCAGCGGGGGCTACAGCGGCGGCTACAGCGGCTGCAGCTACAGTGCCGGTAGGCGGCGGCTACAGCTGAGTACAGTCCCGGACAGCGGGGACAGCTGCAGTACGTCCCCAGCTACAGCGACGGCTACAGCGCAGTTCAGTGCCGGTTACGCGGCGGTACGTGCAGTCAGTGCCGGCACAGCGGCGGTCACTGCAGCTACAGGGGCCGGCTACACGGCGGCTAAGTTTGCAGCACATGCCGGCTCAGCGGCGGTACGCTGCAGCTACAGGCCGGCTACAGCGGGGGCTACAGCTGCAGCACATGCCGGCAAGCGACGGCTACAGCGCGCTACGGGCCCGGGTACAGCGGGGGCTACACTGCCTAGGTCCGGTACAGCGACGGCTACGCTGCAGCACAGTCCCGGCTACAGCGGCGGCTACAGCGGGGGTTACAGCGGGGCTACAGCGGCGGTTTCAGCGGCGGTACAGCGCGGGCCAAAAGTCCCGGGCTAAGCTGGGCTACATTTGCCGGCAACAGGGGCGGCTACAGCGGGGCTCAGCGGCGGTACAGCGGGGGCTCAGCTGCAGCTCATGCCGGCTACAGCGTCGGCTACAGCTGCGTCAGTCCCGGCTACAGCAGGGGAAACAGTGCAGACAGTCCCGGGCTACAGGGGCGGCTACAGCGGCGGCTACAGCGGCGGCTACACGGTGCTCAGCTACAGTGCCGGCTACAGCGGCGGCAACAGCTCAGTTACGTGCCGGGCAAGGGGCGGTACAGCGCAGTACAGTGCCGGACAGCACGGCTAAGCTGCGTACAGTGCCGGTTACAGGCCGGCTACAGTGCAGCACAGTGCCGGCTACAGCGGCGGCTACAGTGCAGTACGGGCCCGGCTACGCGGCGGCTACAGCTGCAGTCAGTGCCGGCTACAGTGGCGGCTACAGGGGGCGCAACAGTGCCGGCTACAGCGGCGGTACAGCTGCAGCTACAGTGCCGGCTACAGGACGGCTACAGCGCGCTACAGTGCCGGTTTACAGCGGGGGGTACGCTGCAGCTACAGTGCCGGCTACAGCGGGCTACAGCTGCAGCTACAGTGCCGGCTACAGGGCGGCTACAGCGGCGGCTACAGCGGCGGCTACAGCTGGGGCTCAGTCCGGCTACAGGTAGGGCTACAGTGCCGGCAACACGGCGGCTCAGTGGGGGCTACAGTGCCGGCTACAGTGCAGCTACAGTGCCGGTACAGCGACGGTACAGCTGCAGCTACAGGCCCGGTAAGGGGGCGGGCTACGCGGGGGCTACAGGCGGCTACAGCGGCGGACAGCGCACTCAGTGCCGGATACGCGACGGCACGCTGCAGTACGTGCGGCACAGCGGCGGCACAGCTGCAGCTACGTGCCGGGCACAGGGGGCGGCTACAGCGGCGGATACGCGGCGGTACAGCTGCAGCTACAATGCCGGCACGCGGCGGCTACAGCTGCAGCTACAGGCCCGGCTACAGGGGCGGTACAGCGCAGTACGTCCCGGCTACAGCGGGGGGACAGCTGCAGCTACAGTCCCGGCTACAGCGACGGCTACAGCTCAGCTACAGTGCCGGCACAGCGGGGGCACAGCTGCAGTACATGCCGGCTACAGCGGGGGCTACGCTGCAGCTCAGTGCCGGCTACAGCGGCGGTACAGCGGGCAGTACGTCGGCTACAGCGGCGGTACAGCTGCAGCTACAGTGCGGTACAGCGAGGGCAAAAGCTGCGCTACAGTGCCGGCACAGCGGCGGCTACAGCGGCGGCACAGGGCGGTACAGCGGCTGCTGCAGCTACTCCCGGCTAAGCGGCGGCTCCCGCGCTTTACGTTGCCGGCTACGCGGGGCTACAGCTGCAGTACAGTGCCGGGGTACAGCGACGGTACAGCGCAGCTACAGTGCCGGTTACAGCGGGGGCTACAGCTGCAGCTACGGCCGGCTACGGGGGGGTACAGCTGCAGCTCGTCCCGGCTACAGCCGGCTCAGCTGCAGCACAGTCCCGGCTACACGGCGGTACAGCTCAAACAGTCCCGGCTACAGCGGCGGCTACAGTGCAGCTACAGTCCCGGCTAAGCGGGGTACAGCGCAGCTACAGGCCCTACAGCGGCGGCTACAGTGCAGCTACGTGCCGGCTACAGCGGCGGCTCAGCGGCGGATACAGCGGGGCTACAGCTGCAGCTACAATGCGGCTACAGCGGGGGGGCTAAGCTGCAGCTACAGTGCCGGCTACAGCGGCGGCTCATTGCACTACGGGCCCGGGCTACGCGGGGCTACAGCTGCAGTTTACAGTGCCGGCTACAGCGCGGCTACAGCTGCAGTACAGTGCCGGCTACACGGCGGTACAGCTCAGCTACAGTGGGGGCTACGCGGGGGCTACAGCGGGAAGCACATTTGCCGGCTACAGCGGGGGTACGCTGCAGCTACGTCCCGGCTACAGCGACGGCTACAGCTGCAGTACAGGGGCCGGCTCCCCCGGGGCGGCTACAGGGGCGGCTACAGCGGCGGCTACACGGTGGCAGCTAAAAGTGCCGGCTAGAGGGCGGTTTACAGTGCAGTTACAGTCCCGGCTACAGCGGCGGCTACAGTGCAGCTACAGTCCGGTACAGCGACGGCTACAGCTGCAGCTACAGTCCGGTTACAGGGGCGGCTACAGCGCGCTACAGTCCCGGCTACAGGGCGGCTACGCTCAGTACAGTGCCGGTACAGCGGCGGTACAGTTTGGCTACAGTGCCGGCTACAGCGGGGGCTACAGCTGCAGATACGGGCCCGGGCTAAGCGGGGCTAAGTGCGCTACAGGGGGCCGGTACAGCGACGGCTAAGTTGCAGCACATGCGGCTACAGCGGCGGTACAGCGAGCTACAGTGCCGGCTACAGCGACGGCTACAGTGCAGTCAGTCCCGACTACAGCGGCGGCTACAGCGGCGGCTACAGCGGCGGTACGCGCGGCTACATGCCGGCTACAGTTTGGGCTACAGTGCCGGCAACAGGGGCGGCTACAGTGCGGCTACGTGCCGGCTACAGCTGCAGCTCGGGCCCGGGATACGCGGGGGCTACAGTGCAGTACAGTGCCGGCTACGGGGGGCCTAAGCTGAAAGCTACAGTGCCGGATCAGGCGGTAAAAGCTGCAGCTACGTCCCGGCTACAGGGGCGGCTACATCGCTACAGTGCCGGCTACAGCCGGCTACGCGGCGGATACAGCGGCGGTACAGCTGCAGCTACAATGCGGCTAAGGGGCGGTTACAGCTGCACTACGTCCCGGCTACAGGGGCCTACAGCGGCGGCTACGGGCCCGGCCCGGGCTACAGCTGCGCTACAGTGCCGGCTACGCCGGCTAACGGCAATGCCGGCAACAGCGGGCGGTACAGCGCGCTACAGTGCCGCCGGCTTAAGCGCAAAAAAGTGCCGGCTACAGGGGGGAAACGGCCCAGCGCCTCGCTGCTACAGTCCCCGGCACAGCGGGCGGCAACAGCGGCGGCACGTCCCGGCTACAGGGGGGGTACAGCTCAGCTACAGTGCCGGTACAGCGACGGCTACAGCGGGCAAGCACATCCGGCTACGGGCGGCGGTTAAGCGGCGGCTACAGTGCGGCTACGGGCGCTCGTCACGGCGGATACAGCGCGGTTCCCGCTGCAGCTACATCCGGCTACAGGGCGGGCTCAGTGCAGCTACGTGCGGGACAGGGGCGGCTACAGGGGGAAAGGGGGAAATGCTAAAGCGGCTAACAGCTGCAGCTACAGTGCCGGCTACAGCGGCGGCTACAGCTGCGTAGGCGTACGCGGGGCTACAGCTGCGTACAAGGGGCCCGGCCTACAGCTGCAGCTACAGTGCCGGTTTACGGGCCGGTTTACAGCTGCAGCTACAGTGCCGGCTACAGGGGGCGGCTACAGCTGCAGCTACAGTGCCGGTACAGCGGCGGCTACAGCGGCGGATAAAGCGGCGGCTACAGCTGCAGCTACAATGCCGGCTACAGCGGCGGGCTACAGCTCAGCTACAGTGCCGGCGACAGCGGCGGCTACGGGCGCAGCTACAGTGCCGGCTACAGCGGCGGCTACAGCTGCAGCTACAGTGCCGGCTACAACGGCGGCTACAGCGGCAGCTACAGGGGCCGGCTACAGCGGCGGCTACAGCGCGGCTACAGGGCGGCTACAGCGGCGTGTGCTCAGGCGGCAGCCTACAGGCGGCAAACAGCTGCGCTACGTGCCGGCTACAGCGGCCCGGCTACAGCGGCAGCTACATGCCGGCTACAGCTGCGCTACAGTGCCGGCTACAGCGGCGGCTACAGCTGCGGCTAAGTGCCGGCTACAGCGGCGGCTACAGCGGCCCGGCTACAGCGGCGGTACAGCTGCAGCTACATTGCCGGTTTACAGGCGGCTACAGCTGCAGCTACAGTGCCGGCTACAGGGGGGGCTACAGCGGCCGTCCCCTACAGCGGCGGCTACAGCTGCAGCTACAGTGCCGGCTACAGCGGCGGGTACAGCGGCAGCTACAGTCCCGGGGCTCAGCGGCGGCTACAGCTGCAGCTACTGGCCGGCTACAGCGGCGGCTACAGCTGCAGCTACAGTACCGGCTACAGCGGCGGCTACAGCGCAGCTACAGTGCGGCTACAGCGGCGGTACAGGCGGCAAGCTCGTACTGCCGGCTACAGCGGCGGCTACAGCTGCAGCAACGTGCCGGCTACAGCGGCGGCTACAGCTGCAGCTACAGTGCCGGCTACAGCGGCGGCTACAGGGCGGCTAAAAGGCGGCTAACTGCGCCGGCTACATGCGGCGGCTACAGCGGGCGGCTACAAGGGCGGCTACAGCGGCGGCTACAGGGCCGGCTACAGCGGCGTAAAACTGCAGCAAAGGCGGCTACAGCGGCGGCTACAGCTGCAGCTATTGGCCGGCTACAGCGGCGGCTACAGCTGCAGCTACGGTGCCGGCTACAGCGCGGCTACAGCTGCAGCTACAGTGCCGGCTCAGCGACGGCTAACAGCTGCAGCTACAGTGCCGGCTACAGCGCGGCTACAGCTGCAGCACAGTGCCGGCTACAGCGGCGGCTACAGGGGCGGCTACAGGCCGGCTACAGCGGCGGCTACAGCGGGCAGCTACAGTGCGGCCTACAGCGGCGGCTACGCTGCAGCTAAGTGCCGGCTACAGGGGGCGCTACAGCTGCAGCTACAGTGCCGGCTACAGGGGCGGCTACAGCTGCAGCTACAGTCCCGGGGCTACAGCGGCGGCTACAGCTGCGCTACAGTGCCGGCTACGCGACGGCTACAGCTGGCAGCTACATGCCGGCTACACGGCGGCTACAGGGCGGCTACACGGCGGCTACAGCGGCGGCTACAGCTGAGCTACAGTGCCGGCAAACAGCGGCGGCTACAGCTGCAGCTACAGTGCCGGCTACAGCGCGGCTACAGCTGCAGCTACGTTGCCGGCTACAGCGGGGGTACAGCTGCAGCTACAGTGCCGGGCTACAGCGGCGGCTACGCTACAGCTGCAGCTACAGTGCCGGCTACAGCGGCGGCTACAGCTGCAGCTACAGTGCCGGCTACAGCGGCGGCTACAGCTGCAGCTACAGTGCCGGCTACAGCGGCGGCTACAGCTGCAGCTAGGGGCCGGCTACAGCGGCGGTACAGCTGCAGCTACAGTGCCGGCTACAGCGACGGCTACAGCTGCAGCTACAGTGCCGGCTACAGCGGCGGCTACAGCTGCAGCTACAGTGCCGGCTACAGCGACGGCTACAGCTGCAGCTACAGTGCCGGCTACAGCGGCGGCTACAGTGGCGGCTACAGCGGCGGCTACAGCGGCGGCTACAGCTGCAGCTACAGTGCCGGCTACAGCGGCGGCTACAGCTGCAGCTACAGTGCCGGCTACAGCGGCGGCTACAGCTGCAGCTACAGTGCCGGCTACAGCGGCGGCTACAGCTGCAGCTACAGTGCCGGCTACAGCGGCGGCTACAGCGGCAGCTACAGTGCCGGCTACAGCGGCGGCTACAGCTGCAGCTACAGTGCCGGCTACAGCGGCGGCTACAGCTGCAGCTACAGTGCCGGCTACGGGGAAAGGCTACAGTTGCAGCTACAGTGCGGCTACAGGGGCCCGGCTACAGCTGCAGCTACATTTGCGGCCCCTACAACGGCGGCTACAGCGGCAGCTACAGTGCCGGCTACAGCGACGGCTACAGCTGCAGCTACAGTGCCGGCTACAGCGGCGGGTGCAGCGGCAGCTACAGTGCCGGCTACAGCTGCGGCTACAGTGCCGGCTACAGCGGCGGCTACAGCTGCAGCTACAGTGCCGGCTACAGCTGCGGCTACAGTGCCGGCTACAGCGGCGGCTACAGCTGCGGCTACAGTGCCGGCTACAGCGGCGGCTACAGCGGCGGCTACAGCGGCGGCTACAGCGGCGGCTACAGCTGCAGCTACAGTGCCGGCTACAGCGACGGCTACAGCTGCAGCTACAGTGCCGGCTACAGTGGCGGCTACAGCGGCGGCTACAGCGGCGGCTACAGCTGCAGCTACAGTGCCGGCTACAGCGGCGGCTACAGCTGCAGTTTACAGTGCCGGCTACAGCGGCGGTTTACAGCTGCAGTTTACAGTGCCGGCTACAGCGGCGGTTTACAGCGGCAGCTACAGTGCCGGCTAACGCGGCGGCTAACGCTGCAGCTACAGTGCCGGCTACAGCGGCGGCTACAGCTGCAGCTACAGTGCCGGCTACAGCGGCGGCTACAGCTGCAGCTACAGTGCCGGCTACAGCGGCGGCTACAGCTGCAGCTACAGTGGCGGCTACAACGCTGGGTGTGTTAGGTCAATACAGTTCTTGTTGTAACTGCTCACATCAGGAATCCAGGGACCCAGTGTTCCAGGGATCCAGGGATCCTGTGATCCAGTGATCCAGGGATCCAGTGATCCAGGGATCCAGTGATCCAGTGATCCAGGGATCCAGTGATCCAGTGATCCTCCACAATGTTGTGTATTAAGTGTTCAAACATAATCGTGAACAAAGTGTTCAGTGTTTAGCCAACCAGACTTTATTAATTAATAACCCCGAAGGATTATTAATGAAGAATAACAAAAGAAAGTCAAACAGGAAGAATTATTTCACTTGAGGACCTGAGATCCTCACCCCCAGGATGCAACCCATAACAGTGAACTAACACCCGGATACTTGTTACTGGGAGGACAGTGAACTAACACCCGGATACTTGTTACTGGGAGGACAGTGAACTAACACCCGGATACTTGTTACTGGGAGGACAGTGAACACACGCGGATACTTGTTACAGGGAGGAACTAAAGGAAAAGAACGGGCAGTGTAGGGATACTTGTTACTGGAGGACAGTGAACAAAAGGGAACTTGTTACTGGGAGGACAGTGAAAACACCAGGTGTAGGGGAGACTTGAAAAACAGGGGAACAGGGCATGAACAACACTTGGGGTACTTGTTACTGGGAGGACAGGGGGAACAAAAAGGGGAACTTGTTACTGGGAGGAAACAGTGAACAACAGGGAAAACTTGTTACTGGGAGGCAGTGGAACAACAAGGGATACTTGTTACTGGGAAAGGAACAGGGGAGACAGCAGTGTAAGGAACTTGTTACTGGGAGGACAGTTAGAGGAACAACAGCAGTGTAGGATCCCTGTTACTGGAGGACAGTGAAACAACAGGATACTGTTACTGGGAGGACAGTGAAACAACATGAGGAACTTGTTACTGGGAGGACAGTGGAACAACAGGGAAAACTTGTTACTGGGGGGAAACAGGGGGAACTAAAAGGGGGGAACTTGTTACTGGAGGACAGTTGAACACAGGGGAACTTGTTACTGGGAGGACAGTGAACAACAGGGGGATACTTGTTAATGAGACAGTGAAACCCCCAGAGTAGTAGGGAGACTTGTTACAGGGAACGTTAGGGAGACAGGAATGAAGGATACTTGTTCTGGGGGGGACAGGCAAGGAAGAGAAGCGGGTGAAAAAAGGGATACTTGTTACTGGGGGGAACAGTGAACAATGGGGGATACTTGTTACGGGAGAACGTGAAACAACAGGTGTATACTTGTTACTGGGGGGACATTTGAACACAGGGGATACTTGTTACTGGGAGAACAGTGACAACAGGCAGGTGAGAGGAAAACCCCTATTTGTTACTGGGAGAACAGTGAAACAACGGTAGGGATACTTGTTAAACTGGTGAGGAAAAGGAAACACCCAGGTTAAGGGATACTTGTTACTGGGAGGACAGTGAGAACAACAGGAGGATACTTGTTACTGGGGGGAACAGTGAATAACACCAGTTAGGGACTTGTTACTGGGGGGAACAGTAAAAAGAAGACAGGACGGGTGAAAAAAGGGATCTTGTTACTGGAGAACAGTGAAAACACACGGATACTTGTTACTGGGAGGACAGTGAGAGACCAGCATGGAGAAGGGATACTTGTTACTGGAGGACAGTGAGAGACAAAAAGGTGTAGGGATACTTGTTACTGGGAGAACAGTGAGAGACAACAGGTGTAGGGATACTTTTTAACTGGGAGAACAGTGAGAGACAACAGGGTAGGGAACTTGTTACTGGGAGGACAGTGAGAGACAACAGGTGTAGGGAACTTGTTACTGGGAGACAGTGAGAGACAACAGGTGTGGGAACTTGTTACGGGGAGGACAGTGAGAGACAACAGGTGTAGGGGACTTGTTACTGGGAGAACAGTGAGAGACAACAGGTGTAGGGAGACTTGTTACTGGGAGAACAGTCAGAGACAACAGGTGTAGGGAGACTTGTTACTGGGAGAACAGTGAGAGACAACAGGTGTAGGGAGACTTGTTACTGGGAGAACAGTGAGAGACAACAGGTGTAGGGAGACTTGTTACTGGGAGAACAGTCAGAGACAACAGGTGTAGGGAGACTTGTTACTGGGAGGACAGTGAGAGACAACAGGTGTAGGGAGACTTGTTACTGGGAAGTCAATGAGACAACAGGTGTAGGGATACTTGTTACTGGGAGGACATTGAGAGACAGCAGGTGTAGGGACATTTGTTACTGGGAGAACAGTGAGAGACAACAGGTGTAGGGATACTTGTTACTGGGAGGACATTGAGAGACAGCAGGTGTAGGGATACTTGTTACTGGGAGGACAGTGAGAGACAGCAGGTGTAGGGATACTTGTTACTGGGAGAACAGTGAGAGACAGCAGGTGTAGGGACACTTGTTACTGGGAGGACAGTGAGAGACAACAGGTGTAGGGATACTTGTTACTGGGAGAACAGTGAGAGACAACAGGTGTAGGGACACTTGTTACTGGGAGGACAGTGAGAGACAACAGGTGTAGGGACACTTGTTACTGGGAGGACAGTGAGAGACAACAGGTGTAGGGACACTTGTTACTGGGAGAACAGTGAGAGACAACAGGTGTAGGGATACTTGTTACTGGGAGGACAGTGAGAGACAACAGGTGTAGGGATACTTGTTACTGGGAGGACAGTGAGAGACAACAGGTGTAGGGATACTTGTTACTGGGAGGAGACATTGAGAGAACAGCAGGTGTAGGGATACTTGTTACTGGGGAGGACAGTGAGAGACAGCAGGTGTGGAGAGACAGGAGGACAACGTGGAGGAACTTGTTACTGGGAGGACAGTGAGAGACAACAGGTGTAGGGATACTTGTTACTGGGAGGACAGTGAGAGACAACGGGTAGGGAACTTTTTTGGGAGAACAGTGAAGACCAGTGAGGGACCCCTTGTTTACGGGGGGGGAGAACGGGTGGGGCGGGGGAGCGGGTGAGGGACATTTTAGGGGGACAGTGAGAGAAAACAGGGTAGGGAACTTTTTAGGAGAACAGTGAGAGAAAACAGGTGTAGGGAAACGTTTTTT